>LR990283.1:1221641-2443282 GCA_905147355.2 Apotomis turbidana
GGTCTTGCTTGTCCAACCCTAGTGTTATTCCGAAACCGGAGGCGCGGAGGGAGAGCAGTCCTCGCCTTAGGTTTATAGATAAATAGGTTTAATAAAATTTAGGTTTAGCATTATTAGGTATTATAAATATTAGTAGTCTAAAAAAATCGGCTAAGTGCAAATTAGGGCTAGTGAGAATTCGGTATGAAGTAATTAGGTATTATGAAAATTCGGAATCCTGAAATTAGGGCTATTCATTAATTAGGATGAATGAAAATTCGGGTTAGTGATTTTAGGGTTACCAAAATTAGGGCCGATGACATTAGGATGAAAGTTTTTCGGGCTAACGGAGGGGAACCATATTTTACACTAACAGGAGCTCATACTGCAGTTATTACATAGTATGGAACCAGAGCCCCTACTAGGCTCAGAGTTTGAATTTTGAACAAAAAATAGATTCAAAGAATACACAATTTGAAATTGGAACACAATTTGAAATTCGAATTCAAGTCGGCTTTCTGATTAAAGAGTATTTTAGTAATTTTAGGACACTTCGTCAATTCGTTTGATGTTCTTTATTTAGTTTGGTTTCTTATTTACTTAAATAGACTTGATTTACCAATAGAACTCGTGTTTGCCTTGTGATTTGGATTTTTGGTACAATTTAACTTTGCTTTGTGCATCTTGGACTCGAGTTCTGCCTATTGATTTTAACTTCGATTTACTTTGGCTCTGTTAAGATTAATTGTAGTGCGTTTGTTACAAATATGCCAGAGAATTATACTCCTCAAGAATATGCCAACATGAATTTTGTCTATGGGGAATGTCAGGGTAACTCTTGTGCTGCAGCTAGACTCTATCGGGAAAGATATCCAAATTTAAGGCATCCGGACCATCGAGTATTTCGAAATGTTCATCTCGCATACTCACAAGGCGTTTTGCCTGGCAATCGTGGTGGATTGGGAAGACCTAGAGGAGATTACGATGAAGATGTTTTACAAGAGATTCAAAACGACCCATCCACTTCGACACGGAACATTGAACGTAATTTAGGGATATCAAAATCTGTTGCCAATAGAATATTACGTCGATATGGATAGGATATCATGCATACCACATACAACGTGTTCAAGCGTTGCTGCCCCGTGATTACCCACTTCGTGTTCAGTTTTGCCAGACAATGCTGCAAAAACACAGAGAGGATCCCAATTTCATAAATATGGTTTTATGGTCTGATGAAAGCACTTTTAAGAGAGATGGATTTATGAAACATGCACAATTTACACAGTTATGCATTAGAAAATCCTCATTTAATGAGGGAAGATCGGTCGCAGTACCAATTTAAAGTGAACCTCTGGACTGGAATATTAGATGGGAAAATAATTGGCCCATTTGAATTACCAGAAACGCTGAATGATCCAAGTTATCTGCATTTCTTAGAGAATGAGTTGCCAAATCTTCTCGACGACGTACCTTTAGCTACGCGGAGGTTAATGTGGCTACAGAATGATGGCTGTCCAGCACATTATGCACGCGAAGTGCGACTACATTTAAACCAAACTTATCTACAGAAATGGATCGGCCGTCTGGGTCCCATTTCGTGGCCTCCTCGATCTCCAGACCTAAATCCTCTGGATTTCTATTACTGGGGTTATATTAAAGAAAAAGTTTACAATGAACCGATTAACAGTATAGCGGAGCTGAGACAACGCATACGCAGAGGCCCAAAACGACGTATCAAGAAGTGCACGTCACATCAGTCAAGCATTTTTAAGGAGATGCCGAGCTTGTATTCAAGTCAATGGCGGACAATTTGAACATTTAATTTAGTTACATAAAACAGGTATCGTGTTTTATTAATGTTTTCAGTTTTTTTATTCACTTAACAGATAAAAATGGCAACCAGTATTATTTTTGCATTATCTTATAAACCGCTAAATAATTAAGTCACTTCAATACCATTTTAAAAACAACTCTAAATTTGCTATCTTTTTACGTTATTTGCCAGGTTCGCTATGAACATTTCATTTTTTTTTATTCTAAAATTGAATTGTGTTCCTGTTCTAAATAAAGTATTCTTTAAATCGATTTTTTGTTCAAAATTCAAACTCTGAGCCTAGTAGGGGCTCTGGTACCATACTATGGAATAACTGCAGTATGAGCTCCTTTTGGTGTAAAATATCAATATCTCGTAAACTGCTGCGTAAATTAGAAAATGCTGTACCTTTTTGAAAACTACAATAAATTTACTATCTTTTTATGTTGTGTGCCATGTTAGTTTACTATACTTTTTTTAAATGAAACTCGATCAAAACCGCTGGCTAAATTTAATAAATTGCTATAATTCGTTTTTTTTTTTTTTTTTTACCGACAAAGCATCATGATATGTAATAAATTGAAATTACATTCGATAGGATATGTTTTTAGTAACATCCTGCAAAAAACAGATTTAAAAAATACCTAAATTTGCAGTGGTGGCAATCGACATACTGACGCAGGGCATCAAAAGTCACGAGTTTTTTTTAAATGCAAATATCTCGAAAACCATGAACTTTTTATTAAGGTCAAATTAACTTAATATGGTTGCTTATGAGCTGTTCTATCACCCCTCTTCATTTCGGCGTTGGTTTTGACCCTGTATATTTGGCTAGGAGTTTTACTAAGTATCTATCATTCTGCCACTAAACGTGATGTTCTTTCCTAAGAATCCAAGCGTTGCCGCCAAAGCCGAAATAAAGATTAATGTATAGTTATCTATTTCAGGGAACCAGACCAGTGGTCCCCGGAATTCATCGACTTTGTGACGCAGTGCCTTATCAAGAACCCGGAGGAGAGAGCGACGGCGGAATACCTGCTAACACATGAGTTTATCGGTATGTTGGACCATCGTATATTTTTTTGGATTTTCTCATTTCTCACAGACGCTTGTATATCATCTCTCAAATATTCAGATGTTAATGTTCTCATAGAGACCTTCAATACCCTTGGCGTGAGTAGCTTGGTGCGACCTGGTTTTTTGTTTTGCCCGGCCTTGTTATGTCAACTGGTATTTGCGACAAACGTAAAATCTCATTTCCTGGCCAAGGCAACACGTTAAACTGTAGACATACCACAGTCAGTAATTCGTAAAGCCCCAGATCGCACATTTATGACAAACACCTGCGGTCCGGGACATTCACGCACTCGCCGCCCCAGGTATGTAATGTACTGTTGTAATTGCAGGCAACGCGAAACACCCCTCGATCCTCAGCAGCATGATCGCGGAGGCGCGCGAGATCCGCGAGACGCAGGCCTTCCGCCACGCGCCCACCGTCACGCCCGACGGCAGGATCGTCTCCGCGGTCAGTCTTCAATCAATACATAAGCCTAGTCGGCTTCATTTATGGGCTATACACGATGATTTTTAATGGGTGATCATGAATAGAAAAATATTAATATTTAGCTAAAATTAAACTTAATACGCGAGGTCCCGCGCAATTACCTCACTGTTAAATTAATTAAAAGTTAAAACATAATTAAAACTAATAACCACTAGATACATGTTCATCCTACATAAATTATTGAAGTACGATACCTACGTCAAGTGTCATCGCTTTGGCTGGAAATTTTACGAAATTTTCTACAACTTTGTTTATGTAATGACAATGACAATGACAAGTTATTACTCATAAATTGTCATTCCCATTAAATTATTAAAGAGGTTGTAAGCAATACAGTTCGGTGACAAGGAATTTAAGACAAAATTGGTTTCAAAATAAAAATTATCATAGAAAAATAAGTTTGTTTTCATGTAATTACGACTTCATAGTGACCGCCATCAATTACTGAGTTCGAAAAGTTGGTACCTGATCACCGATTAAAAATCATCGTGTATAGATACTTACTGAACTTTTTTTATTAGCGAAACATTCAGTATTTGTTTTGTGTTCAATTTCGTCCACCCGATCAAAAGGCAAGGGTTTCAGGTTTATAACGCTCTAGGAACACACTGCGTTGTGCTACCAATTTAGCTAAATATGTCGAAAATAACGAACATGATTCGTTTTTATTTTCTCGGACGATGCATAGTAAAATGTTGTATAAAACGCGTGTAAATGATTTCCGACTCGAGTTATTCATTCGTCTGAAATCCTACCTTACACACTTGTATCATAAATAACTACTTATACGCGGCTATTACTCTTTCCTAAATTAGTCACTGACGATCAGCAATATGTGAGACACCACACCACCACATATAACTCCGTCTTACTCCTACGTATTGCTGCATCCCTCTGGTCAGTAACTAATTTAAGAAAGTGTAATAGCTGCTAATTCGTTTTCTTTTGAACAGGGTGACTACGACGAGGCGACGATGAAGAAGCGCGACGACGGAACCCTAGTTCCCACGCGGGACGGAACCGCCGAGCTCACGCACGACCTGGGCACCATGGTCATCAACGAGCCCGACGGAGACCTCGCCACCATGAAACGTTAGTCTACATTCAATTCTATTCAAATCATAATTTATTCGAATTTCGATATTCAGTCTCAAATTTCTGTATTATACACGAATTACATCAAATCATAACTATTTTAGTTATACACAAAACAATTTACCATTAAAATTAACATTAAAAATAAATGACAAAACATGCATTTAAAAACTTAAAAATTTGAGGTTGCACTGGTTCCTACACGTGGCGCGGCCACAGCAAAATCAGCCTACACTGTATTTTGTCTTTTCACTAAACTGGTTTAGAGATGTGACTAAATCACCGACCTTGTCTAGGGAAATGGCAATAGAAGTTGGGACTACCTACTAGCTTGTTTTGTCATTTCACTAAACTGGTTTCGAGATTTCATCAGAAGAAAATTTTCAGTAAAATGCCAATACAAATTAATTTACCAATCCGATTTCGTCATTTCGCTAAACTAGTCTAGCGAATTGATCAAATTCCTACATTTGTTTAGTGAAATAACAAAACTTGGTTGCGATTTTGTCATCTACCATGGATTTATCAAATTCCGGATTTGACTAAAAGTTTTACCATTTCCCTGCGATATTTACATATTACGGGCCTGGTACGTTTTTCAATAGAAACATGTCTTTTTAGGTCACGATACAGATCCGATGGACACAAACAGGCCAAAATACCGACCTCTGTTCCTCGAGCACTTCGAGAAAAAAGAAGTGAACCATCTCAACATCGGCGCCGCCAACGGCACGCTCACCGGCCCGCTGCGGCTGCCGGACGACACGGTCAGGTATGTGGTCGATTATTTTTTTATGTCATAGGGGGCAAACGAGCATATAGTACGACACAAAAGAGTAGAAATTAAAAAGTGGCAATACTGTGTAGTGTCGTCCACTTCTAATCGCTCTAAGAAAAAAGGGACGACACTACAGTATTGCCACTTTTTAATTTCTACTCTTTTGTGTCGTACTGTACGGCTCACCTGATGGAAGGCGATCACCGTCGCCCATAGACACCTACAACACCAGAGGAGTCACAAGTGCGTTGCCGAATAGAAGATAAAGATCTCAATAATATTTGCAATTAAGTTGATTGGTCTTGGTATTACAGCAACGACACTGATTGGCTGCGGACCTAGTGGATCGTTTGTGTATAAACAAAACCGAGAATCCGTAAACAAAAAGACCTCAGTTCGAGAAGAAAGAGGTCAACTATCTTTACTTGAGGGATGGATCTGTCAAGTATGGTCAGCATCAAACGTAGCTGTAAATTTTGGGTCTATATTGACTCCTTGAATTATTTTTCGTCGAATATTTCATTTCGCCGACAAAACATTTCGTAGAAAGCATTCATCTTTGCAACCGTAAACTATTTGGGATTGTTATATTTATAAAACAAACCTAACCTTACCTAATCAATAGGATGATAGTTACAAGAATTATGAAAAATGTATGACTACAGATGAATAAATTTTTTGCGAAATGATTTTTCGGCGAAATTAAACATTCGACTAAATAAGTTTCTATGAGTCAAAGGGTTCCCATAAATCTTAGTGTGCAATGTGACATAGCCGGTAGTAGCTAACGACTATTATAGTTATCGAAAAGTCGATAACCTTCAGAGCAAACGTCAATAATGTATCGTAAGTAATGCTACTCCAAATTAAAATTATTGTAAATCAATTTTATACCATAAACAAAGACACCATGATAATATCTCAGCCTATCATTCCCATAGCAACGAATATTTATTTAATTTCAGAGTGGAAGGCATGGTGGGCGAGGCGGGAGCGCTGGCCTTCCAGCGAGCGCTGGTCGAAGACGGCAACATGGAATTCGTAAGTCAACTGCACGTGGTCAGCCTGCTACCGCTCGACACCACTCACTGATCGGTACTGCGTGTGACCGGTACTGCGTGCTACCGGTACCGCGGCCACCAGTATCGGTACCGGTACCAAGTTGCGTAAGTCCGCACGGCTTGCGTAGCGTGCCGCATGCGAGTGGTGGTGCCATCGGAAATATGTAAATGATCATTACCGTTGGCCCTTTGTAAACCAAATAAGATGTTTGCAGAAGGTTTCAATGTGGCCATTTACCTGTTTTCCATGGTATTGAGTCAATAACATGATTAACAATAATTAATTGTTCGTGAAGTTAAAGCTCCAACTTTTAAATTACAGTTTATGGTTCCTCTGTAATTTAATATTAAGGTAGACAGATTTTGGTGAATAACATATTAACGGCAACGTATTTTTGAACTGTAGTTATTTAGTGCTTGACACTGATTAATACCGGTTCCGGTATCAAGCTGCGGTAGTTTGCGGTAGTGTTAATAGTTTTGACGCTATTAATATAAAAATTACGGATACTACAGAGACTTAAGTCTATTTCATAAGTAACCGGGTCTTTATTTCGTAAAAGTCGCACGCAAGAGACTTTTTGAATTATTAATTAAGGAGTACTACTAGGAGGACTACTTATTCTAGTGAGAGTAGATTGTATTTTACTTCACCTAATAAACGAAGTTTATACTACGCACTTGCTACTCTAAAACTTTACCAGCAGTCGTATTTCTCTCCAGCTAACATTCTTATCGGTGACGGAGCTAGAGGTCCGCATGGCGCGCCTGGACTCGGAGATGGAGGCGGAGATAGAGCAGCTCCGCGCGCGCTACAACCACAAGCGGCAGCCCATCCTCGACGCCATCGACCTCAAGCGCAAGCGCCAGCAGAACTTCTAGCCCGGACCCTGGGAGCTGTGAGTGGCGGAGTGAATAGGCTATTGTACAAGGACTGTGAACATGGAAGCGTTAAAGTGGCTGATTAAGAACTTTTCGATAGTAGACGGTCTGTGCTCGCGAGCTCCGTTACTTTCAACATACTAAATGGACTGTTATGTTTGGAATGTGCAGCGTAAACGTAACTGTTTTAAAACTTGTATTCTCTGTGTTGACGTGTCAAATTTGATTGAAGCAGTTATATTTTGACTTTGCTTAAGATCTGTCTGGATGGGGTTATTTCTAGCAAAGTACAGAAAGTCACAAGATAATGTTAGTAATAGGAACTATTGACGACGGGGGTGCGTTACAATGTGGTGCCGTGACCAGGATACTTTGTTTGTCTTGTTCAATATAGTAATGTGAATTATTGTTAGTTTTTATGTGTATCTGTTTAAGTTCAAGAGCAAACGACATCAAAACGGATACCGAAAAGACAATGAAAGTGAGTACTGAAAAAAATATTAGTGTGACATATTGAACAAGTCTTTCATCTTCGTAGATGTCGAAAACATAATCTTAAGCTGCTTAAGGGTTTTTAACTGACTATTCAGTACACTAGCACTACTCAGGCTGCTATTGAGTATCAGTACTGTATAAAAGACCATACTGTGTCAAATTTACATACTTATTGAAAGTTACTTGAGGTGCTAGATTTGGTATGATTGGGCTATAATTTTTTGGCGACTAAAAACGCCATCGCAATTCTATGAGTGTTAAAAAAACCAACGAACAACCATTTCCGAGAGACAGACGGGAAACGTTTAGTTATTTTTGTCATTTGTGCGTAGCAATGAATATCGTCGTAAGCTCTAATTTTGTTTGCGATTTTTAAGTAAGTTATAGTTATGATGATATTCGTAAAAAAAAATGCTTAACGATCTTTTTATTTCAATAGTATATCAAGAAACCTTTGCAATAGCTTGTTTTGAACTCTTTAACATTCTTAGAATTTAAGTTTCAAAATGTATGGTTACTGGAAAAATAATCTAGTCTTTCTTAGTATATTTTGATAGCATATTTTTGTCGCCGTTTACCCTAATACAGTAATAATATATTTTGTAAAAGAGCTATTGTTGAAACGTGTCATCGAAGGCCTACAAGTAATTTTTTCGATTTATGAATTTAGTTTACAAATGCCAGTAATTGGAAAAATGAATTTTCTTGAAGCAAAAATTGGCATTCAAAAAACCTATTTTTGGTATAATATTATTTGCTTATTTATAACAATGCCAAGATGTCTAAAATGAACTTCAATAATCGCTTTTAACATTTTGAATAATCCATGTTTGACTGAATAACATGTCGGAAGAAAATCGTAATTTACTTTAAACCACATTTAATAAGTGAGAACAAACAGTTACATAATATCACTGTCTCTCTTCGGTTCTATTGTACAAATGAAATGTCACGAGCAATTTAATAAAGCAGTGACTTTATTACAAACACCATTTTATAACGATCGTATATTTATTTATAAAAAACAACGATTATTTGTCCATTTTCAATCATTTGACGTCTCGGATATGAAAAAAGGTTGATGAAGTAAAACTGTTTTCTTTCATAGTTTTCATTCTGATTCCGCTATACTCTCTGTGGTTATCATAACTCGATGAATGGGATGCGCGAATTTAAAAAAAGCAGCGATAAAAAAAACAGTGGGCAGTGGCAGATGGTCGCGTTTGTCACGAGATAGATAAACGAGAAAACACTTTCTGACAAGCATAATATGACGAATGATCCATATATTTATTGCGCATTAAAAACAATCATCAAAGGGCCTGCAGTTGATTCCAAATACATAATTTGTAGAATTCTATGTATTTTAAAACTCGTGTGTTGACATGAAATCACGCCAATATCAACGGCGCTAAAATGTAAAAATTTCGGCCTATATTCGTCTCACTTCTTCACAACTTTGAGTGAGAAGCACCGCAATAGTTTAGTGTATTTCGACAATATGTGTAGATAGCTTTTCCTAATTTTTAGTACGTATGTTATTATTTAAATTATAAATCTAAACGTGACTGTTAATATCTCAACAACACGTAACCATAAAAATTACTCGCAGTTTGCATTTTGTTAAATATAATAATTTAATCACACTAATGTAAGCATTAGTAGTATAAATATTTGTTTATATTATTTAATATGTAGAATAATTTAAATAACTTTTTTTTTATTTTAGTTCCTTTATAAATTTAGATCTCAAATGATTATCGTCTCGCGATTGTATATTAAATATTAGATTATATCCACTCTTGTACAGTGTTCAGTAGTTGGTTGTGAGTTTCATGAATTTACTAACAGATTCGAAGGTTGGGTAGTTTTGTTAGTGAGACAGAAAACTGCAGAATGTATGTCAAGCTAGACTCAGATATAAAGAAAATACCTTGCCTAATCATAACTGCAGATACGTATACGATTTAAAACTACACTAATCTTATGATCATTATGTGATCTAGAAAAGAATCCATTCTGTGACTATCTCCATAAGTTCGAACGCATAGTTCTCACTTTATAAAACGCATATACCTATTATATAAAACAATGTGTGACTCTCATACACCGAGATATTTAGCAATACATTTTACTGTAAGCCTTACAGTTCTGGTTACTTTTCAATAAATACTACTCTGACTAGAGTAGGTATTCTCTATAGCGTTTGTATAAACTCTTTGTAAGTAATACAATTTGGCCCCTGTTTCTTAAATATATATTATATATTCGGGAGCCATTTGTTTCCTAGAAACTTATTTCGCCGAAAAATCGGTTCGCACAATTTTTAGTGCGCTGTAGTCATCATTTTTTTTCATAATTCTTGCAAGGATCATCCTATTGATTACTTTAGGTTAGGTTAGGTGTGTTTTAAAACACTCAAATAATTTACGGTCGCAAAGAAAAATGCTTTCTACCAAATGATTTTTCGGCGAAATGAATCATTCGACGACAAGTAATTCTAGGAGTCAATATAGACCCGATATAATTTACGTACAGTCAACCAATTTGATTCCTAGGCCATTTCGTAACTTGTCACAGTGAACGTCAATATGAAAGCCGCTTGAAATTTCATATCATTGTCATTGTGACAAGGTTCTATAGTGGCCTAGAAATCAAATTGGTTGACTGTACATTACCCATAACGTCGGGAGTTATATAGGGACTTGTGAGATTTCAACAAATTGTTGTTTAACGTCGCAATTTTTTAAACTGTGACGTAGCGGCCGGATTTGAACTGACAAGAAGCATCTTGCAAACGCTTAATTTATAGGTGGCGTTTTTAAAAGTGAGATAATGATCGTACTTTCCTAATCTATGTACTTCGAATCTGATGCACTCATTAATGTTCAAACCTTCGTTTGTGGATTACAAAAGTTAGAAGTGCCATTATAAATATTATATTCATAGTATTTTCGTACTTCGACCATAGGTATAAGATATTAGGCATATCTGTTTTTTTAATTAGAGAAGGCACGGTCGGAAAATGAGGCGAGATAACACAAATCTTATAAAATTGAATATCTCAGAATTTCTTTTTCTGTCATTAATCATTATGGATAGACTTTGATCTCACGGGACCACATTGTAATAATAATAAAACATAATAAACGTTTGTGAAAGAGTCTCTACATAAGTATGAAATTTCTATTTATTTCTTTGGATCTTAAAGAAAGCTTGCGGCTGTATAGAAACTGATTACATTATTTCGCCTCCTTTTTCACCGTTGGATGCGAACCCAAAGATAGTTTATTTCGTGCCATTAAATAAAACTCCACAAATAAAGTATTAGCTAAGTACGAATACAAATATTTTTTTAAGGTTTAAACGAAATTATCTGGATACATTTTAAACTTTACAATCGTAATTTATTGTATTAAATTGGGCCTATTTCCTTTTGTAATTGTACAGGGTAAGCATAGTAATATAATATGTACTGTTTTTGTTTGAACGTTTGCTTGGGCGATGGCTCCGCTTTCGACGCGTTGGTTTGTTGGCTAGTATAGATACACGTGTGATAAACCTAATTTAGCAAGACTACTTTTATAACTAACCCACTAAAATAACTCGTACGATTTTCTAGGCCTGCTAGAGTAATGCATACAATGTGCGTTACTGTAGCATGACCTGAATTTTTAAATTAGTAGTCAAGCTGAAGTGACGGTTGCAATGTCGGATGTAATTTAGTAGTTTTGAAATATCATTAAGATGTTGCTGATTTCTGTTTACATGAGACCTTTTAAGAATGTTGGAAGTCTAGTTGTTTTGCATTTACATGTGTCATAACATTTGAAACGACCTCTTTAAACTCGAACTCGATATGTAACTAAAGGCTAAGTTTCATTGGTCGATAACTCGATAAGGCTGCGTTTTCACCATTGCGAGGATGCGTAGCGAGAGCGAGGGATGTGTTTTGGTTAACCAATAGAATCAGTTGCGCTGAGCGAGGATAAGTAAATGAAGTTATTCCATTGGTTAACAAGAACACATCCCTCGCTACGCATCCTCGCACATCTCTGGTGGAAACGCAGCCTCAACAGCGTGCGGTGACTCCCCGCAGGTAGTATAACGGCTAGTGACACTCCTAAGTAGACGTATATGGAATGCCTGTATAGACCAATGTGACTGAAGATGAAGTTCGGTAGGTCCGTTTCCTAAAATGTGTGCCTCTCTCTGGTCTTCTTCCCACATTGTCAGTTTTCTATGTCTACTTCTGAGAGTGTATGACTCCTAAAATGTCTGCATCCCAAAATGGCCTTCTTCCCACTTTGTCGCTGTATATAATGTCTACTTCTTATACTGTCTGTTTCCTAAAATGTAGGAAATCGTAAGAATTAGACATCGTAATAAGCGGTCATTTTGGAAGTAGGCCAATTTTCGAAGCGAACATAATAGGAAACTATCATTCTTAGACAGCGTCATCATAGAAAGACTTTTACTGATATTACAGGAAAATGTAATTTCTTGGAAGAAGACCAGTTTCAGAAGCAGACATTTTAGGAAACGGATCGCACAAATTTGAGCCGTAGTCGTGAGTTTCGAATGATGTGACAATACCAACCTTAACGTAACTAGGACTTAGGGTCCATGCCAAAATGCATCCTGTCATATTCATGGTCTGATATCGAACAAATAGCGTAGGCGTTTCGTTGTTCATGAGATGTTTATTGTTGAGACGGAATGCTTATGAAAGCTCAGTTGTGAAGCTTCGAGCACATTACAGGCAGAGTTTATATAAAAAAATTAAAAAGTAAAAAATATCAAAAGCTATAGAAAGATTTCACGTTTGCCATAAAAGGGACATGCTTTATCCTTTATGAGTGCGACGGAAAGAACTTATTTCTTTGTATTCCTCTGTAGCCATAATTTTTGGAAAATATCATCCTATTTCATAGGTTAGGTTATAACTAATTGCAAAAAAAATGATTTCTACGGAATGATTTTTCGGCAAAATTATACATTAGACGAAAAATAATTCTATGAGTTAATATAAACCCAATTAAATTAATATCTCTATAATACTTGGGTTTATTTATTTTCACGGAACTCATCTCATCCTCCTAGCCTTTGTCCCATTTTTTGAGAATGAATTCTCAATCGGGGTCGGCTACCTAAATCCCAAGATGTGGCGTAGGCACTAGTTTTTATTTTCACGGAACAAATCATTTTATTTGTAGTTTAATTATCTACACTAAAATATAATTTTTCGACATTCTGTCTGTACTGTGCTCTGGGCTCATCGGTATTTGTCAATGTGTTGTTTGACGAGGACCCACATTGGTAGGTGCTTTTAACTAATATGTAGGTATAATGAATTAATGATGTATTGTGTCTGCAACTGTCTTTATTATAATTCATTTCACATTTCAGGTCAACGTTTTAAAAGCTATATACATTCCCAAGTAGCACAGAGGTTGTATTAAGCGTTTATACAGCCTTTATTCAGCTTAAATTATTGTTTAAGGGCTGTATAGCTTGTGTGCTGCTTGGGTTTTCTTAATGCAATTACAGTCCGACCAAAAAGAGTAGAAATTAAAAAGTGGCAATACTGTAGTGTCGTCCCTGTTTTCTTATATTGATTAGAAAGGGAGGAAACTACAGTATTGCCACTTTTTAATTTCTACTCTTATTGGTCGGGCTGTAATGTAAGGCTCAATAAATTTTATTGACCATCACAAGTTTAAACTTTTCTAATATTTGTTTTACTTGTTTTTAATTATTCATATGCCTCGTCGTACGTACGTACCTACTCTTCTTAGCATCATCTTTTTTATTACCTAAGGTATGACCCCTCTTATAAATTCAACTGTTGCATAAAATACTATACAATTTGGCGCCAAGTGGTATGTATTAGATCATTATGCGTTTAGGTCAATTTGCGTTTAGGACATTTTGCGTTCGTAAATTAGGGCATTATGCGAGGGGTAGAAACTATCAATGTTGACCATTCCATCATCTATAGAAGATCGATTCCGAATAACTATTTTTCAAATAAATAATGTACCTATTTTACTAATCTTTAGTAGATACGTACACAACGACAGTTGCAGACACAGACTGCGCGCTCCGGTGCTGTACAGAGGTGTCATTCTCTTATTTACGGTCGCTGTGGAACGTTTATAAGAGTACGACAGTTGTTAGGAAGTGCACTTGATTAGGCGTTGCTAGCTGTACGCATTATATTTTTGGACAGATTCACTGATTAAAAAAATATGATGATACTTTTGTAGTTTTATTCTTATGATACCCATTGTATAAAATGCATAAAATGAACAAACGAGGGTCGTGTCGTGGACATGCCCATCTCCTACTTCGTTCCCTCCCTCGAGGCTGAGGAGCAAGACGAACTTTTTATTTTTATTATTAATATTAGCACATACTTTACAATGTGTTTAAAGTGCGCCAAACTGTGAAACAGTTTGTTGGCGTAACTGAGAAATCCCTATGATGCTTCTTTAAAAAAAAATAGGATCCTCTCGTAGTATGTGATTGAGAGTCACTTCTTGAATTTCAACCTTATTAGGAAAATAAAACAGGCTTAAGGATAGTCATAATCATAGGGAGCGTTCCACTAGAACCTCTACTTTATCAGGCATATAACGGTTATGGCAGTCTCTTTAAAATCATACCAGATAGCCAGCCCGAAAATTCCCTATAAACACAAAAACCAAGTTATAAAATATAGACATACTTACTAATTGTCTTTATCTACTAGTTTTTTTTTCATGACTTATAAAGTTACCAAAAAAAACGAAACGGGACTGGGCTGGACATGTCTGTCGCATGCATCCGGATACGTGGGCCACAATAGCAACCCAATGGATCCCACAAGATGGATATCGGAAAAGAGGCAGACCGAAAAGGAGATGGCGGGACGATCTGGACGCATTCTGCAGAGAATGGCAGAACCGCACTGGAAATAGGATCGAATGGAGAAAAGAAGGGGAGGCCTTTGCCCAGCAGTGGGATACCTAAACAGGCTATTAAAAAAACAAGTTTAACTCTCCAACTTTTATAGACACATTTCGTAGGTCTTGTAAATGTGTAATAGTCTACTGCCCCAAAGTGCAGTGCATGCTTTTTGGTGTTGTACGCAACGTTGAATAACTTTGTCAAAAAATACTCGAGGCAGCTTTAGGCAACCCATGCACCATGCCACTCGCATTTTATGACCCCTCTTATAAGTACAACTTGCATAAAATAGTAATATTCTGGGTGAATGCCCCATAACCATAAATATGTTTATTATTGGAAAAGTTACCTAGGACATAAATAAAATAAAACAATATCTTGTAGAACTATACGTTTTATTGTTCCTCCATAACAACCTGTGTTCATCTATTTACAGGATTATGTACAGGCACACACTTTCCGACACACTTAAAAAAATTTAACAAACCAATTTTATCGGGAACTGAAATGAAAAGCACCAAACCTTTTTGACTAGAATTTAGAAATGATTTTTCATTGCAAATCCAATTAAATTGATTAAACTTGTGACTTGATTTTGGTGGGAACAGATAATTATAAATAAGTAATAAACTTGATTTAAACTATACACCTTTAAAATAATCCAAATCCATATTAGACTAAGAAATTATACCTCAAAATATACAATATAATTCAAATTAAAAGTGTATAATTTACATCAAGCTATTAAAATACATCAGTCGATCATATTCGATGAGTTTTTTCTTATACACCTAATAAAATAATACTCATAGTATGTATATGTTAGCACATCACATGGCAGCTATTTACTTAAATTTCTGTGGTTTAAAATGTTTTTTTAAATGATTTTAGCGTGTTATTCATAAGGTAATATTTAAAGGAATAAGGCTATAATGGAATATACGCCTTGAAAGTGATTAATTTAATAAAATCCTTGCTATTCTAATTTAATGTCTATGTCTACAAGTGGTGCCTACGAGATAGAAAATAACGTGAGTAGGTATTTACCTTGGTTTCATTTGGGGTGAAAGTATTAAACAACCATTTTAGTGTTACACCACAATAGCTGCCCAATATTCTAAAGTTTCAGATTCAAATGCACTTCTTTCGGGCTTCACAAAGACGCAGCCTGATTGGTTAATTTCTCCGCTCCACTTCCAGCCCGTCTATCACAACTATGTTTCGCGACTCTTGTCGCGCGACATTGCTACCTGTCACTCTCTGCCATCACGGTACAGAAAGAGACGGGTAATTATCTCGCGCGAGAAATAGTCGCGTATGACAGTTACGCTAGAGGTGCAGGCTGTCTTATACGATACTTACCTTCGTTTGCTTGACTTTTTAAAGGTTAAACAATCAATAAGGGCTTGTGCACAAATCACGTGAGGTTAGATAGAGGGAGGGGGGTCACGAAAAAATCACGACAGATCACGTTCGGGGAGGGAGGGGTATAAATAAGGTGACGTGTATTTTTCTACAGTGAACGAAGAAAAATCTACAACATCAGTAATAGATACCTTTTCTCAGTTTCGTTAAAAATTAATCTTCACTTGTTATATACTTAAATCAAAATAGCGAGCCTATTTTACGAAATTCTGGCGAAAAAAGTACACGTGAGGTTGTGAGAGGAAGGAAGGGGTAACAAAGAACCTCACCAAATATCACCAGGGGGAGGGGGGGTCAAAAAGCAGCCGAAAAAGCAACCTCGCGTGATTTGTGCACAAGCCCTAAAGCGTTAGCGAGGCCATTGAACACGACTGCATATACACAGCAACAGTCACCCTGTTCCATAATTTAAATATGTTTAAAATCACAGTATTTTACGATGGAATGTAATGTACCCTACATAATCTCACTTTTTTAGCTTCTGAAGTTACCTACATCTAAGTCTAGTTTTATTAAGGTGTGGTAAATCACCAAGTTACTACTACCCACTAGAATAGAGGAAAAACATGGCTAAACTTGTATTTAAAGCAAACCTAATCATGTCAAGTTTAAAATTAGGAACTTTTTATTTTCAGAGTAAAATTATAGCAACAAAAATATACTTCTAGGTCAAACAGATTTTAGAATAGCCGTTTTTCCTTCAAACAATATTCTAGCGAAACCTATACCTGTGGGTTTTACGGAGATGCCTCGACTTTGCGCGGCCAGCGGCTCGGCGAGCGGTTGGTCGAGAGATTTGATCGCGGCGGCCATACGAGTGAGCGAGATACACATACCGCGCTCCGCTGCCGCTGTCGCGCCAAGTCGTGGCATCACCGTTACTGGCTCCGCACACTACGGCTTCTCGTGGCCGCCACAGTACATTTGTATCTATTCCACGTTCGAAGTGAGAAAAAGAGAGATGTACAGTCAACCAATTTCATTTTTAGGCCATTATAGAACCTTGTCACAATGACAATGATACGAGATTTCCAGCGGCTTTCATTTTGACCTTCACTGTGACAACTGAGAAGGTACGAAATGGCCTAGGAATCAAATTGGTTGACTGTACCTACTGTCACGTCCACAAGAAGCGGTAGTGTGCGCTGGCTCTTACTAGTAGAGATTTTGTATGTCTAATACAATAAGAACATTATCAGATTAAGCCCTTTGAATATTAAAATATTTAGCAACTTCGGGGTGTCCCCAGGAAACATATATGACCCTTAGTCCATTGAATAAAAAGTTCTAGAGTGCGTGAGTTAGTAACGTAAGATGTTTCTTCGGAAACATGTCAAGAGTCCCTAGGTAATAAACATACTAAAACCCCGGGACACTAGGAGGAGCCCCGGAGTGGGGGGAGGGGGGGAAAGGGTCCATTTTTTAATTTTTCGCTTAAATCTCAAAAACGGTACATGTTAGAGAAAAACTTTCAAGGAAAAGTTGAAAGGCCATAAAATTATCTACAAGTTGTACAAGTTCTACGGGGTTTCCGAAGAAACATCTTACGTTACTAACTCACGCACTCTAGACCCCCCTTGGAGGGACTCATTCAATGGACTACCTTCTGTAAGCAAGGACACGCATATAAGTAAAAGGCATTAGTAGCTACGAGAATCCAATAATACCATCAAAATAAATATGAACCTGCAATGGCAATTAATTAAATGTTACTTGTTTCTTCGGGACCTCAGCGGCCATTTGGTCTTAACTTACATAAGAGGCATTTAATCAACTATTGTAAGGACAAATTCGACATGTCATATTAGTTACAGATACTTATGCCGCTCAAAAGAAAATAAGGCCCGCTTGAATTATGCACACTACAAAATTTACATTTTCATATACAATCTGAGAAGGGAACATCACAATAGGAGGCTAGGTTCAATATTTGGAACACCATATTTTTTTTTTTTCGATAGTCCTTGCTGTATTGATCTACAAAGTGGCAGGTCCTTATTTTTTTTTATCATGGTTTTTCGAAAATGTTTTTATAACTTTACAATTTGACAGTTCGCAATAAAATTGACTAAAGGGATCTTTGTCTTCGAAACCCAATAGAAAAAGATATTGAGTTAAAACTACGTAATTTCAAATAACAAATGAATACTCTTTACTTAATATGGTCATGTTGTGGTTAAGTAGTTTAAAATCTGCACGAAAAATAACGTGGTCCTTGTATTATTTTGAGTAGTATATATATTATATTCATTATTTTTATTAAAGCAGTAACGTCTGCTAACGTAAACCAAATGTTTACAATGAAATGTTAAAAATTTAAGGGCTCTCGCATCAGGTTCGGTGGCCCAATAGGTAGGACGTCCGTGTTGGCCCGGAAAGCCGTTGGAGACGCAGCTTCGAACCCTGCCAGAACCGGTAAATTTTTAAATTTTTCGCTTCATTGTAAACATTTTATACCTATTATATTCATGACAGTTTTGTGGCCTACAATGGGGAATGGATGAAGATTATCCAAAATCTCGAAATTTATCAATATCAATGTCGCCTTAGCTGTTCCGTATCAGCGGGGCTAGTATGCTAGCCCTTTTGCGCAACTAGCATAAGTTCTACACTTATCCTGTCACTTTCCTTTCAATCCCATGCGAGCAAGACAGGATGCTGATTCGCGCGACAAACGAAGTCGGCGAGATAACTCATTTGATCAATCAGTCTTTGGATCAGGGAATATTTCCAGAACAAATGAAAATTTCCGTCATCAAACCCTTACATAAAAAGGGAGACAAACAAGTTGTTGGAAATTATAGACCCGTTGCGTTACTCTCTGTGCTATCCAAGATTTTTGAAAAAGTTATGCACACTCGAATCGTAAGCTACATGAATAAATTCAAAATAATAAAAGCAGAACAATATGGTTTCCAAAAAAGAAAGTCTACAACTATGGCAATATTTAACCTAGTGCACAAAATACTGCAACAAGTCGATAAAAGAGTGCCATGTACAACAGTATTCTTTGACATGAGTAAGGCTTTCGATTTTGTTGCGCATGACTTACTCCTTTATAAATGCGAAAGATATGGTATTCGAGGCGCAGCCCTAGAATGGTTAAAAAGCTACCTGTCTGGAAGAACTCAATCAGTGGAAATCTCTTCTCTGTCAGATAGTATGGAGCTGTGTTCATTTCAATCGAAGAGTAAACATAATAAAGTAGGAGTTCCCCAAGGTAGTATATTAGGTCCTCTCTTATTTTTGATCTACATTAATGACTTGCCGAATATATCTGACCATAGCTATACTTTATTTGCCGATGACATTTCAGTTATAATTCCATGTAATAATAGATATGATAATAATGAATATAACAATGACATAAATAATACAATACATACAATAATTCAATGGCTGAATCATAATAATTTAAATATAAACATTAGTAAAACAAGTTATGTACAATTTCATAACAAACATGGTAACAAGGTAGACTTAACAATAAAATATGATAATAACGCATTGACAGAAAATGAAGAGGTGACATTTCTCGGAATACTGCTTGACGATAAATGCTCCTGGAAAGCACATATCGAGAAAGTTTGCAGTAAAATCAACCGCTTTGCGTATGCTCTTTGGCGCTTGAGGAAAATTACAAACAAGGAAACCGCAATTCAGGCTTACAATGGCTATGTGTGCTCTGTACTTAGATATGGAATTTTAATTTGGGGTAATTCGGTACACATCAATAGAGTTTTTATTGCACAGAAGCAATGCATTCGTGGAATCTGTGATGTAACAAAATTTACGTCATGTAAACCTTTATTTAAAAATCTAAAATTATTGACGGTACCATCGCTGTACATTTACGAAATATGTATTTTTGTAAAATCTCATCCTGAACTATTTAAAACAATTAGCGATGTATACATGTTTAATACACGATACCCCAATAATTTATATATGCCCAAGGTAAAAACAAAATTGTTTAGTAATAACTGTTATCCGATGGCCATCAGAATTTTTAATGCACTTCCAAATGAATTTAAAAATCTGTCCATTGTAGAACTTAAGTGCAAACTCTCACAGTGGCTACAAAATGAATGCTTCTACTCGGTGTCTGAATTTCTGAAAAGAAACGAAATTGGCCGAAGCTATTGACATATATATATATTTAAATAAAACTAGTACACATAATATAGCAAAACTGTCGAAAATATAATGATTAATAAGTAATTAGAATTGTATGTACATATATATTTTGCATGTCACCTGTGACAAAGCATGTGATGCTGATATTATTTAACCGAAGACCTATGTAATTACCATGTTTTATGCAATAAATGATTTATGATTTATGATTTATGAGATGAAACATTTGCATTGTTTAAGTTTAAATAAAATTAAGCTACGAAACAATCCTCTTACCGATTATTCCTTACATAGTAACAAGATTTTTGAAAATTTTCATCTTTTCGCCATCTTCATACATATCACATCACATCTTAGAAAAATACATTTCAGATCATAACATTGAGAATATTAATAAACCATGTTCATAGCCTAGCCATTAACATGTTTTGGAAGTTTTTCACTAATCTATAATCTATGTCTAGTGCTATATACTGAATGATAATTTATAACTACGAGTTACTAGTGTCTGAGTATCATCTGGCAGTACAGAAAGCTGTCCAACACTGGAAAGAAAAATAATTAAGCAGTTATTGCAAAAATTATGAAAATGCTCCACATTTATGGAAATTGAGACTTATCATAGGCTAACTTCGCACTATAAAATATCTACATATTAATAGATATGACAAGAACGTCTAACAAAAGCCGGACAAGCCCGGACACCGTTTATTTCGGCCACACACACAATCAAAAAGCGTAACTAAGTCTAGCTCTATCAGGATGCTTGGCAATGCGATATATAACATTGATTAATCTAAGACCAAGACGTCGACAAGGCGCCGGTGGGTCGATGACATTGTAAAGATAGCCGGAAATACGTGGACCCTCCAAGCCAAAGACAAAGATCACTGGAACTACCTGGAGGAGGCCTTTGCCCAGAAATGGGTGCCTCACTTATAACGTGTCTATAATATAAACATGAAATGTATCTGATATTTACTTGTGAGAAATAGATTAGATTAGATTAGATTATTTATTTCACGATAAAAATTACATTACAAATTTGCTTCATGTCAAAATTATACGAATTAATATCATGATCGTCAAAAATAAGGCAAGACTATAAGAGAAAATGTTTACAATGTCAAAATAAGTTTAAAATAAAGGTTTATTATTATTATTATAATCTAAGATAATCGGAACTCAGACAACATCTAAAAATGCGTCAAAGTAATCTTAGTGGCATTCCAATTTGCTGGTATAATGAACATGAATTTGTAAAAGGATACCTAAGGTCTACTTGAAGGATCATGATTTTAAAAAAAGAAACCAAATTATAAATGATTATGAACATTTTATAGAATGTTGTGAATCCAAATCTGTGTGCAGTGTGCACATCATCAATTCCATTATATATCATGTTAAACTCATGTAAGTTGTAATCTCAATACTCACGATACTGTGCAGCGCTGATCAGCAAGTCATAGAGCTGCACCGGGCCCTTCCCCTTCAGTACCACTTCGGACACAAACACGTACACCACCCGACTGGTCTCGAAGAGCGAGTCCAGCAACAACCAGGTCGTTATGTTCCGGCCTGTGTTCAGCACGGTGCTGCGGTTCATCACTATACAGCTGTTCAGGAATCCGATGGCACTTGTCACCACCATCAGGCCAGAGATGAAGTAATGAACGCCTGGAGAATAAGACTCCATTGTATGATATGATAATGGTAATTGGTATAATTTCTTATTAGGATATAATTATGTATTTAAATTCCAAAAATTTGTAGCATAATAAATTCTACATATTGCCATGTAGGTAATTTTCTGTATCTTTGCATGTTGTAATGTGATAAATAAAATCCAGCCAAATGCGAGTCGGACTCGCACACCGAGGGTTCCATACAAACACTTCCCATCTTAACTGGCCGTTATGATGGGAAGTTCGCACATATGTACGGTGTCGCATACAGATGAGGTACAAAGTTAACGCAACGGTCATTTGGGATCATGGGAGCCCCATTTATATATTTATTTTATTCTGTTTCTAGTATTTGTTGTTATAGCGGCAACAGAAACACATCATCCGTGAAATTTTAATTTGTCTAGCTATCATGGTTCATGAGATACAGCCTGGTGACAGACGGACGGACAGACTGACAGCGAAGTCTTATTAATAGGGTCCCGTTTTTTACTCCTTGGTTACGGAACCCTAAAAATAGGTCAAGTTGTGCATTCTAAAATATTACTATAATTTTTAATCAAGTTTTGCAAATAACTAACTATAATTCCTACACTACTCAACAAGATACATACCCAAATCACTACCGAACAATGGCTCTAAATAGAATAATTCCGGCTTCAATAACCGGAGCAGAGACATCACAAACGCAGTTGAAGACGAGATCTGCAATCAAATAAATTAAATAAACATCCGCTTTATGTCGCCCCCCTTGGTCTCGCTCCACGAAACGTAATCCGCTACCATTTAAGCTAATTATGTTCTTAAGTCGTAAGTCAACAACCTTGTACAAACGAACACTGAACAAATAATAAATATCACAAAATAAATACATTGAAACTCACAGAAAACACTGCCGCTACAACTCGCACATACATTTTCAAGTCTAATAAAGGCATGGCTTTTGTTTTCGATTGTGTTGACATCGAGGCGAGGGTAGTTAAATAACTTGGAATGCTATAAAGCTACAACAGGTCGAGTTTTAATATTTACGGCAGTGAAAATCGATACGAATTCCGTAATTTGCGCGGTCGGATTTCATTGGACGTCAGTTTTGACTTTTGTTTGACACTGACTGATGGTTTGCGTTCCGTTTCTTGTAGTGAAACAAAAATAATTATCTAAATAAAATTGATAACATGTATTATGTTCTCGTATCGAATGAAGCTAGCTCAAAAATACCAATAATTTTAAGAATATTTCGTGCCATTGCTTTATGGTTTTACATGACTGTGTTTGTCAAACTGGTGATAATACTTCATTAAACTTGCTGTCTCCACTAGTGTCCTCTATGGAGAGAATTATTTAACTTCTTCGTAAAACTCTACCGACAGATGGCACTAAAATGTAGTTTAGTGCATATCGCGCTCAAAAGTTTTAAAATAAATACACAGGCTGCTGTATTTGATTTCGTAACGCAGCTGAACAATAATGTTATATTACTTAGTAGTTTGTTTTTACGCACTAAGCAACTAGAGTCTCGCCATCGAAACGTGATACTGAAAATTACCGCCAAATTTAAAAACTCAAGCACGTATTCATCGCCAATGAGCAATGACTGATACCAATGCAATGGTGCAGATCATATATTAAACTCTCAGTTTTAATTCCGTGGAAATCTGACGCTTCATGGTATTACCAGACAAAAATAAACTCCTTGTGCCTGTGGTAAGAATTTCAAAATAAATAAAAAGCAGAACTTGGCTTCTGTATTTTATATTTGTTAAATTACAATACCTGTAATATATCATCTATTACAACAAAGAAAGCATATTTTTAAATTGCATAGTATGGACAAAATAAATTACAATGTTTCTTTCTGGGGGAAAAAAAAAATGTTGCTGGTATCACTCTGATGAGTTTCATGTATTACAAACCATTGGTTCAAAATTATAAGTTTATATTCTTGATTATTAGTAAATTATTTTTTATATTGGCAGAGAGTGACAACAGTAGCTCTGATGACACAGATTCTGATAATGAATAAAGTATTTTTATAAGTCTTGTTTTACTTATTACCCATAGGAGAAATCCACTCCAATTTACTTACTGTAAAATTATTTTTCCAATCTCATTGAAAAATTTATTTACTATTTAGTGTAGGCACTACCAAATAGTTTTTATTGGTCAAATACTTAGCAATGTACCTTTTCACCTTTCGGATTTTTATTTCATAAGAAAATTATAGCCCTCCTACTTGTTATTTCATTATGGACGATATAGTTTGTGGATTTACTTACATATATCGACGCTGGAACGACTAATTGACTAACGTGCATTTATGAAACTTTACAGTAGAACAAAAACAAAATATTTTTTTCGGAAAAAAATTCATAACTTTTTTTCTTTTTGTTATACGATAAAATGATGTATTGACGAGTAGAAGATAATCGCGATTAAAATTTAACTATGATTGCTATTTTTCGAAATAACGTGTATCTTAGAAATAAATTGCACGTTAGCCAATCGGCCTCTAATTGCGAAGCGGGAAAAAGGCTTAACTGCCATTTTTAGCATTGCTTTCAGTACGGGTAGTTAACTAAAGTGAGTGTTAACTTCAAAAATTAAACCATAAAAATGCATAACTAGGCTAGTATTACAAAACTGTAACCGAAAAAAGGCATAACTGAACATTTGCTCCATTAAGCAAGTCATGTATAATTCTTAAGAAACACTTGCACTAAAGTAAATCCTTTCTTTAGTTTTTGTGCCATAATGCAAACTAAAATTAATTGTTAAATTTCCGCTATGAAGTCTTGAATTGAGTTTAATTTCTGCAAATCTTCCATTTATGATATAAATTCGCTTAATAATAGAACATGGCTTCAATATAGGATTACGTGCTGTAAAAACTTCAACTGGAAGAAGCGAATGGAGCAAGGATCAGTCACCTTACCGGATTCCATACCGGAATTCAGTAATTGATATAGTAATTTGATTATGGTTTTGGCCTTAATTAATAATAGATTGTGATCATGTCTAGTGGGTTAAAGGATCCAGTTGTGTGTTATAATAACCAGATTCTCTGCGGTAAGGATACAAATCAGACGACATTAGCAGTTTATTTAAGACAAGTCAATATTATTTAATAATTATTCGCAGAAGCAATAATGAAGGTTAATGAATCTAAATATACATCTTGGACGAGAAGTAGTGTTAGTTATTTAATTAATAAACAAATAATAAATAAAGGTTGAAATATTTATTTATATGATGCAATGTCTCTGTTCTAACATTTTTCCAAATGACCCAGTAGGAATGTGGATAGTGTATGGCTGTTTAGTGTTCGATATAATACATAAATATATAACTAAAGGGGTTTTTTTGTTAGGAAAGGACAGCCCCGCCCCGCTGTCCAAAAATCGGATTCGTCCAACAAATAAATCCGTCCTTGACAGGATAAAGGGAAGACACATATTTGGAACGCTATAATAAACAGCTAATTCCATTATAAGTTATTGATAGAGATTTCTCACCACCAAGCCATGTCAATATAACTGGTTAATAAACCAAAATAAATATATTCTGCTAAATGGTCATATGTTGATGCAATATAAAATATTGCTAGTGTCTCTTTCAGTTATTAAACATATAGATAGATAATCTGTCCCAGGAGACATGTAACTGATACATGACACTAAAAGGAGCACAAGACCAAGCAGTAAGGTACACAACCTGACAGCTGAGTTGGACAAGTAAAACAGGGGATGGACTCAGCCATATCCTCATGTTAATATCTAGCCACCAAGTTATGTCAATATAAATGGCTATCAACCAAATAAATATATTCTGCCATAATGGTCGCTTGTAAATGCAGTATGAAAATACTGGTAGTGTCTGTTTCAGCTAATATTAGGTATATAGACAGATCATCCACCTCATAAGAGAACCACAACTGAGAAATGACACTTAAGTAATACCAGACCATCGCAATGTATTAACACAACATGGTTGGGTGATGATGATAGTTGATATAACAATGAAACCAGCCGTTTCTCTTATGATAAAAATATCAGACTGTGTCAGGAGAGTCAGAAGGAAGGGTAGGATATTTTACCTTTGTAAAACCTTTACCTATACCAGACTCTTCCCATCAGCATTTCTAAATATTAGAAGTCATATTCAACTTGGATCAAATATGGGTTTAGTCGTCGCCCGAATTAAGACTTATAGTCGATTGACAAAGGGTCTCTGCAAAGTCGATAGTCGCCAACCTTCTCCCTCGTCAGAGAAAACTCCAAGTCTTTAGTAGATGGTTTTAGACACAACAGTGCACAGCCCGAGCCTTCCTAGTATTAAAGCTTATAGCCGATCTCCGGAATTGCTCTATAGAGGACTCCTTTGACCAGCAATACGCTTCGATGCTGGTACTTTGTATGACACAAAGGTCTTTGCAAACCAGTCGCCATATCAGCTGAGCCTCTCATGTCAATCTGGAACAGACAACCAAACGACTACCAAAGTAGTATATTTCTCCAAGCTGAACATTCTGTTCATTGACATTGTTTTGAAGGAGAGAGTCTACCACATACCTTATACCTTCAAGACAGACCTGCCTCAGTATTTATTTTAAACAGAGACAAATCTGTGTACCAATACCAATATTAAAATAGGTGTGTTAAACGTGTAGTCAGTATAGTGTGGAGGAAATGTAATTAATAACACAACTATTTCTGGGATAATTTATCTATCCACAATTACATAAGATATACATGTTTGGTACTTGTCTAAACTACCAGCTGAAACACAGTGCAGATAACTCTCAGCCACTTAGCATCAGAAGTGCATAGGGCCTGTATCTTAACACTCTCGTCTTGAGGGCTT
The DNA here is from genome assembly GCA_905147355.2 of Apotomis turbidana. Lineage (NCBI taxonomy): Eukaryota > Metazoa > Arthropoda > Insecta > Lepidoptera > Tortricidae > Apotomis > Apotomis turbidana. The sequence goes on from LR990283.1 coordinate 1,248,373, forward strand.
TATTGAACCGTAAAATGAATCATGGAAATGCATTTAGTGTTAAAGGAGGCCTGGCCGGAAAAGACATCTCTCTAAAATTCCTAAATGTGGAAATAAACAACAGCGCTTACCTCTCTCGCAATAAGGATTATTGCAAGCAAACAATCCGACATAATCACACTCCACACCACATCCCACATGACCATCAACTACTTCCGAAACCCAGAACAGCTGATTTTCGATACTTATCCGTCAGGGTTTTCTCTTACACCTCTCGATCCAGACCGAAGACCCCCAGGCCTTCCGCACGTCCTCCACATCCCGAACATTCTCCCCAGAGCCCCCCATCTCGAACCTTCTCGATCAAAATCAATCCAAATCCCCCATAAGCGCCACTGCGTCGGATAGCGGAACCAGATTTGTGTACATGTGTTTTATGTTTCAATGAATTCCCAGTTCCTCATTGGTTGGTATTATATACAACTCACACAAATAAAAGATATCTATAGGCTTACAGGTAGGTATACTTTAGTTCCGCTACTCGCCGTTGGTCGCTACTGTAGCCACTGATATTGGCGGCAAATGAAACCAAATTAAAATGTATCTTTATTATTATAGATTAATTATTAATCCCAACATAGCTGTCTTTAAAATTCGGTACGTTTTAAAAGTTCCCAATGCCTGTAAGATAATAAGAACGTGACTTAAACGCAATTTCTCCCAAAACGTCACTGACATTTCTATTACACTCGACAAGACCACATCAACAAACCTCCTAGAAACACCAACGCATATCATATAATTAACAACAACTGAGCTTTCCAGCACAATTACAAGCATTGAGATCAATACAGCATGCGGCCTTTAAATTATATTAAAATATTTAATAAACACATCCTTGTTTTATGCTTGTCTATCACAACGCCCTCTAGTGTGAAAGATTTAAACTTAATCCACGCTCCAGCAACCCTATCAATATTTAATTCATCAATGAATTACGAGATGGCGTTGTAAGGTAAGGCAGCGTAGACGCTGAACCTTTACAATAGACTCCCAATAAAACACTAGATGGCGCTTCACGTCATAAAACCATTGGCTAAAACTCACTGGAGCATAGTTCCGTTACATCCGCCCCGCAGAACTTAATGGCGTTTATCAGAATTAAGTTCTAGAAAAAAGAAAGGGAACCCAGAGCAAACAAAGAAGAAGAAAATAAAGATAACCAAAATACTACAACTAAGAGCAGAAGAATAATATATAAACAAATAAAAAGAAAAAAAAACAAGCCTTCCTACCACAAAGTGCCCTAAATATATATATATATATATACATGCATCATAGATTGATCAATGCACTTTTAGAGAAAATTATACTCTATTAACCCTATCTCACTGCATTTATAACTAATAACCTGCTTCCGCGCATGATAAAGTGACTATATACATACACATCTAGTATCAATAAAATAAAAAATATATATAATACTAGGAGGCGTTCACGACCCCACCCACGCATTTTCCCTACCAAATAAAGCATCAGCTACAACTGTTATATTAACTACAAATATAATGAAACACATGAAATAAAATTAAAATGGGATTTATTATTTATGTGAAATGTAATGTTTCTTAACCCTAACATGCTTCATCAATGGAGACTAGTTCTGTTCCTTGGATGTGCTGCCCCATGGACTTGCCTATATAACTTTCCTGCATTACTTGGTACGCTTCATCTTTTCTTGAATCACTTAACAAAAGAATTCCTTTAAACTAAACACTAATATCATAATTGTTCTTATTTATTTATTGTGTTTTCACTGAATATTGTATTATTTATGTAAAACACAACCATAACTGACACTTCAATTCACTAAAACATCTGAATCACTTCACCACACATCCACTTTAACCAACTCTCATTGAAATCACTTGTTATTATTATCAACACACAGCACCGAGACATGGAGTTGACATCCCAGTCTACAAAAGAAGCACTGCTATGCTCCTACTTGTGGATACAAGCTATAGTAAATTATACATAATTAAAAAAAATAACAAAATTAAATTATAAAAATGATCAAACAACTAGTCTTCAGAAGCAAAAGGTTGGCTTACTAAGAATAAAGAAAAACAAAAGTACTGACAGACCATATAAACCCGATTACCCCGTACAATATCTTATATATACATATCTTGGACAAATAATATCACCAACAAAGAAATGAATATCAGGATGATTATCATTTGGAATGGAATTCAATTGGACGCTAAAAGAAAGAATTTGATACTAACATTCCACCGAATATGATTTACAAATAACAAAGCTCTACTACATATAAACACAGTATGAAGAGAAGTATTCTAGCTATTAAGTTACAAGACAAGTTTTTACTTGCACAAAATAATGCGATAAGAATACAAGTTACCAACATAATAAAATGTATCAAAGCTAAAATAGGACTGGACAAGACATCTTAAAGAACTAATAGGGAAAATGAGCTAAAGATGTGATGGAATTGTGTCCTAGGTACAGCAAACCAAACAAGGTGACTTGGAAAACCTTGGGGAGGCCTATGCTGAAAAGCAGCACAGTTAATGACTATTCAGAAGGCTTTAGAATAACAAATATGTCCTAAAGGTAAAATAAAAATAAGATGCCAATCTATCTTATATAAATTAAAATAGAATACATAAATAAACACAACCAGACTACCTCCACAGCCTACTATTAGAATAATTATTGTTTTCATGGTTGTTTCTAATTATTTTCAATGTATTTATTCACCATCATTTACAACCACTAACTGACAGATGATATATCCAATATTAGACATAATTTCAACCAGAAGCTACCCAAAACCTCTATTTAACAAGACCAGTAAGACTTAACAATAGTTAATAAGTCCTACCTTCTGATATATGATAATCATGATTATAAAAAAATAACTAAAATATATTTTTTTTTTTCATTGAAATATATGCACATAGAATTAATACCTAATCTACACGTATAACAATTTCTTAATAATACCTAAAGTTAAAAGGGGACAAGGTTCTTTACTACTAAAATAAATATTACAAATATTATAATGCCTAAAACAAAACTTCATTTTTCATAAGAACTCTAAGGGTGTAAACAGAATTTAGGCAGTGCAAGCTTAGCAATAATAAATATCAGATATAAGATATGTACGACATTTCGCATAGCTGGGCTAAATCACCTTTCTCGACGTCTAATATTCACAACTTTAAAAGTAGTTCCTCTCAGAACACAACTTACCCGAACTTGGTACAAAGTCACCTAAAATACACAGTTCACGTGATATATAACATTCATAGTACATAATGCACCACAGAACACTACACTTATTTATTTCACGTAATGTAAACACAATTTAATAACTGAATTTATATGAATACCGACTTGTATTCAAACAAAATTACCTGCATTCCATATTTTCATTTGACACTCACTTGACATCTTCGTCCAGAAATTCATAACCTTTTCACTAAGTAATCCAATACGCCCCGTACACACTTTCATCCTTCAGCATTATCCCTGTTTGACATTTATTATTTTATTGCCTGATTGACACTCTGCTTACCACGCAACCGCACCTTATTTATTTATCGTAATGGAAAACAACCAGTATACAATCACAAGTATAGTTTACAAAAATAGATTATACAGAAACTAAAACATTTCCAACTATTACGGAGAACTGGCATGGTATTCGAACGCGACTTTGTCCTAATGTTGCCAGGCTGGCATAAAATCCAGCAAATTATGAAGTAAAATATCAAGTAAATTAATTAAAATTTAAAATTAATAGCATAATAATTTACATAGATAAAAGCATAAAATACCGCAAGTAGCGCGATAAATAAAATACGTATCATGGAAATAAGTGTGGACTAATTAGTGATCCATAATTAATGTCGATAATTTTTAATGCACGTTATATATTATACAAAATATATATATTCCCTATGTACAGTAACCTAACTACCATGTGATTACGATAAATAACTATATTTGCAAGAATTTTATAGATCAGAAGAATTATCCAAGTAAACATTAAAATCAACGTAGGATATTGCAGGGCTTAAACTACATGCACAATGATTATCATTCACTGTATCTATGTTCCAACCGTACTTATTTATTTCATCCTGATAAGATAGCTCTTTAGTAACTATACAGTAAATAGTTTGTAACGGACCTAAAAATAAATCTAAACTGGTTGGGACTCTATAACTATTCCTGTGGCAACCCCAAAAATCACCCACCATTTGACAGATGCCAATATAATAACCTTAAATATTTACCTAAACGTGAAATCCATTTGAACAAAATTATGGAAAATAATAAGAAAATGTCAATTCCGGCCCAGAAAACCATAATTACTGAATTGAAGAACAATAAACTCAGTGAGACGCGTCTATTATTCAAAACAACAGCAACTGGAGCGCTTCATTCCTTTGTTCGCTTGATGACTATTTGGAGGCCTCTCAATTCTCACCGCCGCGGCCGCGGACAACATCCCAACATGATAACACGCCCCGCAGACTCAAGCCACTCCACCGCCACCTCAAGGACACAAGACTGCCGCAGAACGCAGCAATACGCAATGCATCTTCATGCTCGGCGAACTTGGTTGAGGCAGTGCCCCCCATCTGTACCGTGGGAACCCAGAACGATACCTACACGTCGCCTGTCGTGGCCGACACGCTTAGCCAGTCGGTTGCCACACGCGCTCACGGCCGGACGCCGCCGGTCGCGCTATAAAATCACCAAAAAAATGGCTTCGTCGCGAATGAGACCAACGCGCTGGATTGTTGCGGGGTGTAAAAACATAAAAGCAACAGATATTTATCTTTTTTTCTTTGCCGACAGACGATGAAATGTTACTAAAAAATCTTAGAACTTAATAAGCACCTACCTAGAAACGCATTGCATACACTGTTATAATAGACACATGTAATGTTGAATAAATAAACTTACCTACTTAATATACTTAAATTCATAGAAAACATCCACTACCTATATCAACAAGTGACAATAATTTACTCACTAAGATTTACCAAATCGGTTTAGTGTGGCGGGAGAGATCATTGCACGGCCTAAAAAGGGCGTAAACGTCGGCGTTGTTCTTGACACTTAAGACCTTTTGCAAGGAATGCATTCGCAAAGATGAAACGTGTGATCAGATTATTATAACACAACTTGTACAGTAGCCGGCAAACAACTTGAACCAAAATGGCGGATCTGCGCATGTAAATTTGTACCTAAATCGGCTACTGCGCAGTCAAGGTCACGCTCAAGTTGTTTGCCGGCTACTGTACCTAGTGACTGTTTCGAAGCTTGTGATGCTAGTATTATACAATATGTAACACATTATATATAGGCACCTACCAAACTTTATTTAGTAGGTACCTACTGTCATCGGGATATATTTAGGTTACTTAGGTTAGAACCTACACAGAGAGTTGTTTTTGTTTCAGGTTTCGTGTATGTTCAGATAGAATAGGTAGGTAAGATTCCGATATACCTACTCGGAAATTAAAATGATTTTGATGGTGTGCCGCAGCGCATGTGAATACCTATTTCTAGTAGGTACCTAATGATAATTAAATTTGACTAATAAATTTAAATAAATCGATCGTATTTTCATTTATCTTGACTTTTTATAAAATCGTTTCTAAGCGGTGTCAACCCTAGCCTCGTTTTGCCGGCACGTGCGGCCAACGACCCGCGCGTTCAAGGTCGCTCCATTGTTAAATTGAGTAGGCATGAAAAGCAGTAGGTATTTGCATTTTTATTCAGACATGGGTATCTGTTCGAAGAACTATTATATTAATCTGTGGTTGAGGTAGCATGATTGCTTTTTCCAATTGTGTTTCTTCTTTCTTCTTTAACTGGTTTATGGCTATATTAACCTTTCATTTCTTCTTTTTAGGTACCTGCAAAGCCCTATTTTGCCAATGGATGGGAGTGAAAGACAATCGTCATGGAATAATTTATTTCTGACTAATATACAAGCATGGATTTTGAAAGTCAATTATGGTGTTGTATTTGTTTTTGTTATGAGTGTGTGCAAGTGTAATATGTGGAATAAATGTGTTCATGGCTTATTTTAAATAACTAATGTCCCATAATATAATAAAATCTCAATCGTCTGAAATGTAATCTTTTTGAAACCGCAGTACCATTTCACAGAACCAATTGTGCCATTAAATTTGGCATTTAATATATAGATCCTGGGAACGGCCTTGGCATCAATTGTAAAAACTTCAACTGGAAGAAGCGAATGGAGCAAGGATCAGTCACCTTACCGGATTCCATACCGGAATTCAGTAATTGATATAGTAATTTGATTATGGTTTTGGCCTTAATTAATAATAGATTGTGATCATGTCTAGTGGGTTAAAGGATCCAGTTGTGTGTTATAATAACCAGATTCTCTGCGGTAAGGATACAAATCAGACGACATTAGCAGTTTATTTAAGACAAGTCAATATTATTTAATAATTATTCGCAGAAGCAATAATGAAGGTTAATGAATCTAAATATACATCTTGGACGAGAAGTAGTGTTAGTTATTTAATTAATAAACAAATAATAAATAAAGGTTGAAATATTTATTTATATGATGCAATGTCTGTTCTAACATTTTTCCAAATGACCCAGTAGGAATGTGGATAGTGTATGGCTGTTTAGTGTTCGATATAATACATAAATATATAACTAAAGGGGTTTTTTTGTTAGGAAAGGACAGCCCCGCCCCGCTGTCCAAAAATCGGATTCGTCCAACAAATAAATCCGTCCTTGACAGGATAAAGGGAAGACACATATTTGGAACGCTATAATAAACAGCTAATTCCATTATAAGTTATTGATAGAGATTTCTCACCACCAAGCCATGTCAATATAACTGGTTAATAAACCAAAATAAATATATTCTGCTAAATGGTCATATGTTGATGCAATATAAAATATTGCTAGTGTCTCTTTCAGTTATTAAACATATAGATAGATAATCTGTCCCAGGAGACATGTAACTGATACATGACACTAAAAGGAGCACAAGACCAAGCAGTAAGGTACACAACCTGACAGCTGAGTTGGACAAGTAAAACAGGGGATGGACTCAGCCATATCCTCATGTTAATATCTAGCCACCAAGTTATGTCAATATAAATGGCTATCAACCAAATAAATATATTCTGCCATAATGGTCGCTTGTAAATGCAGTATGAAAATACTGGTAGTGTCTGTTTCAGCTAATATTAGGTATATAGACAGATCATCCACCTCATAAGAGAACCACAACTGAGAAATGACACTTAAGTAATACCAGACCATCGCAATGTATTAACACAACATGGTTGGGTGATGATGATAGTTGATATAACAATGAAACCAGCCGTTTCTCTTATGATAAAAATATCAGACTGTGTCAGGAGAGTCAGAAGGAAGGGTAGGATATTTTACCTTTGTAAAACCTTTACCTATACCAGACTCTTCCCATCAGCATTTCTAAATATTAGAAGTCATATTCAACTTGGATCAAATATGGGTTTAGTCGTCGCCCGAATTAAGACTTATAGTCGATTGACAAAGGGTCTCTGCAAAGTCGATAGTCGCCAACCTTCTCCCTCGTCAGAGAAAACTCCAAGTCTTTAGTAGATGGTTTTAGACACAACAGTGCACAGCCCGAGCCTTCCTAGTATTAAAGCTTATAGCCGATCTCCGGAATTGCTCTATAGAGGACTCCTTTGACCAGCAATACGCTTCGATGCTGGTACTTTGTATGACACAAAGGTCTTTGCAAACCAGTCGCCATATCAGCTGAGCCTCTCATGTCAATCTGGAACAGACAACCAAACGACTACCAAAGTAGTATATTTCTCCAAGCTGAACATTCTGTTCATTGACATTGTTTTGAAGGAGAGAGTCTACCACATACCTTATACCTTCAAGACAGACCTGCCTCAGTATTTATTTTAAACAGAGACAAATCTGTGTACCAATACCAATATTAAAATAGGTGTGTTAAACGTGTAGTCAGTATAGTGTGGAGGAAATGTAATTAATAACACAACTATTTCTGGGATAATTTATCTATCCACAATTACATAAGATATACATGTTTGGTACTTGTCTAAACTACCAGCTGAAACACAGTGCAGATAACTCTCAGCCACTTAGCATCAGAAGTGCATAGGGCCTGTATCTTAACACTCTCGTCTTGAGGGCTTTATTGAACCGTAAAATGAATCATGGAAATGCATTTAGTGTTAAAGGAGGCCTGGCCGGAAAAGACATCTCTCTAAAATTCCTAAATGTGGAAATAAACAACAGCGCTTACCTCTCTCGCAATAAGGATTATTGCAAGCAAACAATCCGACATAATCACACTCCACACCACATCCCACATGACCATCAACTACTTCCGAAACCCAGAACAGCTGATTTTCGATACTTATCCGTCAGGGTTTTCTCTTACACCTCTCGATCCAGACCGAAGACCCCCAGGCCTTCCGCACGTCCTCCACATCCCGAACATTCTCCCCAGAGCCCCCCATCTCGAACCTTCTCGATCAAAATCAATCCAAATCCCCCATAAGCGCCACTGCGTCGGATAGCGGAACCAGATTTGTGTACATGTGTTTTATGTTTCAATGAATTCCCAGTTCCTCATTGGTTGGTATTATATACAACTCACACAAATAAAAGATATCTATAGGCTTACAGGTAGGTATACTTTAGTTCCGCTACTCGCCGTTGGTCGCTACTGTAGCCACTGATATTGGCGGCAAATGAAACCAAATTAAAATGTATCTTTATTATTATAGATTAATTATTAATCCCAACATAGCTGTCTTTAAAATTCGGTACGTTTTAAAAGTTCCCAATGCCTGTAAGATAATAAGAACGTGACTTAAACGCAATTTCTCCCAAAACGTCACTGACATTTCTATTACACTCGACAAGACCACATCAACAAACCTCCTAGAAACACCAACGCATATCATATAATTAACAACAACTGAGCTTTCCAGCACAATTACAAGCATTGAGATCAATACAGCATGCGGCCTTTAAATTATATTAAAATATTTAATAAACACATCCTTGTTTTATGCTTGTCTATCACAACGCCCTCTAGTGTGAAAGATTTAAACTTAATCCACGCTCCAGCAACCCTATCAATATTTAATTCATCAATGAATTACGAGATGGCGTTGTAAGGTAAGGCAGCGTAGACGCTGAACCTTTACAATAGACTCCCAATAAAACACTAGATGGCGCTTCACGTCATAAAACCATTGGCTAAAACTCACTGGAGCATAGTTCCGTTACAGTGCACAAGCCTTCTTTTCACCTCCCATCAAAGTACTAAGCATGATCTTGATAATTTTATTTCGGTTAGTACAAAAGACAGGCATTTTTTTGCTATGTCTAGACATAGCCAATAAATTATCTTGACACTAAAAAATAATAATAGGCGATCTGAAATTCACTGGTAGCCGACGATACGAGTCACTCTCCGTTGAATGCTGTCTAGAGGGAGAAGCTGGTACTTGGTCGCCCTAGCCAACAAATAAGAACATTATTCCTAGTCTGCAGGATTTGATAAGGATTGAGAGAGGTATTTTCCAAGTTGACAAATTAAGTCCTCAGTGTTTCTGTCTACCCTGATTCAGCTCATCACTCTGCTCAAGGATTCAGGACTAGGTTAACCCCCTCTAAGCCGGGAATTCCCGGCTTTTAAGAGGGGTCGAGGTCATTTTTCAAATGGATGACCTCAAGCTGTAACTATGCACCAAAACACCACAATATGGTGGAACTACTGGAAGTAACTGAAACCTTCAGTCGCGCCCTCAAACGGAACGGAACGGCGCCATCGGAACGGAACGGAACAGACCTATCTCCGAAGCTGGAACCTACAAGTACCTTGGTATGACACAGTCATTGGGTATTGCGGGCGGAAACATTAGGCAGGCGTTAAAAGACCGTTTTTTTGGTCGCTTGACAAAAGTATTTAACAGTATTTTGTCCGGTGGCGATCAGGCGTGCACTTGTGATACCCCTCCTCACTTACTCCTTTGGCGTACTAAGGTGGACTCAGACCGAACGAGACGCTCTGAATCCGAGGATCCGTCAGATGCTCACTACACATCGCATGAGGCAGCCCCCCTCACCAGTTGACGAGACTGTACATACTACGTAAGTGTGGAGGCCGTGGTTTTTTAAACGCCAAGGATAACTGCCAGGTGTACAGTCTTAGGAAGTATTTCCTAAACAACGAGTGTGCAATTTATCGCGATGTAGTACAGTTGACAAACGCCTCACCGCTCTCTTCTTGACAAACAAAAACTGGCGCAGACCAAAGGTGCTTCACATGTATGTATGGAAGAGCAGAGAGCTACACGGATGGTTCTACAAGGCCCGGGGCCCAATATAGATCCGCTCGCGTCAATGAACTGGCTACGCTTTGGTTCGGCTGATTTCTACGGGGAAACCGAAGGTTTTGTCTGTTGATGATGAACAACTATCGGAGATATATCCTGAAGGACGGTACGGTCGACATTCGTCGGGCATCCCGCCGTCACATCTTGCTAACGGCGAGTGCTTGCACAGACAAAACCAAGTAGCCAGGATCATTCACCAGCAATTTGCTCTTCGATACGGTCTTGTAGAGTCTGAGGTGCCATACTACAAATATTCACCGATGCCAGTTCTCGAGACTGGTCGTGCCACGCTCTAGTGGGATCGATCTATCACCACAGACAGGACTATATTTTAGCCAACAAGCCTGATATCGTGTTGGTAGATCGATCCAAGCACCAGACAGTACTCGTTGACATCACCATCCCGCATGACGAGAACCACTTGGGCTTTGCCCCGCTGCCAGCGGCACCCTAGGTTAATATAAAGTATATTTGTCATTTATTTTGTATATTTTACTTTGGTATAAATATATAAAAAGTAAAATAATTTTGTATATTTAATATACCTACCATTTGTACAATTGTTGTATGAATAACCTGTCCAAAGAAACGTGAAATGAGTGGAATATCGGACGCGTTACTAAAACTCAATACGCCTACTCACATGTGCTTGTGCACGGTTCGTTTGTTAAAAATAATATTCACAAAAAGGCGGCTCGCCAATTATTTACCTATTTTGTGTATAAATATCACTTAATAATATAATAAACGTTTATTTAAACTTAAGTGTGTCTTCGTTAATTCACGCAGTCAAAACAGTTTAATGTAATTAACACTATTTAAAACTAACCCGATATTCACGAAAAGTAAAATGGACTCTCGATCAGCAAAATTTGGCAGGAAAGTCGACACATCCTTCCTCGAGTAGCTTTGACCGACGACTAACGAGTCAGATCTCTCCTAAGTCCTTGAAAATTTTTACGCTTACCCGCAGTATTTTGCTTTTATGGAGCCCAGAAAACACTAAACAACGTGCAAACTCTTTTTTTTTAAATTGATAGTCCGGATAAAATGACTATTGAAGCAAATGTTGAAAAAAACAATAAGAATGAAACGGTTAAATTACGGATGTAACATTATAATTTTCTAGACTATTAGCGTAAATACCATAAACTTGTGCTTCACCAGTTGGGATAAACAGCTAACGTGCAATACTCATGTATCACGATTTTAGAAAAAGGTCTAACCTCCACTAAAAGCATTTTTTTGACCCCAGCAAAATGGTTACTTAGCCAACGGGAATGAAATTTCCGAAAACAAAAACCGCTAAAAGCAAAAAAATATTTTACGTTTTAACTAACGGGCATTTTTTTAAAATCTCGACAAAATGCTGGCTTTTTAGGCAAAAGTTTTTTAGTAAATCTACTTTTTCTTAATTGCTAACAAGCCAAAAAAGTCCTCCGATCGAGCTCAAACCCGGCTCATTAGACGCAGAAAAATTCGCTGATTTCAACGGTGTATATAACTCAATTTGCCCAAAAATGGCTCGTTAGTCAATTAGTCATTCCAGCGTCGATATCACTCAACGTAAAGCTTTACTTATTACTTATTTTGTAGCTTTAGATACCTATCGTAGAATATTTAATTCCCTGATACAAATTTCAATGCACTCCATAATACAAAATTATTAAAACAGCGCATTTTAAAATATAGCTTGTATAAAAAATGTTTCTTACCTCTGAAACGTCAAATTATGACAGATGTCCGAATTCCACGGAATTAAAAATCAGAGTTTAGTTATTGGCGATGAAAAATATAATGTCAAAAGTACCAAAACTGCTCAGTCCAAGATAGCGATATTAGAGGTAGTATTTTAAAATTTCGCGGTCATTTTCAGTATCACGTTTCGATGGCCAGACTCTAGGATAGGGTAGCCTGGTCTAAGAGCACGCATCCGATAAGAGTACGCAACGTCAAAAAGCGTGACGTCGTTTACGATACTCGGCTAACTTCAATCGCATTTCGATGTCAACTGTGGTAAGGAGTGCTGTGCGAAAAAAAAATCAAAACCGGATGAAAACGCAAAAATTACGTAACTTTAAAGATTTTTACTTACTAAATTCTTAAAGTTTTTTATTATTTTCAAAGTATTTTTGACACGACCCTGCAATTATTTTGTAATAACGAAGTGAAGTGTTGTGTTTTCAAATACTACACCTAACGCACGCGGTGAGCGTAATTCCGGTCAATGCTAAGAGATGGCGATGTTCTCCGTTTATTTTCGATTTGGCTGGTGTGTGCACGAGTACGCAGTACGTGGCAGTAGGTACGTGTACGTACCTTGTAAGAGGACGCGCGCGTACTCATACACAAAATTATTTTGAAGTTGGTTTTATTGCGTTTTTATGTTATTTTATACATATGATGAACTGCAAATATAATATATAATGTGCGAAGTAACTATTCCTTTTGTACACATTAATGTAATTGTAATTTCCGACCCGCGTACTCTTAACGACGTAGACGCGTACTCTTACTCAATAGGACTTGTTAAGAGGACGCATTTCCCATTTCTCACTATTACTGTTTTTTTGAGAGGTATAACATAATTTTGTTATTTTTTGTATTACTTTATGGAAGATGATTAAATTGTAGACGTAGGTAACTAATGACTTCTTGATTTCATAGACATCATTATTTTTTTTTTATAATATTTTGAACCTTAAGTGCGTGCTCTTAGACCAGGTTACCCTACAACACACAAAACAACCACGGGTCTATAGATCCCAGTTATATGGTACTAGCTACAATTAACTTATTTTCACAGCTACGCATGTATAGTGCTCTCAAACCTATTTATTTATTTATTTAAATCAGACAACTATAACGGTCCATTCTGTGTTAGTAAACTTAGGAAAACTATATTAGTACTTAATAATTAACATGGATTTAGTCCTCTGGCTGAGATTCCACATTATAGGACAGTTAATCTTAGCCGCTATCATATTTAGGATGCTGTTACTACTTCTCCGTACCCATTCCAGTTTATGCAATAAAATAAAAGATACACCACTCGAAAATAAATAGTTCAGCTGTTTAAGCCTGTTCATGAATACCGATGCCATGTTTAAAAAAATAATTGAGCTTGCCTAGCTAGGCAAGGTCTTCAATTTTGTATTACATTCCTTTATTGTTCTCTCGAGTATTTCCGCCCGAAACGTGATACTTCGAAGCCTGTTATAACGCACGTTATGAGGATATTTCATTGCATTTGAGAAATGTTAAATTACTGCAGACGCTGACAAATACGGCCTTGCCGGCTGAGTAGGTATAGACTAGTGATACGAAGCCGGCAAACCCTATTCACGGCTAAGGCATGTACCTACACAAAGAAATAAAAAAACACACCATTCAAAAAAATAGGCGTTCATAAACACAGACGCCATGTTTAAAAAAAATTACTTCCCGGCCTTGGCCTTCAATCTCGTATGAATTTTTTTTACGGTTCTCTCGAATCGTTCCGCCCGAAACGTGACACTTCGAAGCCTGGGCCCTAATTCGAGAATGCCGTTTGCGAGATCGCAAAACGTTAAAACTCTATTAGATAACAGTGATATCGCCTTTGAACTGTCATTAAAATGCGATGAGCTTCAAGTGACATATCTCATCTCAATTTTGGAAATACGATGGCGATAGGTAATGATTGTCAAAAACGCTATTCATGCATATGAATTTCTGTTTTGAACGAAACGTAACTGACTAATTCCACGCACTACACGGTCAAGTTAAAGTATGCGCCTGTTATTTATGCCGTCACATAGGGTAAAGGCACCAGTGGTCAGCCCCCAATCGACTTTTTGAAGTTTGAACAGTGGGCAATTGTACAGTATTCGTCGGATAATGAAACATACCACATGATTGGATGAATAATCTATTGTACTTTTTGAGCAATATATATCAAAAACAATCATTCTTTTAATTTTTTTTTTTTTTTTTTTTTTTTTTTTTATTTATACATAAAATATATATTTAAGTTTAAACAAAAAATGGCACGTTTTCCCAGTGGTCAGCCACTAAAATCCTATTAACAGCCTCGCTGAATCCAGTCCCCAGCCCTTGTAATAATTAATAAGAATGAGATCAAAACTAGCAATATTTATATCAAAATCAACGATATTATTTTTGTAAATCTTGTTTTTTATAGCTACTATTCTCATAAAACAAAGAACTCCATTGATACAAGGATCAAAGCGCAAAAAATGTGGTGTATCCACATTAAAATAATGAAACATTACGTTTTCACAAATTTATAAGAGAGAACTCGTTAATTGATTAAAATAATCGAGACTGTATTAATATATCTTATCTGAAAAATTCGGCAATACAGACGAAAAATTTATGTTAACAGAAGAAGCGGTCGAAAATTATTCAGTTAGGTGCCTGTATAGAAGTAAATTATTCCAGTTTAAAGTCAAATATACATTTAATTTACTTTTTATTGGAATAATTATATTTTTTAATACTTTATATACTGTATAGTTTCTAGATTACTATACAAATATTTACCTACCGCTTTAAAAATATCACTTAAATTGGTACCAACAAGATAGTGGCTGAATACTGGAGCCGCAATAGCAATAATTGCGAGTAGGTACCCAATGTTCAGCCGCGTAAAAAATAATTTGAAATGCGGCTGACCACTGGGTTTTCTGACGATTACGGCAAGACACGCCTTACAAAAATTTTAAATTTGAATTTAACGGTTCTAACGGTCGTTTTTACTCACAATTTAAAAAATAATTGAAATACCCAGTAAACAGCCGGGGAGGCTGACGATTGGATAATTTGCAAAAAAGTGGTACCCAGTGGACAGCCCCCTCAATTTATGCATAAATCGGCGATATTTTCATTAAAATGAAATATAATTTAGTACATGAAGTAATCGTAAAGCTAATTTGTATAAGTAAAAATCACTCTTTTGAATAAAACATGTCTTTTCTTACCTTTTACGGGAACACCACGTGTAACACAAAATATGGCGGACGTGACACTTCTGCTCTGGTCGGTGGAAAGCACCTGTCTGAACGAGTTTATTTCTCCTCTCTGATCCCCTGCTGCTCTTGTCGCGTGATATATTAACCAATGAGGAATCAGAGCATCATTTTAAGTATACGTGATTCGTTTATTTCAACCATAGCGATATTTATGACCAATAAACGACCCAAGAGGCTGTCCACTGGTTCCTGGCTGACCACTGGTGCCGTTACCCTACAAAGGAGACGCAAATTAAGGCCGTTCCCTGAGCCAGAAATGCAAAAATACCCCAAAAATTATCCTATTTTTCTACGAAACGTTGATATTAGTAAACGAGGGAAAAATATATATCATTCTTGATTATATTATCTTTAATAACACAGCATTCGATACACGATTCATAACACTTCGCTCGATACAATTAATTCCCAAAGTAACCTCCAATTCGAATGTTTACTCCAACTTTACTTGTTTTTTCACTACGTGACACTATGAAACAAAAAAGGAGAAAAATCAATCATAACTAAAATAGTAATTTGACAGCTTCCGAATTTCAATAATTTGAGGCAATATTTTTAAAATAAATAATCATCGACAAATTCTATCGTAAAAAGATATCGCCTTACGGCCCGCAAGCTCTATCTCCGTCACTCTTTTGAAATGTGACTGTTATGTGACAGGGACGGGTGGCCTGAGGAGGGGCTCGGGGCTCTGGCTCAGGGAACGGCCTTAAGCGCGACCGGATTGACGAAGTTGCAATTTTCTAGGGATATCGTCACTTGTCAAGTAGGGACACGTCAAAAGTGACGGATGGCGATGAAATGGAAAGATTTCCATCATTTCTCTAAAATTGGTCGAATTACCTACCCCCCTGTTTTAACGCACGTTGTGACGATTATTTCCTTGCATGTTTGAGAAAACTTATTTTCTACCGGCGTCTAAATCGGAGCAGGTTCATGGCAGGTTCTCAGATCGTCGGGAGTTTTTTTTAATGAATTTTGTAATCTGGGAATTACACGAAAGCGGCTGAACAGATTTAAAAAATCTCTTTTTTGTTTGAAAGAGCATAGTTTTTAGTTGGTTCCATTGTCATATAACATAACTTCGTTCCGTTGACCGACGTCAACACAACAATGTTATACAACAATGGGACCAACTAGACCAAAATGTACGCCATGATGGGATTAATAAAACGATTAAATATAATTGAGTGGCAATATTCAATTATTAGTAAACCCATTAATAGATGATTGATGCACCTTTCGTAGTAAATTCCATCCTCCACAGACTAACACAACACACTTAGTATACTTAGTATAGCTACTCCAATCTTAGAACGGACGATTTTTTATTAATCGTCAGCAAAACAGACAGACATTCGCATTACGAATATTAACTTGGTGAGCAAAACAGACAGACAGACATTCGCATTTCGAATATTAACTTGGGATTAAGGATAAACCCGTTTTACATTTAAATCACGCTAAATAAACTAAAATCTATGTACTTATGTACTCCGTCTTAAATGGATTTCGAGCTTTGCAACTAAATCGAGCTTGATATCTATATATATAAAAGAAGAAACTGACTGACTGACTGACTGACTGACTGACTGACATATCAACGCACAGCCCAAACCGCTGGTTCTAGAGAGTCCAAATTTGGCACGTAGGTTCCTTATAAGGTGTAGAGGTGCACTAAGAAATGATTTTTCAAAATTCACCCCCTAAAGGGGTGAAATGGGGGTCCAAAGTTTGTATGGGGAAACAAGATTACTTAGACTATTTTATTCAAAACTTCACAGGAGTATTTCTAACGATAAATGAGTAAACACGTGTTTCAGGTTTTTTGAAAATTCAACCCCTAAAAGGGAGAAATGTGGTGACAAAGTCTGAAAATCAACATGGGTATTGTTTTTATGGTTTATCGGGTCGCTGATTACGAAAACCGCAACGATTTTAAAATCCAACGTGGCGGACGTGAATTATCATCTCCCCTGTAGGGGTGAAATGGGGTTGAAATGTCTAAATACTAAACCGCTGGTTCTAGAGAGTCCAAATTTGGCACATAGGTTCCTTATAAGGTGTAAAGGTGCACTAAGAAAGGATTTTTCAAAATTAACCCCCTAAAGGGGTAAAATGGGGGTCCAAAGTTTGTATGGGGAAACAAGATTAGTTAGACTATTTTATTCAAAACTTCACAGGAGTATTTCTAACGATAAATGAGTAAACACGTGTTTCAGGTTTTTTGAAAATTCAACCCCTAAAAGGGAGAAATGTGGTGACAAAGTCTGAAAATCAACATGGGTATTGTTATTATGGTTTATCGGGTCGCTGATTACGAAAACCGCAACGATTTTAAAATCCAACGTGGCGGACGTGAATTATCATCTCCCCTGTAGGGGTGAAATGGGGTTGAAATGTCTAAATACTAAACCGCTGGTTCTAGAGAGTCCAAATTTGGCACATAGGTTCCTTATAAGGTGTGAAGGTGCACTAAGAAAGGATTTTTCAAAATTAACCCCCTAAAGGGGTAAAATGGGGGTCCAAAGTTTGTATGGGGAAACAAGATTAGTTAGACTATTTTATTCAAAACTTCACAGGAGTATTTCTTACAATAAATAAGAAAACACATGTTTCCGGTTTTTTGAGAATTCAACTCCTAAAAGGGAGAAATGTGGTGATAAAGTCTGAAAATCAACATGGGTATTGTTATTATTGTTTATCGGGTCGCTGTATCCCGGAAGGAAGAGGGAAGAGGGAAGAGGGAAGAGGGAAGAGGGAAGAGGGAAGAGGGAAGAGGGAAGAGGGAAGAGGGAAGAGGGGAGAGGGAAGAGGGAAGAGGGAAGAGGGAAGAGGGAAGAGGGAAGAGGGAAGAGGGAAGAGGGAAGAGGGAAGAGGGAAGAGGGAAGAGGGAAGAGGGAAGAGGGAAGAGGGAAGAGGGAAGAGGGAAGAGGGAAGAGGGAAGAGGGAAGAGGGAAGAGGGAAGAGGGAAGAGGGAAGAGGGAAGAGGGAAGAGGGAAGAGGGAAGAGGGAAGAGGGAAGAGGGAAGAGGGAAGAGGGAAGAGGGAAGAGGGAAGAGGGAAGAGGGAAGAGGGAAGAGGGAAGAGGGAAGAGGGAAGAGGGAAGAGGGAAGAGGGAAGAGGGAAGAGGGAAGAGGGAAGAGGGAAGAGGGAATAGTTGGTTTCTATGGATTATCAGGTCGCTGATTACTAAAAAAAAGAATGATTTTAAAATTCAACGTGGCGGACGCGTAATACCATCTCTCATGTTAGGGTGCGATGGGGTAGAAATGTCTAAATAATGACTAAAAATATGGATGTCGTTTTTAAACGCACAGCCCAAAACCGCTGATTTTAAAGAGTCCAAATTTGGAACGTAGGTTCCTTATAAGGTCTAGGGGCGCACTAATAAACGATTTTTCTAAAGGGGGTGAAATAGAGATCCAAAGTTTGTATAGGAAAACAAGCTTAGACTATTTATATTCGAAACTTCACAGGAGTATTTCTAACAATAAATGGGTAATCCTACAAGTACTCTTTATTGCACACCTCATAAAATATACAGGAGAAATACAATGCAAGACATTACAATTAGAGTTAAACAACAGGCGGTCTTATCGCTAAAGAGCGATCTCTTCCAGACAACCTTTGGGTAGTGGAGAACTTGAAAAAATAAGATTTCGTTATTAGGCGGTGCAAAAATCGGATAGTAATAATAATAATATATACATAAAAACAAAAAAAAACAAAAATATAATAAAAAATAAATACATACATACATTCAGCCAACAGATAATAGGACCATTTGAATAAAATACGAATTATGAAAAGGATAGATAGTGTTATTTTAGTTGAGCTTTGAAAGAAACAAGAGATTTGGTGCGCCTTAAGCTAAAAGGCAAGGAGTTCCATAAACAGAAAGCTTTAAAAGTAAACGAATTATTATAAAATTTTGAGACGGAAGAAGGTACGGCAAGGAGCAAATTTTGGGCAGATCGAGCAGAAGTGAGATAAGTGAAACGCTCTTTGAGATAGCGGGGAGTTGCAGGATGAAAAAGTATACTATAAAGAAGAGCAAGAATATGAGAGTTACGACCTAAACTTAAACCTAATAGATGTTTAAATTTGTATTTGGTGCCATCTCGATTGTCGTCAAGGCCAGTGCGGGCGGCGCGGCGAGACTGGACGAGTAGTCATCGGGAAACTTCCTGCAGCCGTAATAAATGCATTCAAGCTTTTCAACAATAAAACGGCTAGACGGATATGCATGAGGGATAAGCAGATAATATCCTAACTTTAACAAATAGCCTAATTTTTAACCTGAAAAAAAGAGCATCGTTCCCGTAGGATAATGTATATTGTATAGGAACGCGGGCGAAGCCGCGGGTTAATGCTAGTATGTATATATAGGTATAAATATAAAAAAAAAATTGATAATTAAAGCAGAAATTAAAAGTAACATTTAGAGTAAAAAAAATGTGCCCTTTATGAAAAAAAAATATGTTCAAATTTATAATTGAATGCTTTCACCATTTATACAAATTGGTCACGGTTGTCGCTCGCTCGTCAACTTTACACTCAACAATCGACTTCATAGGACTTCTATGAACAATTAATTTCAACACGTCTGTCACAAATCAACGGAGGGCAATTATAAGCGTGCAATCATAATGTGTCTTATTCTATATCATAAAAGAGCATCCATGAATGTTAATTTTAATTCTTATTGACCCATTTAGAATAAAAAGTTTTGAATTATACAATTGCTCAATTTAGGGAGATTACAATGTGCATTAGGCATCACTTTATCTGAAGATTTTAAAAGAGGTTACTTAGTTAAACGGATAGTGCAGGTATTCTGAAAAGATTAAGCCTTAACTTCCCTCGCTAATTTTGTTTTTAAGCTCCCGTTAATACATATTACGGTAATAAAAATAAATAGGAATCTTGTCAATAAATGTAGGTATACAATTACTTTTTTTTTTGGAGAGTAATATGTTGCAGGCTTCTCAAATATTTTACTTTTACTGTCACTATACATATTTTTCTGCCAAGCTAACCGTTCCTAAACGTTATCTGACCTGAAGGTGTTAACGTTGAAACAATTAAAGCCAAAAAAGAGACAATTCAAAAGGCCTTAATAACTATATGTATATGTATGATAGGTATATATGCTTTTAAGAAAAAGTTGAACTAAAAGATGACGATGACTATAAAATGAATACTGTAATACCCGACCCGGGTGTAGTTAGTGGAGAGGTAGGAACCTATTTGGTCAACTGGAAGAAAATGAAACGAACGATTATCTTTTAACTAGAACAGACCCTAATTTAAATTTGGAATCATTTTCAAATTTGGGGGCGCAATAATGGCGAACAATCAACCGCCATTCACGCTGACCACTCAATTCGATTACCGATTAATTCTGTTAAAATTTACACAATGCCCACCACGCTATTACGCAAGAACGTGCTAATATAGACTCTCTCTCAATGTTATAGATTCTTTGGCGTGTGCATATCTTTTTTGTATTTTCATTTGCGCTTCCATTTATGAATTTACGAGTTGTTGCCAGTTATAAATTCGGTAAATTTTGCAATTGTTGCATCACGTGTGGATTGAGTTATTAATTTATTATTTGATTACAGGATATGTGGTTTATGGTTACAGTTTTATGATTATGCGGTTTTCATATATCCCCTTGGGGATGTAATATTATTTACGTCACACTAGGCCGAAGTGAGAATTTGTCCCCGCGTTGGCCAAGTCATAAAACAGAACTTTAAACAAACCACGGGCGGTAATTCGTAAAGCCCCAAATTGCATATTTATGGCCCTCGCTTTCAGTTCCGGCTACAAACAGCTGCCATCCATCCTGAACATTAACGAAATCATGGTGTAAATTTGCGCCTGATTAGCGTTTTATAGTTTTACGTTACGGAGACGTGGACGATACTGGCAAGAGAAAGACAGCGAATTGACGCATTCGAAATGCGGTGCTGGAGGCGAATGCTTAGGATGCCCTGGACGGCCAAGCGCACAAATGTGTCAATTCTTTCCCAACTAGACATCAAAACTCGTCTATCTACTATCTGCCGACAACGGTTGCTTTCATACTTTGGCCATGTGATGCGAAGAGGAGCTGAGAGCCTCGAGAAACTGGTCGTGATTGGTGGAGTGGAAGGCAAGAGAGGCCGCGGCCACTCGCCAACTAGATGGGCTGACCAGGTGAGCTGAGAAGCTACTTCCTCAAAGAAACTCCATCAAGCTGTGAGAGCAACAATGGATCGAGACCGATGGAGACACCTGATCAAGAATACGATACCTTGTGATCACGATCCTCAGGAATGAGGGACCGACTAAAGAAGAAGGTTCATTGAAAGACGGTTTACGACATCAGTCATCATATTGAATTATTAAATAATATAAAATACACTTGACTCTAAGAGTGTAACTCAATTTGAAACATAGAGCATTGTGATCTCTATTATCAATTCCAATTATACCCGTATCGCACCATCAGTCCTAAATGCAAAATGGATCGCCACTTAATTTCTATTTACCCTGGACACTTGCCGCGGTCAGTCAATGGTCAGTCCATAACACTTAACAAACACCCCTAGTCCAACAAAACAACACATCCCTACAGTACGTGAGCCAGCTGTCAAAATGCCATTCGCGTGTAATACCTGTCTCGCTCGCTTTTACACGATCTAGATAAGGACCTCTCAGTTTGCACCCAAACCCGAGAGCTCATAGTCTCTACGCATCTTACAAATATGCCAAGCCCGAGCCGGAATCGCGCAGGAAGTGTGCTGTGGTGCAGGGGCCGTCATATAGTGCAGTCCCGCTCACCCAAATATAGTTTGACAGGAGATTGAGAGGGATACGTCACTATACTATCGTTGAATGTCGAACATAATATTATAACCCTTCTGTTGTACCATGTGCAATAAAACATTGAGAAAACCATCTTTACGTCCCTGTGCCCGTTGATTTTTTTAAAGTTTGAGCTCTAAAGTACAGCAAATATTCAGCGCGTAGCTGACACATTTTGATTACAGAACCCTAAAATCTTGTCGAACGTGTCACAAAAGCCAGATTAATATAACTGACCCAACTACAAGAAATGTTAAGTTGGAAAAAAGTTGAATAGAACTCAAATTTCTAACTCTAATCCTTAACAATACGGT
The DNA here is from genome assembly GCA_905147355.2 of Apotomis turbidana. Taxonomy (NCBI): domain Eukaryota; kingdom Metazoa; phylum Arthropoda; class Insecta; order Lepidoptera; family Tortricidae; genus Apotomis; species Apotomis turbidana. The sequence continues at coordinate 1,271,037 of LR990283.1, forward strand.
GCATTATGATAGAATTATCAAAGTTGGGGCTAGGCCTATTCGTTGAACAATAAAGCGGTATGGTCACTGCATTGCGGCATTCATGCAATCCACTTTATTTTATTACAATAATATTGACTCGTGTTGGTCAACTGTCGCAAGTGGTACGAAAACGATTAATCTAAATAATAATATCGAGTGTCCACATTGTGCAATGACGCAGGTAGCTGAACTCTATTATTCATTTTTTAGGGTTCCGTATTCAACTAGGAACCCTTATAGTTTCGCCATGTCCGTCTGTCCGTCTGTCTGTCTTTCCGTCCGCGGCTTAGCTCCGTGATCATTAGTACTAGAAAGCTGAAATTTGGTATGAGTATGTGTATGTATCACGCCGACAAAATGGTAAAATAAAAACTAAAATAAAAACTTTTTGTCGGGTACCTCCCGTACACCTAAAGTGGGGGTGATTTATTTTTTTCGTTCCAACACTAGTGTTAGGGATGTCGTTTTGAATAGGTCTTTTAAAAATAATACGGGTCTCTCAACATAATTTTATTAATAAAGTCAGCAGTTTTGTAAATATTCGCTCCGAAAATAAAAATAAAATTGTGTCCAAAATGAATAAGACCCGACACAAACATAAAACAACTAATGATCTTCAGGCGCCAATATTTTAGAGCACCACATTTAAATTTTAACGATAATATTCATTACCTATCACTGCATAGTATAAAACAAAGTCGCTTCGTGTCTGTCTGTCCCTATGTATGCTTAGATCTTTAAAACTACGCAACGGATTTTGATGCGGTTTTTTTAACAGGTAGAGTAATTCAAGAGGAATGTTTATATGTATAATATATGCGTAATTTATTAGCATTGTACCCGTGCGAAGCTGGGGCGGGTCGCTAGTGTTCAATATTAAGTTTATTCTAGCATTCATTTTTGGTACGACTATGTATACAATGCACGTTTCAGGAGCCATTATCCTCACAGCCACCTATCACCGAACCCTATTGGCACCACATGAACAGCCAGTGCTTACAATTTATACCAGCACAGACCGACAGTAAATCAAGTGCAGACCACAAGCAACGATTATTAATAATATTAATATGCACATATTTGCGCTCGTAACTCTGTGCAATGGGCCGTGTGGACTGTCGATTATAATTTAATGCGGTCGACCGTTTGTCGTGTAGGGAGGCAAATTCTTATTGTGATTACAATTAAAACGTAAAAAAATGCTTTTATCAATTATTTGTCGTCAACTGAATTGGGAGACACCACTGCAATATTAAACACCTGCAATTTGACCCTATTAAAGCAAATAAATTATTTATGTTTTAACATTTGAATATGTTTATGTTTTCTCGTGTATAGTGCCCGAATTATGAGATTGTGACATTTGCCTGTAGTTTCTCAAATATGAGGGATACGCAGATGGGTTATATATCAAAATATGAGGGCTTTCAGTGCAATTTGAATTTCCAAAATCGGTTGGTAAGTTTTGAGATTTTCTAAAATTTGTCGAAATTATAGAAAAATTTCGCTGACTTGGATCGAGAATTTTCCATTAACTTTTTTTGAGCTCGCTATTCAAGAAACGGAAAAATAATAATCTTGAGGTTGAATTAAGCTACTGTTTGAGAATTGAGCCATCTTCGGAAGCAGGCGGACAAAAACTATAGGCGGTGCGGTTGTCACACTGCTCCGCATCTCGCAGCGGCGTCCGTTGATGCGTTTTTTAACTTTGTATGTAGAATCTTGATTTTGTATAGAAAAATCGCATGTTACGACACACTGGCTCCGCCTCGACGCGCGGAGTAGCGAGACGCACGGCGACTCGCGCGCTCGGACGGAGACGCGGCGCGTGCCGCAGGGTAGGTATGTCACACCGAGCTCCGCAGTGCCGTACGGATTTGAGTGCAAGTAGGACGTATTTAAGAAAGTATAAAACAAGATTATAGTAATTTTTAAACAAATATTTTTTATTTATTTATTTTTATTAAGTATTGAGAGTAAATATATGATCTGTGATTTATGCTCAATTAGTGAATAGTTTAAATAAAACAATTTAAACGGATTATATCGCGTATATTAATTATGTATGTATGTAAACACTTTATTGTACATAAAAACAAGAAAAACACATTACAAAAGAATAAGCATGTACAAAGGCGAACTTATCCCTTTAAGGGATCTTTTCCAGTTAACCTTTGAGCAAATGAGTATAATAATTTGAGCCTCCCTGACGTTTCAGTACTACCTTTACAGATACCGTTGTCAAAGGTTGACTCAATTAATATACGCGATATAATCCGTTTAAATTGTTTTATTTAAATGTGTGACAGTCGCGGAAACCGAAGAAAATATTAGTGAATAGTTATTCAAAAAAAATTAAAGGCTGAGTTACTTATTCGAAATATTGTTTTTATTTAATTCCAAATTTATTTAGTTTTATAGTAAATATCGGTTTTAATCATAATCAAAATATAGGGAATTCTTATACTAAAAGTATAATTGAAGATTGAAGTACATAGTAGATTATTACTTAAGTACTTAAGTGTAAGCTAAAGCTTTTCTTCGGCTGGAATGTACCCAGAATTTATGACTCGATTGTACAAAAACTAAATAAGCTGAAACTATCACCGCAGCGTTCTGAATAAGTTCCATTTCCATTTTATCGACAAATAGGAACTGTTTTCACTTAACGTTCGAATGTGAAATGAACGCGAGACGGAAGTAACGCGGGACGTCACGCATCGCAGCTCCGGACGGAGATGCTGAGAAAACTCGGACGTTGGTGCGTTGTCTCCGCATGCGAGTCCGTAGCTCCGCGTCTCGCAACGAGACGCGGCGGCAGTGTGACAACCGCCTAACAATGTCCCTTACGCGCGGGGTCAGAAATTGACAGATTTTATCATGTCCTTTATTTCTAAATTATCTTTTCAAAGCCGTTCATAGTAGCCTTTTACGGACGACTTGGGATCTTCTGTATGGCTGATAATTCAAAATCGGCATATCCGACCAGATACCAGAAACCTAAAAAGAAATGAACTACAATTGATTATCAAGTCCCCAAAAATATTGTTTAAGTGACCACAAGACCACACGTACGCTCTATTACAATTAGGAATTATATAATATATCCGACTTCCTTGATGACTGATTTCCACGAAATGGACAGCTCCATCTCATGGTCCATCCTGCCTTTTGATAAGTAGCTTTTTATTTTATTTGAACTTCGCGAAAGTCTGAGTAGATTAGTGAGTTATCTCAATAGTTGCCTCTGTTTCAATTACCAGTTCGGCAGGTCAAATTCCGTCAGTTTATTTGCAATGTAATCTGACAGAAAATCTGGCCTCACTCTATACCCTTGTCAAGCTCAGTCGCAGGCTGACTTGCCCTAGATTACGATGGCCTATTTCAACTATAGGTATTATACAAGACGATGTTCATTAATAAACCTGCCTGAATCAATTGTACCTGTCTAATACCGAATTCAAGATGAATAATAGTTGAATCATAGTTTAAATTAAGTTGCAAAGGGTTATCTGTCTATCGCGTAATTTAATGATTCTCGTAAGAAATATTCTATCATTAGATATCGTCACTACCTGAACCAACCCGGTTATCTTTTTCTTTGATCCGTCGATTTATAACCGTTTATAACCGAACAACGATAGAATGTTTTTTATAATTGTTTCATTCATTCGAAAACTTTTTGAATTTGTTCTCTTAGCTTACGAGTAATTTTATAAATCTTTAAAAATTCACGGTTTTATGGTATATAAAGGTACAAACAAATTTCGTCCATATGGAAACCCGAACAATGGGATATTTTACTAAAATTTCTCACAAATATTATATTACTTAAATGATACCCCGAGACGTTTCTTTTTAGCCCACGTAATATTGCGAATTTTGAATGGCAACTAATTTATTTTACTGGCAACGACAAACGTTTGGTAACTGACGTGGAAAATCAGTAAAAAACACTTGATGTCAACAAAAAGGAAACAGGACCAAATATTGCGAAAATTTCAACTAATTTTCGCAAAAAAAGCCAAAACCATACACAACTATGTAGGTAAGTCAAGTTATTTTGAATACGATTCAATATTTATTTCAAAAGAAGAATGAAGGATTGAGCTGCATTTCGGTAAACAATGTTTTGTATTTGGTTGATGACATAACGCTATTGTTTTTTTTTTATAATGCATGTATATGACGTATGGACATGATTGCCATATGAAAACTGTTTTTAGCGCCACTAGGTATCCCTGGCAAACCCGACGCTTGTAAGGCTATAATCTGTCGATAACACAAGGGCTAAAAAAAATTTCCCGAAGCAGCAACACTTTTTCCATACAGCCACCTTCCATTGATTGAGTGTAAAGTAGTGTAAACTTCCGAAAATTGCCAGAATGAATTTTATATAATACTAGCTGTGCCCCGCGGTGTTACCCACTCATCCCACGGGAACACTAAATTTATTCGGGATGAAAAGTATCCTATGTCCTTCCCCGGGACTGAAACTATCTATATACCAAATTTCATCTAAATCGGTTCAGCGGTTTAAGCGTGAAGAGGTAACAGACAGACAGACAGACAGACAGACAGACACACATTCGCATTTATAATATTAGTATGATGAATGAAATATTGATTATATTTCAACAATAAATAATTTAATAAGCACATAAATGATTAATCGCTACAATTGTCAATTACAACAGCGGAAGGGTGATCACATTATAATGGAATTAGAGCGTAGCCATTTGGCTCGTCGATCGTATGATGGATGGTCCATCGTCGATTACACTCGTTCATCACTTGACGTTCAAATTATGATTACAATTCAATAAATTTTACAAAACTTTTAATATTTTAGAATTTTTGTCTGTTTATCTGGTGGTCTGCTTACCTGTTTGTTTGTTTATTTGACCGCGCATCACGTGAAAACGGCTGAATGGATTTTGATGAAAACTTCATTAATCTGTTGCAAAAATCCCCAGCCACATTATAGACTATAAAACTTTTACAATAAAAGGAGGGGTCGCCTCTACACTCGATTGAGTTAAGTTTGCACCTGAATCTTACGGCGCTACTTAGGAAAGAGGTGCAAACTTTTTTCAAATATGTGCTGACACAGACCGATTTCCACGCGTGCGGAGCCGCGGGCACAGCTAGTATAATATAAATATTATATATTATTAATGAGTAATTGTTAATCTGTTGTTTTGTTGTATTATAAATAAATCCTTATTCTGTTTCAATGTTGTTATATGAGAATTCGAGGAATGGGGTGATTATGACCGTTGACCCTGAAAAAGAAATGTAAGATAATTTATAAAATTTTCCATGGCATGTTTTCATCACAGGCAGTGCCCGGTCAATGCCCACATTTCTTAAATACTTTCAGATTTCCAGTAGATACTTAAGTGAAGTTATTGTACGAGACGATGGCGTGAGATGGATAATAAAGATTGATTCGTCAATTTATGCTTTTGAGACTTATTTATTATCCACCGTCATGTTATGTTTGTAATAAAAATTAATTGTTTGGAATTTATAAGGAAAGGTCGATGTGATTTTCTGAAGCCGGTGAACTTTAAAATAATAAATAATGCCTATTTAAGAATCCAATGCAATAATTATTATTAACGCATTCATTCATATCAATTTTCTTGCTATTTTGGTGATTTATAGCCAACAGAGCAATATTTACTATTAAGTAAAGTTTTTGCTCTTTTGGCTATAAATCACCCATCACTTTTATTCATTATTTTCGGTGTAATGACTAATGACCCAAAATAATGAATAAAAAGTTAACAGGTTTGATTTCCCGTTAATAAAGGAATTGTGATTAAATCCCATTTTGTTGTGATAATGGAATGAAGCGTATAAATAAGCTTAATTACAATATACTCTACACAATCCCAGTCTCACTTCAACGAATATCATTAACACCCCAGATCCAATAGGTCGTATGTATTTATAGAACATAAAGCACATGCGCTCCATCGCTTCTGCGACCTGTTGCAAACATTGCGTAATTAAAAGCGACGTTACCTTTCACCATTCCACGTGAAGCGTTCGATATACCCTTACCATGAGTGGACGTGACACGTGACCGTACTCGCTAGCGACAGCGTAAACGATTTGCACGGAGAACGCGGCGCCCCTAGCGGTTACTTTGTAGAACTACAATTCTACGTACAAATCGTTTACGGAGTCGCTAGCGAGTACGGTCACTGTAAACTCATGGTACGGGTACAGATAAAAGAGATTGGTCTCGATTGTGCGATTAACGCAGTGGGCAGTCGCGCGACTGAACTTACTCGTATGTATCGTGTATGTCAGTTTTCTTGAGGTATATTAAGTTCAAGAAGGTGCGAAACTATCCAATTCCATCAAGCTCATGATAAATGTGACAATTTCACAAATATAGGTACATTATGGAGGCTTCAGTTAAAATGATTTTGCCAACATAACCCTAAGGAGCTGAACGTGTTAGGATTAGGAGGGTTAATATCTCAAAATGATTGAGAAATTAACCCAACGAGAAACCCTAAACGTGTCGTAAATCTGTAACGTAACTTTTTGTCGCGTAAACAGATCGCTCTACCTATTATCTTGTGGTTTACGCTCATATTATGGTCTAATGGCGATAAGAAGCTGACCAGTTACCAGTCGATGATAGCTGCAACTGAGAGCCGGGGTGCACTAGGCCGGGACTACACGGGAGGATTCATATAAACTAAACTATCTATTTTGACGACGCGGTTGGCGCAGTGGTTAAGTAACTGCCTACTGAGCCAACGGTCCCGGGTACGAATCCCGGCAAGGGCAAATATTTGTGTGATGAACTTGAATATTTGTGCATGGGTGATGGATTATATTTGTATTTAAGTATGTATTTATGTATATACCTCATTTGTATTTAAGTATGTATTTATGTATATCGTCGTCTAGTGCCCATATCACAAGCCTACTAGAGGAACTAGAGCTTAATGTGGGTCTAGATAGATTTGTTTAAGGATGTCTAATATTTATTATTAGTACTATCTATCTATGTCGATTATTTCATACAAACACGTGCATTTGTCGCGTAAATCGACAGCTTATGGCTTTGTTATAACAAGTTTACCGGTCAATGATCGACTGCAACTGATAGCCGAAAAGCTACACAGCTATCATATAAATTGTATATTTTTTCTTACAAAATCCTCTTTTCAGTTGAAGTTAATGATTCAGAAACTATCAACTTCGTCGGTCGAACTTGGTTTACGAAGCGAGTTACTATCACTAGATAGTATAAAACAAAGTCACTTCCTGCTGTCTGTCTGTCTGTCTGTCCCTGCTTGCTTAGGTCTTTAAAACTACGCAACGGATTTTGATGCGGTTTTTTTTATAGATAGTGTGATTCAAGAGGAAGGTTTATATGTATAATACATGAAAAATGTATCAGCATTGCACCCGTGCGAAGCCGGGGCGGGTCGTTAGTTAATTTATAAAAAGCTCTTTCACTCTGTTTAGCGATGCCAACAACGAGACATTCGAGTCCGATAGCGACTTGTATGCGTCAGGGTTAGGGGTCTACGCGCAGTTGTCGCTACGTGGTTGGAAAACGCTACTAAGTGCTACGCCGTAACGTCCGTAGCATTGCCTGCTCTTGAATGGGAAATAAACTCTTAGATTTTTCAACCATATTTCACTCCTGTGTTTGTATGTTAGATATCACACCATATCAGATACCACACCATAGATACAGATACCAGCAGCATAGCGTATACCTATTTCTAACTTAACTTTTTCACCGAAATTAATAGAGGATGCAAATTTTGCTTTATCTAGCGTGCTTTCTCAATTAACTTTTAATTCACATACTCTGTCCACGTAAAGAGTCAGGTACATGAGGGCCTTTCGACGTGTAGTGTATTGTCAGAAAATCACGCCGTGATGGTACTGCTTGCGACCCTAAGTGTCTGCAAACACCGCTGAATGTCTAATGAAATCGGTGGGTTTTTGTTCTTCAACTTTTCCACCTCTACACTAAAAAAGGCAACATAATACTTTTTCAGAGACATTCATCCTTAACTAATGTTTTATACGACTATGCCTATTGTTTACCTCGAATTGTAATTTCTTGCGTTGTATTTCTCCTGTATGTTTTATGAGGTGTGCCATAATGCAATAAAGAGTACTTGTATTATATACGAATACAAACTATGGAACCTGCTCCAGTTCAGTTATCCAGTTTGTATGACCTCGTTGACCACCCAGCCTTACGCGAAACCAATTATACGTAGCCTGGAAATTCTCCGATGCATCGAAAACAGCAGCAGGCGGCGGCGGGATTCGCGCGCTATTGCATAGGTCCTATGGTGTAATGGTTAGCACTCTGGACTCTGAATCCAGCGATCTGAGTTCAAGTCTCGGTGGGACCTAGTGATATCTTTTTGATTTAGTTTTGTTTTAGCGTGTTGTGTGAAAATTCGGGGGTTTTGCGGTGTGTAAGCGTGATTAGGAAAAGAAGTTCAGATTTTGGTGACCTCGTTTGTGAGCGATGCACTTAATTTTGAGGTATTGTAATTTCTTTTAAGAAGGTACTTAACTTAAGTATTTATTTTTCCAACACATAATTTGCATTATTAGCGTGAATGTCTTGCATTGAATATTTATTCAACATTCTAATTAGATATAAATTGGGGAAAGAACGTTCATGAGAGCATTTCACATACAAATCGGGTAACGTTCTAATCCAAGGAAACTATGGAAATCTGTCAAAGATATTTGTCACTATCAAACAAAAAGAAACTCTACGAACGAACTAACAACTTTGTCAAAATCTCCGGTAGATTCCTTGAATATTTGTAACCAGCATTTCACCACTGTGGGCCAAAATTTAGCTACTGACATCCTATCAAAAACTTCTGAAACTCAATCAACCTTAGCTTTAAAAATCAAATGTTGCAATTCTCCCGCTGATTCCTTTTTCTTTCTACCGGCAAATGCCAGCGAAATCGATAACGTTATTTCTAAATTAAGGGTTGATAGTGCGCCGGGTTCGGATTCGGTCAAACCACTGTTTATCAAAGAAATTAAAGATATAATTCTTGAGCCACTAACCCACATTTGTAATTTGAGTTTGGCATCGGGTTGCTTCCCGGATCGATGGAAACTTGCTAGAGTTACTCCCATTTACAAAAATGGATCCAAAAATGACCCCAACAACTATCGCCCAATTTCTCTTCTTAGTGCCTTTTCAAAAATACTAGAAAAATTAGTCAATACTCGTCTAACGACCTTTCTTGATACAAATAACATTATTTCAGAAAAGCAATTTGGTTTCAGGAAAGGAAAGTCGACGGAAGATGCAGCGATTCATCTCTCTAACAAAATATCTGGTTATCTTGATAACAGAGATAAATGTGTTGGGGTTTTTTTGGATCTTTGTAAGGCATTTGATACCGTGTCAATTGATATCTTAATGAGTAAGCTAAATGCCTTGGGTGTGAGAGGGGTGCCCCTTGAGTGGTTCCGCAGCTATCTGACTGACAGACGACAAATTCTTAAGGTTGGCGAGTTCAGCAGTGATGAACTACCCATGTGTTTTGGAGTCCCACAGGGCAGTATCCTCGGACCCACGCTCTTTCTTATCTACCTAAACGATATCCTGAAACTTGGGCTGAAATGTGCGGAAGTAATTTGTTACGCGGATGATACTGCGGTACTGTTTCACGGTCAGACATGGGAAGACGTTTTTAACCTTGCGGAATGCGGTCTGAGTGAAATTAGTAGTTGGCTAGACAACAATTTACTTACCCTCAACGTGATGAAATCAAACTTTTTAATTTTTTCTAAGACACATGTCTCTTCTACATATCTAAGAAGTAACCTCATAATTCACTCAAGTACCTGTCGTAACCGTAACAGTACTAATAGCTTTACAACATGTTCATGTGAGTCGATAGTCAGATCGGAAAGTGTTAAATATCTGGGTCTGATAATTGACGATAAGCTGTCCTTTAAGCAACACATTTCAGCACTAGCTAACAGGGTTAGGAAGTGCATATATATTATGAGGCAACTCCGCCACTGCGCCTCAGAACAAGTGCTACGGATTGTGTACTTCGCATTGTGCCAATCTATCTTGCAGTATGGTATAACTGTTTGGGGTAGTGCCCCAAAAAGCACTATGCTGCTGCTGGAGAGGGCTCAACGCGCGGTAATAAAAGTAATGCTCCGAAAACCTATGCTTTTCCCAACGGAAGTTCTATATCGGGACTCTAACCTTTTGAGCGTAAGGCGGTTATATATAGTAAAAGCGGCTGCTCGAGCGCACGTCGTAGTCATCCACTCACCCAACTTCTCGCAACTCCTAGCCAAACGTTTGTTTAGAGTTCCCCTACCTGGTTACAGATCAACCTTTGCTATGCGATCACCAGCCTATATGCATTTACGTATATATAATAATATCTGCAAAGTACACGATATCCAACTGTGCACAGTTGGTAAAGTCCAAGCAATTGTGAAGAAGTGGCTTCTGTCACTATCATATGACGACGCTGAGGCTTTAATTCTGGCTAGTTAATTTTTCCCCTGCTACACACACGCACACACACACACACATGTTCATATAACACCACCTGATGACGTTTGACGTATCGGTTTAAAATATTTCCAGTCCTTGTTATATAGTAGTACCTAGTTTAATTTATGATTGTCTTTGTCACTAAGCTTAACTGTTTCCCAAATAGCACTCCTGGACCCCAAGATACAGGCTCAGCCTAGTTTGGGATCCGCTAGGCATATCATGTTATGTACTTGCGTTTTTGTTTAGCAAATAAATTATTTTGTATTTGTATTTGTATTTGTTCTCAAAAACGGCAGCACTTCTCTAATTCTAATGCTGTCTTTACATTGTTTTAGTCTGTAGGCCTCCCCAAGAATCTCCAAGTGGAATGATCCAACAGCAACCAACAGCTACCTATGACCTTCACAAAATCGATAGTTCACTCTCCATGCTGCGTCTTATAGATTTTCAAGTGTTTCTTTCATTTTATGGCTTAAGTAAGGTACTTTCCTTATTTTGTATTTCTAATTGTAGACTGTTTAATTCGGATCATGCGTCAAATTTTTAATTCGAACCAGTAATGCCTCTCATAGTATCTTAGTCCAGGAATTGTTTCAAATCTTCATTATCATCATAGAGAATATTACTAGCATAGAGGCATTATATCTTCGTCCTCCGGGTAGGCAAGCACTTGTGACTCCTCTGGTGTTGCAGGTGCTTATGGGCGACGGTAATCGCTTTCCATCAGGCGATACGTTTGCTCGTTTGCCCCCTATGACATAAAAAAAAAAAAAAAAATCATAATATCAGCCGATAAACGTCCACTGTTGGACATAGGCCTCTCTCAAAGTTTTTCACGATGATCGGACGTGCGCCGCCCTTGTCCAATCGCTTCCCGCGATCCGAACCAGGTCGTCGGTACACCTTGTTGACCTTCCCAGGCTGCTTCTCACGGTCGCCACCGACATCAAAATCAAAATCAAATCGAAATCGTTTATTTGCAGTTACAAGAATTATAGGTAAGCTACAGGATGCTGATGCATTGGATAAGGTGCTGTGTACTTGCCGATTAGGCGTGCAAATTTAATTTCCTGATCCATGCATAATACACATTATACACAAAATCAGTGCTCAGAAATTTCAATGAATTACTAATAACATTGACATCGTTCCTTGGAAGGGAAATTACTTAAAGTAATTACTTTAAAAGCTAATTTTAGAACGTAAATGCTATCTCCAGATTTCTCGAAGGGATGGTTCATTACTTTTCTATGAGCAGAAAACTTTCTACGGATTCGTGAATATTCAACGGGATTCGTCCTCGGATTTAATTCTCATTTAGGCTTATCGGTGCGGAGATTTATATCAATTATTCCTTGTATAGATCACAAAGTTTTAATTACCTACATATAAAACCAAGTGTGCGACTGGGCGCCGCGAACCGCGCCAACAGCCAGGCGCACGCGTCGTCATGCCCCACAACCACAGACAACCAATTACGTCGGATTTTACGCCTATAACGTCGAATTTTAGCTTTCACGGTTTATGTGATAATACGCCTGGTGACAGACAGACGTACGGACGGCCGGACAGTGGAGTCTTAGTAATAGGGTCCCGTTTTTACGCTTTGGTTATGGAACCCTAAAAATCAATACATTACATTTTGAAAGGTGTGCCAGGGATCATAATTCGCCGACCGGGCTATAAGTAGGAATAGGATTAATAACATACATTTAAAATTTAAAAAACCCCGGACATAAGTAGCTTGCCATCATGAGACCCTCATTCAATTGGTGATATAAAAAATGCTATTAAAACTGAACATAATTACAAAATTTTGAATTCTTAAGCTTCAATATTGGTTGAGAGTTTGTCACTTGTTCCAATTAAAGCTGAATCTTGAAAACCTTGGTCCTATTTCCACCAAACATAAGAACCACCTCGACGGACAAGTCTATCGATAAAAAACACACTCAAATTGCTCCTTCCGTTTGGGAGCTACTATGCCACAGACAGGCACACAGAAACTTATAACACCCCTCTTTTTTCATCGTGGGTTAAAAATGCACGTGCTCCAAAGGCTTACTTACATTATACGTAACTGTCGTTGAAAACTTAATATTAATTCCCAGACTCGAGTGACATATGATACCAACCTGTCTATCACACACAGCTATGCTTCGCGAGTCTTGTCGCGCGTCATAGTGTCAACCGTCACTCTCTCACAGTGCTGCACAGAAAGAGATACAAATATCTCGTACAAAAAAGAGTCGCGTATGACAGTTATGCTACAGGGGCAGGACGTGAAGGGCACAGGGTCGTCTCGCTCGAGACTCGAGACTATGTGCCTTGGGGAGTTTGTGAATATTTGTTTGATAAGATAAAGTTACTGAAATATCAAATGTGTCACATGTTTTAGTTTTAAGTAGATGCGGCCTTAGCAATTTGCCCTATGCACCTACATCCATATTAATCCATACTTATATACTTATTATACTTAGGTATATACTTATATACTTATACTTATACTTATCCATACTAATATTATAAATGCGCAAGTGTGTCTGTCTGTCTGTTACCTCTTCACGCTTAAACCGCTAAATCGATTTTGATGAAATTTGGCATGGAGATAGTTTAAGATCCGAGGAAGGACAGAGGATAGTTTTCATCCGGGAAATTATCCATAAAAAGATTGAAAAGTGAGTAAGCAATTCATGATGACATTGATAGGAAATGTAATGAATAGACCAAAAGCACAATTGCTCTTACATTTGCTTAGGCGCTTTTAATAATCCCTTTTATTCATTAAGGTGATTAGGTGGATATCTATCGTGTTGTACGAGGTTGCTTCCATACTTCCAAGTTCCACGCGGACGTAGTCGCAGGCAAAAGCAAGTAATAAATAAAATAAGTAAATCAATTGCTGTTTGTTTGTCTCGCTAAAACTCGAGAACGGCTGGGCAGATATAGCTGCTTTTGAAATATTTGTCATATATTCCAGACACAGACCGATTTCCACGCGGGTGGAGCCGCGGGCACAGGCTGAATAAAAAACCATTTGTTTTGCATTTTAGAAACAATTTGGAGAATACAATAAGAATACACAGTATTTAAATTTAAAATTAATAAATAAAGAGTTAAGGCCGTTCCCTGAGCCAGAACCCCGAGCCCCTCCTCAGGCCACCCGTCCCTGTCACATCACAGTCACATTTCAAAAGAGTGACGGAGACAGAGCTTGCGGGTCGTAAGGCGATATCTTTTTTCGTAAGAATTTGTCGATGATTATTTATTTTAAAAATATTGGCTTCAATTATTGAAATTCGGAAGCTGTAAAATTACTATTTTAGTTATGATTGATTTTTCTCCTTTTTTTGTTTCATAGTGTCACGTAGAAAAAAAACAAGTAAAGTTGGAGTAAAAATTCGAATTGGAGGTTACTTTGGGAATTAATTGTATCGAGCGAAGTGTTATGAATCGTGTATCGAATGCTGTGTTATTAAAGATAATATAATCAAGAATGATATATATTTTTCCCTCGTTTACTAATATCAACGTTTCATAGAAAAATAGGATAATTTTTGGGGTATTTTTGCATTTCTGGCTCAGGGAACGGCCTTAAAGTTGCTTTAATAGAGGTCCTCAGGAAGAGAACCCCAGGTAGTCAGTTAAACGCGATTACTATTTAAAGCAATTTTAACTCTTGGCAAAGTCCTTAAACACCTTATCTATGAACTACGCTTCTCTTGTATGGTGGACGATAATGAGGTACAAAACCACACAATAGTGCTGTTTTCTTTAATGCGATCGTACAAATTATCGTCAACCAAAGGACTATACTACAACCTAATTTTTTGGCTCCCTGTTTTAGCTGACAGTGCTTTTCTTACCATACAGAAAACTAAACCCGAACGCGTGTATGTTATTTAAATATAATAATCAACGCATCCCCCTTATGACGTACAATATTAGGTTGCTTTTCATCTAGCATAAAGCTTTGTAAAGGCACGTGTCTCGCACGCGGCAGCCACGCTCATATGTATATTATAAACTAAAAACCTTTCGAAAGAAATTATCCCGCAGATATTTGAATTCGAATTCACACTTTGCTGCTTCGTGATAACGGTTGAAATTTCATTGAATTCTTCAGTGAGATGCGAGTACTTGGAAGTTAGTGTTTGTAATAGGCAAAAATGTTTAATTGCTTTTCGGCATCGGACTCAGTTGATAAGGTGCCCTTTGTCGAGTATTAAGATTGACGGCTCTGAGTCATGTTAATCCTGCGTAATTACACTTGGAGGCCTGTATGTGATTATATTACATAATGTAAGCTTGGAACACACAAAAAGTTGCTTTAAAGATACAGATTTTGTCATCGGGTTCAGAAAGAAAGAAAATTATAGTTGACTGGTAGAGAATGCGTGGCGTGAAGTTCACCATTTGTACCTACTAGCTTGATGCAATAAAGTTTAATAAAAATAAATAAAGTCATGTATATTTTCTTTCTATGGGCTCGAATATCACTAAGCCTTCCTACACTACATTTATGGCCTAAGTGTGCTTTTTATTTATTTATTTATTTAATCTTTATTGCACAAATGAAAACAAATCGTACAAAAGGCGGACTTAATGCCATTGGGCATTCTCTACCAGTCAACCATCGGGCAAAGCAGATAAGTTGTGGGCGGTGCAGCTAACTTAAATAGGTTTTAATAGATAAATACTTAGATAAATACATATATTTATTATATATACATATATAAATAAATACTGACTAAAAAGCAAAACAGATATGCTAAGATTTCTCCATTCTGCTATTGAAGAGGTCACGCAAGGATTTTTTAAAATTTACCTTGTTCGGAGCTTGCTTGATCTTGAGGGGAAGGCGGTTCCAGAGGCGGGCAACTTGGACGGTAAAAGAGTTGGACATAAAACCTGTACGGTGAGAAGGGATGGAAAGAGATAGATTGCCAGAAGAGCGAAATTGGCGGTTTAGAGTTAGACCATAATAGTGGAAGAAGTCTTTGAGGTATTCAGGAGAATTCGAGTTTTTAAGAATTGAGAAGAGAGTGCAAAGCATTCGCATTTCACGTCGTTGACGGATAGGAAGCCAGCCGAGCTGAGTGCGGAAAGAAGACACGTGGTCATACTTACGGAGACAGAAAATGAAACGAATGCAGTTGTTGAGAAGTCTTTCCAGTTTGTTCAGAAGCTCTTCGGTTAGGTCCGGATAGCACACATCACCGTAGTCAATGATAGGTGAAATTAACGTTTGAACTAGCAGGATCTTGGTTTTAATGGGTAAAAAGTGCTTAAGTTTGTTAAGAGCATGCAAAGAACCCATAACCTTCCTGCTAAGGTCGGCAACATGCGTTCTCCAACTTAGAGTGCAGTCCAGGTGAACACCTAAATTTTTGACGGTCGAACTGTAAGGAATAGGTATGCCGTTGAAACTTAGTGGCGTGAGAGTATCGAGGTCAATTTTGGCGAGCTGGCGGGAGCTACCTACGATGATAGCCTGACACTTTGACGGATTAACAAAAAGTCCGAATTTCTCGGACCATTGTTGAATGTGCAGGAGGTCTAAATTTAACTTATCGATGGCAATCTTAAGATCGATCACTTTACACTGCTCGTAGAGTTGCAAGTCGTCTGCGTAGAGATGGTACGAAGAGCGAATGTCGGCGGTAATGAAATTAATGAATATAGAAAACAGGAGTGGAGAGAGGATTCCTCCTTGAGGTACGCCAGTGGCAAGGTCACACCACTCGGACAAAGTCCGGTCAACCCGAACCGCCTGCTGACGACCTCGAAGATAAGCAGAAAACCAACTTAGGGCAGAAGGTGACACGTTAAGATGTTCAAGAAGGGCAAGGAGAATGTCATGATCGACAGTATTAAACGCATTAGAGAAATCAATCAGAATTAGTACCGTGACCAATTGATCCTCCATGCCTCGTCTGATGTCCTCAGTCACCTTAAGAAGAGCAGTACCGGTACTGTGACTAGGCCGAAAACCAGACTGAAAGGGGCTCATGAGCTGGTGAGAGAAAATATACCGTGAGAGTTGTTTATGAGCCACCGCTTCAGCGATTTTCGACAGGAAAGGGAGAATGGATATTGGTCTAAAATTACTGAGCGAAGTGGGATTACTATTTTTCGGCAGAGGAATTACGAAAGCTTTTCGCCAGAGCAAGGGGAATTCGCCATTATACAGCGAGGAGTTGACTATATCAGTTATTATCGGAAGCACACAGTCAAGAACAGATACCACCATATAACGACTGATATCATCGCATCCGACGGCTTTGGATGAATTGCCTTTATTATAGTTCTCACTTCTGTTTGAGACGTAGGTGAAAAGGAAAAGGTTCCAGTAGTAAGAACCGGAAGAGACGCAATATCGCACAGAGTGATGGATTTAATATGATTGTCAACGGAGAGGGCAGAAGAAAAATGTCTGTTTAAATCATTCAGAGAAAAGGAATTGCCATCGAAACCATTGATAGGTTTACCTAGGCCAAGAGACTTGAGAAATTTCCAGACATCTGCCATAGACGAAGATGATACATTATGATGAATAAACCGCCGCTTCGCTGAACGCACCATCTGATTGCAGCGATTACGGGCTGTCTTAAAAAGGTTCCAGTTTTCGTCAGTGCGGTCGCGTTTAAAAACTCTAAAAGCACGGTCTCTCTTACGCATCGCCATACGTACTCCTTCAGTAATCCAAGGAGCAGGTGGGCGTCTGACCTTTACAGTATGTAATGGAGAATGCTTGTCAAATTTTCAGCTATTCGGTAGACTCCCGGAACGTTTAAAAACAATTTCAAATCACACACACTCACACTTACGAAAATTCCATTTTCATTGCATAAGTTAGGCACCTACGACACATTATGATAAGCTTGATAAATCAGTAAATAAATAAGTACTCAAATGTAGTTTTTAAGTCGCTTCATTTCTAACAGCAATTAGTTTTTTTTGACTCTGACGTAGAAACACTTTAAATAATTAAGCGTTAGACGGCTAAATATGAATATGAACATTAAAATTCGTCGTTCGTCGGTCGCCGACCGTTTCGTTAATTACTGGCCACTTCAGTACTTGTGTTTACTTTCCATTACTTAGCATATTTAATTACTTCATTTTGTGAGTGAAATGAATATTTGATTAGCTACAGTTGACGTCAAACTAAATATTACTGTCTGAGGTAACGCCGAAATCTAATTTACATACACAATGCGATTGATCTGTACACTAGATGTTCTCTTTACAATCAGAGAGAATTTCTGATTTGCACCAACTTCTAGTATCTCTTTTTGGGCCCTATGGTAGTAGGTACTGGTAGAGAATGCCATTTGGCATTAAGTCCGCCATTTCTACTTTGACTTTTCTTTTAGTTTAAATAAATAAATGCGATAACTACCGGTTCCAACTTATTTGGCCCTCATCATCTTTTCGCAATTAATGAGAGAAAAATGTGTACAGTACTGAACATCCCACATAAAAAGAGGGCTGTCAAACTTGTTGCGCAGAGGTCAGTTATGCTAGTAGTTATTGTTGTGTGGGATGAGCTGTATTCAATATTTTATAAAGCAGACAAAAATTTAATCAAATATAAGAAACCAACCAAATATAAACACAATTACTGGCTTAAAATATTGTTTCACATAAGTTTCAGTAGTGAACTATGATTAGTTTTGTAGACTGTACAATAATGAATGTACATGTAGTATGGGTAGGTACTGCAAGTCACTTCTACCTTCTACTAATAGTAGAAACAAAGTTTTTAAAACGTTATTTTTCATGTGTTAGCGTACGTTGCCCTAGCACTGACGAAAATAAATTATGAATTATGAATATGTATAACATGTACGATACATATCTGGTAGAATACTAATATATCTCATTAATAATATCCATGGTAAATGTATTATTAAAACTGTTTACTATTGGCGTTAGAATTCGACTTACTCATACTCATTTATTCATAATGCACAAATATAGTGATGTGCCGTTTGCAAAATTATCCGGAAACTTTCTTTATTTAAAGTTTTCGGAAACGGCACACACAGTACACAAATACCTATGTTATATTATGTCATAATTATTATGACGGACGATAATGACGTACACAACCACAAATTAGTATTGTTTCGCTTAAGTGGATCTTAATACACAACGTCAACTGAAACAGCAAAATATTTTCAATGTAGGTGATTATTTTTCCAAACATTATTAAATTTGAATCTTGTAGCATAACAGGGACCGGATTTCTTATTGATTAAATTTATAATGAGCATAACAGGGACCGGATTTCTTATTGATTAAATTTATATTAATGATAGGCTATAAATTTATGTATATTGAAAATCATTACTCCCAGCACTTTATGATTTGGGCTTCTAAATGATCCACCAATTGATTTTTGTACATAATGTACCCTGTCGACTATCTACTTTAAATACTAAGCTTTATGATTCATAATTAATTACAAACAATATAAAATCGTAAGGGTGAATCATGTTCAATGACTTCTCAATCGTTGCTTCACTTGCTTCAAACGATTACCCCAATGCACAGTTTACATTTTTTTTTAAACAACAATGCAATTTTAATTTTATCTAGTTAATTTAAAGACTGAATTTGTTTAGCCACCATTCCGCCATTGTGAACTATAAGGGGATGCATAGTGGCGCAATCAGATAAAAACATATAAATCACATAAGCTGTACAACACTTACATCGTTCTTGCTCGCAGTAAGTGACACCGGCCTTTGCGGAAAAGTCATAAGTGCGGTTAGTTTCTACGGCATTTACGTCGTTTTCTAAATATTGCGTTGACAAATACCATTGTAGAAAAGCCATATGTGATGCGAACTTGTATGGCACTTAAGTCGTTTTGCCAACATGATTTGGCACGTGCCGCCGTGGGACCGGCGCGCGCGCGCTTTCCCACGTAATGTTGACACTTCAATGTGTGGTTTTGGTTTTCACCCTGGAATTAAAAGAAAATTAGGGGGTTTTCCGCTTTTTTTTATTGAAATGGTTACTTTGATCTTTATTCAGTATGCAATAAAGATCTGAAATGAAATATTATGATTGACACAGATAAATAATTATTTACCTATTATGTTTGTGAAGAAAGTACACATCAATTTATACCCCACAAAATTTTATTCATGATATTCTGGGAGGGAAATTAATTATCGATATTTACTTTCTGTTATCAATTTGCTTGCTACTTATTTTAATAACATTTTTATGATAGGTACTCCCTATAAAGAATTCACCCTGCCTATTCAAGTTGAGATAAAAGATCGATGAGATTATTTATATTTGTGTGATGAACACGAATATTTGTGCGTGGGTCATAAAAACATACTTAAATACATAGACTATCCATGACCCAGGCATAGTATTCGTGTTCATCACACAAATATTTGCCCTTGCCGGAATTCGAACCCAGAACCGCCGGCTGAGTAGGCAGTTGCTTTACCACTGCACCATACATACATACATACTTACATATATAGATAAATAAATACGTAAATACATAGAATATCCATCTATGTAAGTATAGGTATGTACCTATATCGTCGCTTAGTACCCATAATACAAGCCTTTCTTGAGCTTAATTTGGGACTAGGTTGAGTAGTGTGAGTCTGTCTGATATTTATTATTAGTAGGTATACGTGACTGGGCACTCGTCCGCCGAGTACAGACAGACAACGATAACTCTGTGTACCTACAATTAGATAAATATTACTAATGCGTCTATATTTAATGGTGTTCTGGGAACTGGGAATACCGGCGCCAGTGCACTTGGGCTTGTGTAAATGATCAAAAAAATTCCTTTAAATCACTTAAAAATAACAGTTCATATTCCTAGTCAAGTCAAGTTCGTTCATTGTCAGATTTAGGTGCGCGTCTTTTCAGTGGACATTTGCGAAATTAAGGATTACAGGGCCTAATTTTCTGATTAAATGCCTGTGAGAATATAGAACGTTCCCTCTTCTATAATCCGATGTAATAGCAACATAACCTAGATTCATACAAGCTTAACTTTTGACCACCGAAGGGACAAATTTTGTTTTTTGAACTAAACGAACTTAAAATAAACCTAACCTAACCTAATCAATAGGATAATATTTGCAACAATTATGAAAAATGTATAACTAATACAGAGGAATAATAGCGAAATGATTCATTCGACGAAAGTTTCTTAGAATAAAAGGGCTCCCCTTTTGTTAGTGTCCACGTATCAGTCCTGTAAATACCGACCGGAAGGACGCACTAGTCGAAGACTTCGGACTTAAGGCACTGGGGCAGTGGCGACTCGAATGTGTGGCGTAGCTTCCCATATGCAGCCCAGTAGAAGAATCAGGGGATACCTAACTGGACCACGTGACAAATTATAATTATATCAGGGACGAACAACTAGACACGGCAATCTATCTATCTATCAGCCCCAGACGCCTACTGTTGACAATAGGCCTCCCCCATAGCTCGCCACAAAATACGATCCTATGCAGATCGAATCCATTGACTCCCTACGACCCTAACAAGGTCATCTGTACGTGGCCGCCACTCCAGGACTTTGCTGTCCCAACGGCCATCCGTTCTCCGGGCTATATGGCCCGCCCATTGCCACTTCAACCGTGCAATCCTGTGAGCTATATCGGTTAATTTGGTTCTTCTGCGAATATCCTCGTTTCTGATTCCATCACGTAGAGAAACTCCGAGCATAGCTCATTCCATAGCACGTTGTGTGACTCTAACCCGCCTTACGACACGGCAATATTATTATGTAATGTTGTGAATCTCACATCTGGGCTAACATCAACCACATCAATGCGGCTATAGATATTCATATATAACATAAACCATCCACCTAACTTACCTAACCTTCAGAGATTTCTTTGCGAATAAATATCGTAGGTATCTTGTTGTTGTTGTTGATGTTATAATATAAATAGCTTTCCTTTTTCCGTGTTATGTAAAGGTTACTAAAATAACGCAAAAGAAAAATAAATTATACCAATACCACGGTATTCAAACATTTTATACGTGTCTTCCTTGTTATAAAAAAGAATTTCTCTAAACAGTCACCTGTAAACATTTATCTTTAATTTCTTGATCGCAGCCCAAACCAAGTGTAGTTACTTAGCTTTACTATGTAAAATGCTTGTATCCAAACTCGAAAGTAGTTGCGAATTAGCTACCAATTTTGAATACTTTTTTCTTTAATATCAAAATATACTCAAAGTAGGTACTACTAATACTAATAGCGACGACACGTCGTAGCCTTGCTACGAACAAATCGTAGCACCTCCTTCGTAGCACATTTCTTGCTATGTTTTATAATTATAATTATTTTGTGGAGAGTAACTTCCAAACATGATTCTTAACATATTATCAATGTTACTACTTAGAATTAGAACAGGGCTATTGAGATTGATTGTTATGTATATCTTTGAAACCTACAGTCTGAATTTTTCATTAATAATTTGTTTCAAAAACTATTCAAAATTGACAAAATTCACGCAGAAAACTGGTTATCTGGAATTTATTTTGGACTGCCCGCAATGAAAGCATGAAATAGTTACTTTCTAGAACTCAGGGAAGAGTATTATTCACTTTAAAAAGTTGGTTGAAAAAAAAAAAGAATTTAAATAGAATAAGGCCTCTTAAGTAACTTCCAAAAAGACAAGGTTCTCTTGGGTTCTTTTTTCAACGTTTGCTATCTCAGGACAGTCATTTATAAACCGATTAAAAAAATTATATTTCTTTCGAGAGTAATAATAATAATTAAGAGACTCGCTAGATGGCTGGATCAATGGTCAGATTCAGAAGGCGGAACTCCTGCACACGGCGCGTAACGTCAGGTAGTGTCTCTCTCTGTAGGCTAGGCTGGGCTCTGCCCCGCTGCTGGCGGCACCCTAGGTTTAGTGTTTTTAGAATGTGCTTATATTTGTAATGTATTTTTTATATACATTTATTGTAAAAGAAATCTATCCCAAGAAACCTGAATAAATAATTGAATAATAATTTCCTTATTTTCTCCACGAACATTCAATCAAACGTTGGTGAAGATCTGACGATGACATCCATAAATAAACAAGCGCAGGAAAAACTCAAATATAATTAGCACATCTATGGCGATTTTGGTGTTTTTTATAGTATTCATATAGTTGTTCTCTCGTCTCGGTAATACGATTTATTCTCGTTGAAGTGATTATTGTCTTACAACAGGTTCAACAAATTGAGTCTTCCATTAATCACTCAATGCCGAATGTGTGATTCCAGTTCAGACCCGATATTGGCTACCTCCTTCATGCCTATTAAACTCCATCGAAAATGCTTTGCTGTTACTACTACACTACACTAAAAACATAATTATCAACGATCGATCGAGAATTTCATGCAGTGACGCTAATATGAAGCGTTTATGAACTAAATCTATTTTAAGATATAGGTAAGGAATACGAGTAATCTAAGGAATTTTATATAGAGAAGTCCAGTGAGCCTCAGACAAAATATAAATCATTTCATTACACGTGTAGCGAATTATCTCTAAACCAATTGGGCCAGCGACTTGCACAACTGTGACATGCGACTTTCTCGCGCGAGATATAGTAGGTACCTATCTCTTTCTATGCAGTACTGCGAGAGAGTGACAGCTACAAGAATCGCGAAGCGTAGTTGTGCTAGACAGGCAGTAGTTCCGACCGCGACCACATGAGCGGTTTAATAATCGAGGCCAAGTTAGGCCCCGGGGGCTAAAACAGGGTAAGCTTCACAACTCCCGAGTGATATAGTATTCTGTGGTATTCTGGGGGCTGAGAGACATGTCACATGTTATGTGTGTATACCTTCAGGCATTTACAGCACAGAAATATATCAAGATAGAAGGAAAGAGTGGACGTACCTCGCGTGGCGAAATGTTGACACGGTGTCAACTTTGCTCGCCGCGAACATTAGTCAGCACCCGACCGCGGTCTGTGTGCGACGTCAGGTCTTAAAAACAAAATGGCTTGTTGCGCAATAATTAATTGTTCAAACACTTCCAATAAAATTGGAGCTGTTAATCGAGATATTTCCTTTCATTGGTATGTACAATTTGTCCTTAAATATCTGTTATTAATTACAAAACTATTTATTTTATTATTTTCATCAAAACAAAGGCGGGCGGTTGTATCCAACGCTAGCTTTCCATTGCGGCTTTATTTTGACGAGCCAACCTTGGCGTGCATTCAAAGCCAGCGATGTAAAAATAAGCTATTCAAACTGTCGAGTCACGTTCAAGGTTGATTTCTCATTTTTTCTGTCAAAAGTAAGAATAGTGCTGCCATGTGCTGCTGTACACTGCGATTTTCTTATTCGATTAAAATGGATTTTGAGAACAGAGGAAATGATAATGACGTTCTTATTTATTATGCAGCTATATAATGTAAGTACATAGTGCAAAGCAAATATTATTGTGACTGTTTTTGTTTGTGACGGCGGCTGGGCCGCGGCGCGGTGCGGTGTGGGTGGCGATGCATAGAATCGGTGCCGTGTTCGAATCGATCTGTGAATCGATGTTTCTGAATCGTTTTCGCGCGGCTTATGTTTCCCATCACTAAATTACGCTCGTGACGTCAAAGTACCTACGCAAAATGTTACACGCTCGGTCTCCTTACAAATCGCTCAACTCTTTCCTTCTATCTTGATATATTTCTGTGATTTACAGCGTGTAGTTATTTGCTTTATCTACACCCATCTTGTTAAATTCACTTACAATTTCCTAAGAGGAGACCGCTGTTGAGAAGAAATCCGAAAGAAACTCAAAAGTAAGTCAAGCCATGGATTCAACTTTCTCCGTTTATTCCTCCGCCGCAATAACTGACCGGGTAAAATCTCGGTGGGTGTACACTGTACATAGACACACACTCTGTACACAAACGTACAGCGTGCACACACGACACGCCCAATCACGCCGACAACACGTCGCAGTGTTTGTGTACGCGTAAAAACACGGCGTGGTTTCCAATCCGTCGACACTTTCTTTTTATCAGTATTTTGAGTCCTCGGCGACGGTACAATAACCGACAGCTACGTCACTAATGGACATAATGGGAACCCTCAACTATTCCGATCAAAATAAGATGGTAGGTAACTAAAACGCTCATATAATCACCCATTTGCGGGATGAGAGAGGAGAAGACATAGACAAACGTAATTGCGGCTCGACACTACTCGCGAAGTTGGGCGAGTAGGTATTATAGTGTGGACAGGCACTTCACTGCGGAATACTTCGGCCAACTTCGAGAGTAGCCTAGGGTAAAACGTTAAACAAATATCTAATGTGG
Source organism: Apotomis turbidana (assembly GCA_905147355.2). Taxonomy (NCBI): domain Eukaryota; kingdom Metazoa; phylum Arthropoda; class Insecta; order Lepidoptera; family Tortricidae; genus Apotomis; species Apotomis turbidana. Next base: position 1,295,952 of record LR990283.1, read on the forward strand.
TTCATGATGACGCAGCAAGACCAACCTAAAATAACCCAAATTCCGCTCGAAGTAATATTTTCTTTCCATTCCAAACAAAAGTTTGACAGATACTTTACCTACTCCAGTTTCAACGAAAATAGCCTTCGGCACCTTTCGGTTTCACAGGGTTCAGTGTACTCGATACATAAGGACCAAGTTATCTGTTCAGTTGGCGGCGTCATCAGCGTCGACGTAAACTGATGTATAGCCTATCCAGACACTTGCTTAACAATGTCTTAGTCTACCTCTTGATGATCAGCACAGTCCCACACGAGTTGATTATTATCAGTCATCCCATTGATAACGTATACGTATTTTGAGCTTCGGTGAAGTCAACGGGAAGCTAAAGCTTATTTAATAATTCATAGATTAAAGTTCTTCAAAATCAAAATATGTCTGGTGGGAGGCTCCGCCGACAGAGGGTAGAACACGTCGGAGCCCTCGTGGCTTGAGGGCCCCGTATCATTGATACGGCTGATATGGTGGTATTCACGCCCTTGATTCTATCTTATACTTTCTGATTACGACTATTGTTATAACTGTGGAAATCTGTAAAAATATTTGTCTGATGTATGTTTAATACACAACAGGTTGAACTGCTTTATGTTCAAAATATTTGGCAAGTAATAAGATTGTGTCATACGTCATACATACATTGAAATAATACTTAATTTGCTATAATATGGCCAAAACAGAGGGACAACGTTAGGTAATTCACGCGGCGTAGTTACTTCCCCATTTGTCCAACTGAACAGATAAGTTGGTATCATACCAAATGCGCAGTAGACAAAAACGTTTAGTAAAATCCTGTAAAACAAAAATGTCGCAAGAATGTTTGAGTGGTCACGTTCTTACGACGTTTATCGTGTGAAGTATCGGAGCGCGCCCAAGTCATCGCCTAATGGTGTTGACCGCGGCTGTGTTGACTGCGATGTGGGGCGGCTCTGATTTCGTGGCTTATACACAAACAAAATAGTTACATGTCTATACATATTATATATATATAGCTATAGTGGCTGAGAAATTCCCACGCCACGAAAACTAGACAAACTAGACAGTGCGTCCTTAAGTATGGAAATTGGGTATCAGTAGGTATAGTGTTAAAGAGAATTACCTCAATTACGTACTTGTGAATCGAGAACGAATACATTATTTGAAGGGAAAATAGAAAAAAGAAGAAAAAATAGAGAAACAGTCACAGTTGTCTTTTAGCTCGACTAAAAACAGATTAGCTTTTAAATGTGTGATGTACTCGTATAAGAATAAACTGTTCCTCACAATTTACGTTACCGTTAAGATAGAGATATTCCTTTATTACGGTGCGTGGTAATGCTTATCCTCGACACGTGATGTTAATGACTGCACCATCCTATATATTAACACTTTCACAGGACCATTTTGAAAATTTACTGCGCCACAGAAAATACTAATACAAAAAAAAAACTATCTAAGAAAGGCATTTATAGCAAATGACTTGGCTATAAATGTTCTATGAGAAATGTTAGACTGTAGACGGATTTGCAGTTTAACGAAGACAAAAGTCACCGTCCATACACTTAGCGCCGTGTCACGAGGTGTCATTCTCGTCTCTCGATGCACTGTCCGTGAAAGTGTTAATAACTTACTCGTGCTGAAACCACAAACTTAGAGATTATAACCTTGAACGGATAATGAACAGATTAGTTTCGTAACAATGAGTTTATTGTTGTATTTGTAGTCTCAGTCTGCGATTATTAGTTTGGTATTAAACCCACAATCAGTGGAAACTTTGTGGAAAGTTTCTCCCAATTGTGTTGGAATCGGGTTATAACAGCTTTCGGCAAAAGTCTATATTATTACACCAAAATGGACTATGGTTGTCTCTAAATAAAAAAAAAAAGGTTATTTAAATCTTTTTGAATAAGTATCTATTGTAAATTGATGAAAAACTGATTATTCCGCGTTTATAATGGACTGAAAGTGGTAAGTATTATATTATTAATTACACGTTTACACGCTGCGCAAAATTACGTGATAATGATAAGAATCGGATGAATATGTCAGGCACACAAAAGCTACATTTATATATAGAAACCATTTTAATGTTAAATACCGTGAGTGATATTGAAATGGCTCATCGTTACTACATGAAGGCCGCTATCAGGTAAGAATGGCAGCGTATTGTGAAGCTTGTCACCCACATCGGAAATGATGACCACGAACCACTCTGCCAAGAGAAAAATTGACGAAGAAGAAGAAAAGTGATATTTTGATATGCCCAACCACCTCATAAATGTAAAAGTGATGTGTCAGCCCTGCTCCGGGTTAACATTTAAGTCACGTCGGCCCAGTGGGCTTTCGATTGAATATAGATTGTTAGTGTTCTGCTCAACAAACCGGACTTCGCAGTTATTACTGCGTTGTGTAAGCTTAGAGGGCTTGCACACGCCTTTTTTAAATCCCTGATAAAAAGAGGGTACAAGTATCTGTGTATTAGTGTGTCTGTCTGTGGCATCGTAGCTCCCAAACGGATGGGCCAATTTGAGTGCGGTTTTTTTATCGAGAGTCTTATCCATCGAGATCGTTCTAAGCTATAACTTGTATATAATATTTACCAATAGTTTCCAAGATATTCAGCTTTAACTGGAACAAGTGACAAGTTCTAGGCCAATAATGAAGCTATGAAATTCAAAAAATTGAAATTATGTTCACTTTTAGTAGCATTTTCTATATCACTCATTGAATGAGGGTCTTATGATGACCATGTAGGTACTTGTGTCGGGGATGATTTATTTTTTTATTTCTGTTACATACAGTAGGTACATTAAAAAACCAAAGTTTTTTTTTAAATACGCAAGCCAGTAGGATTTAGGTTCGATGCCACGCCACTAAACACCCCTGATTATTATTTTGCGATTTTACCGCATTTTTTCCCTGCCAATCGTCTAACCACTAATTGAAAAAAAAGTTCAGGGAAATTATTTTATGGAATTATAAGAAAGGGTCATAGTCGCCTGAGTGAGTGTGGCTAGTAGTCTGGGAGGCCAGCGACAGCATCGCGACTGTATCGTGACCTTTTTGCGAGTGCATCGCTACTGAATCGCTGCAAAAAGTCGCTATGCTACCTCCCTTACTGAAAAGTACAGCGAGGCTCCTGATAAACTGGGGCGTGGACAGGTTTCTATGAAATAAGAGAGTCAAAACTTTACTCTGTGACTGACGATCCGCTGAGGGTTGTGGGAAGTTGAATACACGATCTGGCTATCATAGAGCTTGGCTTTTTAGTTCAAAAATTGGCATTTTTCTATTGAGACGATGAAAAGAGTGACTTTCGATCGGACGGTGTGTAAGCGCTCTTATTTCGAACGAAAGTCGATGCAGAATAATTCAAGTCTAAATTAGAGTTCTTTGAAATTTCAATCCGATCAATCAAGGAATTCAATTTAGAGTCCTACATTTGATGTCGTAAGTACATAAGTACTATCGTAAATAAATCGTTTGAATACTATTCATTTGAAAATCAAGTCAAGAAGAGTTTTGTTTGTATACTAAACCCGATCCTTGCGCGAGAAGCTCATACTTACTTAACACACACTGACGACGTGGTTGGCGCTGTTTGTACCGCACCTGCCTACTGAGCCGGCGTTCTTGATGTGATGTGATGAACTCGAATATTTGTTCCTGGGTCATGAATGTTATGTTATGTCATATCGTCGTCTAGTACCCATAGCATAAGCTTTGCTTAGATTGGGACTAGGTCGATTTGTGTAAGATTGTCCCTTAATATTTACTTTATTATTTATTATCTGTAATTGGTCAAATCATGGTGTGCTGTCAGTAGTTTCGGTGAAAACGTAACAAAGGTCCTGCAAACGACCTTTGACGGGTTAGCATATCGCTGGCTCTACATTAGAGGGTTCTATGTTTGACTTCAATACTTAATACTCAATCATTTATTGCATTCCACAATGTTAGTTTACAGGATACTAGGTAAACTTAAGTTCTAGTTGTGCATGATGGTGAACTTAATTGTGAACCCTGTAGGGCACAGCAAAATCGTGAAGAGAAGACGACTTATGTATTGCATAAATATATGCCTACTTTTGTAACTTTAATTATTTAGAATTTCTAAATTAGTTCAGACGAGTTCCAATTTGAACATTCTAATTATAATTACCCTAAAAAATTAACATAGAATCCTGTAATATTGAGCCAGCGATATCTTACCGAGACTTCTCGGGCCTTAGCGTCACCTGTCTTGCTCGCACGGTATGGAATGGAAAGTAACAGATAGTATTTGTCGCGCGACACAGAGTCGCATGTAACTGGTTACGCTGGACGTTCTGCATTTATTATAGTATTTTATGTCATAGTTGGCAAACTTTTATGTCAAAGATCGCCTGATGGAAAGCGATTACCGTCGCCCACAGACAAAATGGTTGTGTATATCTATGGTCCGCCAGCGAGTGCGTTGATACTGCGGCGGAAACCACCGCAAAATGCTAGTAAAAATCGGCCAAGTGCGAGTGGGACTCGCGAGGGTTCCGTACAAACACTTATCCTATCTTAACTGGCCGGGTTAAGTTAAGTTTGCACCTGATATGTATGGCGCCGCATACAAATGAGGTGCAAACTGCAAAGTTAACGTTGCCGATCACGTTTGTTGTATGGGAGCCCCAGTGAAATATTTATTTTATACTGTTTTTAGTATTTGTTATTATAGCGGCAACAGAAATACATCATCTGTAAAGATGTCAACTGTCTAGATCACGGTTCTAGATACAGTCTGGTGACAGACGGACAGACAGACGGACAGCGGAGTCTTAGTAATAGGGTCGCTTTTCACCCTTAGGGTACGGAACCCTAAAAACCATAACCCCTCCGTTTCATCGATCCCGTTATCAGCGCATCGGCCTTCGCAGGTGACCCACTTAATCTAATCGCCTTCTGCCCGCCACGACCAGATTGTGAAACCCTGACACGATACCATCTCTCTATTATAAATATTATGTAGGTTACCGGGAGTACGCACACAAAAAAAAAATCACGAAAAAAAATATTACAGTTGAGTCTCTTTCGGCTTTCTTCTTAACAGCGGTCTCTTCTTGGGATATGCGGGTAGATTGACAATCTGACTTGTAAAAGTGCCCCTGTTTCACAGTGCCACTGAATACCTACATTATTTCGTTTCATTTCATTTCAAAACACAACCTTTTTTAACCGACTCGACAAAGAGGTTTTCAGTCGCTTGTTTTTTAACCCCCGACAGAAAGAGGGGTGTTATAAGTTTAACATGTGTATCCGTGTGTCTGTCTATGGTATCGTAGCGCCCAAACGGATAGTCAATTGAAATGCGTTTTTAGGGTTCCGTACCCAAAGGGTAAAAACGGGACCCTATTACTGAGACTTCGCTGTCCGTCCGTCCGTCCGTCCGTGCATCCGCCTGTCACCAGGCTGTATCTCAAGAACGGTGATAGCTAGACAGTTGAAATTTTCACAGATGATGTATTTATATTGCCGCTATAACAACAAATACTAAAAATAAAATAAAATAAATTGTTAAGGGGGGCCGCAACAAACTTGTTTTATGGTACGGAACCCTTCATGCGCGAGTCGGACTCGCACTTGCCCAATTTTTTTTATCGAGAGCCTCGTCTGTTGAGATGGTTCTTAGCTTTGTTTGATAAAAATAACCGCAGCCGTTTCTAAGATATTCAGCTTTGATAAAAATAAGTGACAGAATCTCAGGAAATATGAAAGGTAAGAATGCCTAACTTCATAGTTATAGTTATATTCAGGGTTAATATCATTTTTATGCCACTCATCAAATGAGGGTTTCAATCTGACCAAATAGTATTTTCAATTTAGAATTTTTCTTATGTTTGTTACCACAACTCCGTCATTTATATTTATAATCCTATTTGGAAAATTGTTTGTTCGGGAGTCGTTATCATCATCGTGGTTGCCTTTTATTGATCCATACGCTCGTGCACAATTATACTAATGAATTGACCTAATTTTGTTAACCAATGTTTATTCTCATATCAAAAATTATTAATTTAAATTATGTTACACGAGTTCTGTAGACATTTTATAATTTTAAAAGACACGAAAGGAAAATTTACAAGTTTTGATCCGCAACGCTGGCTTCTTTAGGTGAGTTACAACAACAAATCAGCAACAGGCATCCTCACACACTTATTATATTAATTTAAATAATTATGAAAATTTCAAAGTTACGGATACTTTATTAGAAACTCTCCAGACAGTCTCTAAAGTATTGAAATTGAAATTATATTCACTATGGAACTCAATTCTACTCAAGAGTAGGTATGTTAAGATTTGAAACGCGAATTTGCATTTACTTTATTCCCCTCACGACATTTGTGAGTGCACTAAATAAAGCCATCGTCTGCAGATGCTGCACGACCTGACCCACATTGCGCTGACAGAGTTGCCAGGACACAAAAATAAAATGATTTTAATGCTGGTACACTGACGTGGGCTGTTCATATTCCAAGCGACTACAAACTACGAGAGCACGACAGTTGTGAACATTGTAGTATTAGTTTGAGCTTAGTCTTTTTGGAAGCAAAGCAATGTGGAATCGGGATATGCCAGTTTTCTACAAATATTAAAGGACAATCTTACATATATCGACCTAGTACCAAACTAAGCAAAGTTTGTACTATGGGTACTAGACGATGATATACATAATTATATAGGTCGAAATTTGTGCTTGGGTCATGGTTGTTCTATGTATTTAAGTATATATTTATCTATATAAGTACGTATACCTATCGTCGTCTAGTACCCATAACACAAGCCTTCTTGAGCTTAATTTGGGACTAGATCGATTTGAGTGAGGTTGTCCGATATTTATGTATTTATTATTTATTTTTTATTTATAGCTAACATCCATGACCCACGCACAAATATTCGAGTTCATCACACAAATATTTGCCCCGGCCGGGATTCTAACCCAGGACCGCCGGCTCAGTAGGCAGGTGCACTACTAACTGCGCCAACCGAGACATAATTTCTGGGAATAGGGCTCTTACTCTACAATAAACATTAAGATTGTGACAATATGACAAATTCCCCGTTCAGAGCCATTTTATTTAAAAAGTCTTATACTCTATAAAAGTCTTTACGCATTCACTAAGAGGGGGCGAGCCTAGAAACACACTTGTATGTAGGTGACCGCATATATGCGTTGCTGGCAGTGAATGTGTTAATCCTAGTGATAACTGAATTAAAAAAATGACATTAAAAATTGAATGTTGAACTTATTGACATAATGGGTACCCAACTAGCAAAAATATGTTGTACAAGTGTTCTAGAAACGTTTTTGATAAAACTTAATGGTATGCAATTTAAGGTATATAAACGTTTATAAAATGCGATTTTGGCGCAGTTTTTAAGACAAAATAGTCGTACAGTGATCACACAATGGTCATAAGCAAACACATTTAGTCACACGGCTGTCATAAAATAGATATTAAACAACTATTTCGTCAGAAAAGTATCGTAAGTTCTCGCTTCCTAAGAGCAATGTTTGTATGACAAATAAGTCTGTTAAATGCAACAGCGAAGCGGTTTTAATTATAACAACATGCAACGTTTGTGAGTGATATTATTATCGTGCAAATAATATCTGAAAACAGTAAGTATTACACTTTAATATATTTACTTTACCGTTTTAAGTAACAGGCTCGACATCAGATCTACAAGTGTGAATGAAATGCGAACATTACTTTATCGATCAATTTGCAAGGTTATTGAGTATATTTTAAAAGCCCCCTTTAAATATTGTTGATTTCATTATATTTTAATAAATTAAAATAATTTAGGTTTTAGTCTCTGTGTAAATATGACTTGTTAAAACTTATTGTACTTAAGAGGCCTTATTCCTTTTAAAATTTATTTTTTTCATATTATGACGAATATATTAATAATTTCAACCAACTTTTTGAAGTGAATAATACTTTTTCCCGAGTTCTAGGTAGTAACGTAGCTATTTCATGCTTTCATTGCGTGCAGTCGAAAATAAGTTGAAAAAACGAATTTTCCACGTGAATTTTGTCAATTTCGAGTAGTTTTTCGAACAAAAATTATCAATGAAAAATTCAAACTGTAGGTTTCAAATATATACCAATAAATCCCAATAGCCCTGTTCTAGGAAGTAACATCAATAATATGTTGAGAAACATGTTTGATCATAGAGAAAAATGTCTAAACAATCAGCATTTTAAAAGGAATAAGGCCTCTTAAAAACGCTGCCTTACGACTTAGAATAACACTTTGCCGACGCCATCACTACCTAGTTAGGGTTCCATACTGCTGGGGCCTAAACCTTGTGGGACGCAGTCATGTAACTTGTGATATTATGTACTTGAATAATAGTAATAAGACACTTTGACTTTGACGCTGCCATATTAATTACCTCTGTGGTGACATAATTAATTATTCATTATTATTAATTTTAGTTGCTGAAAAAAATTGTGCTTTTAATTTTCAAACACGTAATTCGTATTTTTTTGTAGATCGTATGATACAAATATGGCCTTTTTGGATGTGGACACTTTTCTTAAGAAAGGTGATTTCGAATTGCTCTCACACCGATTTTCTATAAAAAAAATATCTACGGAACCTTCCCTCTCCTGCATGTTTATTTCTCTTGGCTGTTTTCCGTTCGTTCACTGTCCGAGTTGAAGATGTTATAACATTTAAGTCGTAAGATCTATCTTTTTATCATAAGACGGCTGTGTATATGACTGTCATATGTCATTTTAACAGTATTAAAGTTGTAAAAAGTTAAAATTATGATTAGTCGTACAGTAGTCACTCTAAAAGCTTTTATATGAACAATCTGCTGTAAAATGTCATATTAATGTTGTAAAACCGGGGAAATGTCACGGCTAAAACTTTTGTACGACAAAGATTAAAGTTGCTGTAGTACTATGTCATACAAACGTGTGTACAACTGTGTTTTATGAACAAATTGCTTTTAAACTAAAATGCTGTATAAATGACAGTTACATAACGTCACGTTTTAAAACTTGCTTATTTACGACGTATCTACGATGAAATAGTCATATAATGTTGAGATTTTATAACCATTTTGTTAGTTGGGTAGTTATTATAAATTATCAGCGGCTTGTGGGTTGGATCGTTTGTGCGTAACTACGTCAAACTTCTACGCCTAGCCTCTGTGCCTGGCCTGCATGCTACGTGATTGACATAACCATTAACATTTCCCAAAAAACCATTATCGACTAACATATGTTAACGTGTTTTCGTGAATTTATCGGATGCCGGGCTCCAAGCTGGAAGGTAAGAAGTTGGGTTTTCCCATTCCATATTATCTTTTATCTTTATCTTTATTAACCCTAGCTCTGCACTACTCGCGAAGTTGACAGAAGTTGGCCGAGGCGAAGTTAGCCGAAGTATCGGTTTCTGCAGTGAAGTGCCTCTCGACACTATCATACTCGCCCAACTTCGGCCAACTATGCGAATAGTGTGGAGCCGCAGTAACGTATTCACATAGAGGTCGCTACGGTGTAAAGCCTTTCAACTAAACATTGCAAAGATCGACACATAAAGCATAAGGCAAAAATTCGAAAGGTTATCTGAGTTAGAGTTAGAGTAGTGGAAATGTTAAGACGCTGGACCGGTGATCCAGAGGTAACGGGTTCGATACCCGGTCTCTTCCGCCAAGTCACGCATTCCAATTTTCTTTGTGCATTGGTCTTTCATATGACTCGCCCACCGAGGGTTCCGTACAAATACTTATCCCTTCTTAACTGGCCGGGTTAAGTTAAGCTTGCACCTGGTATGTATGGCTCCGTATACATATGAGAGGCAAAGTTAACGCAACCGATCACGTTTGTTGTATGGGAGCCCCTTAAATATTTATTTTATTCTGTTTTTGGTAATTGTTGTTAAATACATCATCTGTGAAAATTTCAACACTAGCTATCACGGTTCATGAGATACAGCCTGGTGACAGACAGACGGACAGCGCGGAGTCCTAGTAATAGGGTCCCGTTTTTAACCCTCTGGGTATGGAACCCTAAAAAAGAGATTACATGTTTGATAAATTTATAAATAACAGCGCCCTCTCTAGACAGTAAATAGACCTGTCTCTCAAGTCCGGTAGCCCGCGGTCTACAGCCCACCTCACTACAACTGACGACAGCGTGCGACTTCACGAGAAAAGTTCACGTTTTAAAACCGCCCCATTGTCACATGGCTGGAAGAAAAGACACGCAGCCGTACACGTGACCACTATCAATGGAAGAATAGGGAAAAGTTCCGTTTCGTACAGTCAACGGCAAATTAAATGGTCTATAGCATTGAAAGTGCCAAATAAATATCAGACTAAAGTCGTACAGGGACTATTAGGCTTATGTTATACGTATATAAATGTACTGTAAATAATTTATTGTATGAATGATTGGACTTGAATATTTGTTCCTGGGTCATGGATGTTATCTATACAGGGTGTCCCACGGCTATGCCACATGGAGGGAAATTACATTAAATATTTTAGCCGATATTTTGTTCAATGAAGACAACCTTTTATTTCGTAAATGAAGTAATACTGCATTGATAGTTAAAAAAAAAAAAGGGAAATTTGCATGAACATTTTCAGCGTATATATATATATATGTAAAAAAAATCGGTGTTCCTTTATTTTAACCAATTATGTTACCAAAGGAGAATTATTCTTTGACATTTAATCTATCGATTGGCGTCATAAAAATACAAGATTATTTATTTTTCACTCGGTCGGTTCGATTCCCAGATGACACCAATTTTTTTTTAATCTGTGCATGTAGTATTACTTAATTTTAAAGATAAAAGGTTGCGCCCTTGAGAAAAATATCGTACCTAAAATATTTAAGGTAATTCCTCTACATGTGGCATAGCCGTGGGACACCCTGTATAATTATGTTTTTATATTTTATGTATGTATATCGTCGTCTAGTACCCATAGTATAAGCACTGCTTAGTTTGGGACTAGATAGATTTGTGTTCAATTGTCCCTTAATATGTTAATGTCCCATAAGTATGATTAAATTGCTTTTCATAATGAGTAAATGCATGAACACTTATAACAAACACCACATTTATTTATTGATATAAGGATAAATTGCTGGTGCGGTTTATCTATCTGTCAATGAAAGGTCAGGTCACTGTCGTTGAATGGCTGGCCCTAAATTTCATCCACTCGACCACCGACGCATTGGTTGTATGCTGTTTATTTACCCATCTGTTTTGATCCTATTACCTTCTACTTTGAAATATGTAGAAGGAGTTTATTGCATTGAAGACAAGATTCCTTCCCGTGACTTTTCCCAAGTTAATTTCATATTTTTTATACGAACATTGATACCCTACTTCTATACCAATAATAATTGATTTTGTGATATTTTTCCATTACTTATCACATGGTTGTAAACAATGAAGCACGGATCGGGCCACGTGCCCACTGTCCACTATCCCGTGGCCAAAGAATCGGAAAAGAGTGGAAAGTTCATTGTTGTGGACGCCTGGGGTTGCTTGGGAATGTTTTCTACTTGAAACTTTATGTCGTATCGATTTGAGCAAAAATATAAATTAACTTTATATACATATGTGTATAGTACAACTCTCGTTAGGAATACGTGGAATTGTCAGCGTACTCAACTTACAGCGTACTTGTATATGTTTTAGTTTTTCATGAAAACAAGCGCACATAATCCGAAAGTCAGTCGTGTTTATGGAGAGATTCTTAGCTCTATTAGCTATGGCTTTTGACAGTGGACACTGCTTGGTTGTCCTTGCTTATTTATCATTCTCATCAATATCCTCTTACAAAACATTTACTATTTCTACCCTAAACATTCTAGGTTACAAGGTACAACCACGGGCGTATTTAGGGAGGTGGCCGGGTGGGCCGTTGCCACCCCAATGTGGTCTAGCGCCCACCCCTGGATTTTGGACTATCCGTAGAAATTCATGACTTCAACTCATAGGCCATGACCAGGCCCCATTTGAAAAATAATCTTAGATACGCCTATGGGTACAACATCGGAATTAATGAACCCGAGGACCCCGCTTACTGCATGCTACATGCACAAAGAAAATAACTAAGGTACTTGCGCCAAAGATGGCCGGGTTCCTAATAAGATAGCCCACTTCAAAATTTTATAGTTATAACCGTTCGAACGAATTCAAATTTCGCGCCCTTGTTCGGTTAGTACCATAGACATATTTATTGATAATAAAACCGACACCTATGAACAAACGAAAATCCACCACATGCTTCGTCAATTAAAAATAATGCATGCAATTCACAAAGTATATCCGCAACAAGCTTCGTCAGAATCAAATGACATGAAATAAATCCGCAACACGCCTCGTCAAGGAAAACTTAATCTCTTAAATCCCCTCTCAGGGCCATATTTGGTCCAAAAGTCCCCATTATGCTAGCAGCATTGCCCCGCTGAATGGCAATGGAGACTTGCTGAACCAACCATGACCCAGAGCGAGGATCGTTGCCCCTCTCTCTCAATCGCCGTCCTAAATCCCTAAAAAGCTCGCGAGCCTCACTACCCCAAGGTCCAGCCGTTTCCACAGCGACGGGTACGAAATCGTACATCGACTCTAAGGCTGCGTACTTGGCGTGTTTCATCTTAGCGGCTGTTTCCGCCGCTGAACCCGCCAACCTCGCGGTTTGCCTCAAATGGGACGGAGCAAAAGTGCTAACGCACATTGCGTCCCATAAAAGACAACGCCCTCGCTGCCATGGAACCAACGTAAGTCCGTCCGGTCTTTTGCCATCCGTTCGAGATAAACCAGGGGGCTCCAACACACAGGGGATGTTAACGGACACCATGGCTCGGCGGACAATTTCGTTAATAGAAATGATGGCGCGAAAAACGCCCTGCACATCTCTGGCAACTTAAGCCAGTCTCTTAAGTACCTTAATCGTATCTGGATTGGGTAAGTTGTATATTTCCATCTGCATCTAAAAGAGTCCCCGGCGCCACCCACGCCGCATGCTTCCATGACGTATCCGAAATCTCCGTGCGATCTGACTGGGTCATGTCCTGGCCACGTTTTGTTGCACGACTGGCTGGGAAAACGTGAGAATAATAGGATTTTTCTTTTTATGAATATTGATATAGAGGTTATATAAATACATAAATCTTTATTGTACATTAGGAGCGTTCCATAGCTGAATATAATATTATTCGGTCGGTATAAAGTGGACGAAGCTTACATCCCTTAAACTAGGTCTAACCTATGCCTTAGGGGCTTAAGTTTGTCGTACTTCTGTGTCTTAACTAAAATGATTTGACAATGTAACAGCAGAAGAGAGAACTAAATTCAACATTAAAATATTGTATCTATGGTACTTTAAATTATTAATTTGAATTAAGAAGAGATAAATTTATCAGATAGTTAAACTTGGGAAGATGCAGCTTATTTACACTTTTTTTTATTAATATAAATTCATACTTTATTTTAAGTATTATTCATTATGCCTGCTTCTATAATTAGAACTATACAGCCTGTAAACTTAAGAAATTGTTTGAAGAAGTTTATCGGTGTCATGGTAAAATAAGCTCAGCATACGTAGGTGCAAAGAACAGAGCTTATTGGAGGTGGGAATCGAACCCACGACATCTGCTTATCCGCAGCAATAATAGATGGTCTGAAAACTCTCAAGTTAATTTTATATTTATCGACACCAACTAGTATACCTAAATACAAAAATAAAAAAAATTAGGCCGCGACAAACATTGGCATTTTGTTTATCTAATACATTTCATATTATTCCATCGCATTATCGCTTCATGATGAATGCTGATAAGACAGGAATGGTAATGATCATTCTAGAATCCAGATTATGCCTCTTAAATTATAATAACCAATAGATGGAGCTTACTGTAAAATCTTTTATGTTCACTGATAAATAAATCACATTATTAATATTATAAAGGTGAAAGTTTGTGAGTGGGTTTGTGTGTTTGTTACTTCTTCACGCTTAAACGGCTGGACCAATTTTGATAATATTTGGTATGGTGGTAGATGGAACCTTGGATTAACACATATGCTACTTTTTATCCTGAAAAAATTTAGTGTACCCGTGGGATGAGCGGGCAACACCGTGGGGCGCAGCTAACAATAAAAAAAGTCGGACTATCACACAAATCGATCTAGACCCACAGTAACGTTTAGTAAACATTAGGCTTGTGTTAATAAGCACTAGACGAAGATGATACTTAACTAATTATATAGAATATCCATGAGCCGGAACAAATATTCGAGTTGATCATTATTTACCTTTACCGGGATTCGAACCCAGGACCTGCGCCAACCACGTCGTCATAATTGTTGGGTCCTATTAATTCTACAAATTACTTATAAAAATACTTAACATGGCATTTCAGATTTTTTTAGTAATGTCAGTAAAAATATACATATCTTGAGTCAATAGCCTACTAATAACTTGAAATTCCGAAAAATGTCGCATTGAGTTTACGTGTTTCTGAGCCATGTTTTTTCCCCCCAAGTTTACACGTGTCGTGTGTATTCCAAGTCGGATAAATGACAGATTCGCAGAAATTTACGGAAATACCACTGGCACACAATATAATAATTGTATCCAGTATTCAATCTTCAGCTGTTTTTGCTACGCAGGTCGCGTTCGAAAAGGTGTGTATTAATTTACGGCGCCGCGATTAAGATTCCGTTTTGCTATAATATTGCGTGAAAATCATGTAAGTTTAAGTCAATAATCAATATACACTGATATTGCAAGTCTAATACTGAAACAGCGACAATAATTATGAGCACTTACTATACTGGATTTATAGGTATGTATAGCTTATGCATGTTCACTAGTACTCTGATATCTACTTTTCTGTCTCATTTGCTCAAGTTGACTTCGCCTTTGTACATATTTTTAGTTTTTAAGTATTTGATGTATTGTTTTTAAGTGCAGTAATGTTTTTGCATACCAATGTTACTGTTGCGTTGTGTTAATGTTGCGGACTTAATGCCCAATGGCATTAAGTCCGCCTTTTGTACAATTTGTTTTTCATTTGTGCAATAAAGATTAAATAAATAAATAAATAAATGTTCAGAAGAAGACTGCCTAAGCTATACAACGAAGGTAACTGGTGCCGCCGATCCGAATCTTTTACGTAGACATTTACGTTAATAGTGCTGCTACCTATAGTTCCTGTACGTTCTCTTTCACAACGAAGGTATTGCTGCTAACTCGTGCCACCAACCTGAATCGTCAACCTTATCTTACTTGAAATTGACATTTACAGTGCTGCCACCTATAAATCATGAACGTGCCTTAACTTCCTTACTACCAGCATTCATAAATAGTCAGTTTGATTTGAGCTTTATGACAAACTAGCTGCCCCGCGCGTGCTACCCGCTCATCCCACGGGGACACAATTTATTTTCGGGATTAAAAGTAGCCAATGTGTTAATCTAGGGTATCAGCTACCTTCATACCAAAATTTATCAAATGTTGGTCCAGCCGTTTGAGCCTGAAGAAGTCACAAACATACACATAAACACACTCACAAACTTTCGCCTTTATAATATGAGTGTGATAGATGGATAGTTAACTATTAATTGTTTATGTGCTACGTGTAGGACATCGGAACTACAGATGAATAATATGTAGCTCATTGGAACTCAGGAGTCTGTATACGTTTTTTGAAGTCAATAGACTGCTGCCATTTTGTCACTGTACCATCCCTTAAGGATACCTATAAACCCAAAGGATTGTATTTTACTCAACGAATTCGACAAACAGATTATCAGCTTTGTGTCGCAAGGACTCGCCCGGAGGAAATTCCATTTTACTAATAAAAGGACACAAGTTCACAGGCGTTGCAATGACATATACATCGTTTTGGATTAACACAAAATTGGTGGAAATTTCGGTGTTTCTAGGCAAAAAGAAAGTAACTTACATTTCAATACCAAGGTACTGGAGCTGGTTTTGAATAAGACCATAGATTTTAAACTTTATTAATCTTTGCTTCAAGGCTGTTTGCGATTGTTTGGGATTAAAATGTTGATTCAAGCTTTTATAACAAATGCTTTATCTTTGTTGACTTATTTTATCGCCTCCTGATCATTTTGGAGTAACATATTTAAACGTATTTATTTATAAAAACTTTATTGCACAAAAGAAAAAAAATAACGTACAAAAAGCGGACTTAATGCCATGAGACATTCTCTACCAGTCAACCTTAGGGCAAAGCGGAAAAGTATAATAGGTAAATAGGCAAGAAATTAACAGACCATTGTTAAAAAATCATTTTTCGATATATAATCGATTTGCTATTCGATTATCGATTACCCCTGCATCTTATCTTATCTTTCTAACAGAAGCTCATGGCATGGTACATAGTAACCTAAACAACAGGCTTTGTAGGACACAGGACCGATTTGAAATGTCCGGCTGTGGACGAAGTGGTAGTTCATTGAAGATAAAAGTCGCCGTCCAAGGACGTGGTGATTTACTATTGTCGTAAAAGAACTTAGTAAATTGATTTGCGTTAAGTGAAACAGAATAATCTTTTGATATAACTACACGTTGATCCGTAAATATAGTTAATAGGTTTATTTACCGTCCATTAGTGTACGACATATAAGCTATATATAAGCTTACTCTTGCCAGTTCACTCTTGCTGCCCCTTCTGGATTATGGTGACATTGCTATGACGAATCTCAAAGAGGAACTACTTGACAAGCTCGAGCGCTTACAAAATGTGTGCATAAAATATGTTTTCGGACTGCGCAAATACGATCACGTGTCCGCGTTTAGAGCGCAGCTGGGTTGGCTGCCAATACGGCAGCGTAGAGACCTGCATGTCCTGTCATTGCTTTTTAATGTTCTCTACAACCCTGCTTCACCTCCTTACCTCAGTGAAAGGTTTAAATATATGGCCGATGGCAGTGGTCACCGCTTGCGGTCGTCTGCCAATCTCACTCTGGCTGTACCGTCTAACAAGACGCGTACGTACGCCAAATCTTTCACAGTAAGCGCTGTGAAGTTGTGGAACGAATTGCCACTGTCCCTTAGGAAGTCTCCATCTGTAGCATCGCTCAAGACGAATCTTAAGAAGTTATGGCTTTCCAATGACTTGTGAATTGGATCTACAATGTATTTATATTTATGTGTATATTTATATTACATTATATATATGTATATATGTATGTATGTATAAATAGTTTATATGTGTAATTATTAGTAGTCTTATTATTTTTAATACCTTTTTGTACACGGTGTTAGTTTGTCTATCTTCTTCTCGTACTCACTCAATTGCTCAAAGGTTAACTGGAAGAGATCCCTTATAGGGATAAGTTCGCCTTTGTACCTATATGTTAATTGTAATAGATGTATTTTTTGACGACGCGTTTGGCTCGGTTGGTAGACACCTGCCTACTGAGTCGGCGGTCCCGTGTTCGAATCCCGGCCGGGGCAAATGTTTGTGCAAAATATTTGTTCTTGGGTCATGGATGTTATCTATATATGTATTTATATATTATGTATATCGTCGTCTAGTACCCATAGTACAAGCTTTGCTTAGTTTGGGACTAGGTCGATTTGTGTAAGATTGTCCCTTAATATTTATTTATTTATTTATATATTTAACTGTTTTTGTGTACAATAAAGCGTTTACTTACTTACTTTACTTACTTACATATTTCGTATTTTAGTATGATTTCGTTTTATTGTATGCATCTTAGAGCATATACGCTGCCATAACTAGAAACAATAAAACGAAGTAGTTACAGATACAACAATTAATTACAATTAGTATCGAATGGTCTGGGCCTAGAAATGTTCACTCTATTTCTATTTATTTCTTTGGTCGTCAGTCTTGATACAACAGTTCATCAACAATCTCTGTTTCTGAAGTATTTCCTAATTCATTTATCTTTCTAATTCGCGTTGGTACAAACTTACCCTGTTACAATCGTCCCCGGTCTACCCTAAATTAGCATAATATTCAATGACTTTTTAGATGGTACGCAATGTAGGGCTACTGCCCAAATCTAACTCTACTGAGTTCTTATATTTATGAGCAAAAATTTGATCAAAAATATCTGAATACCTACGGATCTATGCCGTTAACAATAGAGACGAGTTAGGTATGAAGTTTTGATCAAATTTTTAGTCATTTTAATAACTCGACTGTTAGTTAGTTGCGCTGGGCATTTTCCGCAAGTCGACATACAACGTGCCTATTTTGCGTGAAAAGGGGGTAGCGCTACTCCAACCACTCGACTGTACTTGTGTACCTATAAGGTACCTTAATTATTGAGGGATCGGCATCAGAAGACATATTCGTTCTCAATAAAAATAATTAAACCATAAAAGAGTCATTTTCAAAAAACAATGTACATATTTAAAGGTCTTGATTAAAACAAAATTACGATCGCGTCTTTGTGTAACGAAAGTTACTCATACAAAAGATGTGGGTAACTATCGTAACACAAAGGACTCAATTAAGTTTTGTTTTAATTAAAGCCCCTTAACCTAGTACATGATTTTTGAAAACGATTCAAAAAGGAACGATTTGGACGTTTTAAGTTCTTTTTCGGGTTCTGTATCCCAAAAGGGAAAAACGGAGGACTTTGTTATAGTTCGAATCACATTTGGTAAGCGAATCCCATTAAGCTTTGTACCCGATGAACAATACCATTATCTGTATTGTTAGCTGCGGCCACAACTGCCACTTCAAAATGTAAGGCGTTATAAGTGCAAATTACTTTTACACTAAATTAGTATTTAAGTCAAACGATATAAGGTTTACTCTTAAACAAAGAGAACACAGATGTTGGTCACTTCGTAAGTGAAAGAGCAGTGAAGCTCGTTTCGATGCTTATAAGACAATGAAGTGACCAACATCTCTGTTCTCTTTGTTTAAGAGTAAACCTTATTTCGTTTGACTTAAAGACTAATTTAGTGTAAAAGTAATTTGCACTTATAACGCCTTACATTTTGAAGTGGCAGTTGTGGCCACAGCTAACAATACAGAGATAATGGGTATTGTTCATCGGGTACAAAGCTAAGTGGATTCGCTCAGCCAAAATAATTACTTCTATATCCGTCCGTCCGTCTGTATGTCAAGACCCTTTATCTCGGGAACGCGTGGAGGTATCGAGTTAAAAAACACGCAAAATCGTCATATACAACAAGTATAGGGAAAAATCTGAAAACTAAACATTTGTTATGAAATCATAAAAAAAATGTAATTTAAAGCAGTAAAAGAATTTTCCAACGGTAAAGTTAAGGTCAGTATAGTTTATCTTTTCGTTAGAGCAATATGGAGTGGTTACATAGTTTGCACGGAACCCTCGATGCGCGAGTTTGACTCGCACCCTAAGTAACCGGCTTATTACAAGCTTTTATTTAACTTGCATTGTATGTATGTAAGTATGTTTGTTCGGGTGGAATCTTGCAACTCAATGTTGAAGCAGATATCGTCAACCGATTGAGCTGAAATTTTGCATACTGACATAACTTTGATGACAATACAATAATATGGTATCATGGGGCTGATCTGATGATGGTGCCGGTAGGTATTATAAAAAAGCAATCTTACCGAGTTGGGGCTCTTTAGAATCGTCTCAGTGAGCATTTGATGGATATCCAAAGAAAAGTACAGTCGGCTATAAAAGCTTGTCACTAAAATGAAATTTTTGACAGAAACTTATTTTTAATAATAATTCATATTTCCTGAACACGTTCCTACACCTTCCATAATTACCGTTACCCGGCACAACCCTGACTCCGGTTACCTTACCAATCTGAAACGCTAAGTGTTAGTCCAATTATTTATATTAAAGCAGTAACGTCTGCTTGCGTAATCCTAATGTTTACAATGAAGCGAAAAATTTAAAAATTTAATATGTCTGGCAGGGTTCGAACCCGCGTCTCCAACGGCTGCTTTATTACAAATGTCAGTCCAATTTTTGTTTCAACAAAAACAACTCGACAATTATTTTTTTTTCATTTTCCGAAAATTCATTTCGTTTTGTCGCGATTAGGTATTAACTGTTTGGGTTTTTTACAAATTTTCTGAACACGTTCCATGCTACACCTTCGATAATAATACTGTGAACTGTTTACAAGCCCTGGCTCCAATATTACGGCATGTTAGGACCCTGACAGTACGCTGCCACGTTCTTAATAACCTATATTTTTCACCATCTCGCGAAGGCCGCTTCCTGCGCTGAATAATTAATTTTTGTAAACTAAGTACTGAAGTGAGTGCTAAGCTGCTTTCCTAGGGTGACTTGCAATAAAAATCTAGACTAGGGGCTCTGTGAGCTGAAGATCTCGCGAATTTATTTCGAAATGGCTCAAATTTGATATTTTTCACATTTTCAAAACCTTCGACATTTAGATGAATTTCGTAAAACTGAATCGTCAATAAAAATTCTATATCATCGAACCTATTCACAAAATTTGATGAGAATCGGGTGAGAATTGCGGCCTCTAGGCGAGAACAGTCGGGAACCGTCTGGACATCCAGTATATAGTAATAAAGGATTTAAGGCCAAGCTAAAGCGGAGACGCTTTCGCTCGCGCGGTCAATAAAATTCATACTTTATCTAAGTCAATAGCATCAGTACGAACTCTTTTGAAATTTAAATTGTTCAACGGCAAGATAAGTATACGAGTCTGGATTGTAAACATCGGAGTAATTATGTTACCATGTAATAGGATCTGCTCAAAAAGTTTCAAGGCGTTAAAAATATTTTTTTAATACTTTAGATTTTCATAATTTTCTGCATGCAGGCTACTTAACGTTAGGTAAGGATTCTCTTCAAAAGTTACACGAAAGCAGCAATATTTGTAGTGTCATAAAATATTCATCATACATTTAAGTCAAAGTCTTGTCGCTAAGGTGTAGCTGATGTAATATGTAGCTCTGTCTCCATCTATCCCTATCCATAGCCACCACCTTCATTTCCCTATACGACATGACGTTTTCCTTCTCATAAAATATAACGCGTAATAACCTTTGTCCTTGCTAGCCATGCAAATCTGATGCGTGATTCTAAATTACTATTCGTATAGATATTCATCATAATACAAGGACGTAACTTCCGTCTTATTTCATGTGATTACGGTCTTTTAACGAAAAGGAACTAAGCGGTACTTATAAGATCATAAGATTAAAACAGGAAAATACATCTTAAAATCACATTGTGTTTTATGATCAGTGATCGTAAAATGCGAGCAAAATCGATTGAAATGACATAATATAATTAATGACAACCAGTGACGACCGCATTTTACGAACCCAGCACGTCTAGCATAACTGTGACATGCGACTCTTTGTCGCGCGACATATACTACCTGTCACGGTCCTTTCAATACCGAGCGAGCAGGACAGATGATGGTAAGTCACGCGACGAGCGAAGTCGCGGAAAAATATGCAAGCCCCGCTGCTGTTTATGATCCGTCATATTAGATGTACATCACGCAATAAGTAGTTTAGATAAGTAACTTATTGTCAAGTGCGTAGATCAATTATTACCAGCATTATTTGGGAACTGTTTAGTTTTTGGGCAAAAAATTAATAGTCTGTAATCATCTCTCCGAGGCTTGTCTTGAGTCAGTGCATCACCATGAGTTTTGTATTTTTTGGTGATGGTTTGTTATAATCGTATTTATTTACTAAACTAAACTGGATATTAAACGTCAATAGCGTAAGGCGCGACCGAAGCCATCTTCTGCTTACACTTACAATGTCCATGGAGAGCTCCACTGCCCGCGCTGTGACCGGATGTTCACCAACAAACTGGGTTTTGCGAGTCATATCCGCGCCCATCGTCCTAGTCCTACAACTTGAAGTCGCTGTCATCGGACCCGATTAAGAGAACATCATCATCATCATCATCATCATCATCATCATCATTTATTTACGTATATACTTTTCTTTTCGCGGTGGGAGGCAAAAATGTATAACGGGTTAGTACCTATTGTTTGGCACGTTATCGTATCGCGGATTTGCAAAGCAATGTTTTTGTTTTGATTGATATGGATTTCCGGAAATTTCTCGTTCAATTTTTTTTATCTTATAATTCCATTTTACGGGGCACGATCGATAGCACTCAACAATGTCAACAATTTCAAAACATTATTTACCTACCCGAATGCTGTTCAATCCTTCGTTATACCTACTTCTGAAATAAATATTGAATGGTTTTGAAAGAAACTTCTTGTTTTGGCTTGTAAATGTAAAAAAAAGTTTCCTATTTGTTTGCAACAGTGACATTCGATGGCTTTCAACGTCAGTTACCGAAAGTACTCCTTGCCAGTAAAATAAATGAGTACCACTAAAAATTGGCAACATGAAAAAGGCCGAAAGCAACTTATGGAGCTATGTAGGTATAACTGAATAATAATTAGCAATGGAGTAATGCAACGATGCTTACGCGGATACCATTTTATTTTTTCATTATTATGACAAATTTATATTGATAATAACGACCAACTTATTAAAGTGAATAATACTTTTCCCCGAGTTCTAGAACGTAACATAGCTATTTTATGCTTTCGCTGCGAAAATAAGTTGAAAAAATAACAGTTTTCTGCATGAATTTTGTCAATTTCTAGTAGTTATTCAAAAATTATCAATAAAAAATTCAAACTGTAGATTTCAAATATATTAGTCCCTATAAATCACAGTAGCCCTGTTCTATTCTAAGTATAACATTGATGATAGGTTAAGAAAGAGAAATATGTCTAAAACAGCATTTTTGAACGGATAAGGAGCCGCCTTAACACAAACACTAATTTCAAACCTTTTTATTTGCGCGGGGTTCAGGACGCGGTTCCATATTTGTATTTAATTTCGTATAGGTACTTTAATGTTGAAAGCACTCGTTCGTGGATTACTTGCGTGTATTCATACGTAAAGTTCTAAGCAAAGAATGTAAATGTTAATTAATGTCGTGTAGGCATGGAGACATTCCTTTAGACGCTTCAATTAATTTCAACGAAACACGACCTGTATATTGTATTCTACTTACGCGTATGTACAGTTAGCAGCAAAAAGATATACCGATAAGTCCGTTCAAAGATATATTTTTTCAGCTCTATCCAAAGGTGATGAGTCTGAAAAGATATTTTTGAATGAACTAGTGATAATGAACGAACGAAACCAACTAGGTCAGTGTTGTTTGGGTTGCATTATTCGAGTGTTTCCGAACCATTAGTCGACACGAATTTATGATAATGCCTGGGATATTACTGGGATTTCAAATTATTACTTAGAAGTCCCGGATCTCTACAAAATGTCCAGAAATACCAACAAAATAACAAAAGATGTTCACGAAAGTGCGGCTGAACACTGAAGTAGGTCATCAATTAGAAAATTATATATTTCTTCTAATATTTTGTACGTATAAATTACTTATAGTTCTTATCCCACCACCTGCTATTTTCTGTTTAATTTTGTTTTCTCCGCTACCCAAAGGTTGTCTGGAAGAGATCGCTCTCCAGCGATAAGACCGCCTATTGTCTACCATTGTTTAATTTATGATTTCTCATGTAATATTTTTCTTGTTGGTGTGCAATAAAGTATTGTTGTATTGTATTGTATTGTTGTGCCATGAATCATGTCATGGCCCATGACATGTGCTAAGAGTGTTCGTTTTTTGTTACTCTGTATGGCTAGCGTATCTTTCCGCGACTTCGCATGTCACGCGACTCAGCATCATCTGTCCTGCTCGCACTGTATTGAAAGGAAAGTGACAAAGAGTCGCGTGTCTCAGTTATGCTAGATGTGATGCTAAGACTGAGAATACTAGCGTATTTAATACGTCCAGGTGGACTGTGGTAGCTTCAAGGAACCAGTTGCAGTTCGTGAGAAGTTGAACAGGACAGACTGGGACACAGTTCAATTACGGACACCAAAATCCATTACGGCTGAGTACCAGATGATATGTTCTGGATAACAATTTTGCTTATCACTCGTTGAAGTTATTCTTATATATATGCAGTTTAAACTCTCGTGAAATGTCAGCAACGGTACGATGTTCCGAACTCATATGGAGTTCTTCATCGGGGGCATATGTCCAGAGAGATTTGACGACCCCGTGCGCCTGCGTACTGAGCCGGAGGTCCCGGGTTCGAATACCGGTCAGGGCAAATATTTGTGTGATGAACTCGAATATTTGTTCCTGGGGCATGGATGTCGTCTTTATATGTATTTATATTTTATGTATATCGGCATCTAGTACCATAGTACAAGCCTAACTAAGTCTGGGACTAGGTCGGTGTAAGATTGTATTTATTTTATTTTTATATTAAGAGGACAAGACGCCGCACGACTGTACGGATATCTTTTTTTTTTATTGTTGTTGTTTATTAATTAAAGTATACAACTTAAATATATACAGTTCCCTGCAAAACTGTTTGTACAGTTTGTCTGCAGGTGTGAGTCTCTATATAATAATTTCAACAAAGTTTTAATCTGTCCCCAGTGAAGAACTACATACGAGTTTGAAACATGTTGGGCCGTTCCTGAAAATTTCATGTGATTGTAAACCGCATATTACATTTATTTGAGATGAAACATCACATGAAAGTTTTAATAAAAATACTCGACACGTGAAAGCTTAGTTATATTATATTCCTCGTATATGAACCTGACAGTACTTTTGACGTGTAGGTACTTAATTAAGTAGGTATCTAGTCAACACGAGGTTAATTATTGTAATAAACAAATCGAGTCGAGGACGTTTATTATTCGCCTTGAACTCTGAAATGTTTCACGAAATTCGTAATTCGTTTAATTAATGAAAGTATCAAGTTGTTTGTTTGTTGCTGATTATTATATTCTGCGCTTCAGAGTATCTGTGAGATGTTTGTTTCATTCACAATAGATAATAGATTTAAAAAAATTAGAAACTAATGAACATAGTATACACACATTTGAAGTAGGGTTACTTCAAATGTGTTTCTGTAATTAACCAACGTTAGAAAAGAGGGTCAATTGTGTTGAGGTTAGTGCCAGCCGGGAAATAGAGAAATATATATAAATGAATATTGAATAGGTATACTTACAGGAATAAAATATTTACGGCTAGCGCACACCTCTAACTAATTTTAGTACCTGATGTAAATACATTATTCACATAGACAAGATTTTCCTCATTTCAGTGAATTTTTTGAAGTCGATACATTTATTTAATTGTATTTTTATTACACGAAATTCTATGATTCCATTTATTAAACATATATACATTACATTTTGATTATGAAGACCGTAGAGTTTTACCCCCATGATTATCATATATTTTAAACTAAAGTAGATTTATCTACAAATTATACATGTATATAGTTCAAACACAATGAAAAAGCTACCTTACCGGACCATATCTATATTTTAAATCATATATAAATGAGGCGCGTTATGTTGGTTTATTTCTTCGTAAGATATTTTCAAATGCTTTTGAGTGATTCAAGTATGACTTGAAACTGAAGTGTAATTCTTTGATCCTAATAAAAGAACCAATTTGAGTAAATAGTACGGCCCGCAAAATTGTGTTTCGTTCACTGGATAAGCTTAGGTTGGTTTATTTATGCTGACCGAATATTTCAACCAAACCGACAATATTTGGGCCGGCGCGGCGACCAAACGGAATTACTAATAAATTGGCCAATTTTCAAGTAAGGCCGAATTTTACCAGGCTTGTGTTTGTATTGACTCCTAGAATTATATTTCACCGAATTTTTTGTTTCGCCGAAAAAACATTTCGTAGAAAGCATTTTTCTTTGCAACCGTAAACTATTTGAGATTGTTATAAAACAAACCTAACCTAACCTTAACAATAAAATTATTTACTTATATTTGGAAAAATGTAAATGTATGACACAGAGGAATAGGATAGAATACTCTTTATTGCACACCTCAACAGGAAATACTACAAATTCAGATTACACGTAACATTCAATAGAGATAAATAACAGGCGGTCTTATCGCTAAAGATCGATCTCTTCCAGACAACCTTTGGGTAGCGAAATTAAATAAAAACGTCAGAAATGAGTAGGCGATGCAAAAGTTATCATGGAGTCTGTAGAAAAAACAACAAAAAAAATACATAAATAAACGTACATAAAATACCAAAAAAATAAATATATACGCACAAATAAACCTACTTAAACATACATAACATAGTTATATATACATATAAAATAATATTAGTAACGAACCACACTTCATGGCGGTCACAATACCAAAAAATTAAAGAAGGGACAAATAATGTTCTTTAAAGAGTGTTTTAAAATTGGTAACGAATTGGCTACGTTTTAAGTCTACAGGCAAAGAGTTCCACAACAAGGTAGCCTGGAAAGTAAAAGAGCTGTTGTAGAATTTAGAAGAAAAAATCGGCGGTATGAAACATTCGACGAAATAAGTTTAAGTATCAATGTAAGAGGTGGTACTGGTAAGGGTTTGGATAGGGGGAGGCGGTGAAAACAAAAATCTTTCTCAGTACAGCCAGCAGTAAGGCCTGAGACTAATTCAATTGGAATATACCTATATTTTGTTACGACTAATGTTTATTCCGAAACCTTTTCAGAGAATAGGTCTCTAATACCACAATAAATAACTATTTGAACAGCCGGTTCAGTAGACAGGTGCATTACAAACTGCGCCAATTGCGTCGCTAATAATTTTAGGTACACTTTAATCTATATATATAAAACTCAAAGGTGACTGACTGACTGACATAGTGATCTATCAACGCGCAGCCCAAACCACTGGACGGATCGGGCTGAAATTTGGCATGCAGGTAGATGTTATGACGTAGGCATCCGCTAAGAAAGGATTTTTCAAAACTCACCCCCTAAAGGGGTGAAATGGGGCTCCAAAGTTTGTATGGGGAAACAAGATTAGTTAGACTATTTTATTCGAAACTTCACAGGAGTATTCCTAACGATAAATGAGTAAACACGTGTTTCAGGTTTTTTGAAAATTCAACCACTAAAAGGGAGAAATGTGGTGACAAACTCTGAAAATCAGCATGGGTATTGTTTTTATGGTATATCGGGTCGCTGATTACAAAAACCGCAACGATTTTAAAATCCAACGTGGCGGACGTGAGTAACCATCTCCCCTGTTGGGGTGAAATGTCTAAATACGAAACTGCTGGTTCTAGAGAGTTCAAAATTGGCACGTAGGTTCCTTATAAGGTGTAGGGGTGCACTAAGAAAGGATTTTCAAAATGTACCCCCTAAAGGGGTGAAATGGGGGTCCAAAGTTTGTATGGGGAAAGAAGATTAGTTAGACTATTTTACTCGAAACTTTACAGGAGTATTTCTAACGACAAATGAGTAAACATGTGTTTCAGGTTTTTTGAAAATTCAACCCCTATAAGGGAGAAATGAGGTGACAAAGTCTGAAAATCAGCATGGGTATTATTTTTATGGTTTATCAGGTCGCTGATTACGAAAACCACAACGATTTTAAAATCCAACGTGAGTTACCATCTCCCCTGTTGGGGTGAAATGGGATTGAAATGTCTAAATACTAAACCGCTGGTTCTAGACAGTTCAAATTTGGCACGTAGGTTCCTTATAAGTTATAAGGTGAAGCGGTGCACTAAGAAAGGACTTTTCAAAACTCACCCCCTAAAGGGGTGAAATGGGGCTCCAGAGTTTGTATGGGGAAACAAGATTAGTTAGACTATTTTATTCGAAACTTCACAGGAGTATTTCTAACAATAAGTAAATGAGTAAACATGTGTTTCAGGTTTTTTTTTATTCAACCCCTAAAAGGGAGAAATGTGGTGACAAAGTCTGAAAATTCATTGGTAATGCTTTTATGGTTTATCGGGTCGGGTCGCCTGTTGGGGTGCGATGGGGTTGAAATGACTAAATATGAGTACGGGTGTAATTTTTATGGTTTGTTGGGACGTTAATTACGAAAATGCCACCGATTTTGAAATTTTATTTGTAGTCATGAAAATTCTTGAAAGCATTTGCGCCAAATTGCAATTTAATCGGTCCAGTAGTTTTGCAGCAAATCGATTGTAACAGACGGACTGAAAGACAGCTACACGTGATCCTATAAGGGGGTTCTTTTTTTGCTTTTGAGGTATGGATAGAGACCCGCGTTATCCTAATAGATTAAAAAAATAGTATTTGGTGGAATCTCGATCGTCGTCAATCGGTACCTATAGGCGGGCGGCGCGTTGGAACGGGATACCTGCATCCGTAATAAATACATTCAAGCTTTTCAATAATAAGTCATTTCAGAATTCTGAATTACGTTTATCTGGCTCAGAATAATACATTTTTTATTCATCAACGAAGATAACCTCAATATCTTACAATAGAACATGACGTAACTTAGAACATGGCTTAGAATCATTAAACCAATCTCGAATATCCCAAATCGATAAGTGGAGGCTCGGGACATTATAAAAGCTTTATACAAATAAAATGCACACATATCCCGGTGTCCTAGCTTCACTTCGAGTTATGAATTTTGAAGTGAACTTTATTTGGTACAGTAAAAGCTGAGATCGCTTGATTTGAGTGCTTGAGTTTTCGGTTTGATTTGATAAAGTGGAGTTATGATAA
This sequence comes from Apotomis turbidana, assembly GCA_905147355.2. Lineage (NCBI taxonomy): Eukaryota > Metazoa > Arthropoda > Insecta > Lepidoptera > Tortricidae > Apotomis > Apotomis turbidana. The sequence goes on from LR990283.1 coordinate 1,324,597, forward strand.
AATAAAAAGTATTTCCCAGTAATATTAGAAAAGCAAAAGTCTGTGTATGTTTTGTTACTTCTTCACGCTAAAACGGCTGGACGGATATGCATGAGGGAAATGCAGATTGCAGATTATACCCTAACTTAACAAATAGCCTACTTTTAATCCTGAAAAAAAGAGCATTGTTCCCGTAGGATGATGTATATTATATAGGCACGCGAGCGAAGCCGCGGGTTAATGCTAGTAAATAATATAGATACAAGGCTACAACAATCACTGGATACATTGTGAATGTGTTTAGTTATATTGATGCATATTCTAAATAAAGTTAAATTAAATAAAATATAAAATCATAAAGGATATATGATATGCCCCCACGTACACTGGCCACGCGTCACTATGAATGCATTCGTAAATGGTAATGTAATAATCGCCTCGCGGCAAAATTAGCGTCCCTCAGGGCGCGCATAATTTGATGATCGTCGCCAGTCGCCCCTGCCGTTCCCAGGACCTGCATTACACAACAAGTGCGGTAAAGCAGTTTTTTTGTAGTTTATTAATACAATTTACAACAAACACTAGACGAGGCTGTCGAAACGCAGGAATATTATCAATGACAGGATTAAAGAGTGATCTGTAGTACAAATTCACAAAACTAAGTTCATTATTTAATTTTCTTGATATTAATTTCTAAAATTTTCAAATCGAACAAAAGCACCAAACCGAAATATAAACTAAACACCACTTATCCTCAAAAAGTTTTTATTGCCCTCCCAAGCTCTAAAGATTTAAGTACCTACCTACCTTAAGTGCCGCCTACACGTAAACCGATAAACAATTTATAAACAGATCTACTTAAACATGCGCACAAGATTTGCCCAAAAAAATTATTTAAACATTCCCAATATTTTGGCAGATATTTGGCGGGTTCGAATCCCGGCCGGGGAAAATATTTGTGTGATGAACTCGAATATTTGTGCTTGGGTCATAGTTGTTCTATGTATTTAAGTATATATTTATCTATATAAGTATGTATATCGTCGTCTAGTACCCATAACACAAGCCTTCTTGAGCTTAATTTGGGACTAGATCGATTTGTGAGAGATTGTCCGATATTTATTTATTTTATTTTTAATTCTGATTATAAAAACTAATAATTCGTACAAATGTTAACTTTGAAGGAGAAAAAAATAAAAATAACCGAAAAAACGAAAGCCGTAAAACTTGAGAAAATGTTGGTAACTCACATCAAGTAATATACGGGATATAATCCAAATATGTATGTTATTACCTCAAACCCCAACTGTCTGATCAATCTGATAACAAACACACAAAACAAAACCCCAACTAATATCCCCTAAGCAAAAAGGACGTATCTCAACATAAAACCCATACGAATACGTCTTTATATGGAACTGTTATATAACATGTATAGTATACACAGAGGAGCATCGGGGGCGTCTCAGCCAGAGGGCCCATTCCCTCCGACGCACCGGTCGCGACCGCACGTCCACGACCGCCGCCGACGCATCGACGCATTCGTTCGAACGCAATTGAAACTTTCGAACTTGTTGAGTGAAGTGTGGACGATGGTGTTGACTGACTTTTTGACGGAGACCCGCAGGAGATGGCTGAAGGTGAGTTTTATGATTCGTTTTTAACAAATTAAAAAAAAGAGGCTCTCGATTTAGTTGCATTTTTTAACCCCCGACGAATAAATGGGGTGTTATATTAGTTTAACATGTGTGTCTGTGTGACATCGTAGCTAGTAGAAAGTGGTTTCTTGTAATCGAAAACCTTGACCGTCGAGATGGTTCTCAGCTATGTTTGGTAAAAATGCCTACAACCTTAACTCTACAATTTCGGCGTATTTATGTATCATTATTTATTAATAGTCAACCTGAACGATTGTTCTTGTAAGTTATTCTCGTTGAAGACGGTATTTTTTTGTGAAATAGTGATTATTATTACGTTTTTATTTTCTATAAAACATAGTGATTGATTTTCAAAATGGCTTCTGTTTTTCGAAATATCAAAACGATCCGTTACCCGAAGTTTTGGAAAATCCTTTTTAGTATTAGTTTTTGTTAGATTAGAAAGGGTTTTAGTGTTCGAGCCGATTCTCTATTATGTATTACCCGTATACTAAGTACATATTTTTTGCCAATTTCGTTTAGATTGGTTGATTTATTTAACTATTCTCTTGTCAATAGTTTTCTTTCTAGTAATGAGGATGCACTAGTTTAGGTGCTCGGATTACAATTTATCTGCTTTTCCCGAAGATTGACTGGTAGAGAATCACTCATGGCATTGAGTTCGCCTTTTGTACGATAATTTTATTTTTGTGCAATAAAGATTAAATAAACATATACACGCACTGTTTCTTGAATTTCTTGAAACATAAACAACACTATCGATCACAGACTACTTGTTTATTGTTATGTCAATTACTTCACAACATAACACCGGAATGTTAATCTGTATCAACAGCTGTCATTCTTTCAATGAGTAACGGCACAAATACTTCAAATTACTTGGTGATTATCGGGTATTTAAAAACGTGAACCGATTAGACATTATGCAAATTAATAAACAACCGTTACTAACAAAAATGTCTACTGTAATGCACATGTTTTTAATTAGTTTCCAAAAAAGGTGTACAACAATAACTGCATGCAACTGAAATTAACTCGACACAGTTTGTTGGCGAGATCGCGCTCATCTACATTATTTTTAGCTATATGCAGCTAACACTTACATATTTACCTTATAATTATATTAACATGTTAACCTTAAAGTTCAGTCAGTACATTTGGGAAACCTGTCTTAGGGCAGTTTTTCCAAAAATTTCATTTTTAAGCTATTTTTGACAACATTTCTGCTATACTCTTTTTCGTCCCTTAACCAATCAATTTATTATATTTCTTTGGAACCAAGTACTTATTTATTCTTCTTACATAATATATATAACTAATATTATTATGTACAGCAAGGACATTCAGGAATTCCAATATCGAGTATGTGGGAGTTTTATAAGCTATGCAATCCCCTAGAGCCGTTGTGATGCACCCATCCAGTTAATGCAAGACGTCATACTGAAGCAAGCTTTAAAATGCACCTTATTGGTACGTTGGCCAAGTGTGCAATCTAGATGAATATCGTAATTAAAAGTGTTAATTAATTAATTACCGTTGTGATAGAGTAATTAATACTGATGTTTTGTTAGTCACGAATACTGTGAATCGCCCGCCGTTATCGACATTTGGGTTTATTTTACAAACGTGTTTAGCCCGTACCTACGTGATTTGTTATTTTGATTAATTTCCTGTTAATTAGAGGTTTTGTGACAACTCATATGTAAAAACACATTTCACCAAATTCATAGGTACTTAATGATAATGTTTACAATAAAGCGAAAAAAAATATAATTCATACTTCCAGGCTATTCATATTAGTCGAGACTGCTGCTGGACGATCTCCAAAAATCACCACAGAAACTGGTCGTGCCCTCAATCAAAGTTTCCTATGATCTTGATCAGTTCGGCGATCGAACTTGTCGTGGGGTATTTATACTACGAGGTCACTTTACAAAACTTGTTGCCACAACAGCCACCCCCTCGCACCTGTCCCATACACGTGGTTTCGCATCAGTGCGTTATGCTCCCGACCCGACGGGAATACTCTTCGTTCCCCACCTGTTGAAAACATCCCAAGCGCTCTCTCACTCTGATATTTGATCGTGTACAGTCGGACAAAGAGAAAGGTAAATGAGCACTCTGTCATCCAAATATTTACGGGTGACGATATTGATAAGGGGTAATTTTGTCTTAAGTCTACTGTAGGTACGGGGCAAAGAGTGATGCTTGCTTATTTACATAGCAAATTAGCAATAATAATAAAGCAGCATACTCTTAAATAAGGTTTTTGGTGAGATATTATTTAATATAATAAAAATTGGTGGCGGTGCTGGGCTTTTACAATTGTTATTAATTTTATCATCTACTGACTTTTTTAAATTAATGATTGAACGATGCTCCCAGCTGTATTATTTTCGAGGCAAAACTGGTTAAATGACTCACCCAGTTATTGATAGTTTTACCCTTGTTCGCAAGCAACAGAAACCACAATTTGACAAAACAAATAGAATCTAAGATTACAAATTGCCAATACCAACAAAGTTGAATAAGGAACATTTGGGGCACCACCGCAAGTAGGTATTATTTTCCAACTTGAATATTTAAACGTATCGCGTAAACGTATTACAATTTCTAACATGGATGTGTTATTTCGTAATGCTTACTTTCCTACTCAGTGTAATTTTTAAAGCCAGTAGGTACGAGTAATTGAGTTAACTTTAAACCATTGATACAAAAATGAAAGCACACGGAAAAATTTAAACCGTAACTAGGCAGAAAAAACCGCGTATCAAACCCGGTACCTCTGGATTACCGGCCCGGCGTGTTAACCTCTCCACCACCATAACGCCCAGACAACCTTTCGAATTTTTCCTTACGTTTTGTGTGTCGATCTTTGCATTGTTTATATGAAAGGCTTTATACCTTGTATCAATGGTTTGATATTAAAAAAATGTGGTGTGTACCCACATTAAAAATAATGAGACATTAACATGTTTCATAGGTTTATGAGTTGACTTTGTTAAATAATTATTATGTCAAATCAACCGAATATTTGAGTCGGAATGTTATCTCCGAGCACTATAATGTAACATTTAAATCCCATTGTGTCTCGCGCTGACATTATTTGCATAAGCGATAACGTTTGAGAATTGTGTGCTTGTGTGTATGTATGTGAGATAATGGTAAGCCCCAGAAGCGGAAGGGCATTTTGTTTGTAGTAGTTTGACGCAATGTATTTGTATGTATTATGCTGAACGAGTTTATGATTTGAAGATAGTTTTAAATATCGAAGTACCTAGAGTCAGACCACGATAACTCTTCGAAACTAATGATCTGTCAAACCATACAAAGTAATTCAGTTTGTATAGTTTGACAGATCATTTGCTTGGGAGAGTTAGCGTGGTCTAACTCTAGAATACTGTATCTTTTTCGAGAACCAAGTAGGTAAATAAAATGAAATAAGTAAGTCACAATGATCCTTCCCAAGTATTTCGTAGTTTTGTGAAAAATACAATGACGCGAAAAATTTAAAAATTCAATGGCTCAGGCGGGGAATTTAGGATGTTTCAATATTTCGCTACATTGGAAATATTTGGTTTACACTAGCAGACGTTCCTGCTTTAATAAAAAACAATATTCCTAGCTAGCTCTCTATATTTCTTTTCCACCTTCTAGAAATATGAGATAAATATGTTGTCAATTGAGTTACAGTGCTGCTGTGTCCGTGCACGTTCCCTAAAACAGACGTTTCTAACAAACTTGAGAGATTGAAAAAATAAAAAATTAACCATGATGAATCTGGGACCGTAAAGATAGCTTTAGGCTTGCATAAATGATAAGATAACTGTGTTTTCTTACTATTATTTATTCATTTGTAACTGGCGGCGTAGCATACAAAGGATCCAGCGTATTTTTTTTTACGCAATACGGAGTTTAAGAACTCGGCCAAGTGCGGGAAAAGTGATCTACGTATTCGTTATAAGTGTTAATCTATTAATAAATAAATATCGGACAACCTCACACATATCCATCTAGTCCCAGTAAACTTTAGTATTAGGATTGTGTTATGGGCACTAGACGACGATACACATACTGATATAGATAAATATATACATAAATACAAATAACATTCATGACCCAGGCGCAAATATTCGAGTTCATGACACAAATATTTGCCCTTGCCGGGATTCGAACCCAGGACCGCCGGCTCAATAGGCAGCTGCTTTACCACTGCGCCAACCGCGTCGACAAATATCTATCGACAATAATGGAAAAGAAGTTTTATGTAATATTAATTATTCTGCCATCAATTAAATCAAAATATTCCAAGTCGTTTTTATTGTTTTAATTTTTTGCTCCTGTTACAGGACCCACCTGGTGTAACTAGGCCATCTTAAATTATTTTGCCAATAAAATATTAATTTTGTAAATTGAAGAAACACTTATTAATTATTTTAATAAAATCCGGGCCAGAGCATCTCGGGCCACGCTCAGTGTAGGGTTCCGTAAAATGTTTATTTAGCTGGAGTAATTCATTTATTTAGCTGTAGGCAAGTGTATATGATAAAAATATATTTATTTCTCTTTTCGGTATATAAACCGCGTCGTTTATTGTCTCTGCTTCGCTGGCAAACGTTGAAATAAAGTACTGTTTGAATATTCAAATAAAGAACGGTATAATCGTACATGGCCTCTCTGTTTTTGTTTCAATTCGTTTGTTCTTTAGCATCAATATTTGCCTATATTTAAAAAGAATTTTGAAATAAAAGTATCCCGTTTTGTTTTTGTTTTAAAAAGATTAAACGTGTGTACGGCAATTTTTATAAAACTCAGAATAAGTGCAAAACCAGCTTGACGTGATCTATGATTTATACAACAACAGAAAACAATATAAAGCCTTAAAATAATATAACAATATAAAACCTTAACAACGTGCATGTAACATTAATAAAGATTTATATAAGGCATATTGGGCTCGTTCTTTAGCGGTAAGACCGCCTGTTGTTTTACCTCTAACTGTAACTTACTTGTATTATATTGTACTGTATTGTATTAGGCAAATTAAAAACATAAAAAAAATGTTCCAGCTCTTTTCGTGTTGCTCAGTAATTCTGAATGTATACATATTAATTTATGCGTGAGGCAATTTGGGATAAATTATAATCACAAAACGTGTTATTATTTATCTTTTGAGTCGCCAATTCATCAAAATAATGTTTAAAGACCCAACCACAATCGTCTTTTGTGATACGAAAATCCTGTAATATTACGAAATAATCGGAAAGTTATAATGGCCCACAAAGGCGGAACAAATTGGCTTCTTCATAAAGCGATCCGATAGGCGACGGGATAATTAATTTATTCAAGCTGGGACATCGCATAACCTAGCCGCGGAATTAAGTTGGCTTCGAACGCCCTTCCTGCATTAAATTAATAGATAATTTAGAAGAAGAAGAAGTAGATACGTTTATTTTGCAAAATAATTAGCAATTACATTCAACATTAAACAAACAATTAACATTTAGTTTGTGATATTTAACTTATCTATCTAGTGTTGCTATAAGCTAAATGGTATCTTTGCTGCAAAAATGGAATCCACTCAGCATATGTCACAGCACTTGTGAGCACCACGACGCTGGTCTTCCGTGGATCCAGATCAGGATATGTGAAGAACAGCGTACCTACTCTATGTGTGTTTGTGTCAAAAATAGACATAATAAATAATAGTCATATGATACTAGTTTGTGTATTATGTCGGCGGCCGATCGTAAAATCCGGCAGATCACGAAATTCCTAGGCATATCGTAAAACGCCGCCATTTCATGATTTGGCTAAATGACATCCGCCATATCGTTCAACGTTTAACGATTTGCCCAATGACCTTTAGGCAGATCACGAAATTCCTAGGCATATCGCGAAACGCCGCCATTTTATGATTTTGCTAAAAAATATCCTAATTTTAATAGAGAAGATGATATGTCATTACCACCAGCTTGAGATAACTGGTTGAAAAATTCAATGGCTCTGACATCTGATTCGGTGGTCCAATTGGGAGGACGCCAGTGTTGGCCCGGAAAGCCGTTGGAAACACAGGTTCGAATCCTGTCATCCTCCTAGCCTTTGTCCCATTTTTTGAGAATGAATTCTCAATCGGGGTCGGCTACCTAAATCCCAAGATGTGGCGTAGGCACTAGTTTTTACGCAAGCGACTGCCATCTGACCTTCCAACCCAGAGGGGAAACTAGGCCTTATTGGGCTCAGGTGGTTTCCTCACGATGTTTTCCTTCACCGAAAAGCGAGTGGTAAATATCAAATGACATTCCGTACATAAGTTCCGAAAAACTCATTGGTACGGGCCGGGTTCGAACCCGCGACCTCCGGATTGAAAGATTGATCCGGATTGAGGTTCGAATCCTGTCCGAATCATTAAATTTTTCAATTTTCACTTCATTTGTAAACATTTAGTTTACGTTAGCAGACGTTACTGCTTTAATCAAAAATAAGTCATTTTGATTGCTTGAAATGATATCGAAAAAACAAGAGAGTGTAAACCGCTTAATACAATGACTGTCTCTTCTTTGGCTGTACACTCTTGCCAGAGTGGTCGTGGCCGTCACGTCGTTGATTTTGTGGCCTGATTTACAATGCGACGGCATTCTTCTCGAACTGCTGCCCTCCTGGTACATTCGTTGACGGCGTTTTTTACTTGATCTGTCCACCTCATCGACACAATGACTGTACCATTGTTCAATAATGTTTGCATATCCATCAACCATCAGTGGATGCCCACCATTTATAAGTATATATTATTTCTTACACCACTACGAGAGTTATGCCTTATTTCCACGTGGACAAACTTGTTGCAATTACTATACATATAACTACAAGCACAAGGCTATATGATATTTCTCCAGCATTAAATTGAATGGCACAAAGATTCATCAATCAACGTGACACATTTACTGGCATTATATCTGGAGCGAACGGACAGACACCAACAATAACAGTAAATATGAATGCGCCTCGATAAGAGGAGTTATTGTCGCGATAGTGGGAGATAAGTGTTTGTTTAGACAGGCTGGCTGGGACGCCAACACCCGCGACTTCTTAGACTCAGAGCCTCAAGTGGATTTTTCCAGAAATCGCATTTCCAGTTTGTGTAAATAACGTCACGTTAGAGAGGTTTTCTCCGGTATAAGCACTGGCTGTAAAAAGTAGTAGCGTTACAAGCTTTTGCTTCGGTTTTGACAGTTTGGACCTTATTTTTATAGTTTACTTAGTAGCAAAGGCGCGCCTCGATCTGGCTGTCTGACGCAGCACTATTATTCTCAGAAACACCCCAGAAAAAAGGTTTCACTCCGCCCTGCCAGCCCTTGAAACCGTGAAAAAATTTAACTTCCAAATCATCGCAATCAAATGATTCGAGCGTTTAAACTATCTGTTGACAAGCGCGAGTTAAAAGATCAAATCACAGCAGAGCTTGATTGGACCTCTCCGGCGCGCTGATCGAGGCAGCCCTATTGTGTAACTGACCTCGCTTCTGGTAACGTGTTATAAAAAAGTCGTAAGGGCTTTGCTTTAGTATTCGCAGTATTTATTGTTTTCTCTCCTTAGTATTCTAAATAACTTGTAACACACTGTTGCAAAATAACAAGAAGTTTTCAACTTTAAAATTATTTTCAAAAACTTTATTATATAGCCAAAACTGAAGACACTTGACGGAATATCTACTTTTTTTCGTTCTACTTATTAGTTTAGATATTCTTCTTCGTTATCTTTTAGGAAACGTGCATTTTACCGAGGTATAAAAGAGCCATGCACTTTATCTCATAATTGCTTAATTACTTTGACTCAAGACATGGCAAGAAATGAATACACCGCAAAAGCAATTTCGTATTATATTGGTAAGGATGCGGTCACGCTGCCCCGTTGTTTACACACTACACCATATGCAATATCAGCATAGGTTTGTGCCAATATGTGCCAGTCGCATGGGTCAGGCAAAATATTGCCAATTTGCTGACAACGCGTTGCCCGCGCCCCTGTAGACTGACCTACTTCGAGTCTGGACTATATAAAGTAATGGCTTAAATCTAGTATAGATGCCCTAGATCGGACGTGGACTTTATTTAGAAAATAAAATAGATATCGGGATTAAAGGGACCATTTTACTCACGCTAGAAGCGGCACTGAAGTGACACAACTGCGACACTGTTTTGGAAAATAAACGCTTCGCCGTATTTCTCACACCAGCTCTTCTAAGATCAGAAGTTTACGTTTCGGAAACGGTGGCAATTCTTTGTCGTCGTGTCGTTGTCTTTCACTTATGACTTCACTTTGACTGAGTAAATTAAGTAGTCACTACTTTTACTAGTGATAGGCACGGCCCGTGCAACATCGCTAGGGTAATAAGCCGCTTATTACCTAAACATTTTTCTATCTATCTATCAGCCACAGGCGTCCACTGCTGAACATAGGCCTCCCCCATGACTCGCCACAAAGTGCGATCCCGTGCAGACCGCATCCATTGATTCCCCCCCCCCCTACCCTCATGAGGTCATCCGTCTATCTAGTCGGGGGCCGACCCACGCTGCATTTAAACATTATTAGGAGCGTTTATCTAATTCTCAATTGAATACTAAAGTACTTTGACATTTAAGTCTTCCAATACTTGCCCTTATCCCATTGCCATTGTACTTACAGTTAGATCGGCCGACCTTAGATCATTTACAGAATGGAATAGGAATATATCCCATTTTCACCGCAGTTATTACGTCTTTCTCGGTCCTTCATTGCAATTGATACTGTACGGTCTCTATTATGGCTTATGGAGTTGGACTCTCAGTAATACTATCCTACGAACCCTATTATGAACACGGAACATTTATTAATATTATAGTTGCGTTGGGCCTTTTGTGTGCTGTAGGTATCGACCAGCGTTAATATCTCTAGCCATTTCTTAGAGTTCATTACTGACTCCCGCTGAGTCCAGGAATTCCTAGACTCTTTGGGTAGGTAGTGAGTTGTTGTATCTCTTTTGAAGACACAAAATTATGCCCTAAGTGGATACTTATCTTTTGCAGAACTGGAGCAAAGGATTAGCATAGCAGTCTCTTCTGTCTCTTGGCAGAACCTGCACGTTGCCTCATGTTTCATTCCTATTAGGAACAGGTGTTTGTGTAGTTTTCAGTGATCGGTAAGAAAGCTAGTCATGGCACAGGTTTTCCGTTTTTGATATTTTGAGTTGTAATGTAATACCTATTTTAGATACCTTTTGTTTGAAACACCTAGCATACTAAATCTTTGTAGTATAAGTAGCAATTTCCCGCGGCTTTGCTCGGGTTGAATCATTACCACTATCCTTCGGGAACCGTACCTTTTTTCGGGGAAAAAAATAGCACATGTATTAAGTTACGATCTGAAATATATCCGTTCTTTTAATGCAAATCCGTTCAGCCCCTTTGGCGTAAATAATTAATAACAAACATAGATACGCAATTACAGACACACAAATTGTCACATAATTATCAAAATAGCAGGCATGATGTATGTGTTTAAATTAAAATTTGAAGTGATCTTAAAACAAATGAGATGATTGAAACACCACGCTTTCCTGATAAACCTCAATTAGAAATTCGTTTGCACTAGCGGTGTACCTAGTTAACATACTATCTATATTGGGTTTGTCTATCATAATTATTATTTCGGATCACGCTTCTACATAGAGTACAGTTGTTTGGAAGAGATTCCTGCGAACTATCCAAATTTAAAAGTCTTTGCAGTCGAAATTATGGCACTGTAAATAGTTTTACTTAGTTGAAAAGAAACCCTTAAGAAATCGGTGAAACATCATAGCCTATCTCACACCCACAACGAGCTCCTCCGTGCATCGTAATCCTCATTGCCGAGGGTCGTGACATCCACCATGGATCAGCTTCCTCCGAATGATGTTGCGCCACCTTCCATGCATGGTTCTCGACTACCTTGAGTGCGTTGTGGAAGTTGGAGTCAAGTGCAGTGCGGATGTGGTCGGACCAACGCATCGGGCTGCGGCCCCGAAGCCTCTTCCCGTGGATCTTACCAGTGACCAGTAGTTTTTCCCCATTATCATCCTCTCTTCTGGAAATATGCAAAGCATTCAAACACTTTTTGTAAGACGATGGTTCATAGTCTGTAGGCACTCCACAACGAACTATTATATTATTATATCAAAACTTATATCTAATTGACGGTGTTGTAAGTTGTAAGCTATATTATTGAGAAGGTTGAATCATTCCATATTTTTATTTGACTGTTTTACGGAGACGGAACAAAGTGTGCCTGTGATGGATTTCGACGTTACCACAAATCTATTTGAAATACTTAAGTGTTCTGGGCACCGTTCCTTCTAGTTTACCTACTTCTATTCTAAACTAGAACCAACAACAATAACTGGCCCATGGTGCGAATTCAAGGTAACTTTCTAAATTGGAAATGTTCGCAACTTACTTTTAGAACCTGGTCAAAGGTTAAGGTTGTAACTTCCAAGTTTTCTACTTCTTGGCGAGTAATTTACTTCTTATTCTGTTTTAGTTGGAGAAAATTATTATTTTTTTTTTTTTTGGTTTTGTACCATAATATTTTTCAAATATTTCTTATAGTGTTAGGTTATAGTGACCATAGTAATACCTATATGAAAAATCAAAACGATTTTTATTGATTGTATGTTTACCATTGACACTTTACGGAAACCCACTTTTAGCTTTTTTATATTTTTCTTTTATAGCGGCTACTGTACGTGAAGTCTTTGCTTATCACAGTTCCAAAGATACAGCCTTGAGATAGACAACAGACAGACGAATTGCGCAGGCTTAATAGGGCCCCGCTAACGCCCTTTCGCAACGGAACCCTAACATAAAATGTTTTTAATATCCTGTAGGCCTTTTCTGATTTTTGCACCGCCTAGTAACAAAATAAATTTTCAAGTTCTCCACTACCCAAAGGTTGTCTGGAAGAGATCGCTTTCAGGCGATAAGACCTCCTGTTGTTTACCTCTAATTGTAATTTCTTGCGTTGTATTTCTCCTGTATGTTTCGTGAGGTGTGCAATAAAGAGTACTTGTATTGTATTGTAGGCATCTTCTGTAATAATCTATGAGTCAGATTAACATTTTCATTTTCAGGCATGTTATGACATCCATACGGATGAATATAAGACTTTAATATAACCAACAAATTGCGTAAATTGCGGTTTTGGAATATCTAGTAGGTCTTGAATTCGACCTGCGTGAATATTTCCATCCTCGCCTTCTAAAGTACTACAGTCTGTTTGATATTATAACAAACATTTATCACATCACAGGACCCATACAACGTAAATCTGCGCGACACATTGAATTTCATAAAAAAACAAGGAATGACATAGTGGTTTTTCAAGTATCTATAAACGTTTTTCACTTTCTATTTGATACTATTGAGTTCATGTTTCTTATCACGGTGTTGAAGTATTTAACGATAATAAATCATTACTCAAACAGTTACGTACTACATCTTATTTTTTTTTAAGTTGTGTTGTGACTAAATCTTGCGTTTCGATTCATGTGTTATTTCTGTAAATTGGTAAAAATCGATTAAATCGATAAGTTTACAACCTAAAGAAAGAACAATAAAACCAACTATTACTTTACATAGAAAGCTCTAGTGAGTCCGGCGGCTCGTAGCTCAAAAAAATATTGATTTACACAAAATAAACAAAAATATATTCAGGTTTGAAAAAAAGTTCGTCGATAAAATCGATTTGATCAACCATTCATAATCGTTAGGTTTGGCAAACAATATGGTTTTGCTACATCACTACAAACATCAACAGAGAACTGTCATATGTTTGTCATAATATCAAACACACTGTATCATAAAGTTTATACTAACTACGGTACTATAAGTTCATGGTTTTCAAACGCTCCCTAATACTCACAAATTGCGGACTCATATACTTTTATAGGCATTTTGCAATATTTGCTGCGAAAAATTAATTTTTCCGCCGCGAGGCCTCCGTGGGTGGACTTTGATTGCCGAATCAGATGAAAAAACCGCAGATATATAAAATGCCTTAAATATTATATGACCTCTGTTTAAATTGTTATTATACGTATATTTTTGGCTTTCTAATAATATTTTATCGAAAACAACCTCTTATCTAGTAAACATAACATGCCCCTCTGCTATCCTATTCCTCTCTAATAGTCATAACATTAAGTATACCTATAATTTACGAATAAATCTTGTTTAGTTTATTTCGGGTTTCTTCTCAACAGCGGTCTCCTCTAGTGAAATGCCGGTAGATTCAGACTATGGTCTGTATATTATTATACCATGATTCAGACTTGTAATTAATGCCCTTGTGGCCTACTTGCAGAATAAACTATTTGATTTGATTAACGCTTTACATTACTTCAGTTTAGCTTAGCCAGTAAAAATAAGCATGATGCGTTGTTATGGAAGAGTTTTAACTACAAAGTTCAAATAACTTTTTAATTCACCCTAGTGAGTGTTATTTTATACCTATATCTGAGGGCACGGCGTCCCACGACGTTTTCGATCTATATTTCTGGCCTTTTTGTGCCGCACTATTACGTTACGGCACAATATTACGTTGCTTACGTTACGTTATTAGTAATAATTTCTCATCTAAGTGAGGTTGTTTACCTACTTTTTTCTTTTTCTGAAAAACATCTTGAATACAACACCAAGAAAACTGGAAAAAGCCGATTCTTTTTCATTGTAAGGCGAAGGTATTTCAATTTTGCCACTAGAATTCCAACCCCAACCCAAATCCCAGTAAATGTGAGAAAGCGAAATTTTTCCAAGTGACCGCCGCTCCCGGATGGGAAAGTGGGAAACCATCGACCCTGGATGCGATTAGGACAGAGGTCAGAGTCCTCTGCACTACATTCGATATTAGATTAGATAGGCTCTTTAATATCGAAGTCGTTGCCTTCTGCTGGCCCGGCGGTGTTACAACTTTACAAGAGACTTGATTTCGCAGGGACGTTAACTTTCCAGGTGTTATTGCGAGTATTCAATAAAGTTTAGAAAAGAGGGATTTCTGATTGTGTTAAAGTCTGTCATGTGTTTCTTCGGAATGGCACAATCAGGGTCCTTATCCGTTCAAAATGCTGATTGTTTTAGACATATTTCCCTATGATCAAACATGTTTCTTAACTTATTATCAATGTTGCTCCTTAGAACAGGGCTATTGCGATTTATTGGTATATATTTGAATTATTTGAAATTTGAATACCTACCTAACAGTTTGAATTTTTCATTGATAATTTTTGTTTTAAAAACTAATAATCGAAATTGAGAAAAGTGGTTATGTTTCAAATTATTTTCGACTACACGCAATGAAAGCATGAAATAGCTATGTTACTACCTAGAACTCAGGAAAGAGTCACTTCAAAAAGTTGGTTGAAATTATCAATATATTTGTCCGAATATGAAAAAAAAAGTTTAAAAGGAATAAGGCCGTTTAATAACAGTCGTTTTGTTTGTATCTCTCTAGCTGCGATCTAATCGAATTTTTCTAAGATATATTAAATGAATTACCATTAAAATTAAGCAATTAAGCATGCAGACTGGGCCAGTCCATAGTCCAAGCATCTATTTACTTTCTGTCACAAAAGTATAGACTCCAATGAACTTTATATTTAGTTACATATTCCTTATCGCAGAGTTCGAGGTACATATTTTGTCTATGTCTCAAATATCACGTAGCTTGTACACGTAACGTAAATAACTAGGTACTATCTGATTGTAAAATATTATCAATAACTAAATAACAAAGGCCCCTAAAACTTTTGCCTTGGCTCCAAGGTCAAATATATATTAGGTATTAAGCCTCATCATTATTCCTTTCAAAACGACACGAAGTGGCACAATTTAGGAGATTCAGGTCAAAGTCAAGCCCGGTAACATACCAATAATATATTCTACACACAAAATATAATATTATTTTATTAGAAATGGGAACCTTTTGCCGCTGTATATTCTATTATTGTGGTTGATTTGATGCGCGGTGCCATATATATATATATATATATATATATATATATATACTTAGCCTAGGTGCATATAATGTTTTTATGATTCGATACATTATAAATTAACATAGTCAATTTACACGAATCTACACGGTGATCGTCAACATAATAAACAAATTCAGCAAGACATAAATTCATTATTCAACAGATACTTAAGAAAAAACAACGTAAAAAAAAAACATTTTTAATTATTATTATTATTTCGAATTTTATATAATTATAAGCCTTTGCATGTTGTTTTTTAAATAAAAATACACATCATTGAAGTTGACAATGGTGGAATAGAGATATTAACAGTAGATGGATTTGGAATGGAACAGTTAAGATCTGTTTAATTGTTTTAAGTATTATTTACGGAAAAATTACTTACTGTTGAGTTTCTTTCGGCTTTCTTCTCAACAGCGGTCTCCTCTTGCGAAATGCCGGCAGATTCACAATCTGACTTGTAAAAGTGACCTTGTGGCCTACTTACTGGATAAATTATTTCATTTCATTTCATATGGAATAATACGGTCCATCAATCGCCGCAAAAAAATCTAGTTCATCATAGAAGGTCCTGTTTTTACCAAGCATACATACTATGCCTAGGTAAGGTATATAACCCTGTATATTTACACGTTGACCGACATCGACGTAACACAGGCACGGCACGTGGTAGCCGCGTCAGCACCGTCGCCGGCCCCATGCTATTACCTGACCACTAGGCTTTTGTCGCTCGGTGTCCTTTTATAAATATATAAATATAAATATCAGACAACCTCACACAAATGGATCTAGTCCCAAGTCCCAAATTAAGCTTAAGAATATATAGGCTTATATTATGGGTACTAGACGACGATATATATATAGAGATAGACATAGACATACTTATATTAAGATAAATATATACATAAATACATAGAACACAACAGTGGCGACGTTGTTGTTTTGGGATCTAAAGCACATACTCGTTATCATTCTATTTTTTTCCTAATGTTTACTTATGTTTTTCCAAAATTAAAATAATGTACTAAAGATTTATGTAGTTAACAATTTTAGAATAAGCGCTTCGAATACTTGTACTTTCTCATCGTGATGATCGCCAAATAAAATCATTCGCCAAAGAAATTCAATCTAATTTTTGAGTTACATGACATAATCCGCTAAAAGTATAAATATTTAATATGTTTAAGACAAGATTTAATATTTTTAAGACGACCATTTTAATATTACTTTTCTGTACTCCGTTTATAAAGAGGATGTAATCAGTGTGTTTATATTTTTCCTAAGATTACTAATAGCTTGACATTATTGACAGCTTAATTATTTTTTTACGGATAGGTCGAAGACTACAACTCTATGCAGGAATAGTTGTCGTAAATTTCGGTTATTTTATGTATTTTTAGGGTTCCGTACCCAAAGGATAAAAACGGGACCCTATTAATGAGACTTCGCTGTTCGTCCGACCGTCCGTCTGTCACCAGGCTGTATCTCAAGAACGGTGATAGACAGTTGATTTTTTTTTTTACTTTTCTATACATACAATATAATATATACAAATATTTTTTTAGGGTGTACAAGTCGCAAAGCTCTCTCAATGTCTATATTAATTTCCACCTGTTAGAAATATGAAATGTTGATAATTATGGACACCACAGTCGCCATAGACGATGTTGTGGCGTTACAGAGTACCCAGCGGCCTCCCCTGTTCGCACAGGCCAGCCGTGCGGAATATTGTAGGTACAAATAATAGAATAATAGACGGCGCAAAGCGTAAACGCCGTAAACGCCAATAAATTCCCTTGGCGTTTACAGCGTTTACGATTTTTGCCGTCGAATTATGTACCTACAGTACTTATACTATGTTAACGCCGAGGTTTCATTGCGTGTATAAAAACTTTGCGGTAGCTACAAAATTTGGGGTTACTCCTGTTTTTGTTACTTACAGACTAAAGGTTTTGGAATATTTACTTCGTAAACACACGAATTATACGAAACATTTTCTCTCAGCAACTGTTTAGGACTGTTGTAAAACAAATCTAAATTAACCTGTTGTACAGTCCGCATCAAAAGCAGCTGCCAGTTTTAGTATGCAATTGACTTACTTTTGATGTTAACATGTTATGTGATGCCTGAGGTTCTTTTTTTGTAATAATCCTTGACCTTTCAAAATAAATCCTTCGACTTTTTCTACTACCCAAAGGTTGGCTGGAAGAGATCGCTATTTAGTGATAAGACCACCTCTTACCCCACTTTTTGTTGAATTATTTATTTATTCAAATTAGTTACACAGCATTACAGTAATTAAACTAAGGCACCGTGAACTACAAAATCATACATAAAATAAAATGAACTTAAATCCAGTTGGATTTAGGCGACGTAACAGCGTGGCTCCGTTGCGTCGTCGTCTGATCTGGCGCAGAATTCGGCAGATTGCCCTATCTTTGTCGTATTCGTTTTCATGTGGTGTACACTAATAAATATGAATACTACTATTATCCTAATTGACAGGATTTCATATTTCTAACAGGCGCAAATTAATATAGATAGTTATCGAGAGAGCTTTGCGTCGTGTACACCCTAAAAAAATAATTGAATGAATTTTCTTTATGTAAAGAGATATAAGAAAATACGTAACATAACCTAAATCTATAAATAATGACACAAAGGTAAATTAAGAAAGAAAAATTGAATGCGATCCACTACAATCCAAGCGGGATTTGAACCCGCGACCTCTGCATTTCCGGCGCATTGCTCTTCCAAGTGAGCTATTTGATCGCTACGTCAATCACACTAAATCTTTCATCCCTTAATTGTTTACGCTACTGGAGCGCCCTCTGCGTCACATGTTTTTTGAAATGCTTATGCGCATTAGCCATACCCTAGGATGTGCGCTTTTACACGCACGATCCCCAATCCCCATTGCTTAACAGCAAGTGTGAAGACTGCGAGAGAGATGGCGCTGTTCTAAATATTTGTATAGAATCTTTTTATTGATTCATATTTTTTATGTGGTAACACCACATTTTTATTATTTATAAATAATGACACAAAGGTAAATTAAGAAAGAACAATTGAATGCGATCCACTACAATCCAAGCGGGATTTGAACCCGCGACCTCTGCATTTCCGGCGCATCTTTCATCCCTTAGAGGGCGCT
Organism: Apotomis turbidana; assembly: GCA_905147355.2. Lineage (NCBI taxonomy): Eukaryota > Metazoa > Arthropoda > Insecta > Lepidoptera > Tortricidae > Apotomis > Apotomis turbidana. The sequence continues at coordinate 1,343,432 of LR990283.1, forward strand.
CCAGTAGCGTAAAGAATTAAGGGATGAAAGATTTAGTGTGATTGACGTAGCGATCAAATAGCTCAGTTGGAAGAGCAATGCGCCGGAAATGCAGAGGTCGCGGGTTCAAATCCCGCTTGGATTGTAGTGGATCGCATTCAATTTTTCTTTCTTAATTTACCTTTGTGTCATTATTTATAAATAATAAAAATGTGGTGTTACCACATAAAAAATATGAATCAATAAAAAGATTCTATACAAATATTTATAACCTAAATCCACGAAATCTAAGCCTGCATGGAGTTGCAGTCTTTGACCATGCTTCGAGCTATCCGCAAAAAAATAAGCTGTCAACAATGCCAAGCTCAACGTCATTCGTTTACGAGTAGGGCCGATTTTTCAATCACCAGATAAAACATAACTGTCAGATAAATGTTGGCTGTCACTTTCCTTTAATATGACGGGAGAAAAGGATAGCAATAATTTTAACTGGCAGATAAATTTATCTGGTGATTGAACAATCGGCCCTAAATCGTTTTAAATTAGACACCAGACTAAAGTAACCTATACATTGTGTCATACTTTTGGAGTTACTACATTTTATAATTAGTTAATTGTAATATATATTGATATTAAAATAATTAGTAAAAAAAAAATCTCGTCATTTAAGGACTTTTTTCGCTAGTGCGAATATGCCACTCCATAAAACGACAACATAACAATACATTTCAAAGTCTTAATCTAAACATCCAGATATTAAATTTTAGTGAGGTGATATGGAGGTAATCTACCTATCTTTAATGGCACATTTAACTAGGGCTAGAATCTTTCCGACTTCGTCGGACAGTGGGTAGCACAGGTACGATCTCAGGAAAAATATAAAAAACCGGCCAAGAGCATGTCGGGCCACGCTCAGTGTAGGGTTCCGTAGTCAACTAGGAACCCTTATAGTTTCGCCATGTCCGTCTGTCCGTCCGTCCGTCCGTCCGTCCGCGGCTTAGCTCCGTGATCATTAGTACTAGAAAGCTGAAATTTTGTATGAGTGTGTATGTATAACGCCGACAGAACGGTAAAATAAAAATTAAATTTTTTTTTTTCGGGTACTTTTTTCATCCTTCACAATAAACTGCCGTTTTAAGCCCGAGGTTTAATTTAAGAAAGATTTTAAGCTCTATAAAAAGGTCGTAAACGCCCTAGAAACTGTAATCACTTATTACCTTCTGGAAGTCAACTTACGTCCTTTTAAAGAAAAAATATGAAATTTGGCGATAACTTAAAAACGGCCCGACCGATTTTGTTCAATATAGTTTAAATTCTTATAAGGCCTCATTTACATGAATTTTTCCGATTTTTTTTGACCCGTGGTTGAAAAGTTAGAGGGGGGGGGGGGGCTATTTTTTAGGGTTCCGTACCCAAAGGGTAAAAACGGGACCCTATTACGGAGACTTCGTTGTCCGTCCGTCCTTCCGTCCGTCCGTCTGTCACCAGGCTGTATCTCAAGAACGGTGATAGCTAGACAGTTGAAATTTTCACAGATGATGTATTTCTATTGCCGCTATAACAACAAATACTAAAGCTAAAATAAAATAAATATTTACGCGGGGCTCCCATACAACAAAGGGATTGGTTGTGTTAACTTTGCACCTCATTTGTATGGAGCGCTATACATACCAGGTGCAAACTTAACTTAACCACTTAAGGATGAAAAGTGTTTGTACGGAACCCTCGGTGCGCGAGTCCGACTCGCACTTGCCCAATTTTTTTGTTTTCGGAGCGAATATTTAGTACTAATGATCACGGAGCTAAGCCGCGGACGGACGGACGGACAGACGGACATGGCGAAACTATAAGGGTTCCTAGTTGACTACGGAACCCTAAAAACGGTGATTAAGTCCTATTTCTAAGCGGAATAGAGAAAAGTAATAAAAATGTAGTATTAAAAATATTTAATGTTGGCAAATATTCTAAAAGGATATCTGCGTTTGTATCTCTTTCTTGTAAAGATGTATAGGTATTATAAAAAGTGAGTGCTAGAAGTATATAATTTAATACCATGCTTTTCTCAGCTTCTTGGTTGTTTCCATTGTAGCCTGTTACCTACAGACCTTTGCCAGAAAACTTCGAGGTATAATAATGTAAATTGAATACTTAATATGATGCAACCTACGTCAAGCTTAGATTAGTTGAATGAATGTCACATTATGTCAATGAATGGCTTTAATCACTAGTCTGCGTCAAGAGTGGTGGTTAAAAACATTGACTCAAACCATACTCATGATGAGGAAGTTACTGAACAAATTACCCACTAACAAAACTTATGTAATAACGTAATAATATAAAAACTTTCCCCTCTATATCTGTCCGATGAATTAAGCAGTTTTGGCGGCTCCCGTGAGAACTTATCTCGATGTAATTATGTGATTTTTCTACGTCGTAACTCATTGCGTATTGCGTATTTATATCCTTGTATTACTTACGTCACTCGTGCGTAATGCTTATAATAATATTATCACTTGTTTTATGAATTATAAATAAACATTGACACCTGTGCTTATTATTACTGTTATTCTAACCATTTTGCGTGGGTCATGCCTTGCCTATTCCATCGAAATAAGTGTTTTACTTATACAGCCTGTTACCGGCATGCGGGCTTTTATTAAAACTGATAATAATATGATCCATTAGTAATTGTTTGCATGTATTAGCTAATCATAATTATGTGAATTAACTGCACAATTAAATTTCTTAAATCCGCACATTCAATGTAGTGGGTGTACAACGTAATGGTCGTTACTCATATCACGCTGTCATTTAACACTCACTTGTCAATTTACTGTGCTGTACATTACTGGCAGTTAAAATTTTGTTAGAAAGATAATAAAGCCTGGATTTAAGTTAATTAATCAAATTAAGGTCATGGATACGTTAAAGATCTATGTTACTTTACTCTACTTTAAGGAAAGCCTACTTGGCGGTAACACATTGTATATGTCTGAATAGTCACGCCCACAAATAATCTTATAGGTAAGGATACTTAAATTCTTTCCTAATCGCCTAGATTAGAAAGAGCATGTAAATTTACCGATGGCTAATGGAGAAAATATACACTTGAGTCATAATACTGGTTCAATTCGATGTTTCGGTTCGGAATAAGTTTTCGGATTCACGCGACGCAGGACATCCGGTAACCTTAACCATGAGTTTACAGTGACCGTACTCGCCTAGCGACTGCGTAAACGATTTGTATGGAGAATTGCACAGCGCCCCTAGCGGTTACTTTGTAGAACTAACCTTCCATACAATATGTACGCAGTCGCTAGCGAATACGGTCACCTTAACTCATAGTAAAGGTAAGGGTATGGGATGCAACCAGACGTTCATTGGAGCAGATCCTAGGTACCGTTGAATCAGAACAGTGCCCGCCCGCGGAGATCCTTGGTGAAGGCCTTTACCCAAGTGAATTTTATTTGGCTAATAATGACGATGATACAATGTTTAACCGAACTTTAGTCCGGTATCGCATCTGTTGTGAAATATGAGCACATTATTCACATATCAGCGGTATAATTGACACAGAATCGCATCAATATCAAGCTCATATATCAGCAATATCTGCGCAGTTAGCCCAATTACTTGGCCCTTTTTTACGAGTTGATAAATGATAGCTGCCTATTTGTCGGTACGATACACACTGAATAATTAAACTGGACTCGATTAACCTAGTTAGTTACTCGTGACACTACGACCCCCTGTATGGCTTCGTTTTAGTATCAGGGACACAAATATGGGGTTATTTTCTACTTATCTAATCCGACAAATATATTAAAATCTAAATTTTGAGTGTGTCTTTAATATTTGTTACTTATAGAATACAGTTCATCATTTTATTATTATTTCTTCACTTTGAAACGGTTGCAGGGATTTCCACCAAATTTGGAAGATAGGTAGTTTATACCCTAACTTAATACAAAGCCTACTTTTATTCGGAAAAGAATGGGTCCTATAGGATACAATACAATAGAATACAAAATGCTTTATTGCACACCAAAAAAGTTTACAAATTGAATACACAGGAACAATAATTTTTAATAACGGTACACAACAGATGGTCTTATCGCTAAAGAGCGATCTCTTCCAGACAACCTTTGGGTAGTGGAGTTGATTAGTATAAATCACACAATGAGTAGCGGATGCAGAAGGGGAAGGGAGAACAAGGATATTACATAATATATTTTAATGCGAACGAAGCCGCCGGCAAAAGCTAGTGGCTTATAGCAGAGCTAATATACCACTGTATCTACTTAAGCGATGAGCTAGGTATCTTTAAAAGGTAGGTATAGGTACCTTTAAAATGACCGTATGTCCGCAATAATTCGACCAAATTACCAATCCAATTAGGATTCTTGTCTTACAAAGCGACTGATAGAGCATCCTGTCCTAATTAAATTACCTACATGAATGAAAACCTCAATTGCCTCGCACAAGTATAACAGATATTGACCGCAAAAGGGATAGTTAGGAATTCAGGGGCTTGGGGTAGATGCCGGAAGTTTGAAGGGCAACTATTTATTTAATTCCGAATTCCGACTAGTTTGAGAACTTCATTTGATTTAGGGTTCCTAATAAAGGTCGGATATTCATAAAGCATCGTCATTAAACTATATTTGCAGGCTCGCTTCTTGTGGGTTGACTCATTAAGTCTTTATGTAGAGGTATGTAGAGTACAAGTTTTGACTTGATTAAGTTGGGTTTGCTATAGCCTTAGTATAGTTATGCTGTGATTATACGCTTATGCTGTGGTGTGTAATGGCTGAGTTAGTTCAGTATTCAATCATGAAAAATAAATGCCACTGAAAATGACTTTCGTTCAAAACAAAGAAAAAGAACCGACTTCAAAAGGTGATTCAAATGTAATCTGTACATGAACGGGTTATATTAGGCTTTTCAGTTTTTTTTGAAGTCGGTTCTTATTTGTATTTCTTTTTTCTTTTTATTGATTCAAATAAAATACATATAGCGGGGTGATCGGGGAGGTCTTGTTTGCATGCATCTCGGTGGAATTATCTTCTTACTCCTAACCGTTTAAGGAGTCATACCTTCCATCATCAGCTGAGTATAGGAAGATAATGATAATGACTATCAGACGCAAATTAAAAAGTATCAGTATCAGCTCATAATCATCTTTCAAGAAATATTTCCGTTTGTAGTAAATATTCCCAGTCAATAACTTCTCCATATTAAAACAGAAGAAATCGCAAAAAAACGCAACTCAAGGTGACCCCATCGTGATAAAGCCTACGTCTACCAAAGCATGTGAAACATCACACGTGGCGTGCAGATAAAACGCAATTGCGAAAGCTTTTACACTAGTAAAAGAGGTAATACCACTGCCCACCTTTCCTTATCGTCCGTTTACGTTAAGTTCTCACCTGGTAACTATGCCGACACATACAAATGAGGTTCAAACTTTACGTAACCGGGTTGAAGAAATAGGTAGAGGTTTTTCTTTCGACTCCTCCTCCAAAACTAAACTAATGGTAACAAAATTTTGGAAAATGAATGAGAAGAACAGGTTCTATGTCGCGAACCATTTCAATATTTCCGCTTCTTACTTGAATTTGTGTGCACGGCGTCTGTTTGGAGTGATTTTTTGCCAAAACTAGACACATAATTGTACAATAATAAGCGAAATCGAAACGGGCCGATATAGGACATTCCTTCCCATTCAGTTGCCAAACGTTACGATTGGCAACTGAAAAATGAGCAGTTAATATATCCTCTTAAATTATTCTCAGACTACGAGCATAGAATGCGTTTGCACTGACGCGTGACGAGTAGACATTACAAGTATTGGTTAAACAAAACACTGTCCGCTCCGCTCAGCTCCGCATCAGTGAGAACACCCCCTCAACTTTAAACTGATATATCCGTAAATAGTTCTGAAGTCTCACTTTTATGACACGGTTCATGGCGGCGGTTGCTCCGCTGTCTGACTCTATTCTAAGCTTTTATATACTACCCACAAAACAGTTTATAGGCACTCTCCATTTTGCTTTAAGTTCTATGGTTTGTCAGTAAACTTTTTGTGTGCGAATTAACCTTTGAAAACCTTCAGTAAAACTGAAACGTGTACATTTTTAAGCCTTTTTATTATACCAGTAAAATAAAAGTACATGTTTTAATTTCCTTCATTTTGTATCTGTCTAAGTAAATTTAATTTATAATTATTTTCACCGCCCGCGCGCCCACAACTTATTTGCTTTGTTTTGTAGTTGACTGGTAAAGAATGCCCAATGGCATCAAGTCCGCCTTTTGTACAATTGTTTTTCAGCTGTGTAAAGAAGATTGAATAAATAAATAAATATGTTCACATATATCCTACTGCGACATCCTACGTGACGGCGATTTTTCCGCTTTCAATAAAACACGATATAATATTCTCCCCTAATGTATTTTATTCCTTCTGTTTGGCACATGTTCTAAATTATATATTTCCCTTGTTACAGGCCTTCAAACTGTTCAAACGCAGCAAAAGCCGCAAGAGCGCCCGAAACCGCATCTCACCTCTCGTCCGCTCACCATCATACAGCGGCACCGTCGTCGACGCCCGCTCCGAGATCGACATCCAACGCTACTGCCCTTGTCGCGCCTCGCTACCCACCCCTAACGAAAGCTTCGATGGATACAGCAGCTGCAACAGCTACGACAGCTCACGCAACGAAAGCCTCAAGAGTTACGAGTGTGGGTATAACTGCAGTGCCCGATCAGATTCTGCGTATGAGTCCGCAAGAAGCAGCCCCGCCAGAGCGCCTGTCTGCTACGCCACAGTCACATATTTCAACGTCAACGACAGCGAGGATTCTAGCAGTATCCGAACAGAATATACGCTATTAGATTATGATGTGGAAGACAAGGAAATGGACGGCACGGAGGAGCGAGCGCAGAACCTTATCAATGAAAGCCTGGAGTTGGTTAGCACTTTATGAATTAGTTTTAGTTGAAGCCAAAGACAGTAGATTTTGTATGATATTAGTGTTTTAGTTTATGTTCTAGCTTTAGTATAATAGCAATGTTATTCATATTGTTATAGGGAGGTTTGTTTACTGTAGAGATATTAAATTAAGTCTACGTTAGATTTAATCTCACAACTCTCCCTAACATCTGACAATATTCCAAAGAGCCAATTTAATATGAAATCCAATTATGTTTATATCCAAGTATATATTACGAAATTATGAAAATTCGGGAGCGGTGTACCTACTTTCACCATCCGAGTAGATTTATTGTCGTATATGTGATTATTGATTTCAAATCAAATATAACATTATTCGATAAGCTTGAACATGAAAGCATGTGTTCAGATGCAAATTATCACTTTGATCGCGATGTAACACAATACATGCTAACTATACCTGCTATCATATCTATCAAAACAACACACTCAAAAATATTTGAAGCCAGTTCTATTACTGCCCACTAAAGTGTCCCGGACACTTTTTATGTGACTGAAAAAAGAACAGACTCTTTATACAGCTCTTCGGATATTTTTGAGTGTCATATCCGCCACATACTTACCTATAAGGCTTGTGCAGCTTACAGCGTCTACCAAAGTTTGTGTGATATCATTAAGTTAGTTATATTTCATATTAGTTACATATTATTAGTGTAGTAACCCGTAAACCATATCATAATATTATTCTAAAATACTCTTCAAATTGAGCTTCCATTGTGTTGACATTTTGACAACTTTCAAAGTAAGATCATTCAATCTATAAAATATTGTAATACTAGGCGTCCGCCTTCCTTTTTATTCAACGTCGTGCGCGCAATTAGCGCGCCTTATTTGGGTAAAAATAATCCTCCAACCATCTTAAAATGTCTGTACCAAAATTGGTTAACATCCGTCCAGTCAATTCAGCGTGATGAGCGGAAAAATACATTTTTATCAACAGATGGCGCTTTACCGCTCGCGTCGCGAGTCCATACAAATCTTGCATCGCGCTCTGTTAAGATTATTCCTGAAATAATGAGCTCTGCATAGAAAACTAACTTTCAATATAATTTTATAATAGTATAGAATAGTATAGATATTCTGTAGTCCACGTACGTAGTACGATATACTGCCTTCCTTTATTAACGACCAAAACCTACTGAGAACTAAAGGTTGAAGGTATTGAAAACTTGGAAAATGTTAAACATTTTCAGAGTTAATAATTTAAGTCAACTTGAATTCCCTCGTTTTAACCTTGTAATATAAGACTGCCTGTCCTCTGAACGGAACAGAAAATAACCAATCAGACTGTGTATTTGTGAAGCCCCAAAGACGTGCATTTAAATCTGAGGAAAGTGATTGGTCCACTCGAGACATGTAGCTTTAGAGCTGTCATTTAAGCTTTGAGGGACATCAAGCGATGCTTCAACATTTTTAATTAATGTTAATAATTTTATCTCACTGGCCTTATTTTATTCATCTATTAAAGTATGTCTATAGAGAGTTTGAACCATGAATGAAAAGCACTCGTGTTCTCATAACAAAAGGTATTGAAATAATTATTGAAATGCTATCTACAGTTGTAGACATCTCACGACTGAACAGTCGTTGGTAATAATTAGTTTTATATATAGTCTATGTCGTTGATCTCAATTAAATTTTATTACTTAGCCATTAAGTTAATGCCCTTCGTTGTAGGACGCGTGTCGTGTATAGTGCTGCGAGTACAGGGTCGGCGTGACACTACTCCGTGTCTTTGGTATTGAGTGGTAGTGCCTGGGGCTGATGGGGACCCACTGAGCAAATTATACTGTGGGGTCAAGTACGAAACGCGTTGAAAAAATCAGCTGTTCCATACGTTTCGGGTAATAAGATATCAATTTACTTTTAATTAGCAGTTTTTTTGACGATTTCGTGGCTCACCACATAGTAAAGGTTACTCCCATTCCCTAATAAAAACACAAACAGTATACTAGTTGTAGGCTATTTCAAGAAAGAAACAAGACTTGCGATACAATTATTTCCATCACCATAGTGTACCTATAAGAGCTCCTCACAAGTAACCTTTAAATCTTGGCAATGTCAAGCCGATCATGAATGCTCGTACAGTCAGCTGTAGAAAAATTTCTGCTCTACAATATTGTGTCTCACTTTTCTCTTGAGCTGCCTGTATATATAACGTCCTACATAAGGAAAATCATCCCTTGTACTTTATTCGCTGTTTTATTATTTGACACAATTTCGTGATTGCGCTAAGGAAATGTAAGGTTTCATATTTGTAAATAATCTAAATGAGCCATTTACATACCGTATTGAGGAGGAATGTAATAAATTGCTGTCTTCATTAATTACGTGTTTTATTTGGGTTATTGGGAGGGTTCGGAAGTTAATGGGCAAGCGGCAACGACCTTTGAGCGGTAGTACCAGGTATAAACAAAAGGACATTAAGGTATTCTCTTCTGTTCGGCATTTTATGGTTGGTGAGTATTTTACCCTAATTCAGTCTGACCTATCTGGGCTAGCTTATTTGGCCGCAACTTCTCATGTCCGACGATTCATTGTGCTTTCTTGTTCGTACGGTATTGATAGGAAAGTAACAGGTACATTTGAGGCGCGATAACGAGTCGCGTGTGAAATGCAGAAAATATTATGTAACTGCTTAGGTGCCTTAAAGCTGAGACAATTTTCGTCAGTTTTGTAAGAAAGCTGAGAAATGATATGGAAAAGTGGACAAAAGGTACATATTTTGTGTATTTCAGCCTTATGCTAGACTTGCTTAAATACAGTGGCTAGAAATAGAAAGAGATGACAAAAATTGGAAGAGTTCAAAGATTGGGATTGATAAACCGATTAGATAGAATGATTGTGCTAAATATATCAATAAGTTTAAAACTATGATTTTCTTATCGGCAAAAAAACTGCTGTTTTACTGAAGCAGATGGGAGCAAATTGCAAAAGTGCAACACATACTTTGAGTTAACGTGACTGAACTCGCTGGCGACAGAGTAAACGATTTGTATGGAGAATAGTAGGTACAGTGTCCCTAGCGAGCACGGTCACTGTAAAGGGTAAAAGCGTTGACGTTTATGAATCGAGATGATGATAAGTTTGGACCCAATTAATTTAATAAGAGTCGGAAATCAAAATAATAGATCACTTTCCAGGTCGGCGTCTGAGTAAGTATAAATATAAATGTCGTCTTGTTTTTATAGAATCTTTGTAATACCAAGTTTTTATCTTTATAAATATTTTGACAGAGCATTATGCCGGAAACTTAGGGTTGCAGGTTCGAGTCCTGATTCTTTTTGGCACACGGTGAAAATCCTGCATGGGACGACTGGGAAGGGAGGACCCAGACAGTGCCGGACTCTTACCGACTAAAAACACCGTATGCCCGTTTTCTTAATTTAAGGGACAATCTTACACAAATCAAACTAATCCCAAACTAAGCAAAGCTACGGGTACTAGACAACGATATGTAAATAATATATAAATACAATTGTATAGATAACATCCATGACCCAGGAACAAATATTCGAGTTCATCACACAAATATTTGCCCCGGCCGGGATTCGAACCCAGGACCGCCGCGGCACAGTAAGCAGGTGCACTACAAACGGCGGCGCCAACCGCGTCATCAAATATTTATAAATAAGTCATTTTATTATTAAAATCCTGTTTCCACAAAAAAACATTAATATAATAATCTTTTTTACATTCTCGTAGATGTTCTCGTTCGTTTATTTCATAGAATATAGGGCAATATCCTTTCATAATTATGTACTGTATTGCTTTTTCAAACCTAAACACACCCAAGGGATAATATTGAACGACGAACTTCGATAATGTTCTGTCCCCACTTGAGCACGTTTCCCGGCTCACGACAGCCGTAGGCGCTGAAGAGGAAACTACGGGAAAACATTTAGTTTATCCGATATAATCCTCTCGAAGAGAATAGCGAGATATTTCCGATTGTGATTTTGCTTCAATATTTGGAGATTCAATATCTTTTACTATAGGTACATTACTTATATTTACAAATTCAGTCAGCCAGAGAACCAATAACGATTGAAAATAATGAAATATAAATTTAAGAAACATGTAATGTAAAACTAAAATAGTAATATTGCTTTGCTAATCCGCGATATAATATCGTGCCAGTTAATTTGTGTTAACCCGATATACTTATTTGCGTACTTTTTCATGCATACATGCATTTAATAGTCCCACCAAATGCATGTATGCATGAAAATATATGTACGCAAATAAGTATAATATAACAGGTAAGTACAAATTAACTGGCACGTTATTATATCGCGGATTAGCAAAGCAATATAATAATGTATGTTTAGACCGCCTGTTGTCTAGCGTTATTTATAAATTGTATTTGCTTTGTTTTCTTTTTGTAAACTTTTATTGGTGTGCAATAAAGTATTTGTTGTATTGTATTGTACAGCGGCAAATAAGGTCGTGGCTTCTTCACAGGCAGAGGACATATTTAAATCGACTGTTCCTTTTCTTGCTAAGAAAGAGCAAAATCCGTGAGAGCCTGTCAAGTGGGGATGAAGTGAAGGAAAGTCTGCCACTCCGCCGGATTATGTCCGCTAAGCGTAGATATAGGTACCTAACTTCACTTTGGTGGTTTTAGAGACGCTACACCAGAAACAGTTGTTTACAGTAAAGATTTTATGGAAATAAAATAAAAATTGGGCAAGTGCGAGTCCGACTCGCGCATGAAGGGTTCCGTACCTATATATACAGCGTGTATATTTGATATAGCCGCAAATTGAAGCCAGACGGAGATTTTAGTGCTATAATCTGATATTTAACTACTATAGCATAATTAATTTTTGAAAATTTTCTGAGTAGCAATGTATGGCGTAGTTATTACTAGTGACAGTTGTCATATCACGATATTAAGTGTCAACAAACAACAACAAACAAAGATACATTGCGTTCTGAATTATTTTATATGGAAGAAAAAGTTCGTTTTTAGGGTTCCGTACCTCAAAAGGAAAAAACGGAACCCTTATAGGATCACTTTGTTGTCCGTCTGTCCGTCCGTCCGTCTGTCAAGACCCTTTTTCTCAGGAACGCGTGGAGGTATGAAGCTGAAATTTATATCAATTACTCAGGTCTACTGTCCCTTGAAGCTGTGAAAAAATCAAACTTCTAAGCCAACGCAATCAAAAGATACAGCCGTTTATGCCGCAAATTTTCGACACTTGCAAGGGAATCAAAACCTACAGGGTGCTTCCCGTGAACTCAGAATCTTGAAATTTGGTACGAAGCAACGTCTTATAGCATAGATAAAGGAAAAATTACGAAAACCATAAATTTTTAGTTACATCACATAATATATTTTTTTTTTATAATTTTAAACTTACTACCCATTTCCTCATAAACGCGTAGAGGTATTAAATTGAAATTCATACCAAATACTCAGGTCTATAATACCTTTAAGCTGTAACAAAATCAAACTTCTATGTCAACGCAATCAAAAGAAACAGCAATTTAAGCTGCATATTTTGAAACTCGCAAGTACTCGCAAGGGAATCAAAACCTAAAGGGTACTTCCAGTCGACCTAGAATCTTGAAATTTGGCATGAAGCAACGTTTTATAGCACACATAAAGGAAAAATTCCGAAAACCTTAAATTTTTAGTTACATTACAAAATATATATTTTTTTGTAAATGTCGATTTCGATTGTCGTAATGAACGAACTTTGTAAACCTTGCAGGTTTATACGGAACCCTCGGTGCGCGAGTCCGACTCGCACTTGGCCGGTTTTTTTTTTTATAATTTACTGGGCAATATATTAATAAATGCCTACACTAACACCCCGTAAAGTTTGCGGAAATATCAAATATACACGCTGTATATAATCTACGACGAGTTTTTTGTATGGGAGCCCCCCTTAAAGTATTTATTTTATTTTATTTTTAGTATTTGTTGTTATAGCGGCAATAGAAATTAAAAATTGAAAATAAAAATTTCAGCTGTCTAGCTATCACCGTTCTTGAGATACAGCCTGGTGACAGACGGACGGACGGACGGCCGGACGGACGGACACCGAAGTCTCAGTAATAGGGTCCCATTTTTACCCTTTGGGTACGGAACCCTAAAAAATCGATAGGCTGCCACTGCGACTGGTCTGATGATGACTCATGATTCGTAATTTTTTTTTTTTTAAATAAATATCAGACAACCTCACACAAATCAACCTAGTCCCAAATTAAGCTCAAGAAGGCTTGTGTTATGGGTACTAGGCGACGATATACATACTTATATAGATAAATAAATACTTAAATACATAGAACATCCATGACCCAGGCACAAATATTCGTGTTCATCACACAAATATTTGCCCTTGCCGGGATTCGAACCCGGGACCGTCGGCTCAGTAGGCAGTTGCTTAACCACTGCGCCAACCGCGTCGAGTCAGATATGTCGAGTGATATTCGACTTACCAGTGAGTAAGTTCGTTTCATATGCATATGAAATAAAAAGACTTCATTCATTAAATATAAATGCCTAGAGATTTGAATGCCGTTTCGAACTATTTCTAAGAAGTCCTATAATATCTCTACAAAATAGCTCAATAATGTTCTCGAAAGTCAGGCTATTGTAATGCAAAAATAATAAAATGACGCATTTGCAACTGTACCTTCTTACACAAACGTTAATTGCTTATCAAGACCAATCAAATGAGCCCAAACACGTTAATTTTTTTTGCGTTCTGTTTAGATCACCTTCCATCTCCATCATTAGAACACCTCCAAGATGCCAAATTATTGTATTGTCACGTGAACTCGATATTCGACAATTAATAGTAGGCTTAAATTGACTTCCAAGATTTGATTACATTGTTACGAACCAATACTACCTACCTGGCAAGTAACCAGCGAACCTAAATAAAAGCATTTTAAAAATAAACATAGACCTTCCACAAATAATACTAAACTGAAATCTACTGACCTGTAACATTTTCCTCGCCTAAAAATGGATATCAAACTGAATAATTACATAAAAGGTGTGACAGACATTATAAGAAAATAAAACAATAAGCAACTATTTTTATGGCTGGCGTACAGTACGTGCCTAAGTACCTTCCCTGCCTGGCAGACAATGATGGATGAATCTCACTTAATGCCAAACATCTCGAGGACTCTGGGACAAAGGCAGTTTTCTTCGTTTATTGATTGGGACTTTGTGTTACTTATTTTGTGGCTATGTGAGCTTTTGACCGCGCACGATTATGAAATGGCAGAATTTGTCATTTTTTGTTCGCCATTTAAAAAAATTCTAATATATGAGTCAAGTTAAAATACATAATATCAAAGCTACTCAAAATTTCATGAGAATTACTTGAGACATGGTGCCTGTAGGCGAGAACAGCTGGAAATCCGAACATTCAAACGTACGAATGAAATTTTGGTGAAGAGCTCTTGAGATATCCACTGAAATTATTGCCACTTATAGACCAAATACCATCTGATATCCGTGATTTATTTGATTTAAAAATTCATTGATAGTATTTAAAACGTGATTGCACGGATTCGAACTCCAGACCCTGCATTCCGATGCTCCTCTTAGCAATACTGACCAAACATGTTACCAGCGCCCCATATCCTTGGTGATTTAGGTAACTTTTAAAGAGGGTGGTTGTTATTTCTACTTTATAATTTAGTTCTGAAACGTCCCTTATGTGAACCTTCCCATGTTTATCAGCTTAAAAATCCATAATACAGCTCTTTTCAAAGTTGATACGAAGCGTTTTGTATTTACTCTCTTTGCTTGTTTGCAAATAACTTGTCCATCCACTTTCTTTCAAATACTTTACTGACACACAATTATGTGTTATATTATAATCGCATGTATGAAATGAAAACCAGTTTGGAGTAATTATGGACATTTCAGTTAGTTTCGGCAAAGCGGTCATTCAGTAGTGGACAATGGCACAATGTGACAAACAGGTTTCCTGTGTCTTCACTCTTCGGTCATTAGGGTGACCACCCTTACCGTGTTTACAGTGACAGTACTCGCTAGTGACTGCGTAAACAATTTGTATGGAGAATTGTGGCTCTGCAAAGTAACCACTAAGGGCGCTGTACTATTCTCCATAGAAATTGTTTACGCTGTCGCTAGCGAGTACGGTCACGTTAAGTCGTGGTATGTTTGCTACAGAGTTAGAAGAGAGTGCTTTAAACGAATTCATTGTTAATAAACTAGGACCAAATTAAAATGTATTTTTTATCTCTCTCTTTATTTAATAAGTTTTGTCACTGTAAATAAATAAATAATAAATAAATAAATATTAAGGGACAATCATACACAAATCGACCTAGTCCCAAACTAAGCAAAGCTTGTAACGTGTTGCGTTACAACTCGTTCTTGATAACTTTTTGGACTGTCTGGTTATACACTCTATCTTAAAAATAAACATTCAAATTCAAAATTCATTCTAAATTCCACACTTGTTCGTTACATGTCTAAAAGATTGATTCTATTCAGAGCTTTCGAGCTGAACAGATACCTGCAAGACTATTTTTAATCCAGCTCATCCTCAATTCATTATATTTAACAGTCTATAATTTACCTTACCCTCACAAGTGTTCTATATATCCAAAGTTCAACTGTGCTATTGTGCTGTGATTTTCTAAAGTTCTAGTTGCTGGATTCTGTCAATTAAATTAAAGACAAGGCACGTAAACGTAAGTTCCCATGTATTTTATAACCGTTTTAATGTCAATATCTCTTTAACTTAAATCTAGAACTTAAGTCTGTATCTGCTTGTTCGCAGGTGCCTTTATTAATTAATACAATAAATACCTTCTTCTGCCCTGTCTCCCGTCTCTTCTTCCGTTCCTGCTTTCCTTCTTTAACTACCTCCCGGTCATCAACGTGACAATTGGCGCCAAACGTGGTTGAACCCTGCCCCCTGGATACCTGAAACCCATCAAGCCCGGAACCACCTCTCTCTTCAAGATCAGACCCACCCTACAACAAGATTCTAATTTTTTTTTTTTCTTTTTTATTTAGTATTGTACCTATTGTAATTTATTTATAAGTTCTTTTCCAAATTCTGAAAGGTTCTATCACCCCACTTCCTGATTCGATCGCTTATTTTTGGCCTAAATTCACTACTATTATTCAACCTCAACCTACCAAATTGTAATTACCTATTTTAAACCTCCTCATACCTATCATACTTGAGCCCTTAATTACCGCTAACGTATTGTCGTCCAGTTAGTCTCACTACACTTACAATACACATTACAAAATAATACTCAAAACATTTACAGACATTTACACTATCTGCGGTTTCCATAGGAACCATCATATCTTGTCACAAATTCGGGTGTTTTTAAAACTCGTCTCGAGTCACCTGAAGATGTGTCATTAACCACTTACGGCAGTGCTGTTGGGGAATACCCTCAGCGTATCCAACATAATACCTACACCGGAAAAGAAACCTTTCTAAGACCTTCGAGGTCGCTTATCTAGAGGTCTCCAGACTGGTCTATGGTATAACACACACTTATTAAAAGCACACTTAAGATAATATTTAAATTAAACCCTAATATACTTAAATAATCAAGCTTTACGCTATAAAATCATTTAATCCATTAATAATTACGAACAGTTGCATAACTATTTACGGCTTATTATTCTTATCACTTTTATTCGTTTAGGATCATAAACAAACCAAAATTCAACCTACCTATATATACCCTATGCCCTATCACCCTACCTATACTCTTTACAACTGAATAAATAAAACTTACGCTTTTAAATCATTTAATCAGATTTTAAAATTACAATCACTTTCACCCATAATTGTCACTTCACATTAGGTTCACTATTAGTTATTCATCTTCATCACAATGCAGCCGGCTCTTCTAAATAAACCCGAACTGCTGTACGAGCTCAAACTTCGCTCTGTCCAGTTTCCTCCTTCCGCTACCGCTGAAGACTTACGCCAACTACTAAGTCCGCTTCTAGAACAGCCGTGCCACATTGAAACGAGTCCATATGAATTAGAACAAGACATGGATGAGGTCACCAAATGCCTCACCATGATTTCTTCTCGTCTTCTTCTATCATCCACGACGACCAATCATAACGACCGTATCTCCACGTATTTGGAACATCTTTCCGCAAGAATAAATCGTATATCTATCACGACTGAAATTTCTAATAATTTATTACAAAAATATAAACAGATTTGCGAACAACTGACAGACTGTCAGAAAAAATTCAATTATTCTCAAATGTCAACATCAACGTCGACATACGAGTCTGCGACCTCCTTACATTCACCCCGTACAGACTTCGATTTATTAGCACAAAAATTATCAAACCTTGCCGATAATCGTCAAACCGACTTCAAAAGGTTTAATTACAAAGGTGACGGTTGCCCGCGCGATTTCATTCAAAAAGTCGAAGAATTCGCAATCGCTCGAAATATCGATCATAAAAAACTACATAATTGTATTTACGATTTATTATCGGGAACCCCTCTAGATTGGTATAGAGCTAAAAATTCAACGCTTACTGATTGGCAAACATTTAAAACCCAATTTATCCGGGATTTCGAAATTCATGACCACGACTATAACTTGTCTCAAACCATAAACTCTCGCAAGCAGAAACCAAACGAGAGAATAATTATGTACTTTTCCGCGATGGAAGCACTATTTTCCAAATTACACGAACCGCTTTCAGAGCGATCTAAAATAGATATCTTGCGCAGAAATATGAGCCCAATTTATAGTTCAAAACTGTTGCCTACTGACGTATCTTCAATTGATCAGCTTTTCCAATCCTGCAAGTGGTATGAAAGTTGTACTACTGGCAATAGTTCAGTACACAATAATATTTTCGAACAAAACGAAAACTTCAGCAATCAACAGAATACTTTGAACTATAATACATCAACTCATACTACACCCCATATACCACCATTTCCATACAAAAATCAACCCCCAATTCATACTATCACTCCCCATTCCGGTTCAACATTACGTTTCTCCTGCCCTCGTTGCCGAACCAACGATCACCAGTTAGAAACTTGTACCAGTAAAAAAATAGTTTGTTTCCGCTGCGGCAATGAAAATGTTACTTACCCTAAATGTAATAATTGTCATAAGCATTCAAAAAACGCGTAAAGGAGAAAAGTAATACCCCAAAAGTTACAACTCAGGAATGGAATCTTTGGCTAGATACCATTAGAATATTCATGTCTTCATATAAAACCACGTCCATCTTATTTGACAAGAATTCTAATGATGAAAGACCATACATAAACATTAAATTAAACAACTTAACCCTTTCTGGTCTATTAGACAGTGGTAGTGTCATAACCATTTTAGGGAATAATTCTCATCAAATATTGTTGTCTCATGGCTATAAGCTTAACCATAAGCACACGATCACAGGTACAGTTGCTAATGGTCAAGCTATACGGTCCATCGGTACCATAGAATTGCCTGTACTCTTTAAATAAAAAGTAGCAATCATAACTGCTCACGTCATACCTTCCGTAAAACAATCTCTCATCCTCGGCATTGATTTCTGGAAGATGTTCAACTTAGCTCCAGACATACTTCATACATTAACATCATTTTCGAATCAGCATATCGACACGTTTGTCGTTAATAAACCTTTTGATCATATCAACCATTATGATACGCTTACCGATACGCAGCGTCTAATATCTGATACCATTATCCAACGGTTTAAAGACATCTCAACAAAATCCAAACCCTTGGGTAGAACTCACCTCGTAGAACACCACATCGATACCGGAGATCATCCTCCCATCAGACAGCGATGCTATAGACTTTCACCGGAAAAACAGAAGGCCCTATGTCACGAGGTTGACGAAATGCTTAAGCTGAACGTCATTGAACCCTGTGAAAGTCCATGGTTGAATCCAGTCATAATCACCCCTAAGAAAGATCAAACATGGCGTTTTTGCATTGATAGCAGAAAATTAAATTCAATTACACGCAAAGATGCTTATAAACTTCCCTTTATCTCAGATATCCTCGATAAGCTCAAAAACGCTAAATATCTCTCGTCCATTGATATTGCCAAAGCTTTTTGGGAAATTCCTCTACGTCCGTCAGATAGACCCAAGACTGCCTTTCACGTGCCAGGCCGTGGAATGTATATGTTCCGCGTTATGCCATTTGGTCTTTCTAATGCGCCTGCATCCCAGCAACGCTTCATGGATACATTATTCCCATCAGAGAACCTAGATAACTCAGTATTCACCTATTTAGACGACATCATTATCATCAGTAACACATTTGATGAACATATAACATTACTAAATAAAGTTCAACAGAAGCTAGCACAAGCTAACATAACAGTAAATTTCCCTAAATGTTCATTCTTTAAAAAGGAACTCAAATATTTGGGTTACATAGTCAATGAGTCAGGACTCCAAACTGACCCTAGTAAAGTCCAAGCTATTCTCGATATCCCTGCTCCCACCAATCCTCGTGAAGTCAAGAGATTCTTAGGTACTGCAAGTTGGTACAGACGGTTTATTCCTGATTTCAGCACTAAGGTTGCGCCGCTTACAAAACTTACTTCTACCTCCAAAAAAGCCCCGCCCTTTAAATGGACCTCTGAAGCAGACAATGCCTTCAAAACCATTAAAGAAGCTCTAGTCTCCACTCCTATTCTCGCTTGTCCAGATTTTACAAAGCCCTTCGCAGTCCATTGTGATGCTTCAAGCTTTGGAATTGGCTCAATGCTCACTCAAGAGGTTAACGGAGTTGAAAAACCCATAGCCTACATGAGTAAATCCCTCACTGGTCCCCAAAAAAATTACTCAATTACGGAAAGAGAGTTATTAAGTATCATCTTATCCTTAGAACATTGGCGTTGCTACCTTGATAATGGTCTCAAGTTCACTATTTATACGGATCACTCCGCTCTTCAATGGTTTTTACATCTTGATAATCCTACTGGACGCTTAGCTCGCTGGAGTATTCGCCTTTCAACCTTCAACTTCGAAATAAAACATAAACGTGGTAAAGACCATCTGGTTCCAGATGCTTTATCACGCTCAGTCCCTATAAGTATCATTAACTACAGTAGTTCAGAAACAAATGACGATTGGTATAACAATATTTATTCTAAATGTAGCATCAATCCTAATACCACCCCCAATTACATCATTAATGATAATAAATTATATAGATACGCGCAAACAACTTCATTACTCCAATCCGAATACAATTGGAAGGAAGTAGTTCCACTCGAATATAGAACCCCTATTATCGCCGAAAATCATTCCACCCCAACCTGTGCACACTTTGGTATATTTAAAACATACCAAAGAATAAAGATGAAATATTTCTGGCCAGGAATGTACAGAGACATTTCAAACTTTACTTCCAAATGCGAAACTTGTTTGACTTACAAACATCAAAATCAAGTAAAAATCGGACTCATGGGTAAACCTAAAGTGTGCTCACGTCCATTCCAATGCATCTCTATCGATCTAATAGGAGCTTTTCCCACAACATACAAACATAATAAATATATCTTCGTCGTTACATGCTGTTTTTCAAAATACTGCCTTATTTTTCCGATTAAACGCGCAACCGCTTCCGTAATTGTACATATACTTGAACAGTTAGTCTTTCTCTCTTACGGAGTACCAGAAACTGTCATTCTTGACAATGGTCCTCAATTCACGAGTCAAGAAGTTGTTGAGTTATTCCAAACCTACAAAATACCTAAGGTTCATTATATACCACGATACTGTCCACAAGTCAATACAGTGGAGAGGTTTAATAAAACAATTATTACAGCTATCGCATCTTTTGTGGAAAACGACCACAGAACTTGGGACGTAAATATCCACAAAATTCAATTTCCTAATAATACAGCCGTGAATGAGGTTACCAAATATACTCCAGCTTTCTTAGTCTTTGGTCGTGAATTAGTCACATGTGGGTCGGTTTACAATAGCACTGATCTCACAGATGACATTATCTTCGCACCAAGAGATGAACTTGCCGAGAACCTGGGACATCTTCACCCCGTCTTCTCAGAAGTTCAGGCCCGTTTGTGGAAAGCACATCAAATTAACTCATCAACGTATAACAAACATCATCAACACATAGAATTCAATGTAGGTGATATTGTCTGGAAACATAACTATACCATCAGCAACGCAGGCAAATATCACTCAGCCAAACTTGCTCCTAAATTTGTCAAATGCAAAGTTGCCCAGAAAATATCACCACTTGTTTATGTTCTAACCGACATGACTAACAAACCATTGGGACGATGGCACGTTCGCGATTTAAAACCTATTCCCAAAATTCAAAAATAAGAACACCTTCGTTCTAACTTAATATTTCGGCAATTTAATGAGACGATTAACTTCAAATTATTACTTTTCTCCTAATTCTCCTGAACATAATGTACATATTTATATAATTACTGTAAATATACCTTACCTTTTAATTTTAATTCATAGTCATCTCATCAAACCATTTGGCCTATTACAATCATTTACTTACTTCGGTTCTAATAATTTTAGTATCTATATACTATTACCGATACTTAGCCATAGGCAAGTGACCGGTTTATCCTTTACTTATTCTCTCTTTCGCAGGAAAGTTATTTTCCTTAACTCCTGCGAGTATACTCTATCCGACACTATAGGGTGTCATTTTTTCTGGTTGTTAATTACAACTCTATCGCTTACTTACGCATACAATGCAATCGTTCCGTACAATGGAACACTACATTTCTTGGAAATAAGAGGCTAATATTTGTACATATTTATTTAGGTAATCATCATTATCAGCGGATGGTAACTGAACATAAGCCTTACTACCAATTGAGAATGGTTTTTACGAGTTACCCATGTACTATCGGATAACTCACTAAGTGTAATTTAGGTGAACTACTTAGTGTACCAAAATTTTGGAAGATTGATGCATGTATGGGATGAATGACAGGAGCATGTATGAGAACCATTTCTCGTGTAATATAAACATTGTACATATCATCCCCATCTTCTAAATTACTACATCACGCCATACTTCACCATCATTAGTTCTATCTTCTTTTTCTTTTAGAAAAAATCCCTCTGGGACATAGGTCCCCTCAGGATTTTTTCTTCCAGGGCAGGCCGGGTATTGTAACGTGTTGCGTTACAACTCGTTCTTGATAACTTTTTGGACTGTCTGGTTATACACTCTATCTTAAAAATAAACATTCAAATTCAAAATTCATTCTAAATTCCACACTTGTTCGTTACATGTCTAAAAGATTGATTCTATTCAGAGCTTTCGAGCTGAACAGATACCTGCAAGACTATTTTTAATCCAGCTCATCCTCAATTCATTATATTTAACAGTCTATAATTTACCTTACCCTCACAAGTGTTCTATATATCCAAAGTTCAACTGTGCTATTGTGCTGTGATTTTCTAAAGTTCTAGTTGCTGGATTCTGTCAATTAAATTAAAGACAAGGCACGTAAACGTAAGTTCCCATGTATTTTATAACCGTTTTAATGTCAATATCTCTTTAACTTAAATCTAGAACTTAAGTCTGTATCTGCTTGTTCGCAGGTGCCTTTATTAATTAATACAATAAATACCTTCTTCTGCCCTGTCTCCCGTCTCTTCTTCCGTTCCTGCTTTCCTTCTTTAACTACCTCCCGGTCATCAACGTGACAAGCTTGTACTATGGGTACTAGACGACGATATACATAATATATAAATACATATATAGATAACATCCATGACCCAAGAACAAATATTTTGCACAAATATTTGCCCCGGCCGGGATTCGAACCCGGGACCGCCGACTCAGTAGGCAGGTGTCTACCAACCGAGCCAAACGCGTCGTCAAAGTCACTGTAGTGACTATCTCGATCTAAAATAAGTTTCTATACTCAAAATTGGTATTTTCCCCATTTAGGAGAAGACTCAAACTCAAAATGAGTATTCCGAATTTCCGAGTTTAGAAAGACATGCAAAAGCAAAGTAAATCGTAATCGCACACGACAACGTCATTTTAAAAAAGCTTATGTGAATTGAATATACGATATTATCTGATGGGAAAGTATGTCAAAATAATCAAAATTATTTCTTTCACGTTACGTAAGTAGCCCGAAATATAGTTTAGGTCCAATAAGCGAGTTTGTCTTTGACATATGTCGAACACAGGCCCGGATGAATGGTCCACAGCCAATTTCGGAAAAGTAATCCCGGTTGTCACATTATAATATGTAGGTCGAGTCCCTAGCGGCGTTGTCAGGTCTACGTAAGATATAAAAAGGTCAAATTCTAGTGAAACATATATAGCCTAAGCAAGCGTCGGTCCGACCCAGGGATAGTGGCGCTACAAACAGCTTTCATATGGAAATAATGTGCATACGTCATATATTTGCATTATTAAACGTCAATGGCTAATTGTCAGTAACTAAATTCAAAACATCGTTTACCGGAATGCTACTCAATCCTTCGTTCTTCTTACGAAATAAATACTGAATCGTTTTGGCATTATTATGAAAAAATTACTTGAAATTTGCGGAATATTTAGTCCTATTTCCTCTTTGTTTAGATCAGTGACATTCACGGACTTGCAACGTCAGGTACCTAGAATTTGTCGTTGCCAGTAAAATAAATTAGTACCACTAAAATCCGCAATATGGCGTGAGTGGTAAAAGTCCCTCTGGGGCTATAGATTATTTTCTGACAAATATTGTCGCCCTACACAAAGCTCAATACATCTCGATATTCAATACAAGTTTTCCATACAAAAGCCATACAATGGCCGCGCGAAACGGACTAAATCCCGAAACAGGAAAAACAAGTTTTGTGAATTTGCTCGCTAAATACAAAATTTTACTAATTATGAGGATTATATTTACTTAGTGGTGAAATATTAGTGGAAGCTTATTGTATTTCGACAGATATTTTTACCACAACCCAAAACTGGTTAACCCTTTCTTTATTACCTAAGTAAAAATCGCTGATAACTATTTACCCGGGGTACGTTATAACATTAGATAATTTCAGAAAAACTAACATACACTTGATGTACACTAAATTGTCAAGAAGTGATAATAAATTGTTTTACTCTAATTATTAATTCGTATACTTTTATAATGTTAAATAACGGGAACCAGTAGACGAAAGCCCCGCATCGCGGGACTTCTATTTCCGCTCGGGAGGACGCAAGGTACCTGATGAACCTAACCTGGCAAACAAGTGGCAATTTGAAGGGTTTAAAGCTCTCCATAGAATACATACGCCTGGAAATAAACTCTTCATACAACAGGTTTGTGAACGATGAAGCCGGTTTTGGTATTATGAGTGCGTGTCTACAGAGACGTGATGCATTGCGACGTTGACGTTGTGACAGATGCGCCTACGGACCAAACTTAGCCCGTGGCTAACCAAACCTTGCTTCACTTTCTAGCGCTGACTAGGTTTCTAGACGTATTTATTATAGGCTCAAACGTAAAATACCTATTCACGAACAAAGATATGTACCCCACAATCTTTCACCTTTTTCTACGAGGCCACCCTAAGTCGTGCAAGAAGTAACTGGTAGAAACATTCAATAGCTCTCGCATCAGGTTCAGTGGTCCAATAGGTAGGACGCCCGTGTTGGCCCGGAAAGCCGTTGGAGAAGCAGGTTCAAACACTGACTGAACCATATTATTTTTAAATTTTTCGCTTCATTTTAAACGTTTAAAATGGTTTTTTTAAGCATTTAGTACCTGTTTGAATTGAGTGTTAAGACTGTTAAGTCGTTTTTAAATTGAGATATAATTGCGTAATTGTTTGAAGTTAAAGACAAACACCGTCTATTAAGCGATATTGTTACCGTTATTTATGTAACAACAACAACATTAATTAAGAAATCTCGAAAGCGCTTCTTTCCTCCCGTTTATCTAACAATGGTATCTCATTAAGTCCTAAGAGAGTTCTGTTTCTAGGAAGTGATTCCGCGCTCCAACAGCCGTGTTGACAAGTCCTTAATGATATTTAACAAGTTTGCTTTACGAGATTGTTCTAGACAATATCCTACTAACAATGTTTTTGAAACCTTCGTGAGACATCTCTATAACTCATGTAAAAATTTGGTTTGTTGTATGGAAGCCCCTTAAATACTTTTTTATTCAGTTTTTTAGTATTTCTTGTTATAGCGGCAACAAAAATACATCATCTGTGAATATTTCAAATGTCCAGCTATCCAGCCTGGTGACAAACGCACAGACAGACAGAGGGACGGACGGAGGACGCTTAGTAATAGGGTCCCCTTTTTAGGGTTCCGTAGTCAACTACGAACCCTTATAGTTTCGCCATGTCCGTCTGTCCATCTGTCTGTAATAAAAACTAAAAAAAAACTTTTTTTCGGGTACCTCTAGAACACCTAAAGTGGGAGTGAATTTTTTTTCGTTTCAACACTAGTGTGTGGGGTGTCATTGAATAGGTCTTTTAAAAATAATAGGGATTTCCAAACATTATTTTTTGATAAAGTCAGCAGTTTTGTAAATATTCGCTCCGAAAATAAAAAACATTGCGTCCCCTCCCCTCTAGCTTTTCAACCACGGGTCAAAAAATTATGGAAAATTTCATGAAAATGAGGCTTTATAAGTATTTTCAATGATAACTATATTGAACAAAACCGGTGGAGCCGTTTTTGAGTAATCGCATAATTTTCTTTAAAATGAGGTAAGTGCCGCGCGGTGTCCTTATACTTCGAACTTTACACATATTAGTTAAGTACCATACTGCATTAAAACACTCCGCTCAATCTGGCGCGTATAATCGATAACTTCCAGAAGGTAATAAGTAATTACAGTTACTTTGGCGTTTACGACCTTTTTGAAATCTTTCTCGTAATTTAAACCTCGGGTTTAAAGCCGCTGTTTTAAGTCCGTCTATCGTGAAGGATGGGCAACTACGGAACCCTACACTGAGCGTGGCCCGACATGCTCTTGGCCGGTTTTTTACCCTTTGGGTACGGAACCCTAAAACGTGCCGCTCCGTCAAGTTATCGTATTTTAGGGATTTCACTAGTCCATGCGAACCAGGTGACAATTTCTGACAATCTCAATATAATGAAGATCTGCTCGTCTAGCATAACTGTGACATGCGACTCATACACGACACATACCTATGCTACCTGTCACTTTCTTGTGAATACTGTGCGAGCATGACAGGTGATGCTAAGTCGCATCAAGATACCCCAGCCGCCAGCCTCGCTGTACAGATATTTTCTTTTTACGATGGTGATGATGATGGTACTAACCTAGAACCTCTTGCCGCACCGCCCAGGCCCGTATATGGGCGGGAGAAAACATTATCATATTTTTTAAGCCACAACCATTTGCAACTTTTTTCTAGGAACGAGATGGGTTATTTACAAAAAAATAAAACCTTTCTTGTAAATTTCATTCCCTATTTTGGTCGATTCACCGCTCAAATGGCTTAACCTAGTACCTATATCAGTATGTCAATTAAATTCAGCCCTACTATTACAATAGCAGGATTAATGCTATAGTCCGATACAATATCAGTATCACTGACATAATACCATTCTTTTATCTATCCATAGTCACTAATACTGCGAAATACCTGCTTCCCTATCACCCTAACCTGTCTTACTTTAACGTCAATTAAAACGCAAATAAAAGCACCCTTTCAATTACAAAGTCATACATTCCAACACATACACACACGACGCACACACGCTCGCGCAAAAAACCCTGAGTTGCGCCCGCGCTTCCTATTTCTACGGAAGTAGAGAGCGAGACGACTGCTGAAGAGTGCGGGAAGAAAAGGGACGGGGAACGTGGGAAACGTAGGGGTGGCGATATCCCATAGTCGACCCCTAGAATTGCGGTAAAATACCGTATTTTGTAATGACGTAAGTGATGTGTTATTGGTTTGCAGATGCTAAGTGGACGATATGACGGACATATTTAAAAAATAAAAATTATAATTACTGCTTCATGTCTTTTGGTAGATAATACGTATCTGCATTTACCAATTTTAAATTTTAGGATAACAGAGTTGTAAGAAAGTACTACCTTATTTTATATGTTTGCTACCAGATTTCGGTTTTAAGAATTTAGGGTAACAAGGTTGCTAGAAAGTACTACTAGATGTGAAGTTATTTTTTGTCAGATCAGAGCTTCAGGAGAATATTGAGGATGACACTTCATTTTAAAAACTTATTGGTAAGTTTCCTTTATGGAACATGTTTCTAGTTTTTAGGTTGTAATTGTGACTATGAAAGAAAATAAGGTCCAGGATCGTTATACTACTGGCACGAAGAACAATTTCGAATACACTTCTAAAAAATACACTACTAATAATTTAATTTGATAGCATTATGGCTGATTACACTTTTTAATGTTGGTTTAATATTAAACGAACGTTGAATTTCTCTAATAGGATACCATTAGGTACAGGGTACTTTTTTAAAGCATACTTATCTAGGTACATCAGTGGTATCATAACGTGCCGTCGCACATCTGGGGTTGTTTTTAACTGCGCCGGCGCACCTGTGCGATGGCTATCTCGATTTATGCTTCCAGCAAATGGCGAGGTCGTTGTGGTCAGTTACACTAACATACATTACCATAAACAGTCTATTTCCATTTACTAGCCTCCTTAAAAATGGACCCGACACGCATGGTTTTAGAGTTTTATTTTGAAGTATACCGTAAAAGGACATAAGTTCTTGTGAAGACTATTAACAGAGTATGGGATCGTAAATAAAAGGGTTTATGAATGTATGTCATTTGGAACTTTATGTACGTCATTTTGGTTCCGTAAACTGTAAATACTTAAATAGGGGTTAATTCGTTCCACATGTAACCGTAACGTTAAGTGCAGGTTTGACCGTTGAAAAGTCAAAGCAAATGTAATTACATATTTTTTACGAAAACAATTAAAATAGGGTACAAATATCAACAGGAACGCTGTAATCTGGTCGGTTGACAAGATGGTGGCGGGATGATCTATAGCGTGACACTGCCAGAGTGGCACTTACTCCACAGGTGGGGGAGGTTACCTTGCAATACAGGTATTAGAATTAAATTAATAGGGAATATTCAGTTTCAAATTGGAGTTTATCATGGAGTTTATACGTGAAGAGATACACGTGGGATTTCATCCACTAGTGCAAGTTCCACTCATTTTCAGAAACGATTCGTTTCGTTTTGTAGTAAGTACCTATGTATAAACCTCATTCTATTTTCAAATTAGAATTTTAATATCCCAATTCGCTCGAGTGTCTGTAACTGATTAACAATAAGATTGCACAAATTGAATTTTTAAAGTAGAATTTAACCTTTATTCGTGCATCTTAGTTTTAATACAGTAGGTAATTACTTAGAAGATACTATATCATATAAATGAACCGCGTTGCGCTAAAACGAATCAAGCGATAGTAAATTAAATACTTAATATTATATACAGTTCAAATAGTTATTAGATTTATAGTAAAACTATAAAGCTTATCTTGTTTGGTGTCCAAATAATAACAAGTAGGTAAGTCTAAAATAAAAGATGATAATAATTTGTTAAAATAATTTAATTCTTTCATTTATTTACAAATAAAATTTACAAAATGGACATACCCAATGTAAGTCCGTATTCAATATATACATATCAAATCACTCTAAGTACTATAAAAGCTTTTTCACAACCGCTTTTAGGCATTTTCATACATTTTCAAAAATACTCATCTTTATTTTTGGCGCATAGTTGATAAAACTAATTAGGTCGTAGTCAGACTTATCTAAAACATATTGTTTTTCGGTATGGCTTGAAAGTAGCGAATGCAAATTTACCAATAATTTTTTCTATACTAATTACCGGTAATTTAACGGTTATCCGATAATTATCATACAAAAATTAACCGGTTTGCATTCCCAGCTTGTAAGTAAAGTAGAACAACTGACGTTATATAAAATTAAAGCTTCACATTTGGTCCCAATAATATAGTGACTCGTAAACCTATGATATACTAATATTACTATCACACAACTTAACGTACATATATTATCTCCTATACTATTAGTACAGTAGGTACAGTCTCAAACATATTCTAGTAAACTCTGAGATCGCCAACAACTAGTTTCATAAGAAAAAAAAACACTGAGAATTAAAAAGATGGATAAGCTAAAAAGCAGGCATTTGAAACCATTAAAAGATATTTATTTTTAAGCGAAAAATATTTGGACGAGAAGACGTAAGCTCAAAGCATAACATTTTTCATACTTTTTGCTTCAATATAAATATAACATTCGATTATAACAGGCGTTACTGAAAGTATATGTATAGATAGTTCAAACAAGTGTACCTTATTCTGAATTCGTATAATATTTCATTCAATGTATATTTTAGAGACACATCCATCAAAGTGAGTAATACTTAGCCAATAAAATGTCTTTGTAGGTACTTGAATACATTTAAGCTTCTGTGTCACGGGTGGGAATAAAATGTGTGGGTGGCGTAAGGATAAGGATGCTCTGATTGTGAGGCTCTTCGCGGCATAATTCGGCCATCCTATCACACTGAGAAGCCTTAAAAATATTCAATTATAGGTTTTTGAAGACCTAAACTTATAGAATAAGTCTATTAAGTATCATATATCATATCGAAACGACGTGTCCCGGATATCGATAAATTCTATAGACAAACTTTTATTTAGATATCAATATGCCGTAGTTGATAAAACCACATAATACATTTTGACAATGAAACAGTCGTATGTTGCGGGCTATTCTCTTATTCCACCGACTCCAATATGGAGTAAATTTGTGCATTAACATTTTCAAAATATACATGCATTTCTGCATGTTTAGAATTACCTAATAAGCTAACTCCGCGCCCCAAGGTCTGTAAGGTTTGGAGCTGTTCTGTGAATACTGGTTATGCGTCGGATGGTGGGGGTATGGAGTTGGGTAGTGTGGTACCGGAGGGGCTGGGTGCGGGCCGGGGGGCGCGGGGGGTGCTGGAGGGGCAGGGTAATGAGGGTAGCTAGGAGGAGCTGATAAAGGAGCCGCTATCGGCATGGGGGCAGCGACTGTCGTCGTAGCCGTGGATGTCGTTGGCTCATGCCGCACTTCGGAGTACCCTTGCTGAGGTTGCGCGACAGGGGTCGCAGGGTACTGAGGATACCCCCAATTTGCCGACTTAGCAGCAAGCTCCCGCTGCGCTGCGAAGCATTGGAGGTGGCTCATGAGGCGGAGCCGGAGGGGGTCCTGGATGTCCAGGCCCTCGCAGCTGACGAGGTAGCGGGCCACCTCGGCGGCGCACTCTCGGAAGCCGATGCTGTGGTAGTCCATGGCGTACCGCTGAGGGTCGTAGGCGAACGTGTCTAGACCTGGAACAAGAAGACAGGAAGATAAGCAATGAAACTAGAAACTAAATTTGTAAAGTGAAAAATAACAAGCAATATTTATGTATTTGAGTTTCCAAATCTTGATCTAATCTGTGATCCTTGCCACCAAAAGTTACAATACAATACACTTTATTGCGCACCTCAAATAGACAGGGATACAAAACATTAGAGATATACAGTAAAAAAATAAACAGAGGTTAACAACAGGTGGTCTTATCGCTACATAGCGATCTCTTCCAAAAAGTTTTGTCAATATGCTCGCTATTACTCATGCTCAAACGAACAACCAAGCCTAATTGGAATATTAGCATTAGGAAGCACTTTAATCTAATATAGCAGAGAATAGCAATTAGGGACTACGGAAGTGTTATAGTGATTTTTTGATTTTATTAGCCCACAATAACAGCCCCTTCTAACAAATTCTTTAAGATAGAAAGTCTACATTGTTTAACTAACAAGATTCCGTGCAGATGTTACCAGAATTTGCATATCAAAAGAAAACGAACAAAAATCGAATTCAAGAACTTCATTCAACCCTTCGCCCTTACGCAACAAGTCCCAGAAAAGGAGAAAAATAGCTTAAACTGTAGATTAAAAGGAGAGGTGAGAGAACGGCGGTGTAACGGGAACCCTCAAATTTCCGGATGTCTTCCGGTCGGATGGCCAGGCTAGGATGAGCCGCGCTCCCCTTGCCATCAATGGGATGTGGTATGCGAAAAAACAGGTTCATTGATGTCCGGGGGGTCTGGTGTGTTGGTCACGGCACTGGGCCACCGGGCCAGGGTGGTTTGGATTTATGAAATGGAAACTGCTTATACTGAACCAATTTTAGATGCTCCAAGATAGACATTTATTTATGCTACCAATCTATATGGATACAGTTTATAAGTTGAGTAGAGATATGTCTTATGAATATTAAAGTTCAGTAGCGGGTTACCATGGAGTATAGAATTTTGTTACAGGTTTAAAAAGTGTATTGTTGTGATTTTGTCTGGAAATTATAATTGTCAGGTTACGCGAGTATAAAAAAACATTCTTAAAAAACTTTTCATTCGATATTTAAGCTAGAATTCTGTCTGTTATAAGGGTAAATTTTGCCTTTAATTTTAATTTTCAGTAAAAAGTCTTAGTAGAATTCTAGGTAAGTATAAATCTTTCGAGAAACTTGAACAAAAGGCCAAATGAATAAAAAGCCTCGCTTAATTGGCCGGGCTTGTTGTTGAGTTGGGATAATTAACTTCCCAACTTGACAGACAGTCGTCCTCGAAGGTAAGACCTACTTAAATCAATTCGAGTGTACCTTTTCCATACGCTTTCGCGAATTCTGCAGGTTAACTTTAGTCGAAAATTAATGTCGAATACCTACTTATGTACGTATATTATAACTTCACATAAGGAACAAACTTAACAAGTGATATTGTTTTTACAATTATACAATACCATAATAAGTTCGCCCGAACTATCTTGTTGATAAACAAAATATAATCTGGGTTGGTTTAGGGCACCTCTAGCATTTCATCGACTGCTTTAAGGTATGTTTGTCAGACGAAATTAGAACGATTTTCGTGAGTAAATAATATGTAAATATTAGTTCCATTGACAAAGTAATTTTTTCTACTCAACTCAAATTAATTTCAAAAAGAGAACATCGGCAAATCAGCATATATAATAAATAAAAATCACACTCTATTGATATGACCATCGCGATCATGTTTTCTTTTTAGTCAGTTTGATTTGAACGATAAAAGTTACATCAATCATAAAAAATCAAGAATAAAAAATCATAGTGGGAAATGACGATTAAAGTAAAAAAAAGGTGCCTGAAGGAAGTTCTAGAGTATAATTAATTCAAACATTCATATTTTTTTTCAATCTCGAATCTTTACTTATTCGAATATCTATGACAATACATTTTTTCATCAGTTTTTTTAAATCCAACCCAAATTACAGATCACTTCATCTTTGTTCGTCCTTCCTTCCTCTACTACTGTTTGTTTTTTTCCCGCAGGTGTGACAACCCTTGCATTAGAATATTTCCATCGGAACCTGTGCTTTATACCGAATCAATAAGAGCCCGAGGCCAGGCCGCATAATTTCCGCTCGTCATTGTATGGAATTGACGCGTGATCGTTTAATGTGGATGTAGATTAAGAACATTTTTAAATAGGAAAAGGATGGTGAACGATAAATCGGTATCGAATTGTTAGTATGTAAGAAGTCATCTCAAACCGTTTTAGGCTTATATTACGAATACTTTCGGATAAAACAGCAAGATGATTTTCACTTCACTGAATCTAATGTGTCCGTTGGTAAACCGAACGAAATACTTCTTCGTAAGATTTACATTTCAACAAAATCTTATATCATATTATTATTTAGATTAATTATATTAGTAATTATTTAATTTAAACTCTGACACGTAAGTTTAGGTCAAATTTAAAGTTGACTGACACGTCTATCATAGTCAGTAGGTACGGTTAGTATCTTAAATTGTCAGTTTCTTTTGATGCTAACTGTACCTACCCATATTATACTCGGTTACCTATATTCTGACAGGAAACCCTAAGTGTGGGTATAAAGTAAAGAAAGGGTAGGGTTTCCCGTTGTTAACAATGGACATTTCCTTTTAGCCCTGCTATACCCTAATACCTTTGCCGTCTCGGTCAAGGGTCCTTTAAAGTACCTACAGTTAGTATTATTGGTACCTACAGTTCGAATAGAAAATAATAGCATACTAAGTTGGGTGGGTACATTTGTCGCTTTATCTCCTTGATGAATTTCAGTTATTGACTAATCATAGTCATTAATAATTAGTGACTTTTTCCTCGAATTACATTGGCTAGAAAGCGTTTATAGTTCAAAAGTTAACACCATAACATTAATTAAATAAACGCAATGTCTACCGAACAAGACGTTGATCTAATAAACTTGTTACTAAAATAAAAAAAAACAACGTCACACGTAATTACATAAAACACAGAACAATTTCATTCATATTGTGTCTTACCTACTTACTATTTATATTTTTCAAAAAAAAGGTAACAGAATAAAAGGGCCAGACAGCAAAAGCTTTTATTTAATTACTTTTAAACGAATCAAAGAAAGAAAATGGGATACAAAGACTACGGTAAAATACATTTTTCCCGAATAACGGATTTTTTATCTAATAATAAGAATTCCTGAGTGATATTCCTCGGACAAAAATTTGGACCAAATCAAGTCGTATATTGGTTTCTATTAATAGTTCTGGAGCTGAGGTAATAAAAGGTTTCCCTACATAATAAAATTCTATATTAGTATTTGTTCCTACATATTTCTGAGACAGAATTAGTTCCGGCATAGGATATATTAGCTATTGATTGGACATACCAATTTTCCTATTCGGGTCATTGTCAGATTTAGGTGCGCGTCTTTCCGGTGGACATTTGCAAAATTAAGGATTCAAGGCCCTAATTTTCTGATTAAATTCCTGTGAGAATAACGAACGTTCCCTCTTCTATAATCCGATGTTATAGCAACATAGCCTAGATGCATACAAGCTCTTAACTTTTGACCACCCAAGGGACAAATTTTGTTTTTTGAACTGACAATGACCCATTCACCCCATATAAGCTTATAATTTATATACATTATAGAGATCTATTTATCCACAAATCAGAATCAGATTCACAAATTATTGTTTGCATAGACACAGTATAGGTATGTTATAGTAAAATGTAATATGTATTTAGCATGCAGGCGAGTGTGCAAATTTATATAAAAATATAGCAATTAAAATATAAAAAGAATGAAATAAATTATAAATAAGTGTAAAATGTCAAATTGAAATAATCGAAAAAAGTTAACACTATAGGCATTTAGGCTTATTAACATTATAATCAAAATCACTATGACTATTTTAATTACTCATAGGTGGGCAATTAGAAGAAAAAAATGTCCCAATGGTTTTTCGTTCCATTCCGTTATCATTTCCATATAACCTAGGCAGCGGCAGCGGTAACGGAATGGAAAAAAAAATGTATGAATATTTTGGGACAGTTTTTTTCTCCTAGCTAGATCGAAAGAGCTCGTGATTCTGAGTAGAAAATACCCAAAATATCTTAAATAAAAAAAAAAAAAGTGGGGTGTACAACTTTAGAAAAAATGGCCCAGGTACTCATAAATATACTGCATCGGTTATTTGGTTCCAAAGGTCTCTTTTTACATGATTTACACGAAGGATGATGGATTTAGCTTTAGTGTCATTAGCTAGAGCTGCAATCTTCTTTCATAAAGTAAGTAGATAGCATGCGTGTTTACAACTTGTTACTTTTTTACAAGCCTCATGTCTCACTGTGATCATACACCCCTACTATTTACCACTTGTTAGTATTAAAAAAGTACAATAAAAAGTATTACCATACAAGTTTGAAGTCCCTCTGGTAATCTCGACTTTCCCATGAAACAATTTGCAAGGGAGGGCTATCATCCCCTGAATGGGACAGCGCGGGGCGCCGCGCTCCCACGGTGGGTTCTGGGTTCGAGTCCGCGCCGATAACGATAGCAATATGGTCGGGGTCGAGGGTGTGTCTGAATTTGTGGCGATTGAAATCATGAAGTCGGCATGTCGGAAGGGTAAAATTGTATTAAAAGCGGTTTACACTTACGTGAAATTGCAGGAACGGGCCGACATGTTTCGAACTTTGACCTGACTCCCACTTTCCAAGGTGTATCCGTTCCGATTTCAGACCACCTAGAGCTTCTTGGGATGACCTTATCATCCAACCTGAACTTCGGCCAATACATTGAATCCTTGGCTACAACTGCAGCAAAAAAACTTGGGATCCTATCTAAGGTGAGGCGGTACTTCACGCCGAGACAGCTGCTTCAATTATATCAGGCGCAAGTCCGATCATGCATGGAGTACTGCTGCCATCTTTGGGATGGGTCCGCCAAATACCAACTGGCCGCCTTGGATTCAATTGACAAACGTGCGAAGAAGCTCATTGGCGACCCTGCCTTAGTTCAGGAAAAGCTGCAAAACCTCGAACACCGCAGAAAAGTCGCCTGTTTATCGGTTTTCTACCGGATACACTTTGGTGAGTGTGCACTAGGACTCCATGAATTAATTCCACCGTCTCCGTTCAGACAATACAGTACTCGGCGCGGACTTGGATTCCACCCTTATGTTGTCGATATACCACTGATTCGTACGAAACGCTTTGCGTCTACTTTCCTTATGAGGACAGCTAAGGAATGGAACTCTCTTCCTGCGCACCTGTTTCCTGAAAAATATAACTTGGATCTCTTCAAGTCGAGAGTGAATAGGCATCTTCTAGCCAAGCATGCTCCATCTTAGGCCTTATTGTCACTTAACATCAGGTGCAATCGAGGTTAAATGCATGGCTATTTTGAATAAAAAAAAAAAAAAAAAAAAAAGAACTCGTATCGAGCTCTTCATCAGTGAGTGTAAACCGCTTAATCCGTTCAAAAATGCTGATTGTTTTTTAGTATGTTTATGATCAAAAATGTTTCTTAACATATTATTCAATGTTATTACCTACCTAGAACTGGGCTATTGAGATTTTTTGGTATATATTTGAATTTTTCATTGATAATTTTTGTTTCAAATACTACCTACCTACCTACCTACTCGAAATTGTCAAAATTCACGCAGGAAACTAGATTTTTCAACTTATTTTCGACTGCACGCAATAAATGCGTGAAATAGCTACCTATGTTACTTTCTAGAACTCAGGGAGAAGTAATATTCACTTTATAAAGTTTTTAGAATATATTTGTCATAGTATGAAATAAAATATATGAAAAGGAATAAGACCTCTTAAAAATACAATAACTAAATAAGTCTCACGAGTTTTAATAAGGGTAAAAGGTTGTCAAAGAGTAGCGACGAGCGATGATTAAATCGGTATCAAAATATTTGACTAAATTAGAAAAAATATTACGTAAATTAAATAGCCGTCGAAGTCGAACATAGAAGAGAACTAAAGAAACTTTTGTAGTAACACGAATACAGTTTTAAAAATAATAAGCACATTGTGGTACAACAAGCAGACCAGTATGGTCTCGAAAGTTCTGACTCAATTACTTCAGAAAGTCTGGCAAGAGTCGCGACCACAATCTAATTGAAAAAACTCGTGTGAAAACTTAAGTAAACAATCGACTCCGAAGTTCTCAAGTTCTCTGATACTAAAGAGTATCTTAATAAAAAACAAATCTCAAAGTTAAACCTCAAAATGTAACTTTAAACGCATTCAAAACGGTTTGCCGCTTTAATGAACTCATTGTTGACCGCGATGGCCCTTTAATAGACCGTCCCGTATCCAGGTACAGACACCTGGCGGGGCAAAAACGACCAGGAAGTGCCCACATGTGGCCGGTTTTTGTGGCCTCGCGCGCTGGTGATTATGGAATTAATTTGTGGCCGGGTGTCTTTGAAATGGATCTGAGGTCTGAAGTGTGATTGATTTCAAATCGGCGATTTACCTAGCTTTGCGTTACACAAACTAAATGGATTTCTCATAACTTTGGTAGCCATTTTCTTCAGCTGTTGAAGCAAAGTTCATTAATGATCTAAGATGTAGTTACCTAATCATTTTGCGTCGATGCAAATTCGTGTTGTTTATATGACATTTTATAAGTTATTTTATTTTATTCTATATGTGTTGTCATTTATTTGCATACTAACATAGATTATAAGATATTTGTGACTAACACTCTATGGACATTGTCTGAAATAAATATTTTGAATTTGAATTTGAATAAGAAAAGCTATCCACAAAACTAGAATCGTTGGGATTTCATGTAAATGCATAACCATTCCTGCTCATGTTATTTAAATTAAAATTTCTACCCATAAGGGAATTAAGCAAGTGATGAAATGAAAGTTCGTTAATAAATTCCTCTAGGCACCTTTAGCGTCAGCGTCTTTTAATAAAAATAAAGATGCAATACAATATTATGCTCATAATATGTGAGAGAAATTGAAAAATAACCTTCAATATTTTAATGGAATTCACTTAACGCGAATAGTATTACACGTATCGTTACTGAACCAAAACCAACCGCTAAAGGCCATAATGACAATTTATGTGTATGTTACATGACACACGTGTATTATGCCATCTACCGGAGCGAGACCTCAAACGGCGAAATCTGGGTAACCGCATCCCGTGCCGTGCGGGTCGACGTTACCGGGAATCGGTTGAACAGGTCAGGAAGGAAGAGCAAATTCTATAATTGTTAAATTATGTTTCGTAATTTACTTTTGAGAGTTATTTTCTTTTATTCATTTGAGTTAATTTTAATTCACAATGACACGAATCAAAAGAACGATTTCATTTTAATTTGTTAAGATTCCTTCTCGAATAGACGGTAGGTTTGCCAGGAAATAAACTTTCAAAATTATTCTCAATCAGTTTGAATTATAATAGGCATAGAACGTTGTCACAATGAACAGGTTGTTCGTACCTATAGTCACAAGAAAGGAGAACAAAAATTAATCGTTTGCTGTGACATGGTTCCAGCCTACAAATCAAGTCCTATGAGTACTTATACAATAATTTCAATAACCATGTAAACCGCATCAAATCTCAACACACAAGTTTTGCAAAACGACACCTAAAAAAATGGGTATTGGACTTCACATAGTTTACTTTTGACCAACATTTTCGGTGACACCTTGCCTCACAAAACGTCGTATAAAAGTAACGATGGTATGGCACATAAGACCTTTTGTAAGGTGGAGTGGAATGGTCGAAGCCACCTGTCGGATGCGGAAGCGAGGCGTGGGAACGCGGAACTGCGTACACGTATCTATGCCGAATGCGTGCGGGCAAGTAGGTACTACTCATATAAAAAGGAATAAGTAATTGGTAAACTAGTGGCGGTTACGTCATTTTGAAGCACGATGTAAGCTTTTGGGTTAGTGGTAGTGCACGATAGTTAAGGAATTTTTAGTATTTGGGTTATCTTAGCCTTCTAGAGTTGATCAAAAAAACTTTCTAAATTTCAAGCCATGGCGCTGTTATATTTTAGTTTTAACGACTTTTCAGTGGAACGCTGTGACATTGCGGAAATTATTAAGAAACTTTGTCAACAATTCATTTTCGAGCTTGGATGTTTGAGCTTTGAAGTTTCTTAATCCACATTTGACATTGACTCTGATCTTAAACGCTGTTTTCACATATCCTGATGTTTATATTGAAATAAAAGTGATCCCCGGGCCCGATTTTTTTACTACTGGAAGAACTTTTGAACAAAGTACCTACTTTGGGTAAAATTGATCACCATACA
Organism: Apotomis turbidana; assembly: GCA_905147355.2. Lineage (NCBI taxonomy): Eukaryota > Metazoa > Arthropoda > Insecta > Lepidoptera > Tortricidae > Apotomis > Apotomis turbidana. The sequence goes on from LR990283.1 coordinate 1,382,118, forward strand.
GTATGCTCAAGATCCTTTAAACATAATAATGATTGTCAGAGATCGCAAAATTAATCTGAAGACGGTCCAGCGGCCTCAGATTAATCTGCAAATTAAGCAGAGATAATATTAGACATACCTACTAATGAAAGTTTTAAATAGCTGAGTAATTTTGTAGCTCCAGTCTGCGTAGGCGACTTTTTATTATGAAGAATATTTACGGCAATAATGATTAAATTTGGGCATGTTTATAATATTAATTTAATTTAAACATCAAAAGTCGTTAAGTTTTCAAGTTCAGGCGATGAAGTGGGATGTGTCATTTTGATTGGTATTTTGAAATCAGAATGAAGCAACTTACTTTATTTAATTATTTTTAGTTATTAGATCTCTCCTCTTCGCTATTGTCTGTTCAACCTGTAAAAGTACTTTTTTCGTCCATAATTCATGAGTCATTACAATGGGAATGGTTTTAAGACTGCACCGAGCGAAATGTGAAAAAATAGGCAGTTGCCGTTAAGTAGATAACGTCAACACTAGTTGTTTAATCCATTTCAAAACTATATATTTAGCATTTCGAAGAATGTGTCAACAACTTCTCCGTGGAAAAATTATCAGATTATTAATATTTTACCCTAGAGAACTAAGTAAAGTTGGACGAAAATTGTAAAATCGTAAGCAGGCGTTAAGTGTTTTTTTATACTTTAACAATGGAAATCTATTCTGATTTTCAGTTGAAAACAAAGATGAATGTTTACATTACAATTTGTCCGCATCAAATATTTAAATTATTGTTTGGTATTATAGATCCAGATTTATCAAAAAGTGCTTTTAATTCTCCATACATTTTTACTATGGCGGACGCGCGCCGATTTAAATACGCATTCCCCGCGCTCTATGGATCAGTCGCAAACGCTCGGCGCCCTCTTAATAAGTACTTACAGAAATTAGATTAATTCCACGATATTTATCGCATTGTCTGCCAATTACAACCATTTTAATTGAATAAATTAACACAAAACAATGCATTAACTTATTGATTCGAAGCAGTATCAATAGGATTATTAATTAACGAATAATGGAAATAAACTTACTTTCGCTAACAATTTCACTTCAAAGCGACTAAAAAGTAACAGTAAATTTTACGGCAAAAGGTTGCAAAATACAGGATAAAAGGACCGTTAAATTACTTTTGCTTTTTTACGATTTTATAAAGGTTTTTAGTTTTTACCCAACCGTTGAATCTTTTATAGATTTAGAGGAAACGGAAATGAGTTGTTGAGTGAATGGGCGAGTGAATGACAGATCTGGGGACTAAATGGCTCGGATAGCGGTGTTTTCCGAGTGATATCTTGGAGAATCCGGATATTAGGTACATGGTGCTTGAATTTTTTAAAGTCAAGTGCCGATTTAAAGAGGAAGGTATTATTGGCTATACTTCCCCGAGAAACATTAATATACACACGTGAGGATACGTGTTTTATGTATGTTTGTTTATCATCTCTGTGTAAGATTCTATCAGTTATTTGGTAGTACTTAATTCAAGTTACAGTAGTTCATTACAATAACGTGCACGTAGCAGGTATGTACTACTCGTCTTCAATAGGCTAGTTGACTCAATGTCAAATTGTAATAAACTAATGTTTATTCCGTATAGTATTTAGCAAAGGAAACCTAAATATATATTTTTCAATTCATAAAAGTGAAAGATGGCTGAAAAAATTTAATTATAAAATATGGTTTTTAATCTGTATTTTGAAATGCTTAAAACGCTGTCCGCCATTTTCGCTTATATTATGATAGTGACGTCATCGGTCATGTAAACAAAACTGGAAGTCTACTTTGACGACTTCGAATAGTGCCGTCCCTCTCGATCTGGTTAGGTTAGGTCAAAGTATATTGGAGTGAGCGGAATGGCACTATGCGACGGTCGAATTTCGAATATTTACAGGTAATTCTACGTCACGCCACAGATTAGCAAAAGGCAAAAATGGCGGACGGCGTTTTTGACTGTTCATGAAATTCCTAATTTTCAATTCATAAAATTTAGCTTTCTAGCTTTCACAAAAATACAAGATTGTTCTTTAGAGCTAGTAAGATAATTATTAATCATTTCAAATATATTAAAAAACTGGGTCTACTAGCCTATTGGTCATTAATCAACTGAGGGATATCAATATTTTCCAGCTTGAGCAAGTGTATCGTTTGATTTTTAGTGGGAAACTATTAACTTGAATTAAGGACTGCCAAATAACTGATAGAATCTTACAAAGAGATTATGAATAAATATAAGATATCTAAGTATCATAAAACACATATCCTTTTGTGTATTCACATTTCAGATATGTAATGTTAGTACATTACATACCTAGGGCGGTGAATTCGTGACTGGACCTGATCGCAGGTGTTTGTGGCCTGAACCGAAGGCGAGGGCCATAGATATGCATCTGGGGCTTTTCTAATTACAGCCCGTGTCTGTCTAAAGTTGTACGTCTTGTCTTGGCCAGGAAGTGAGGTAATCTCTCCGCGTAGCGGGTGACGTAAGTTCGATCATTAGCAATATAGTTTGCTATCTTTGGCTTGCTGTAAGTTTTTAAATAGTTTGTGGCTAGTCAACATAGGAAGTGGGATATTCTCCCCGCGTAGCGTAAATCCCACATACGACCTAGTGTGACGTAAAAGTTTTTTTTTTTTTTATAACGGCGCAACATAGTTGCTCCACTTCGCCTGATGGAAAGCATGTTTACCTTTAGCGTGCAGCATCTTCAGATGGTCGACGGTAAGTTGCAGGATCTCGGCCTTCTCCAGCTTGGCGCTGCCCTGCTTCTCGCAGGCGGCGGGGACGAGTCTCTTCAGCTCCGTGAGCGAGGTGTTGATGCGGTCACGTCGCTTCTTCTCGATCACGCCGCGGCGGCGCTTGCGCGTCATCAGCTGGCAGGAGTCGCCGCCGGGAGACCTGTGCACCAATTTATAAAATAAGAAAAATCATACATTTTATTTTATAAAAATCTGTCACAACCTAGGAGGTACCTCTTCAAAATAGTGAAGTGCCGTTTCGGAAATTTTCTGGAAACTTTCCCCATTCCCCGTACAAAATTAGGCCAAATTACTTCAATCTCAAATCTTGACACAAATCTAAAGTTTTATACACGAGTCTTGAAAAGTAGGTATTCGGTATTTAATGAGTTCTCTGTAAGTATATTATTAGACAAATGCACTAACCGCTTAATAATGTCATAGAGCAGTGTTGTTTAACCTTTTGAGCGCCTAGAGCTAAACCAATTTACCGTGCCCCAGACATCACGTGCCCCAGACGTGAAATCGTGAATGCCTAGATCGCAGGTGTGTGTTCCATAAATATGCGATCTGGGGCTTTAAGAATTACCGCCCTTGTCTAAAGTTTTACATGTCTTGGCCAGGAAGCGAGATTTTCTCCCCTAGAACATCAATAAAGTGTTTACTTACTTTAAAGTACAGTTAAGTTTATATACAATCTACTTATAAATAGTATTTAATTTCAGTTTAGTCCTATATTCAATCTAGAAATACTTAACTACATCACCAACTCGCTAAATTTCACATTAGAATGGTTAGTGGTTAGTGTGCTACGAACTTGCTACGAACAACAAGCTAAACATTATAAAACAAAAGAAACTCTAGATAACCGTAGACGTACGTGCGTAGCGCCGTAGTCCGTAGTGTTCTACATTCGTAGCACTCTAGCATGTACAGTACACGCGTAGAACAATGAACAATCTTATCAACGACTAGCTGAAAGCATTCTAAGAAACCTAGGCTTCCATTACACCGGGCAAAATGTGTTTTCTTTCCTTTGTTATTTAACAATAAGGTGGCGAAAAAGGGAATGATTACAATTGTGTTTGTGTTTGTTATGTCTATCAGTTTTTTGAACCCATCTGAACCAGAGTAGTGAGAACGCCTCGTCACTTTAATGAACATTGATGTCCACCGAATTATTTGTCCCATGTTTTCCTAACAACGAAAAAATATCCAAGGAATACTCACAGTCATATCTTCGTCTTGTCAATAATATATTTTATCTTAACATGTTGCTTGTCTAAACTACTCGTAAGTTCAAGGCTTAATATAAGACTAAGTTCTACCAAATACTCGTATATAAATAAGTTCAAGTAGTTTCAACTGCAACCGCAGCAAGTAGAGAGAATTAACCGGGATATAGAGATAGTTTTTGAGATGTCAGTAATCCTTACATTTAAACTACTTAAAGCCGCAGAGGGTAGGTATGATCTGAACACAAAATGTGTGTTTGTTGGGATAACAACTTGAAGTTTGCTAACTACGTCTTGGGCTTAACATTGGTTTTAACTTTTAGAATTAATTTCTCGAAGGTTCAAACCTTTAGAAAGGGGTGACGGGTGAAAACTTTGTTTTAAAATAAACACAAAAAAAACATATTAACAATAAAGGATAATTCCTAATATAAGTATATACGATTGCCTTTAAAGCTATTCAGAAAAATACAATAAAAAACTTCTGGAAAAAACTGAAACGACTACGATTAGGTATGTTTGGTGTACTCGTAAATAGAGAAGTCAGTAAAGCGATTAGTCTTTTAGCAGGTTAATAAAGTGGAACACGACATGGAAATTGGATTAAAACTTTAAGATGTTTCATCAACAAGAACAAAACAAGCAGTCCAAATTATTAAATAAATGCTTTGGGGCGGATGAAATCTTTGAAATGGCTTGTTGTACTTTAGGTGGCAAATTACATTATTCATTCTACATTAGTCAAATAATGGTTTCTACCATTTGAGTTTATTCTAGGGTAGGGTATCTGGGGGTCCTGGGCACGTGCCCAAAGCGCCCAGTGGGAATGAGGCCTGTGCACATTTCCTTGACTTTGCCGCGAATTTCACAATAGTTACAGGTATTTCATAATCAAGTGGGTAATTAAGGCAAGGTACTCACGTGGCGTCTTTGCTGCTCTCCTCCGAAAACGCATCATCTTCGCTCTCAGAGTGCGTCCGTTTGCTCCTCGGAGCCGGCGCGGGCGGCGCCGGAGCCGGGGCCGGGCCGGTCGGGCCGGGCGGGCCCCAGTAGCCCCACTGTTGCTGCTGCAGCGCGGGCTCCATGTGGCGGTGGTGGTAGTCCATGGTGTTAGGTGGCAGTTTGGAAAAGTCACAAATGTTGACACTATTGGAGAGTTTGTCACTTTGCCAAAACTTCACTTTGGTTTATTACAAAGAGTTTTTTGGTAATATTGACGAGCACAATTTACTTAGCGTATTGTTATTTTTCTTGTTGGCTTTCACTAATTGTAACTGCGGCAAGTTTTGAAATTACAAGTTGCACAACTCCGGTGTTATTGATGTCTGAATAAGTTCACAAGTTCACTAAAACTTTTTAAATCACTAAAGTTTTTAAACTGCTTTGAAAAAAAAAACTGTCACCCGCGTACTTTTTAAAAATGTTCACTGAAAGTCACTCAACCAATTAACGTCTCAAAAATTATCGCACAAGATCTAAAGGTCACGTCCGTAAGTAGGTCAATTCACGTTTCCTTCGTCTTTATCTAGCTCTTGCGTGCACGTGCGACGTGCGCGCGCGCCGCCGTCGTCGCGGAGTGTGGCGCCGCCGCGTGCGGCCGTGTGCCGCCACCCTTCGCCCATTTATAAAAAAAAAACATTTAGCGTAGACAAACCCACCCGACTGTCAACCTTCATGTAAAGCGATAACGAGATAAACTTCGATGGTGCGTTTGGGGAGTAAATGCGTTTTGGTTTTAAGCCGCGCGGGATGTATGCAGTATGCACTCGCCTATAGAAATATTATTATACGTTACAGCTAAACTGAACGATTTTCGACTATATTGAAATTAAATAAGGGTTGTTGTGATAGAGAATTCTTATTTGTAAATATCAAATTTGGCAATTTTGCGTTTAGCGTTTGTGTTCATTATTTTAAGCTTTGTGTTTATAGCAATAGGATTTTTTAAAACGTTAACGGAAATCAAATATCGTTTGAGCTATGCGTAAATTTTTAGTTGTCATTACCGACAATAGTTACAGTGTCTATACAGATGAAAATAGGGTTCAAAATGGGTTATTTTTTTGTAATTTTGTGGGGTAGAATGGCCACGTGTCAGGCGGGCGGTGGGAAAACGAAGCAGCAATTAGGAAATGCAATTTTATTCCTAGTTATTGGTGTGAACGAAGGGGAATGCATGGGTTGTATGGGAGCGTGGGAGGATTAACTCGCTATATGGTAAATAAGGGTAAAAAGCCAGTTGAATTACAATCGCCTTAAGTGCTTTTTTACATTAGGTTTGAATACACCCTAGTTTTTAATAAAGTTTCTATGGGAAATAAACTTGATTAGTTATACACTTATCCTATCTACAAAAAGTACATGTAGAAAATAATTGATCAAAAGAATACTTCTCATTTATATACCTAACTGAGCGGAAACTCGCAGTTTGCGTGTCACCTATTATTTAGTACATCTTTCAGAAACCGTGCATTTCCACCTTCCACTATATTTTACATACACGAGAAATCTATTTGGCCTGTTTCGTGTGAAACATTCCACTTAAGTAGGTACTATCTAGACTACTAACTAAACCAACATTTACCTTCGCATTAAACACTATTACACACTTATTAGTATCGCTTTTATGCTTAACTAGGCTTCGAACCTGAATACCTGTATAAAATAAATTCTAAGTTTTAATGGACGTAATACTTTTTACGTCGTAGGCCGTAAAAGTGGAATTTGTCCGCTCTACGCTACGTGGAGAGAAAATCTCATTTCCTGGGCAAGATGTAAAGCTTTAGACAAACCACACAGGCTGTAATTCGTAAAGCCCGAGATCGCATATTTATGGTCCGAGGCGGAGGTGAACACATGCAGACCCTGCGGTCGGGGTCATTCACAAATTTACCTCCCTAGGTATGCATTTTGCAGGTTTTGGTATTCCGTCTGGCTCAGGGATGTGAATCGAATGTAAATATATTTGAGAGGAAAAGAGTAGGTAGAGGTACTAGGTCCTACCTAAAAAGACACTTTAATTAGAAATACGTAATCGTTAAAACTTGTGCTGTACTCAAAAAATCCTGACGTCCAATTAATTCTGTGGCCGGATTTAGATTCAGTCTTATCTAAAAGTATTCCAGTACCAGTACGAAAAATAATATGAAATCAGTCCAGCCGTTTAGGCTTTATCTGGCCCCAAAAACACTTGGATACCTATGTACGAACCTACACACACGAAAAATAAACTTGACACGGCAACCTCTAAATAAAAATTTCACTTATTTTATGAATAGTATCTTCAATGTACAGTGGTCCTATTTTTGGAGTACCGTACCCAAAGTGTCCGCTCCGCTTTCTATATCCATGTCTGTCTGTCCGTCTGTCACAGTCACAGGGCTGTAATTTTCACGTAATGTGTATGAATGACTGTGGCCGCTATAAATACAATTACTGAAAATAAAATGAAAAATTTAGGCCACTGGACCCTAACAAAATATGTGTTATTAGGATCCGTACCCCAAAAGGAAAAAAACCGGAACCCTTATAAGATCACTTTGTTGTCCCTTCGTGCATTCGTCGTCTGTCTGTCAAGAGCCTTTATCTCGGGAACGCGTGGCGGGATCGAGTAGAAATTTTAATCATATCCGGAGTATATATTTCCCAAGGACCTAGTGGAAAAAATCGGAAAACCATAGATTTGTGATTTAATTATAATAAATATTTAAAGTAAAGTAAATTAGTTACATCGTTTAATTTACCCGACCAATATATTTTAACTAAAGTTATTTATTAATTAACAGTAACTACTTTATTTTGTTAGAAGTAAGTTTAAGATTAATTAACAATAAAATTTAACGATCCAATTAAAGTAATCCTCATTGAAAACTAAGTTATTCAAAAGTTTTTCAAATTTGCCGCCTAAACTAACTAATACTTCTTGCTATGGAGTTTAGGAGGAAGGAGCAGCATCTTTCATTTCATTGGAGAATATTAAAAAAAAAAGTCCAGCGGTAAGCAGTAAATAATAGTTCCAAAAGGTTCCACAAACAGCGCTAGACTAGGTGGAGTAAGTGAAACTATCTACCGTCTATAAACTGCAGGATATTAAACCTCAACTTATAGAGGTAGCTCAACTCTTTGCGATATCAAAACATTGTGAGACTCGTGATTGATTATGGTGTATTTTTTATTAGAAATTGTTGAAAATCATTCAAATAATTACATTAAATGATGAAATTAGAATGGGGAAAACGGATCACCGTCCTTCCGTCATAATGTGCTTTCCTCGTATAGATTTTGTACCAACTATTACAGCGTTTTGACTTTCATAAATAGTAGCAGATTTGATCTGTAGGAACAGAAAACTAACCTAGCTCTCTTGCAACACTAGCGCCGTCAATTTATCTCCTTTCAGATGACACTTTGGAATGTATGATGTGATGATGCTGCTCCTTCCTTTTTACACTCCATACTTCTTGCGATAAGAATAGACATAGAAACATAGAATATATAACTAAACGTCAGCAATGACGCGTTCGGATATCAAAACTGAATATTTCGTACGATTTCACTCGATAAAATTCATCAAATCGAATCAAAAATTAACGACATAAGTAAATTGATGCTTTGATGATGAATATATCCAACAATGATAATAAACTTAAACTGGTTTAAATTCGACTTTAATCAAACCACTGCACTCGGCCGTCTTATATAAATAATTTAACATAGTCGCGGGGTAATATTCGAACGCTCCTAAAAAAGATTATAATAAAAACTTCAAATTGTTGGCGTGTTTCCTGGACAATTTTAATTGATAAATCACTTCTGTGTCGGATCGAACGTACAGATAAAAACCATTACAGGTTGTATTACTTCTTCACATAGTTCCACATATTGTTGATTTACAGTTTTTCATCAAATCGAGAAAAAGCGGATCGCATTCAGGTACGTTCTTTTTTTAAATATATTTTTAATTTACTGTACATGAAATCATTGCTGAAAAATTATTTCATTCATAAAACTAGGTTTGTTTGTCATTTCTAATAGTAATGATTAAATCAGGGTCAATACAATATAAACATAACCTACAAATTGTCATGCTGCATGCTAAATCAAAAATCAAAATATCGCGATAGACCCGGTTCAATAAGTTTTAATTATGTGTTCAAACCGCGAGAATATAAAGTGTTATATGCTGCACGCTTTTAAAAAGTTCTGAGTATGCCTTGTTCAGGTTCAGAGGCATTGACATCTTCTGGGCTTTTAAACATGTCACCAGACACCAATGCCCGGGATATGTGAAGCTAGTATAGCAATACACCTGTTAAGCTATCACTCCTGTAGCACGAAGATAATCCCATTAGCGGGTTATACTCCCACACAAATTGTGACTTGCTGGTAGTGAGGGCTAAACAGTCCTGTTACAGTTCAAGTCATGTTTAAAAGAAAACCTGTTAAGCTAGTAAGTTACACAAAATATACTGATTTAGCTGTAGCTTCACACTATACTAAGCTAGGCAGAAACTTATTGAGTTAAGATTTAATTCTTGCATTGTAATAAGGTGGTGATATTTTTAAAATAGTGTCCACCACAACACTCATCAGATTACTAAAAACCTGAAAATATAGTATGAACATGAAATGAGTAACTGCTTAACATCAGGTGCGCCGCATGCTTGTTTGCCACCGTTGTAGTATAAAACATAAAAAATGGCACTCGGTGTAATGTTATAATCTTGAACATTGATTAATATCCAAGTACCTACTACCAATAACAATTCTAGAGCATGAATGTCAATATAGTCATAGCATAAGGACAGAACTATGCTCATAATTCTAGGCAGCCATGAAATAAGGTGAAACATGACTTTATGTCCTTTAAACGTACAGAGCTCCCAGCGCTCAGAAAATAAATTCTGGCAGATTAGTTTGGACCTTTGAGTCAAGTTTGGTGTCGTTATTAGGTAACTAGTTGGTGCCCAATGGCCAATTCATTCCCCATACCAGTTTTTTAGGGTTCCATAGCAAAATATGACGCAATACTTAAAATAATAAACTTTCAGTAGTAACTTAATTTATAAAAAACACTGTCCAAAAGCCAATTTAGTGCTGATTCTATAAACATTAACAGCAAATGGGTTAGGACAAACAACCCGAAAAACAAGTACTACTAACAAAAAACCAGCCAATTGCGAATCTGACTCGCGCACCGAGTATTCCGTAAATTTTTTGACTGGTAGGGCGCGGTTAAGTTAAGTTTACACCTAGTACGTATGGCGCCACATACAAATGAGGTGCAAACTTAACGCAACCGTGTTATCCTCATATAATTTTTGAAATGACAATTTTTTATTATGTTTATTTCACAGAATGGGAGAACCAAAAAGTCGCAAACGTAAATCCAAACCAGTAGATGCAGAGGATAATGAAACTAAGGTACTTGAATTGCCCACGGAAGAAGTAAGTGAAAGTGAACAAAGAACGCCTAAAGTTAAAAAACATAACAAAAAAAAAGGTTTAGAAGTGTCTACAGAAGAGGTTCATAATGGAAATGACGTAATAAATGAAAGTGAAGAATCTAAACCTAAAACTAAGAAAAATAAGAAAGCAAAGGTTTTAGAAACCTCTACAGAACATGTTGAAAGTGAAGAGAATGAAACTAAACCTAAAAAAGCTAAGAAAAACAAGGGTAAGTAATATAAGATATAAGAACTTATACTATAATATTCATATTATATACGCTCATATTGTATAAGCTTGTTTTGTATACCGTTCAAGGTGTATAACGAACGTTAGATATAACATCCATATATCTATTTTTGTTAAGTATAACGTTATTTAAGTATAATATCATTGTATATAACGATCATAACGTATAACGTTTATAATATCTCAGATTTATAATGTATATTACTCAATACATCTAACACCAAAATGCATAATGCTCGTATAGAAAAACCGCCTGCACATCAATTGTGTACATACTTATGCAATAGTTCGCTGTAAAATTTTATTATATGTACCTCCATGCAAGCAAGAATTTTGACGCTACACTCGCTTCGCTCGCTCCGCTATCCATGGTCATAAAATAAACCTAACCTAACCTACAGTTTTCGGTTTTTGACCCATATTCCATTTTGTAGCAGTTCTTCCAAACCGTATACTCGTATTTGCCAGAATTTCATCTGCCATTATCAATTGTGTACATACTTATGTAGTTCGCTGTTAAATTTTAATATACCTCCATGCAAGCAAGCATTTTGACGCTCCGCTCGCTTCGCTCGCTCCGCTATCCATGGTCATATAACAAACCTAACCTAACCTACAGTTTTCGGTTTTTGACCCATATTCCATTTTATCGCAGTTCTTCCAAACGGTATACTCTTACTTGCCAGCATTTCATCTGCCATTGTCAAGCGTGAGCATACGTATGCAATAGTTCGCTGTTAAATTTTAATGTAGGTACCTCCATGCAAGCAAGCATTATGACGCTCCGCTCGCTTTGCTCGCTCCGCTATCCATGGTCATAAAACAAACCTAACCTAACCTACAGTTTTCGGTTTTTGACCCATGTTCCATTTTAGGGGCATAGGGGTAGCAGTTATAACCGATTTAGTATATCATACGCTATTATATTTTCTAATCATTATACTAAAAGAAAGTATATACTATGATCTATATACGTTATGTATGTTATATCAACTGAATTTAGAGTATTTGAGTGTTATATTAAAAATCATTCTACAACAAGAGTATTATGCTAATTGACCGTTATTCCTAATAAAAATATTGATTTTGATGTTATAGCAAAAGTTTATTATATCTTGTGAACGTTATTAATGTGAAATTATATATTATGTAGTTATATCTCATGGGACGCACCCGAAAAACAAGGCTCTTGAAACAACAACTGAAGAACTTAATGAAAGTGGATCAAAAGAAGTAAGAACCAAGAAGGCCAAGAAACACAAGCTTGCAGAATCCGCAGAGAAAGAGGGTGAAGATGATGGGAACAAACATAAAGCTAAGAAACAGAAGGTGAGTGAAGCCTAAACAATAAAAAAAAATGTACTTTCAGTTAAGAACAGCTTTTTCCAAATATTCCAAAAAAAGCAATTGTGTCCCTAGTTTTTATCTACGAGTATGTTATTATTCCACATGAATAATTGTACTTTTAATTTTATTGAATAACTACTGTTGCACATAATCATGTTAATGACACATTCTCATCTTTCATATTAAAGTTAAGATTAGTGTGAGGCTTCTAAGCGATGTATGATTACATAAAAAAAAAAGTTAATACGTAGCCATCTGTACAGTCAGCAGCAAAAATAGCTAAGCTTTATTATAATACGCTCACAATGAACCAACCCTTATTCTCTAGATAACAGAGCCCCTACCTATCAATCCACTGGGCGTGCATAGCAACTTCTACTGCTGTATCATTTTGTTTTGTTCTATCATTTTGTCATTATCAGACTAACAAAATGATTAAGGCACATTTCGTGTGAACAGAATCCATCTGACATCCGACACCAAGAAGTGCCGGAGGAGTTGCGCGCTCAGTACCCGCTGCTCACAGACAAGGCCGTCGCTGAGAAGTTCATGGCTGTCAGTTTAAAGCCGCAACTTAGAAGTGAGTACATGCAACAATAGGTTATGTGATCACAATCCAACTGGTGTCCGACACAGAGTGCCAGAGGAGTTGAGTACTCAGTACCAAATGCTGACACTCAGATTTATCCTTATCTTGTTCCGATTTTTAATATATGGAAATTTCAACTGATTATTATAATGTATAGTGATAAATTTGAGTCCACGACATTTTGGCTCTCAAATAATAATCTTTTTCGGCTATTTATTAAAAATAATTTAATTTTTAGCTCGCCTACGCCAACAATTAAGAAACAAGTTTTTTAAAACCCCAACCGCGGAACTACCAGAGGCGATCCACAGCCACGCGCAGAGTATCCTCGAAACTCCGGATCTGTCCGAGAACGACCTCAGGAGAGTGAGATTACTCGTCAATATGCTGAGGATGGAGCTACTGGCTCCGGGCTCTTTCCATAAACAAGCAGGTGGAGGCGGCGATGAGACAACGGCAAAGGTAATGAGATTTTAATATCCTCTTTAACCCTTTGACCGCCAAAGACGGCAAATCACGTCATCGGGAATTCGTGCCACTGACGCCAACGACGTCTATTGACGTCAAAATTTCAGTAGTCAAAAACATGCTAATTCAAACCACTATCTGTGTTTCTTAACCCTTTGACCGCCAAAGACGGCAAATCACGTCATCGGGAATTCGTGCCACTGACGCCAACGACGCCTATTGACGTCAAAAATTTCAGTGGTCAAAAACATGCTAATTCAAACCACTATCTGTGTTTTTCAACCTCTGTTGATTTTGGAGCACACTTTTTTTTTTTTTTGGTTTGGCGTCAGTGGCACGGTGAATTGCTTTGCCGCTCGGCGCTCAAAGGGTTAATCTCTGTTGATTTTGGAGCACTTTTTTTTTTTTTTTGGTTTGGCGTCAGTAGCACGGTGAATTGCTTTGCCGCTCGGCGCTCAAAGGGTTAAATCCTTTAAACAAAATAATGTTATTTTACACCCAACAAAAAAGACGGGTGTTATAAGTTTAACATGTGTAGTACCTGTGTGTCTATCTGTCCGATTCAAATGCGGTTTTCTTTAATCGAAAACCTTGTCCCTTGAGATGGTCCTTACCTTAGCTATGTTTGGTGGAAATAGGACTAGTAGTTTCCAAGATATTCAGTTTAATTGAAATAAGTGACAAAATCTCAGCCAATATTGGTGCTAAGAATTCCAAATTTTGTAGTTATGTTCAATTATCTATATCACCCATTGAATGAGGGTCTCATGATGACCAGCTACATGTGCCGGGGGTGTTTTTAATTTAGGTTATTTAATAAAGTATAGTGTATGTGTGGTCGGTGTGAGGTATGGGGCCATCCATAAATGACGTCACACGCTAAGGGGGGGAGGGGGTCGACGAAGTGTGACATTGTGTGACAATAGGGTGGGAGGGGTCCTTAATTTCGTGACGTCACATTTCAAAATCTATTATAATCTAAGTGTGAAAACACGAACTATAAACTATTACTTTACGAAACCTCAAAAACATATACAACTATTTCTGTGTAATTATAGGGTAAGGTGCCCCGGTAATAGCCCCGAGTCACCTTACCAATTGTTTTGTCGACCACTCTCTCTACTAAAATCGTTTTTTGTTTTGTTAATTGTTTGATTTGATGTTAATTTTATAAAAAAATAATTTAAATGGAAAAAAACTTATTTCGGAACCGCTGTTTTCATTCAATAATTTCTAAATGTAAATTTGCAAAATATGTGTTGTCACACTAGGGAGGGGGGAGTCTCAGAAATGTGACTGGCTGTGACAAGGACGGGGGGAGGGGCAAAAAAATCATGAAATTCGTGTGACGTAATTTATGGATGACCCCTATGGACCGGTTCTACAATTACTCGCACTGTTGCAGGACGGTCTGACGAGCACACCCGCCCCCGACCTGAACCTGCCCGAGGAGGTGCTGGCGCGGTACCCGGTGCTGGGCGACGGCGACCTGGTCAAGAGGTTCATGGCCGTCAACTGCAGGAATAACCAGAAAGGTGAATGTGTGATCCTACTTCTTGTGCTTCTGCTCTTTCACAAGTTTTACCCAAAACATTCCCGGCACCTTGTCAAATATCGTCAAAAATTGATGACGTAATTTATGAACAGACCTTTAATGCTATATACCTACCTATTTTATAAATTCCAAACACATTGCGTATAAAAAATCAAGTACATGTGTATTGTGTAATATATTTATATTATAAGGGACAATCTTACACAAATCGACCTAGTCCCAAACTAAGCAAAGCTTGTACTATGGGTATTAGACGACGATATACATAATATATAAATACATATACATAACATCCATGACTCAGAAATAAAAAATTGAGTTCATCACACAAATATCTGCCCTGGCCGGGATTCGAACCGCCGGCTCAGTAGGCCTGGCATAACAAACTGCGTCGTCGAAAAATTGGGTATATTGCATCTGGGATGAGTGATTTGATTATTAATTCCCGCAAGTTGTTTAGTTCGATGTTAAAATATGTTTTCTTTTTAGGCCGTATACGGCAAATTCTCAAAGACAGCCTCAAGAGCAGCTCGGAGACGTTGCTCCCGGACGCGATCCACGCCCGCATGCAGGCCGTCCTGAAGACCCCGGAACTGGCCGACCCGGACCTCCGGAAACTGAGGATCCTATACAACATGCTGAGAACCGCGCTGCAGACTGAGAATCTTAGTGAGAAAAAGAAGAAGAAACCTAAAGAAAAGAAGGAAAAGAAACTAAAGACAAAGGAATCCGATGAAAACGAGGATCCTGAAAAGAATGAGAAGGGAGAAGATATACAGAAGGAACAGAAAGTTAAAGGTCCCAAGAGATATGTGGTGTTTGTGGGGAATTTGCCGTTGGACATTACCAAGGAAAAGGTAGGATTGGTGAATGTGGAATAAAACCGGTCATTATTTTCTATTCGCTGTCTTTATTAGGATTCCGCACCCAATAGGTAAAAACAGGATCATATTACTAAGACTCCACTGTCCGCACGTCTGTCTGTCACCAGGCTGTATCTCATGAACCGTGGTAGCTAGACAATTGAAATTTTCACAGATAATGTATTTCTGTTGCCGCTATAAAAGCAAATACTAAAAACAGAATAAGGTAAATATTTAAGTGGGGCTCCCATACAACAAACGTGAACGGTTCGTTAACTTTAGTCTTCATTTGTATCCGGCGCCATACATGAAATTGATTGGTTAAGGGATGAAAAGGAGTGTAGCAGAAATGTTGTTAAAAATAGTTTAAAAAGGATATTTTTGGAAAAAACTGCCCTAGGGCAGATTTTCCAAACGTATTCTTGCTTCCGTGGCTGTAGTTTAAGATTAACCTGTTAATATAATTATCAAATTCAAAAAATTTGAATTTGAATTGAATATAATTATAAGGTGCATATAACTAAAAATAATGTAGATGAGCGCGATCTCGCCAACAAACTGTCTCAGCAGTTTGGCGAGTTAATTACAGTTGCATGCAGTTATGTACACCTTTTTTTGGAAAATAAATAAAAAAAAAAGAAACATACCAGGAGCAAACTGAACCCGGCCAGTTAAGATGGTATAAGTGTCTGTATGGAACCCTCGGTGCGCGAGTCAGACTCACACTTGGTCGGTATTTTTGATGAATACGATATTATCATCAGTCAAAACACTTCCACTGATTGACATAAGCCTCTTCTGTCACCAAAATCGCTCCTGCGCATGGGCTCTAGCGATCTTCATCAGATCAACAGTCATCTGTGGACTTTGAACACGATAAGTATATACTTATCGTGTTCAAAGTCCAGTACATATGTACAGACAATTTAAAAAAACTTCGAATTTTCGAATCGTGGTTTTTATCGGAATTTCTTCTAATCTTTATCTTTTTGTTCCAGCTGTCAGAACACTTTTCTGACCTAGGGGGCCAACTCAAAAACGTGCGGATCCCAAAACCGAGAAAAGACAAAAAGAGTACCATAGCTTACTTAGAGTTGGCAGACGAACTGAGCTACGAGGTAAGTTATAGATATACATTATACATGCGCCGCGCGGTGTTTCCCGCTCATCCCACGGGAACACTACATTTTTTCGGGATAAAAGTAACCTACGTGTTAATCCAGGTTGTCAGCTACCTTCATACGAAAATTTATCAAAATTGGTCCAGCCGTTTAGGCGAAAAGAAGTAACAAACATACACATAAACCCGGAAACGCAGAGGTCGCGGGTTCAAACCCCGCTTCGATTGTAGTAGATCGCATTCAATTTTTCTTTCTTAATTTACCTTTGTGTCATTATTTACATAAACTTTCTGCCTTTATAATATTAGTGTGATAATATAGTATAGAGAACTGTGCGTATAGTGGGCAGTGTTCACGACATTTAAGAGGGCGCCGAGCGTTAGCGACTGAACCAGAGAGCGCGGGGAATGCGTATTTAGATCGGCGCGCGGCCGTCATAGTAAAAATGTATGGAGAATTAAAAGCACTTTTTGATAAATATGAACCTTTAATACCCAACAATAATTGAAATATTTGATGCGGACAAATTGTAATGTAAACATTCATCTTTTCAAAATCAGAATAGATTTCCATTGTTAAAGTATAAAAAAAACACTTAACGCCTGGTTACTATTTTACAATTTTCGTCCAACTTTACTTAGTTCTCTAGGGTAAAATATTAATAATCTTATAATTTTTCCACGGAGAAGTTGTTAACACATTCTTGGAAGTGCTAAATATATAATTTAGAAATGTATTAAACAACTAGTGTTGACGTTATCTACTTGACGGCAACTGCCTATTTTTTCACATTTCGGTCGGCGCAGTCTTAAGCGTAATATACAGTAAACGGCGATAAAGTTTGCACATCGATCTTTGGAAAGAGGCAATCGGCTAATTTCGACTTCGTATAGCGATATCTGTGTCGCACACACCATGACGTTTGTTTTGTCAGTCGTGGTTCAAATGCGAGAGAGTGCAGTCGCATATCCAAGTCAATATATATATAGAGTTGCTAAAACTTGCACAAAATTAAAATTGTACTATGGCATCTATAGCGAAAAAAGGCAAGCCGTTACTTTGCCAGTCACGCGAAATTAGCTACAATGTTTATAAATATTTTGTAACTGAAGCCGACCAATTTAAAAAAAAACATGAGAATGTTAATGCAAGTAATTACACTTTTTGTCGATCTTTAAACCCACATTTAAGTATCCTAGTAGTATAACATCAGTTGCTAATGCTCAGTCAACCCCTTTTAGGAATGTGGGCCTGAATTATTTTTCCCCAACAAGAACAATATAGCAATAACTATATATAATTACATCGAGTTTTACAGCTATATTCCACGTGAAATCAAAACAAAACAACAATAAAGTACTTAGTTCTAAATTCAAATTCTGATGAACGATTAATCTAATAATTGATGTACATGGAAATTAGCATTCGTTTGTATTCGGAAATGCGATGATTGCCGATGTGCATTCTTTATCGCCGTTTACTGTACGACATTTGATGATTAGAAGGTTCCCTCTGGCAGGATGAACCTTCTGAACCCCTAAACAGTAAGAATATTTTAAGGAGAGTCATCTTGAATTTTTGTAAAAATAATTTGCATAAAAAGTATTCACGTGCGAACCCGATCGTAGCGGCGAACGGCCCGGCGAGCGCACCGTCTTTTAAAAACCCCGTTTTTGTCTCACGCCGGTTTTTTACAAAAAATACGATACATATTACCATCACGAATATCGGATTAAAACTCCCACATCGATAGATCCTGTAGTTTTATTTTTATAAATCATGTAACCACGTATGATTCCTTACTGTTTTCCTTACTGAGACAAAAACGGGGTCTTTAAAAGACTGTGGGGCGGTACGTGCGTCTCGCTCACTCGTATGGCCGCGCCGCTCTGCCGCTCGCCGTGCCGTTGGTCGCGTATGGTACTCCGGAATGACAGGCGTGACTTTTGACGTCATCATACTATGATTGTTTGGTTGGTTCTGTCATGCCGTTCCTGTGTTGCTGGCAACACTGATTTAAAACACTCACAATTTTTTGAGATTCATACAGTAGTGTATTATAATTAGGCTTGCGACTTTTCGCTGCTCGCCGTGGTTGTCCAATCCATGGAGTCGTCATATGATAAAAAAATATATTCAAAGTCAGTTAGTCTAAAAATTTAATGTTTTATTAAATGTCATAATTTATGTTGTTACATTTTTAATGGGCACGTTGTAATAGTTTGCAATTAATTTTATCATAAATCTATCGGTAATTTCAAGCCAATTATGCATCCTTTTTGATAGGTACTTCTGTTGTGACAGACTACTCGTATCGTACTGACAACTTTTCGCAACTTAAAATTAGGAAACATTTTGAGTACTTTATAAATTGTTCTGGCGCAGGACGGCACAAGACAGAGAAAGATGGCAAAACCTGGAGGAGGCTTTCACCGCAAAAGGCGGCCCTTACATCTAAGAATAGATAAATATTAGATACACAAATTTATAAAAAAGTAAATAAATATAGTATAAATAAAATAAATAAACACTAACATAGGTATATATACATAAATAAAAAAAAACTAACAATATTACGCACTTTTGTTTTTTTTTTAAGTTGTAAGGGAAAATAAAGCTTTTTTATTTATTTTATTTTATTTATAAATTGTACTTTGTTCCATGCAACATTGCAATTAACGAGAAACAAACATAGATCTAAATAAAATCGTTCATATTTCCGGTCTTCTACCGGTAATTTTGGCTGTTAACATGCCCTATTATGATGGACTTTTTGAGTCTTAGGTTAGTACCACACGCGGAGCAACAAATGTGGGACCTGTGTTCACTTAATGTTAGTTCGTCGTAAGGTTCTATCCAATTTAGTATGACGCTATTTTCACCGCAGTAATTTTGATGGGATAAACTTTTGACATGGTTTACAACAAACCTTTTTTTCGCAGGTGTGAAATATTGATCACATAGATAACCATATATACAAGACTTTTATTATCATATTTTAAAAACTCCTCTAATGGCTCTAAACAGAGCTCAATTTCGCCAGGCGTAAAATTATTAATTTTAAATTAAACCAGTAATTATTGTAACGGTCTTCAATCAAAAGGGACAATCTATAAAGTACTCAAAATATTTCTTAATTTTAAGTTGCGAAATGTTGTCAGTACGAGTAGTCTGTCACAACACAAGTACCTATCAAAAAGGATGCATAATTTGTGACCACTAGGTATAATATGAAATTACCGATAGATTTATGACAAAATTAATTGCAAACTATTATAACGTGCCCATTAAAAATGTAACAACATAAATTATGACATTTAATAAAACATTTAATTTTTAGACTTTGACTTTGACTGAATATATTTTTTTATCATATGACGACTCCATGGATTGGACAACCACGGCGAGCAGCGAAAAGTCCCAAGCCTAATTATAATATAATACTCCCCTAGTGTATTATAATATAATACTCCCCGATTCCCTTGTTACCTGTATGAATCTCATAAAATTGTGAGTGTTTTAAATCAATGATTACGACAAAATAAAACTTGGTCAAAGAACATGACAATCGTACGTAATGCATATTTGCATTATTTTTTTTTGTACGCCTGGTATAAAAATTTTTTTTCTTATTTATTTTTTATTTTTTTGTTACCATAAAGTGTCAACTAATCAGTGACGTAGAAAGTTTCACTGGCCGGAGTGCCATACCTGACCTATTTTCTTTTACCTTGGACAATCTGTACTGTTTCGCTCAACTTGTGGATCGATCCACGGCTGCAGCCGTCAAATCGCCCCCCGTAGTTTGGCAATGTGCTGAGTGGACTGCTTTTTCGCACAATACTTGTAATTTCATGTTATATCTACCCCTAATACGGTATTTGATGACAGCTCAAATCAGCTACTCTTTATGAAATGTCAAAAACGATCTGTTAGTAACTTAGTATGAAGCTTCTATGATGATACTGGCATGTGACGTCATAAAAAGCAGTAGTCAAAACACGTCTTTTTAGTTATTGTACAATTAAAAATAGTATAACGTCCAAAAGTTAGTGATAGTTTATTTGGTTCCGCGTATTTTTCAATGTGTGTTTAGTGGTTTTAATGCCACAATTTATATTCACTATAATCAGACACCGTATTGCAGCGAAATAAATGTTCTTTCTTTGTATAACCAGAACTGTTAGTACCGCCGCACAGGCTACAAAAAACTGGCAAGTCCCTGGCAGTCATGGGTGCACGTATATTCAACAAAATACCTGAAATAATAAGAGATTCACCTACAGAACGTATTTTCATTACGAAACTTAAAACTTTTTGTATTAAAAAGGCGTATTACTCTGTCAAAGAGTTCCTTGATGAGTGAGTGTGTCGAGTCCTTTTGGTGTACATATATTATATAATTGACATGTTAATTTTAATTTGA
The DNA here is from genome assembly GCA_905147355.2 of Apotomis turbidana. NCBI lineage: Eukaryota > Metazoa > Arthropoda > Insecta > Lepidoptera > Tortricidae > Apotomis > Apotomis turbidana. The sequence goes on from LR990283.1 coordinate 1,403,193, forward strand.
TAACTGCTGCATTGGTTTCTTTGTGTACAATTTCAAATCTATTTTATTTCTTTCGACACTTTAGTATTATTAACTTTTTATTTTTTAAGACTGAACATGTAATAATTGAATGTTTATTGACAATGTAAGTTTATTACAAATAAATTATTCTATTCTATTCTATTCTAATTGATGTATACCGTTTGTCAGCTCGCGCTGTCGAAGCACCACTCGATGCTGGACAGCAAGCGCCTCAACGTGCTGTACTGCACGCAGCAGAACACCAAGGTCACCAAGGCAGAGGCCAAGGTAAGTGCATGCTTCCTTTCAACCGACTTCAAAAAAGGAGGGACTCAATGGTGTTGTCTTTTAGAGTTCGGTACCCAAAGGGTAAAAAACAGGACCCTATTACTAAGACTTCGCTGTCTGTCTGTCCGTCTGTCACCAGGTTGTATCTTATGAACTCGGTGCGCGAGTAACGTATGTTCAAGATTGGACAGATTCGTGTTTGGGGTTACGATGCCTTAGGGACTGCCTTAGGCCTAGGCTTCAAGAAAGGCTGCATTGTCAGCATTTCATGGATACGTTTCCTCACTTTTGCGATACAGACTCGTTGCTTGTGGTAACTGTACTGATGCCCAGAGAGCGCTTGTAATTTAAAAAAATATGTATTAGAGCCGTATATGGTGCGGCTTATATTGCTCATTGTACCCCGATATTTCAAGAACTTAATATACTACCGCTACCGTGTCTACATTTTAAGAATAACCAAATTTTGTTAACAATCACCCTTATCTCTTTCATCATAAAGAAAACAATTAGGTCTAGGAATCCGCTCAAACTATATCAGCCGAAATAAAGATTGAAAATGTTTGGCTCAAATGCATATAGTATGGCCATAAAGTTATAAAATAAAGTACGAGTGCAGTTTAAAGCGTTACACACACGTGAATTCGAAAAAAATATGTTTAATTTTTTTCTAAAGCCTGACCATAAGTGTATGAGGATTGTCAAGAGGGCGCTATTTATAAGACTTATATATATGGCAACAATTTTGCAACCAATCGCAACCGCACTATAATGACATTAGTTTGAATACCTGTCAGTTCCTAAGATAACTTCGTAATATCATTTAATGGAATGCATTCTTTTCCTGGCTCTTTTTCATGTAGTAAACCCGTGTACACGTTATTTATAATATTACGTTCACAACCGTGAATGATTTTCGGCATTTTCTTTGGATATTTTTAAATATTTATCTTTTAAAGATACACCACGAATGACATTGACATTGTTGACAATCCATCATAAAATCATTGCCAGTCAGTTAAGAAATTAGTTCCAGTGAAATTCCGCAATATGGCGCATATTCATATATTTCTGGTCAGGCTTTAAATGAATGTTTTTATTCTGTAACAGATTTTTTAAACTATGACAACTCTTACTATGGCAAATTAGTTTGAAAAAATTTTTATGGGTGAATGTTTTTGTAAGGTATATTAATTGACATATTTATCGCAATAATTCTTTAATTAATAGTAATTTACATGGTCTGAAATAAATGCTTTGAATTGAATAACACCTCTCTTTTTTCGTCGGGGGGCTAAATACATGAGTGTCTATTCAAAATACTAATTGTCACCAGGGCAAAGCGGCCAAGCTGGTCGCCATGCAGAAGTCCGGGCAGCTGGCCGGAAGCATCCCGCTCAGCAAGAAGCGCAGCGCGCGCCGCAACAAGATGAAGGCGGCCCAGAAGAAGGAGAGGGAGGCCTTGGAGCAGGGAGCGTGAGCAAAGCGAGGGACTAGTCCAGTTTGCGGGTATTTAGCTGATTAAGAGATCCCATCGTGAAACTATTCAGCGTGCTTAAGGCCTCCATTACATTTTCCTAAACTAGTCACTGACGAGAGGGATTCCCGTTATGATCTGGCTTTAGCCAGGTCTTCCGCACTCAGTTAAAGGTATTATTTTGGTGCCTACATCTAGGCACGTGGCTACACATTAACATACATTAATTTGAATGTTATTGTACATAAACAACCACTAGGTCCACCTCTAATCTAATTAAGGTTTTTTACTAGTTTAAGCCGATTCCGTGCGTATGTGGTTGAACCCTTAAGCATACAGTGTATAATGTTTCGGAAAAGCTCGTTTCAGCACGCTTTCTTTATCAATTTCGGTGAAATAGTTGAGATGGATATATGAAAACGAGCTTGTCTGACAAAATATTTTGGGAAAGCATTTTGCGCTATGTCTATACGAGTCATTTTCAAAATACATCTACGTAGTTAAGGGCTTTAATTAAAACAAAACTTAATTGATTCCATTGTGTTACGATAGTTACCCATACATTTTGTATGAGTAACTTTCGTCACGCAGAAGAAGCGATCGTAATTTTGTTTTTATTAAGCCTTTAACTATGTACATGTATTTTGAAAATGACTCACACATACAATATATTTTATTGTTAATAGGTATGTCACTGTTAATTATTGCGTTTATTAATTATTGTTCTTCTTTACGCATTAGCTAAGTTTTTTAGACACATAGATATAAATGATTTAATTCAATATGAAATTGTTTTGACTTGTGTATGTAATTGTATTAAATGTCGTTAGTTTTTTCTCTGTTTTATTATTTCATAAACACCAAAAATTCCCACTGAGACAGTTTCAAGGTTTCGGCCTTGTTGAATCCAGTTTCCAATAAATTCAGTCGGGAAAAACACGACGACGGCGGCGGGCAAACGCACCAACTATACCGGGTGATCAATCCAAATGGGTCAGTAGGGAGAAGTCACAAACTATAAGAGATAGGGAAATCTGTTCTTACGAACCATGGCATTGATTTTAGATATCAACTTGCTAAACGAATTTGTGTAGACTTTGACGGTCCTTTCTGACTTTTAGCGCGGTCTAAGTGTAGTCCCGTATAGACAAATAAAAAATTTAATCGATTGACATCCTCGAAAAAAAAATTCGTCGTGCCTATTCCTTACAATGGTAATATTAAAGTTTTCTTAAGACCTAAATCAACTGTGTTAGCCTTTAAAGCCTCCTTTAAGCCCTTAATTGGTCTGAACGTCCGATGCCCATTACCATAAAACGCTAATTGCTACGGACCCCTAATTGGAGTCCCGTATGCTGGGGCACGTTCCAAGCTTTGTCTATATTTGGAATAAATATTTTTGTTTTTAAAAGATTAAGGTACCCATTTGTAGTTGAAAGCGGTAGATAGTAGGTATAATATAATAATGTTCCTACTTACATAGGTTGTTACTTATGTACTGTGGTTGCACAACTGTATGGCCATTTATGAATGGATTCACATATGAATTGGTTCTCATGGAGGAGTCAGGAATAGTCCATTCATCTTAGAGTATTTTTCTGTCTACTATTGGACATATGTATACCTTCCTTTACATCTTCCACTATTTCCTGGATGATTTACCTCAAGAATCCATTATGAAGATAATTGTTATTATCGACGACGCAGTTGGCGCAGTGGTAAAGCAGCTACCTGCTGAGCTGGCGGTTCTAGGTTCGATTCCCGGCAAGGGCAAATATTTGTGTGATGAACACGAATACTTGTACCTGGGTCATGCATGTTCTATGTACCTATTTGAGTATTTATTTATCTATACATATAGGTATGTATATCGTCGCCTGGTACATACCCATAACACAAGCCTTCTTGAGCTTAATTTGGGACTAGGTTGTCTGATGTTTACGAGTAGGTACTTATTATTAAGATGACCTACACTCATATTACACAATTCCGGTTTAGTCCTAATAATAACAGTTATCAGTTAATACCTACAATAAAGTGTGCGTTGGGAATCCACAAAAGGTTTAGTTTTGTGCTATTACGAATGGAAAGTTGAGACAATAGACTCATTGTATTGACAATAAGTTATTGTGTAGGAAATGTCCATGTCTATACGTGGGGCATGGGGCGGCGCGTGACCACGCACGTTGCTTTTGTGACTGTACATGTCCTTAACAACCCTGAACAGCTTATTTCAGGAATTTGATGTCAGGAAGTTAGCCAAGGTTACTGCGTATTCCGGCTAATATTCTACAAATACAGAGTTAATTATAAACATAACTATTTACGTTTTGGTAGCGACGAATGTACTGTATACACCGTACTAACACAACGCTGGCTCAATATTAGGAGTTCTATGTTTGACTTTTGACGAGTTCAATTTTGAATATTGTCATAATGACATTAAGACGCATTTTAACTCTGAAAATGGAACCCTGTAATATTGGGCCAGTGACAAGTGGACGCTGTCGCCTAATTCAAGTGGCCGTATTGGCCATATCACGGAGAAATGAGATTCGAAATTCTGATAATATATATAATGAGCCATATTTCCTTTGCTTTGGTCAAATCGTCAATGTCAATGCAGCGATGGCAAAAAATCATTATATGTCCGTTGCATTGCCGTGATCAAACAGAAACTATTTATAAATTAGGGATATCGCGAGTCTCGCCGAATTTACTACCTTCTCTCATTATCATTATTTCTACCCGCATGACCTCATTTGACACAATCCTAAACGTTTTTAGGGTTCCGCGGTTCCGTACCCACCGTGATAGAATAACCACCGTAATTGATTTTTTTACAGATTATGTATTTCTGTTGCCGCTGGAACAACAAATACTAAAAACAGAATAAAATAAATATTAAAGTGGTGTCCCATTACAACAAACGTGATCGGTTGCATTAACTTTGCACCTCATTTGTATGCAACGTCAAACATACCAGGTGCAAACGTAACTTAACCGGGCCAGTTAAGATGGAAAGTGTTTGTACGGAACCCTCAGTGCGAGAGTTCGACTCGCACTTGGCCGGTTTTTTACTTACTTCAAGAGATCAAATGCCCTTTTTTATTAAAGCCCCGGCCGTGTCAAGAGGATTCCTTATTCAGTCGAAAATCGTATTAAAATGGCACAAAAGATCGGTGAGCCTCCGCCATATGACAATGGCTCAGTTTACAGAATTAGCAATAAGAATAAGGAGATTCGGGATTCCACACGCCTACGTGGATAACCCATTATTCGTGTCGGTGGACCATTTTTTCTAAAGTTGTACCTTAACCCCACGTTTTTAGATTTTGGATATTTAAGGTAGGTATTTTCTACTCAGAATCACGAGCTTTTTCGATCTAATTAGGAGAACGCAATATTTTTTTCATTCCATTCCGTTACCGGTATAGTTGGTTATATTATGCAAATGGTAACAGAATGGAACGAAAAAATATTGCAACTCATTTTTTTAAAACAAATAATTCATGAACATTCTTGGGACACTATTTTTCTCCTAATGAGATCAAAAGAGTTCCTGATTCTGAGTAGAAAATACCTAAAATATCCAAAATAAAATAAAAGATGGGGTTCAACTTAAGACAAAATGGCCCAGGATTAAAGGTCTAATCATTAAGGTAAAATCTGTTTGCGCTAGCGGCGTGCCAAAATCAGCGTGCTGTTGGAGTCAATCAGTAGGTACCGGAGTCTTCGCTCGTGCTTGCTGTTTTTTCAAAGTGCGAGCGAGAAGTCCAACTGATGAATGACTATGACAAAAACTGTCGTCGCTCCCCAAGCTTGACTGGTCCCAATTCGAATCAACTCGTAAGCTCAACTATAATACCTACACAACAACAAGAAGTGTATGTAATCCGCTCGCGTCTCCCACGGCAGAACAAAAAGTCATTTTTTACAATTATCTACACTACAGAATACACTCGACCTTGTAATCCCGTGTCAGAAGGAGTCAATCCGTCCTTATCTCGGATCTTTTGTTGGCAAACTGCGATACTGATCGGGTTTGTCGGCATTGTTTGGTTACGCGAGACAAGAGCTACGGTATCTTAGAGCCCTTAGAGGATATTGAATTTCATAATCCTAAATTACATTTTACTTTTACATACATAGATGAGATGATGGTTAGATGACCCCGAAATGGGAGTAGCATCAATACCTCTGCAGAAAAGCCAATTTAGCGTATATTAAAAAATAATGTTTATCCAGTATTGAGGATGTCAATCGATTCTATTTTTTATTGGCATCAAATGTCTACGAATATATTATATGCGAGTGCGACTAACTACTTACACGTAGACTGCTCCAAAAGTCAGAAATGCCCGTCAACGTTCAACATTCCAACAGAGCGCTATAAAAACGCTCCATAAAAATTTCACCTACCTACATTGTGACGTCATTTTGTGGGTTGGGTACTAATATTTGTATGGAGACAATAACTAATTTGCCATTTTTATCGAGAAAAGGTGCTTTTAAGTTCATGGTTGTAATAGTACAATTATTGTTTTGTTAACCTATTGACCGCCAAGCGGTCTAGCAATTTACCGTGCCACTGACGCCAGAGTAAAAAAAAAAGATGTGCCCCAAAATCAACAGGGATTGAAAAACACTTGTAGCGGTTAGAATTACAAAGTTTTTGATCATTGAAATTTGGACGGCTGTGGCCGACGTGGCGTCAGGGGCACGATTTTTTGTTGACGGCCACAGCCGACTGTGGCGGTCAAAAGGTTAAATTATGGGGGTTCTGAAAACAATTTCAATATTACTTATGGATAAAAAAATAAACTTGAAATATTGTTTGTGTACCTTTTGAAGTCTATTTATTTATTTTTTTCGATTTTTCCGTTTCATGACATATTGAGCTAATCTTATTCCAACAAATTAACATGAGCCTATTAATACAAGATGATTAATGCAAAACCCATTACAAAGTTCGATGTGTCTCGGTCATCGCCACTGTTCACTTTGCAAAGTTAGATTTCACTAAAACTAAATCTCCATGAGAAGGAGATTACTGCTGTGATTACTGCGGACTTTTAATCACAAAAAAATAAACGAAACCGAAATACGCCCATTACTAGGTATATTGTAAAATATACTTAAGTTAGTCTGTTTTTACATATTTATGTCTACAAGAAATATATGTAAATATTCTATTTTTTAATGTGTGTGCCCAACGCTACGACTGGCTACGAACACACGCCGTTTCGCCCGAAAACAGCGCCAAGCTAAGTGGAACGACACCTTGGTATTGGTACGCTGGCGCGTTCTTTACCGTAGCCCTTGTTGCTTTTAAATTGCAAAGATTGTCCACAGAGTTGTGAATTTTCCATTCTTTCAAATGAACTAGGAATTTCTTGTATAGCAATAGGTAGACTGTAATAAAACACAATGTTCATTGTCTTTGAAATTCATCGAATAATTTAGGTATAGGTAAACGTATTACCTACAACCCAACTATTTTTTTTGAAGACTCAAGTGGGCCCGGTACCTATCACTCTAATCTGAACTTTAGTTTGTGAAATATTTAACAATTCAGTAAGGGAAATCGATTGCATAACCACCGTACGATCATAATACAGAATTTTAATTAATCCAGGGCACTAACTAATGCCATAATCCTTAGAATTTGATGAAGTTTTAAATTCCAACCACACTAACTCAAATCTGAATGTATCATTTCACATATTCAAATCATTTAACGTTTACTTTAAACCCCTTTTTGATCTCCCGTTGATCCCAGCGGAGATTTGGAGAGTAGATATCTACTTAGGCACGTATAATAAATTTAGTATTTAGTTATCTTACTTTTTTATGATAAGTGTAGGCTTGTGAGCATAAACGGATCGCCTGATCACACTATAAAGGCCTGATGGTACCTAAGTCGTTAGCGAGAACAGTTACAAATGCGTCGCCAGCCGCACCTGGATTTTATTTGAATTTTTCATATAAATTTTCTCCGTAAGCTTTTCAGAAGTGTTACAAAACAAATCAAACCTAAGGTAAAGTTCTATACTACAACATTTGTATAACAATCGGAAAAGAGTTTCTGTTTCGGAGGAGGGCGTAGAAATAAGGCAGTTCGGGGAAGACATTTATGTAAGTAATTTAAGAATATAGAAAAATACTCAAAGAAAGCAAGTTTTCGCAACGAGATTATTACGAAGGTGACACGATAATAATGATCCAGACTTATTTATTATCTTTTTGTCATATAGGTAGGTATATATAGCGAAAGGTCACGCGCCCACGCCGCGAAATTGCGAAGGAAATGTACAAAAGATAAACGAAATAATGTTCGGAAGATATTTTGAGGAGACAAATGCGAACCCTAATAGGTCTCCGCGCTGTGATTGATTACGGAAAAATAATCATTTTAATTTTGTGGCAGTGGGGCACGTTAGGGAAAACAATGGCCGTTGGGGCAGAAAGGTGTGGCGTGGGAATATACCCAACACGGAGGACCGACGATCTGGTCACCATCGCAGGTAGCTGTTGGATGAGGGCGCCGCATGACCAATGGCACCGGTTCATATGGAGATCTTAGAGGTCTTTGTCCAGTTGTGATGCTTGGATGGCTTCTAATAATCTCATGTATTAGGTAAAAGTACCTTGAGCATATTTTTCCACTAACCACCATCATAAGCGGCATATAAACCACCAAAACCGAGCTGCGTGATAAGGTAGGGCGAGGCGAGTGCTATTGGTAGTTTTTTAGGGTTCCGTACCCAAAGGGTAAAAACGGGACCCTATTACTGAGACTTCGCTGTCCGTCCGTCCGTCCGTCCGTCCGTCCGTCCGTCTGTCACCAGGCTGTATCTCAAGAACGGTGATAGCTAGACAGTTGAAATTTTCACAGATGATCTATTTCTATTGCCGCTATAACAACAAATACTGAAAACAGGCCAAGAGCATGTCGGGCCACGCTCAGTGTAGGGTTCCGTAGTTGCCCATCCTTCACAATAGACGGGCGCAACAGCGGTTTTAGCCCGAGATTTAAATTACGAGAAAGATTTCAAGCTCTATAAATAGGTCGTAAGCGCCAAAGTAACTGTAATTACTTATTACCTTTTGGAAGTTATCGATTACGTGCGCCAGATTGAGCGGAATGTTTTAATGCAGTATGGCACTCAACTAATATATGTAACGTTCGAAGCATAAGGACACCGAGTGGCACGTACGTAATTTTAAAGAAAATTATGAAATTTTGCGATCTCAAAAACGGCTTGACCGAATTTATTCAATATAGTTTTCATTGAAAGTACCTATAATGCCTCATTTTCATGATTTTTTCCATAATTTTTTGACCCGTGGTTGAAAAGTTAGAGGGGGGGACACTATTTTTAGGGTTCCGTACCCAAAGGGTAAAAACGGGACTACTGAGACTTCGCTGTCCGTCCGTCCGTCCGTCCGTCTGTCACCAGGCTGTATCTCAAGAACGGTGATGGCTAGACAGTTGAAATTTTCACAGATTATGTATTTCTATTGCCGCTATAACAACAAATACTATAATAAAACAAAATAAATATTTAAGGGGGGCTCCCATACAACAAACTTGTTATAGATTATGGTACGGAACCCTACATCCGCGGGTCGGACTCGCACTTGCCCAATTTTTTTTATTTTCGGAGCGAATATTTACAAAACCGCTAACTTTATCAAAAATAATGTTTGGAGACCCCCATTGTTTTTAAAATACCTATTCAACGACACCCCACACACTAGTGTTGGAACGAAAAATAAACTCCCCCCCTCTTTAGGTGCACGGGAGGTACCCGAAAGTTTTTTTTTTTTAGTTTTTATTGTACCGTTTTGTCGGCGTGATACCTACTCACACCAAATTTCAGCTTTCTAGTACTAATGATTACGGATCTAAGCCGCGGACGGACAGACAGACGGACAGACGGACATGGCGAAACTATAGGGGTTCCTAGTTGACTACGGAACCTTAAAAAGGGGGGCTCCCATACAACAAACTTGTTATAGATTATGGTTTGGAACCCTGCATGCGTGAGTCGGACTCGCACTTGCCCAATTTTTTTCTCTTAGCTCTAGTGAAATAATATACCTTTCTAATTTTTACTGACGAAACAATTACATTATGTCTTTTGAAATGATTTTTAATGTGGGTAAATTAACACCACATTTTTGATACAAATATCAACACGCAAAGAAACAAAAATATTGCGCTCATACGTGGTCCACACCCGGTTTCGGTCCGGGACTCGAACCCGGTATCTTTGGATTACCGGTCCAACGTCTTACCTTTCGACCTTTCGATTACCGTTAGTCCGCTTTGTTTTTTTTTTTATATATAATTGACTAAGACACCTCAAGGCGACCACACCAAAAGCTGTCTTCCACCGATGGTTATCAAAACAAACAAGTTCAATACCATTCTGTGATTCTGCACGCCTTATAAAACTCGATTTTGCAAATAACCCACCGCAGTCACACGCTAAGACCAGAAAAAAATCAGAACAACAAAGGGTGGGTTTTTGCCCTCGGGATTAACCCGTTGTCTGCAGCGATGGGAGTTTGGGACAGGTGTGGTGGTATTGTGAGGGTGTCAAGTGCGATGGAGGGACCGTAACGATATGCGTTTTTTGGATCGGTCACCAGTGGCTAATTCAGTCACCCACACAGTGATGACTTGATAAGTCCGTATAAAACATTGCCGAAGTATTTTTGGTTGTTCTTTTAAAGCTGCCTGGGACTGGAAATTATTAAAGTGTTTTGGGCGTGGTAACACGACCGATCGACGACAGAAGGCAGAGCCGAGTAAATAAAACGTCATAGGTAGAGATGTGCCCTTCTCGAGATCCTTCTTTCCTGATTTTTATGGGGAAAGAACGTGCTCGAGAACATACATTTATAAATCGGGAAACGCTCTCGAGAACGGCACATCTCTAGTCGTAGCCTTCTTTCCCACTCTAACTTTCTGGTAGGTATTCATTGAGATACTATACTTTCTACCAACTAACTAAAGTCGCGTCGTTGTAAGATGGCGTTAGCAGTACCTATATTTATTTCATTTATTTATTTATTTCATTTATTCAACATTACAAGCCATGTTTATTGCAGAGGATGTTAATTGTAGGTAGTTGATACATGACACCCTGGTAGGGCATTTAATGTCAGTTAACTAAGCACTTGCCTTATTCTATAAAATATCCATTCATGCATATGGGGATTACATTATTACATAACATCTGTACATTCCCATATTTCGATATGGTAGGTGGGCTCTTGTCTCGACTGTCCCGAATGATGTTAATCTGCCTTCTGAGTTCTGACACTGGCATAAAAAAATCTCAAACCACAACCACAATCAAACTTCGCCCTGTTTGCCTCCAATCCTAACCTAAAATAACTATATTTAATCCGGCAGCGTGGGATCTCATTAGTCGGTATTTGCCGAGGGGCCCCTGTTTACCCCGGGGTCGAACCTGGCCCCCGGCGCTGTGGATTCTATCCAACCGCGGCTGGAATGGTAAACAGTGGAAATAAATTAAAGGTGCTGAGTTTTCTCGGGATTTCTCATTTTTTTAATTTATCGCAGCCATCGCAGGCATTAATTTTGTATTACTGTAGCAAAATTTCAACCTAATAATGAATTATTATTATTTTGACGGTTTTTTTTATTATCTTCATTAATTATGCCGAAATAAGCTCAGCTAATTTATTTTACGTTATCATTTCAATATTTACCTACCAGCGTAGGCGACTGACTTTTGCTTTTTCAAACGCTTGCTTGGTCAAACGAGCAAACGGATCGACTGATGGAAAGTGATTACCGTCGCCTTAATAGACATCTGCAATATCAGAGGAGTCACAAGTGCGTTGCCTGCCTTTCAGGTGAGAGTACGCTCTTTTCTTGAAGGTTTGAAGGTCGTATCGCTCCGGAAATATCGCAAGCCACATTAAATACCACAAAAACATTCATTTTTATAACAGAATAAATACTTAATAAATAAATATATTTAGTGCCTAGCAATAAAATTGATGGGCAATCATCACAAAGTGCCATCCTGCGAGACAGGCGTAGCTCAGTGCAGGTGACACGGGTAACTTTATATTTTCAATTACATTATAGTGATATCGACTAAATTTGTTAAAACCATGTACCTAAGTCTTTCCACTGTTAAATAAACTATTTTGATTTTTTATTTTTATTTTGAAATATTATGGGACAATCTTACACAAATCGACTTAGACCAAAACTAAGCAAAGCTTGTACCTACTATGGGTACTAGACGACGATATACATAATATATTGTAGTATGTAGCTAATGTCTACATTTAGTATAGCATGCAGTATAGCTGTAGCCTAATGCATATTGCTTGGATAAGCGTTAACCTTATTGTAAAAATGTATATAAGCTAATGTTTTAAGAAATTAAACGTTCACTATCTAGAGCTCGGCATATACTTTGTCTCCCGTCAACGTCCCTTGTCGACCACATTATTAAATATATTACATATAAATACATACATAGATAACACCCATGACCCAGAAACAAATAATCGAGTTCATCACACAAACATTTGCCCTGGGCCAAGATTCGAACCGTGGACTGTCGGCTGAGTAGGCAGGTGTCTGCAAACCGAGCCAACCGCGTCGTCAAATCAGTTGATTGCTCTTTATTTAGTTGCTTAAAAATGGTCAAACTGACAGAGTTACTGCTGCATTTCCATCTACTAATAACGTAATATGAATACGATAGTCTGTGGGAACACCAATCACAGTTATATGTATGTTATAGTCCTCGGTAGCTAAGCAAGCAAACATTAACAATGGTCACATTACGGAGGATTTGGTTTCAATCAGACCAACTAAACACTGCGCTTTCATCAACCCCTAGTCGACAACATAAGTTCCATTTTATTCTGTACGACGGATAGTTTTAATGTGGTAGAGGAGACACGTTCCCACGTGAAATGGGGGTGTGCTTTGTTGAGTCCCAAAACGTCGTAACTTCTATGTAAGTGCTGAGACACTTGGCTGTTTTCGTACTGGGAGGTTTAGTGAGGGTGATCGGGTTTTTATTGCGTTTTTTCGCATACGAGTAATTATTTTGAGTATCTGCTTTTGTTTGCTTTTATAAAGTGGAGGTTGAATCATGTTTCGTTTGATGTGACGTTTATGTTGGTCGTTTTTATTGAAGGATGTTATAGTTCTTTGTAATCTTTCAGGGGTTTGAGAATGTGCCGTGTGTAGGCCTACCAGGCGCGAGGTGCGTGAGTCGTGGGGATATTTATAATACGGCTCTGTTTACGGTCGCATAAGTACAAAAAGTCCGTAAATTCTGAGAATTAAATTTGTTGTTTTTTAACTCAAAGCTTCTCCTAGAATTTTGTAAGCTACACAACCTTTAATCTAATAACAGATCGGCGAAGCTCGTTTTTAATTCAGACACCTCTCTATAAAAACCGAATCCGTTTAAACTTCTAGTCCCTTTACTTAAGCAAGGTATTTCACGTCACCCTAGGCCATAGATAAGTGTAATTTTCTGCCCGGGGAGAAAATCTCACTTCCTGGCCAAGGCAAGACGTAAAACTTTAGACGAACCACGGGCGGTAATTCGTAAAACCCCAGATCGCATAAAGCCTCACATTCGGTTAGGGCCACAAAGACCCGCGAACTGGAACATTCACGAATTTCACTGTTCTATAGGTAGGTATGTAGCACAGACAACCCCCACTAGACGGAGCATGTAAGGCGACCCGCGCGCACCAACGATATGGTACGGCAGAACATTAAAGTATGAACTCGGCGGCCACCGTTTAGTTGCTTCCTTGTTTATGATCCATGCGTACGTCAACGAAAAAATAAATTAAATAAATAACATAGTAAATTGTAGTGTTAAGTGGTGTAGAGGGACCTCATAAACATGGACGGAACTAAACGGTGGCCGCCGTGTTGATACTTTAATGTTTTGCCGTACCATATCGTTGGTGCGCGCGGGTCGCCTTACATGTGCCTTGCATGCTCCGTCTAGTGGGGGTGGTCTGTGGTATGTAGTGAACTGTAAAGTAAATGTTTCATACATATTTTCTAAAATAATCTGTTTCAGAAGGGACAGATAGAACAAGATCGGGACAGTTGAAATTATGTAAATATCTAAAAACACTAAAACTGACTGGGAATAAAATTGGGAATCAAGCTTTTTTTTTATAATAACCATAGTATTATATAATCTGTGACCGTATTTACATAAATATTAAACAATGGTACCTAAATTATCAAAGAAAAATATAATGTGATCCAACTGCAATGTGGTATTTCCACATTAAAAAGAGAATCGAAAAAAAATATATTAAAAAAACACCTACATTTTTTTGACTCAATATTTAATCTGACCCGACCTTAGCCTAGTCCAAGGACGATAAAATAGAGCCCTAAGTATTTTATTACCGCAGCTACTTAATTCTGCGAAAAGAGAGAGTGCCTAATACTCATTGAGTTTACTTTTCATCTCCGAAAGAATGCTTCATTAATTGAAGGAAAGCCAACATCATTAATTATCTGTATGTACTTACTATAAGTCCTAATAATACTATAAGTACTAATAAGTCCTGGTTTTTCTTCGTAACAAGCTATAAGGTAACTTTTAAGCCAAAGTTGACGTTTTATTTACACGTGCGTTTATTGGTGACTGTACTTTTCCACAGGCATCAAGCCCAATGAAACGATTTCTATAATAAAATAAACCACTGGAACCTAGGATTGGTCATCATATAGGTAATAGGTACAATGTACCTACCTGTGTTGTTTTTACATATTTAAGCTACTAAAACAAGCACTTGCATGCAACATAAATATTCTACCTAAGTACCTAAGTATTTCACGACTTGAGGACTCTGACTCTGACTGATTAGTCCGCGATGTTTTGTTCTCTACGTCTAGTTACCTGAGTATGTGAAAACTATCACCGTTCGCGAAGCAATCACCATTCGATTGATCCATGGATTAGGAAGTATCTAGGCCTAATCAATCGAACTGTGATCGCGAATCAAATTTCACACCTGCCAATGACATCCCACGATAAATCACCCCAATCAATGACAATAGCTTCCGCGTGGCCCCCACTAACTGCTCGCAAATCGACGAAACGTCATAAGTACAGTCCAGAGTAGCACACATACGTCGTTATAGAGTTGCGGCGCCTGCGCAATGATTGTAGACTTAATTCATGTCGAAAGGGAGTAAGTGTAGTTGTGGTTCTAGAGGTGATGTGTTGTTTTAGAACTGTGCAGCCAATGAGTAGTAGCCTCGTGCGACTCGGGGCTCGCACGCGCTCACACGCGCGACGCACGCGCCGGGGCGATTATCTAACTTGCTGAAATGATCTGTATTCTGTATTATTCTTTAGTGTGTTGTCTGGTCCAATGAAATATGAATGAATGGTTGACTGCATTAACAATTATTGTATTAACCTGTAAATTACGGAAGGTGTTGATAAATTTGCCTGTTGTTTACCTCTCAATTGTAATTCAAATTTTTGCGTTGTATTTCTCCTGTATCTTTTATGAGGTGTTTAATAAAGAGTACTTGTATTGTATTTAGTGTTCAGTATAATTCGTTCGTGCTACGACCAACAACCAGACCACATGACACTGACACACGAGAGTTAAAAAATATACATCGTAATAGGTGTCATACGTGCTTTTCAGCTAGTCGAGCAACTTGAAAAAACAACCTGGTTAGGTTATTTGGGATAATCGTTGATGACTAGTGAGATTTTTAAATGGAGGTTGTGCCTTCACTTACTATTTTGACTTAGGTACTGTAGACTGTAGAAGTACTTAGATATGATTCTAAACCATAAGTTTAAAGTTACGTAGAGACCAGCGTTTTGCTAAAAGGTTAATACCTAAGTTAGAAGCCCAACTATCCGAACTTCAGTAGGTATCCTTAACCATGATTTAACGTGACCGTACTCGCTAGCGACTTTGTAAACGCTTTTTATGAAGAATAGTACCTACATGCGCCCCTAGCGGTCACTTTATAGAACTATAATATAAATCGTTTACGTATTGATAAAGGCATAAAGGTACTGACGTTGCAATTTAACTTGTGGAATATTTATATTTTCTCACTCTTATATGTTCTCTAGGGTTAGAACATCTTGCCGCGACTCGTGTGTCGCGCGACTCAGTGTCACTATTTTTGCTTGCAGTGTTGGAAGGAGACATGCATCGTTTCTCGCGTGACAAAGAGTCGCGTGCAACATCGTACCATCTTTAATGTAAATAAATTAATCATGCATTCATTCTATTCTATTACTTCAATACCTACTCTTTAACTTTGCCTAGATTTGATTAGTAACAAGTAGCTCCATCTGTTAAGTTTTGTTGGTAGCATTCGTTCGTAGTCATAGTGCTGCCACCTAGTATACAATATCACTTACTAGTCTGTTAGTTTAATCTTTTGAATGCGTAGAAATCGCTTGCTGCATCACTCACTAGGATGACCTCATGGTATAGGAAAACAAGGTATTATACTACTCCTGAATGACAGACGGACTTTCGACGTCATCAGCCATCACGCTATGATTTATTTATTTACAGACAAAATTTATACAGCATTACAGTTATTACCAATACACTGTACAATTTATAAACATTCAAAAGAATATAAATAAAACTTAAAAGTTAGGAAATCCCGCAATCATTCATCGCCTCACAATACCTCAGGAGCATGATTGGTTGGTCGGTTCTCTCAATCCGTTTCTGTTGCCAGTGACGTACATAATACTCCCAGAGCTCCGAATCTCATGAAATCGTGTTTTAAAATGAAATTTAGTCAAAGAGCATGACCAACAGTAATGCATAATTATTAGTTTTTATAAGGCTGGCGGCAAACATTTTTTTCCTTGGTGAGACTTTATGTCACTGATTGGTTGCCGAACTAACCAGTGACGCAGTCTCACCAACCGTCCTTTCGACGTAGCACCGAAGGTACGGAGTGTCTCAGGCAAGGCCGGTGGCGCGCGAGCCCAGGGCCCGAAGGATGAGCTCACCCAGACACTAGCACCCTCCATGCCTTCCTAAGCAAACATACTTGCTTGAAAATTCGTACCCATGTGTACCATGTTACTCACATTCACACACACACACACACACTCACTCACTCACACACACACTCACTCACTCACACACACACACACACACACTCGGGGCAGAGGAGATACTGCTACCGGGCGCGTCTCCACCTGCGGATAGGAGAATGCTCGCTGTTCTTAGAACAGAGGGTAGGAGTGAAATAAAATAGCTCCCGCGGACAAAACTCCCCAAGTCAAGGTGTCAAGATACCGTGCCGAGGACTGCATGGCGTCGGGGTTACGGCGTCGCAAACGGTTCCCCTGGGGCACCGGGTCCCACCTCAGGTGTAAGTAGTGGCCTTGCTCCAGCAGCCGGGGCTCCGCTGGAGTGGACTTATATTTCCCTAGGTTCTCGTGGGAACAAAAATGGAAACAAACTTACAACAAAAAAAACAAAATGAAGAGCAGCAGGAGGTCAATAATGACAAAACAGCATTGAAGAGATTGCTGGACAGACATGAGCATCTGATCAATTCACTATCGGAATTCATCAAAGGGAAGATGAATGTACATGGAGAGATCCGTCGATATGTTGCCTCACTAGGTACGTCTTACAAAAGGTTTACTGGTGAGCTGGAGAAGTGTAGCCTAGAATCAATACGGCCTAACACATCCATAGGAGTGGCACAAACATCACCGATCTTGCTGAGGTCGCTTTCCGAAACTACAGTGAAAGACACAGATATTGAGGAAGGCGACAAAATGACGCCTACGAGTAGACAATCACGGAAAGGTAAGCGCAAAAAGCGTGCTTCCCCGGAGGAAAGCAGAGCTTAAAAAACTGAGAGCTGAAGTCCCACAACCATTAATAATGGAGAATAAACGACCTACTAAAGTTAAAGAAGCAGAATGGCAGACTGTAGGAAAGAAGAAGAAGTCCCCGTCCCAGAAGGCAGTGCGTCCCGATGCGTTAATTATCCGCGCAAAAGAAAAGGAAAACTACGCTGAAATCCTTAAAAAAGTGAAACAAGATGCCTCTGCTAATCAGGCTCGCGATTATGTAGATAAGATTCGAAGAACAACTAAGGGGGACATACTTATGGTACTGAGTAAAGAAAATAACGAGAAAGCACCAGAGCTACAAAAAATTTTTGCCAAGATACTGGGGGAAGAGGCAGATGTCATCACCAAAACCCAAGAAGAAGAAGTGGAAATAAAAGACCTTGACGAAACTACAACAAACCAAGAAGTTTTGGAAGCATTACAAAAAGCAGCGGGGAATGACTGTGAAATATCCCTAGACGCAATTAAAAAACTACGCAAAGGATACGGTGGAACTCAAACAGCCACAGTGCGGCTTAAAACATCAACGGCAAATAAAGTTATTGGTGAATACGGCAAAATTAAGATAGGTTGGGTGAACTGCCGAATAAGAAGGAATGTGATACCCTTCAAATGTTTCAGATGCTGGCAGTACGGCCACATTGCACGTAAATGTAGTAATAAAGTTGACCGTACAAATCTTTGTATGAAATGTGGAGAATCAGGCCACAAACTAGCGGACTGCAAGAAAGAAGCCGTATGTGCGCTTTGCAAAGAGAAGGGTGCGGACTATGGCCACATTGCCGGTAGCAGCAAATGTCCGGTCTTTAAGGAAGCACTTCGGATGATAAGGAACAACCGGAAACAATGAAGATAGTACAGATCAACATTAACCATTGCGAAACTGCACATGACTTGCTACTACAAACTGTGCGGGAACTAAAATCTGATGCAGTGCTTATTTCAGAACCATACAGGTCACTTGACACTAATGCTTGGGTTACCGATGCTAGTGGTAAGGCTGCCATATGGGCGTGCTGAATGCATGCTCCCCAAAACACCAACCGAGCTGAAAATGGATTCATAAGAACAGAGCTGAACGGCATCCACTTCTACAGCTGCTATGCACCGCCTAGTCTATCACTAGAAGAGTTTAGTACCTTCCTTGGTAAACTCTGTCTAGATAATAAAGATCACGCTCCTGCTGCCATTGGGGGCGACTTCAATGCATGGGCAGTAGATTGGGGCAGTAAAGAGACCAATGCAAAAGGGCAGGTATTGCTGGAATCAGTATCTTCGCTGGACGTGGTTCTGCTGAACCACGGAAACAAAGCTACTTTTGAAAGAGGAGAAGCTAGCTCCGTCGTAGACCTTACATTTGTAAGCAGCAGGCTGGCAATTAAAATATGGTCCTGGCAAGTAGCAGATATATATACTGCTAGTGATCACAGAGCAATAACCTGGGAAATACTGCCGAATCAAACGACCAGTACGCTGGGAATAAAATCAATCGGCTGGAAGGAAAAGGTCTTTGATCCCAATTTGATGCAGATTGCGCTGGATTGCGGCCCCATAAGAAGCAATACTGCTAACCACAAAGCAAATGAACTTATGAACAGAGTCAGTGAGGCGTGTGATGCCATTATGCCAAGAAAAGGAAACCGCAACCAGCTCCCGGCGATGTATTGGTGGAATGAAAGAATTTCCACTCTCCGCAAAGAATGCGTACGGTGTAGAAGGCTTTTTCAGCGAAATAGAAATAAAGAAAATTCGTTGGAAATGGAAACCCTGTTTAAAGAGGCCCGCTTGAAGTTGAAAAAAGCCATAAAGGAAAGTAAGGCCCAAAACTGGAATGAGCTACTAGAAGAAGTGGAAAATGACCCATGGGGCAGACCTTATAAAGTAATAATGGCGCGATTGAAACACAAGCAAACGAAATCGCCGAGTTGCCCCATATTACTCAAAAAAATAGTCAGTGTACTGTTCCCCGAACAGCAAAAGTGTACATTTACCATTGACCAGAAAGAGCATGATGATCCCGTTGCCCCAATTACTTACGAGGAACTGATGCAAGCTTGTAACAGAATAGGTAATACTAAGGCTCCAGGCTTGGACGGCATTCCCAACATTGCCCTTAAAACCGCTATTAAAGTGGCACCCGAACTGTTCCTCGATGTATATAATACCTGTCTGCAAGAAGGAAGTTTTCCAAATACATGGAAACAACAGAGACTAGTACTTCTGCCTAAAGCCAAACAACTTACTGATGACCCATCTTCATATCGCCCGCTGTGCCTGCTGGACACTGCAGGTAAGGTATTAGAACGTATTTTGCATGGGAGGATAGAAACTGCAGTTGAGCCATGCCTTTCGGATGGACAGTATGGATTTCGAAAAGGACGTTCCACCCTGGACGCTATCGACCTGGTTGTCAACACTGCCTACCAAGCTATCGCTGGTGCAAGATGGAAAAGAGGAGCAAAAAAGTACTGCCTAGTGGTAACATTAGACATAAGAAATGCTTTCAACTCTGCGAAGTGGAATGTTATTATGGAGGCCCTAAAAACAATGAAAGTACCAGCATATTTGCAGAAGATCGTAGCCAGCTACTTCACGGATCGTATCCTTAAGTATGATACGAAAGATGGGCCTGAGGAATACTTGGTCACAGGAGGAGTACCCCAGGGCTCTGTCCTAGGGCCACTCCTATGGAATGTTATGTACAACGCACTGTTGGAACTGAACCTGCCAACCGAGACGAAGCTAGTGGCATTTGCGGACGACGTGGCTGTTGTTATCGTAGCTAAACATTTGGAGGAAATAGAATGGGCATTTGACCAAACCTACGACACAACCCGACGGTGGATGAAAAAGGTTGGATTGGAGCTGGCTAACCATAAAACGGAGGCAGTTCTGATTACTAGTAGGAAGATAGCAGAGACTGTAACCCTAAAAGCCGGAGATTTTGAACTCACATCACAGCCATATATTCGCTACCTGGGATTAATGATCGATGCAAGGCTTAACTTTAAAGCACACGCTGAATATGTCGGACAAAAGGCAGCAAGAATTGGATCGACACTGTCTCAACTAATGCCTAACGTTGGAGGCCCGAAACAAAAACGAAGGCTTTTGCTTTCTTCCGTGGTCACGTCAGTTCTTACCTATGGCGTCCCTATTTGGGCTAAAGTGCTAAAGACTCAGGAAGCATGGAGACAAATTGCACCAACTTACCGTAGGAGCGCATTACGAGTCGCAAGCGCATTCCGAACAGTGTCGGATGATGCTGTATGCGTTATTGCTGGAATGTTGCCTATAGAAGTGTTAGCTGAGGAACGAAAAGGATTATACCAGCGGAAAAAATTAGAACACCTAACCCCAGCGGAGCTAAAAAAGGAAGAAAGGCAAAACAGCGTCGATAGATGGCAGAACAAATGGAATGATTCCGCTAAAGGAAGATGGACTTATCGGCTGATACCCCAGATAGACGTATGGATTAATCGTAGTCATGGATATATTAATTATTATCTCACTCAGATGCTATCGGGACATGGATGCTTCCGAGAATACTTACACCGGTTTAAGTACGAAGATTCCCCGGAATGCCTTAATTGCCAGGGACTTGTTGAAAATGCCGAACATGTTCTTTTTACATGCCCGCGTTTTGAAACTGCTCGGAATAAGTGGGAAAGTATAATAGGAATGAAACCCTGCGCAGAAAATATAGTAGCATGCATGCTATCTTCGGAGTCGAACTGGAATGCAACAAGCTCCTATGCAACAGAGATTCTCATTGAGCTACGCAGAGAAGAGCGTGAAAGAAATTTAAAGAATAACAAGGCGAAATAGGTCTGACTAGATACCCCTCTCCGAGAAGCAATACCTAACGGTGGTCCCACGGAGATGGTGGTTAGAGAAAAGAGGTGGTGTTTTTAGTCGGTATTGGTTTATGACACCAAAATTACACCTGACCGAGTCCGACATACGGGATCACGATCTCGTAATCACATCCTATGATACGTAAATGTATTTTTTTTGCACCTCTAAGGAAAAAAAAAAAAAAAAAAAAAAAAAAAAAACACACACACACACACACACATTCGTTTGTTTCCGAGGCTAGTGTGCATTAGATTAGATTGCATTGTATTGTACTTTTTAATATAATAATATTTTAGAATAAGTAAAAGCCGCGAATTTTAAACTTTTATTCAATATCGAACGTCCTATGTCAAACTTTTGTAATTTATTATTTCTTTGTTTTATAAGTCTCCCTTGTTAACCGCACTCGCAGATGGCCAAGATACAGGCTCAGCCTAGTTTGGTCACTGATGGATACTCTTAAAATGTATAAAGCTGTTTTATGTTAATAAATGATTTTTGTATTTTTTTTGTATGTTACCTCGCTTCCTCTTTCTTAACCCTTTGAGCGCCGAGCGGCAAAGCAATTCATCGTGCCACTGACGCCAAACAAAAAAAAAGTGCTCCAAAATCAACAGATTGAAAAACACAGATAGTGGTTTGAATTAGCATGTTTTGATCATTGAAATTTTTGACGTCAATAGGCGTCGTTGGCGTCAGTGGCACGAATTCCCGATGACGTGATTTGCCGTCTTTGGCGGTCAAAGGGTTAAACAATTTACAACTCGTGCTCCTTTTTGTTCCGCATTCGACTTCGTGCGTAGACGCGGATCCGTGCAGATGCAGATCATTTAAACCATGCCGGCTCCACATGCTTGGCAAACAACGGCAAACCTACATGACGCAGTTATACGTTAGAGTGAGAGGGAACTACGTCGTGCTATGTATGTGCGTGTATGTGGAGCCGGCCAGCTACTGCCATACTTTGGTTATTTTATAAAGGCTGAAGTTTGAATGAGTCCAATACAGGAAAGAACGACCTTTCCGAATATGAAATTGGGGGTTCTATATCTCAATAAAATGAAAAAGCAATAAGTTTTCTTATCTTATTTATTGTTATCTTTATATTAGTAATTAGGCTAGCGCCGTTACCCAGCGGGCCCTGTGTCGCGTTTATCACTCGATCGACAAATGATAAACCATTGGCCACTCGAGGAGTGCCAGATGATTATCATTAATCTATCCCATAACCCCGCTGTTTCAAGTCACACTTGATACCTAATTCAGTCCAGTTTTTATTCTCTTTTTTTTTTTATTCAAAATAGCCATGCATTTAACCTCGATTGCACCTGATGTTAAGTGACAATAAGGCCTAAGATGGAGCATGCTTGGCTAGAAGATGCCTATTCACTCTCGACTTATTCCTCTCTATTCAGTAGGGCGAGAAGGCTGAAGAGTCGCACGAGTGTCGGGCGGTAGTGCTAGCCCGCGGCTACTTGTCGTGCGACGAGCGCGAGTCGGGGTCCGACGCGTGGTCCAACTCGAAGTCGTCCACCGCCATCGGGGTGTCTGCGGACAACACGTACACTATGATTAAGAGGCCTTATTCCTTTTAAATGCTGTTTGTTCTAGACACTTTTCTCAATGATCAAACATGTTTCTTAACATATTATTGATGTTACTACCTAGAACAGGGCTATTGAGATTTATTGGTATATATTTGAAACCTACAGTTTTAATTTTTCATTGATAATTTTTGTTTCAAAAACTACTCGAAATTGACAAAATTCACGCAGAAAATTCTTTTTTTCAACTTATTTTCGACTGCACGCAATAAAAGCATAAAATAGCTATGTTACTACCTAGAACTGGGGAAAAGGTATTATTCACTTCAAAAAGTTGGTTGAAATTATCAATATATTTGTCATAATATGAAAAAATATAATTTTAAAAAGAATAAGGCCTCTTAACCAGCTCCTCTAGCGTAACTGTCACACGCGACTTTGACGCGCGTTAAAACTACCTGTCGCTTTCCTTTCAATACCGTGCGAGCGTGATAGATGACGCTGAGTCGCGGGTCAAGCGAAGTCGAGGCACAATGCTGGCTCTGCTGGTAAAGTTCTCTACGCACGTGGCGCAATAACTACCGTTGGATTACTACCTACAGTTTTTCAAGGTGCCGTCGTGCAATCTTCCGCATTAACTCGGTGAGGGTGGCATGTTCGGAGCAAAATCAACGCGTTGACACATCTTACGATAACTTTTGACAGACTCGATAGAATTATTTTTCACTTCTCATGCTCTAAAAGTTCGACTTTATGCTGTGCGTAGGCGACATAAAGTCGCTTTTTATGCTCTAGAGCATAAAGTAAAATCGTCGTCGAAGACCAAGGCGATCGGTCCAACAGCCACACGACAACCAAAGTACACAATAAAACTTTTTTATATAAATTTGTAATTTTTATTTACTATCGTTTACTACTTTTTAAATATTTTTTTTATTTTAATTAAAACTATTACTTTAAATGCTTCTCATTAAATTAAAATTAAAATTAAATTAACTTTAAATTTAAATTTGTTTTTAAGTATAATATTTACGTGATGCAGTTTCATTTCCTCGCAATCGAAGTGAAAAGTAGAGTGTGCAACTCGTCCATAAAACGCATTTTACACTCGACTTTATATTCATCCTCGCTCGCAAGCTCGCTCGGATGGATAAACGTCTCGTGTAAAATGGTGCGTTTTATGCACTTGTTGTACAATCTACTATTTAGTGTAGGTGGGGTGGGAGTTGTGACGGATTTTGCCGGCATTTTGACGCAGACTTGAATTTTTTCATGTGCGGTATTCAATGAAAGGTTTTCATTGAAATAACGCCTGCCGCGCAGCCAGCCGCACGCCTGCCTGTATCTATGTAGGACAGGTTACCGAGATGGTCGAGCGTGACGCCCATGGCCTGGCGCAGCCTGCGCTGTGGCGCCAGGCCGGCGGGCGGCACGCGCGCCGCCATGCCGCGCAGCCAGCCGCACGCCTGCCTGTATCTATGTAGGACAGGTTACCGAGATGGTCGAGCGTGACGCCCATGGCCTGGCGCAGCCTGCGCTGTGGCGCCAGGCCGGCGGGCGGCACGCGCGCCGCCATGCCGCGCAGCCAGCCGCACGCCTGCCTGTATCTATGTAGGACAGGTTACCGAGATGGTCGAGCGTGACGCCCATGGCCTGGCGCAGCCTGCGCTGTGGCGCCAGGCCGGCGGGCGGCACGCGCGCCGCCATGCCGCGCAGCCAGCCGCACGCCTGCCTGTATCTATGTAGGACAGGTTACCGAGATGGTCGAGCGTGACGCCCATGGCCTGGCGCAGCCTGCGCTGTGGCGCCAGGCCGGCGGGCGGCACGCGCGCCGCCATGCCGCGCAGCCAGCCGCACGCCTGCCTGTATCTATGTAGGACAGGTTACCGAGATGGTCGAGCGTGACGCCCATGGCCTGGCGCAGCCTGCGCTGTGGCGCCAGGCCGGCGGGCGGCACGCGCGCCGCCATGCCGCGCAGCCAGCCGCACGCCTGCCTGTATCTATGTAGGACAGGTTACCGAGATGGTCGAGCGTGACGCCCATGGCCTGGCGCAGCCTGCGCTGTGGCGCCAGGCCGGCGGGCGGCACGCGCGCCGCCATGCCGCGCAGCCAGCCGCACGCCTGCCTGTATCTATGTAGGACAGGTTACCGAGATGGTCGAGCGTGACGCCCATGGCCTGGCGCAGCCTGCGCTGTGGCGCCAGGCCGGCGGGCGGCACGCGCGCCGCCATGCCGCGCAGCCAGCCGCACGCCTGCCTGTATCTATGTAGGACAGGTTACCGAGATGGTCGAGCGTGACGCCCATGGCCTGGCGCAGCCTGCGCTGTGGCGCCAGGCCGGCGGGCGGCACGCGCGCCGCCATGCCGCGCAGCCAGCCGCACGCCTGCCTGTATCTATGTAGGACAGGTTACCGAGATGGTCGAGCGTGACGCCCATGGCCTGGCGCAGCCTGCGCTGTGGCGCCAGGCCGGCGGGCGGCACGCGCGCCGCCATGCCGCGCAGCCAGCCGCACGCCTGCCTGTATCTATGTAGGACAGGTTACCGAGATGGTCGAGCGTGACGCCCATGGCCTGGCGCAGCCTGCGCTGTGGCGCCAGGCCGGCGGGCGGCACGCGCGCCGCCATGCCGCGCAGCCAGCCGCACGCCTGCCTGTATCTATGTAGGACAGGTTACCGAGATGGTCGAGCGTGACGCCCATGGCCTGGCGCAGCCTGCGCTGTGGCGCCAGGCCGGCGGGCGGCACGCGCGCCGCCATGCCGCGCAGCCAGCCGCACGCCTGCCTGTATCTATGTAGGACAGGTTACCGAGATGGTCGAGCGTGACGCCCATGGCCTGGCGCAGCCTGCGCTGTGGCGCCAGGCCGGCGGGCGGCACGCGCGCCGCCATGCCGCGCAGCCAGCCGCACGCCTGCCTGTATCTATGTAGGACAGGTTACCGAGATGGTCGAGCGTGACGCCCATGGCCTGGCGCAGCCTGCGCTGTGGCGCCAGGCCGGCGGGCGGCACGCGCGCCGCCATGCCGCGCAGCCAGCCGCACGCCTGCCTGTATCTATGTAGGACAGGTTACCGAGATGGTCGAGCGTGACGCCCATGGCCTGGCGCAGCCTGCGCTGTGGCGCCAGGCCGGCGGGCGGCACGCGCGCCGCCATGCCGCGCAGCCAGCCGCACGCCTGCCTGTATCTATGTAGGACAGGTTACCGAGATGGTCGAGCGTGACGCCCATGGCCTGGCGCAGCCTGCGCTGTGGCGCCAGGCCGGCGGGCGGCACGCGCGCCGCCATGCCGCGCAGCCAGCCGCACGCCTGCCTGTATCTATGTAGGACAGGTTACCGAGATGGTCGAGCGTGACGCCCATGGCCTGGCGCAGCCTGCGCTGTGGCGCCAGGCCGGCGGGCGGCACGCGCGCCGCCATGCCGCGCAGCCAGCCGCACGCCTGCCTGTATCTATGTAGGACAGGTTACCGAGATGGTCGAGCGTGACGCCCATGGCCTGGCGCAGCCTGCGCTGTGGCGCCAGGCCGGCGGGCGGCACGCGCGCCGCCATGCCGCGCAGCCAGCCGCACGCCTGCCTGTATCTATGTAGGACAGGTTACCGAGATGGTCGAGCGTGACGCCCATGGCCTGGCGCAGCCTGCGCTGTGGCGCCAGGCCGGCGGGCGGCACGCGCGCCGCCATGCCGCGCAGCCAGCCGCACGCCTGCCTGTATCTATGTAGGACAGGTTACCGAGATGGTCGAGCGTGACGCCCATGGCCTGGCGCAGCCTGCGCTGTGGCGCCAGGCCGGCGGGCGGCACGCGCGCCGCCATGCCGCGCAGCCAGCCGCACGCCTGCCTGTATCTATGTAGGACAGGTTACCGAGATGGTCGAGCGTGACGCCCATGGCCTGGCGCAGCCTGCGCTGTGGCGCCAGGCCGGCGGGCGGCACGCGCGCCGCCATGCCGCGCAGCCAGCCGCACGCCTGCCTGTATCTATGTAGGACAGGTTACCGAGATGGTCGAGCGTGACGCCCATGGCCTGGCGCAGCCTGCGCTGTGGCGCCAGGCCGGCGGGCGGCACGCGCGCCGCCATGCCGCGCAGCCAGCCGCACGCCTGCCTGTATCTATGTAGGACAGGTTACCGAGATGGTCGAGCGTGACGCCCATGGCCTGGCGCAGCCTGCGCTGTGGCGCCAGGCCGGCGGGCGGCACGCGCGCCGCCATGCCGCGCAGCCAGCCGCACGCCTGCCTGTATCTATGTAGGACAGGTTACCGAGATGGTCGAGCGTGACGCCCATGGCCTGGCGCAGCCTGCGCTGTGGCGCCAGGCCGGCGGGCGGCACGCGCGCCGCCATGCCGCGCAGCCAGCCGCACGCCTGCCTGTATCTATGTAGGACAGGTTACCGAGATGGTCGAGCGTGACGCCCATGGCCTGGCGCAGCCTGCGCTGTGGCGCCAGGCCGGCGGGCGGCACGCGCGCCGCCATGCCGCGCAGCCAGCCGCACGCCTGCCTGTATCTATGTAGGACAGGTTACCGAGATGGTCGAGCGTGACGCCCATGGCCTGGCGCAGCCTGCGCTGTGGCGCCAGGCCGGCGGGCGGCACGCGCGCCGCCATGCCGCGCAGCCAGCCGCACGCCTGCCGCGCCAGCTCGCGCTCCGTGCCCGTCGCTCGTGCTGCCAGGGACAGGTGCCACGGCGGCGTTGCCGACAGTCTGGAAAAAGAGGATCTCAATTAACTTACAACGTTTAACTTGCAACGCACAAGTACCGCACACCGCGGCCACTGCTGCAGTGTGCGACGGACGTGGCTCACTGTCCGCGAGCAGCCCCGTCAACACGAGTACTGCGCGCCCGCGGGTGCAGCCCCTCTCGCGTCGCTTCTTTTTAATTCGAAGGCCCGCACGTGCCCGCCCCGCGCCTCCGCGTCGGCCGATCTTGTGCCAACGCTTTCCCAATGCGATGGGGCAACCTCGACTATCCGCATATAGCGCTTCAGTGCATCTTTGTATCGCGTTTACTTTCCCGCAGTTCTCAGAAATAAAACGCGCCTTGCGTTTCGTTTTTCGGAAGAAAGTGTGTAACATTTTCAGTTGGTGAAAGAAGATTAAATGAAATAATTTTATCAGTAAGCAGATCACAAGAGCACTCTAACAAGTCAGATTGTGAATCTCCCGGCATTTCCCAAGAGGAGACCGCTGTTGAGTAGAAATAATAAGATGGTATCTGAAAGGTAGATGGGATCTGAATGGTTATTTTGTAACTAACCGGTCCTTCTGCTCCTTCTCCAGCTTCTGCAACAGCTCGCAGGTGTGCTTGAGCGCAGTGGCGATGCCGTAGTCGTGCTGCGAGGCGGCGATGTCGTCCTCCACGTCGTTCAGGAAATCCACGTCTATGCCCAGCTCCGACAGCGTCCTCAGCTGCTCTACATCCACCTTCACTGATGATATGTCCTGAAAGTTGCGTTTCTAATTAGTGACATGGCAAAAATTGTCGTAGACGAGAAGACTTTCCAAAAGCTTACTATAGCCTACCAAGTGTCGGTCCGGCCCAGGGGTAGTGGCGCTACAAACGGTTTTCTTATGGCAATAATGTGCACGCGTCATATATTTGCATTATTCAACGTCAAAAGCGATTTGTCACTAACCAAATTCAAAACATTGTTTACCGGAATGCAGCTCAATCCTTCGTTCTTTTTGCGAAACAAATACTGAATCCTATTTAAAATAAACTTGACTTTCATCACTGTAGATAGTTTTGGTTTTGGCTGTTTCCTCTTTGTTTACATCAGTGACATTCACCGACTTTCAACGTCAGTTGTAAAACGTGCCTACGAGTCATAAATAACAAAACCTCAAAATGAATTAGTGTTTTTTTATGTTTACGCCATTATACTATAATTTGACTTACTAATATCAGTTTTATCTTATATAACTGAAGCCGACGCAGGCGTGATGCTCGCCAAAAGTGTCCAGGGAATCATTAGTCGTGCTGGCTGAGTCTCTCGCTACATTACGTACCGGTTCGTCTTTAGGCGCTTGTTCCTGCTCCTTCTTCCTGTCCGGGAACAGCGCCTCCATGTCGTAGAACAGGTTCCACGGCGAGTCCGGAGCGAAGCGAAGCATTTCTTCGTTGCCCTGCCCGGTCTCCGATGCTACAATACAAATTAATAGTACATTACTGCAGACGCCGGGTGATTAAGTATAGACGGATAGTGATACGAAGCCTGCAAGCCCTTTTCACGGCTAGGCATGTATAGTGCTTTTCCCAAACATATTCAATAAATAAAACAAAAACCACAAAATAATATATGATTCAGCTGTTTAGCCTGTTCCTGAACACGGACGCCCAATGTTTAAATGAATTCGTTAAAAAAAAACTACTTCCCGGCTTAGCCCTTCAATTTTGTATGAAATTCCTTTACAGCTCTCTCGAGGTGTCCCGCCTGAAACGTAATACTTCGAAGCCTTATATAACGCACGTTACGACAGCATTTCATTGCATGTTTGAGAAAAACACATTATATTATTAGAAAATTAGTCTAGGAACTTTAGATGGTTTTGTTTTGAGTTCTTCATTCGTCCCAGCTGATGAACTGAACTTTACTTACGTAGAGTGTGGTAGAGCAGATGCGACTCCTCCTTAGTGAGCGTGGCGAAGGTGCCGTCGTACGAGGGCGCGAACGAGCTGAAGGGGCCGTAGTTCAGCGGCTTTACCCCCTTCACCAGGTTTCGCCGGTCTTCGCGAGGCGCTGCAAATTTGAGATACATGAATTAACCCTCTGTTTTTTAATGTCAGCGAGAATGTTTTGGACAAGAATATTATACTTTAGTAAGAAATGAAACGAATCTACCAAAAAACTCATCGCTAAAATAATTAAGTCCGCTTCTGGATGCTAGTGGGATAATGAGGATAGGAGGAAGGCTAGAAAGCTCTCAATTACAATATAACAGCAAACACCCGGTGTTGTTACCTCAGAATTCTTCTTTCACTAATTTAGTTGTTGCAGACGCACACATAAAAACATGTCACGGAGCCAACCAATTGGTGCACAACTATCTAAATTCTAAATATTGGATTTTTGGAGTAAAATATTCAATCAGAAAACATATTAGTAGATGTGTTACATTTTGGTCATGATTTCAAGAAAAATCTTAACAGCGTGACGCAGTAGGATCGTCGTTTGTTTTGTATGGGCGCGCAGCGCCAGCCTGGCACCATCTGTTTTCATAATTTCCTCCTGTCCTCGCATCACGCTGAAACGGCTGGACGAATTTTAACCAATTTTGGTACAGGGATAGCTGGACACCCAAGGCGCCTCCTAGTACATTTATTTATTTATTTAATCTTTATTGCACAAATGAAAAACAGATCAAAAGGCGGACTTTTGGGCATTCTCTACCAGTCAACCATCGGGCAAAGCAGATAAGTTGTGGGCGGTGGTGCAACTAACATAGATAGGTTTTAATAGATCAATACTTAGATAAATACATATATTTATTATATATACATATATAAATAAATACCGACTAAAAAGCAAAACAGATATGCTAAGATTTCTCCATTCTGCTAAAGAGGTCACGCAAGCATTTATTAAAATTTAACTTTTTCGGGGCTTGTTTGATCTTAAGGGGAAGGCGGTTTCAGAATACATAAACAGTAGATAATTATGATAGAAGTGTTAAATTTTGGTACAGGTCTAGCTGGCCACCCAAGGCGCCTCCTAGTGCCATATAATTATAATGTAAGTGTGTACCATATAGCGTGCCGGTGCCTTGCGTGAGCTTGCCGATGTACTGTCCCAGCGTCACCGGCCGCTCGTCCGCCGGCGCCGCGTCCACCGTGTGCGTCACCAGGTTCAGGGTCGTCTTGCCCTCCGCGTCCATGTTCGGGAAGGCTGTACACAACATTGTTAAAATAAGATAACATTATAGTTATTGTCCCCAAGGGGTTTTACAATCCACGCCATAACGCGGATTTTAGTGGTACTAATTTGTTTTACTGGCAACGTCAAATTGTTGGTAACTGACGTTGAAAGCCAGTGAATGTCAGTGATGTAAACAAAAAGGAATCAGGACTAAATATTCCGCAATTTTTAAGTATTTTTTTCCTAACAAAGCCAAAACTATTCCCAGTGATATAAGTCAAGTTTTTTTAAATAGGATTCAGTATTTATTTCGCAAGAAGAATGAAGGATTGAGCAGCATTCCGGTAAAGAATGTTTGGAATTTGTACATAACAAATAGCTATTGACGTTTAGTAAGGCAAATATATGACGTACGCATATTATTGACATACGAAAGCTGTTTGTAGCGCCACTATCTCTTGGTCGGACCGACGCTTGCTAGGCTATACTAGAGGCATCTCTTGAGTGATGTACTTAAGTGTAGTATCAGTTTTGAACGAATAAACGTTAGTCTGTTTTGAACAAGCTTGCAGTTTTATTAGGTTATGGGCCCAGTATTCAGCTTCCTGCCCGTCCTCATTTCATATGGGGTGAGATCTTGGTTTAATAGAATTAGATACCCATAACAATATTCAACTAAACGATGGAAAACAAGATTTTAACATAGAAAGTTATAGTTAAGTATTCAATGAAGCCCCGCTATACGGAGCTCCTAGTCCTGCTGGTGTACAAAATTAGGACTCCTTTCTTAGCAAGCCGTCTGTGGTGCTGCACCCTAGCGGCTTCCACCTGGGACATCTCGACTTGATCGGAGTCGGCCGACGTGATTGGAGCCTCCTGATTTGACCAGAATCGCCCGACTTGATTGGGTTGTAAGGACTTACCTTCCACAACCAGTCTCCTCTGCTGCTCTCTGGCGACTTCTATATGCAGCTTGCCACTATCCTGACGCTCGGCGCCGTCAGGAGCCGACTTCTTAGCCACCCGACTTGATCAGAGCCGACTTGACCGGGTTGAAGTGCTTTTTCTGCTAGGCTATAAGTACTCACCTTTTTTAGCCAAGCGTCGCCTGTGCTGCTCCCTAGCGGCTTCCATCTGAAGCTTAACGCTGTCGCCGGAGTCCTGTCGCTCGGCGCCATCGGACACCGCTTCAGCCTCGGAACCACCCGATTTGATCGGGCTGGAGCGCTTCAGCACCTTCTGCTGACCAAATTGGTTAGTGGAGGCATGGCGTAGAATAATAGGTAGCTAGGTCATGCTGGCTTTAAAGTGAGTGCTGGGTCGGTTGTGCACCTTGTCTAATTATTACAAAGATTTTAGACTTCAGGACGAAAATTTAAAAGAATATAAATATAATAATAATAATAAAATAATAATAAAAACATTTATTCGTAGTAACAGTACTCATACACATTACACAACTTCTGCCAAACTGTAAAACAGTTTGTTGGCAGAAATAAGCTCCCTTTCTTTACATTACTGTTTTCAGCTTAAAAACTACTTAGGTAAGTATTCTATACCTATAGGTAATTATAGGTAATTAACTACATTTGTAAACACAACATATATTTATATATGTAAGTATACACACACACATACACCCTATGCTTACCTATTGCTTATCGATACTACTTCCCAAGTTCAACTCAACCTGATCTTGAAATCGTTTTCAGAATCCTAATAATTTAACAAAACAATAATTGTACGACAACCATGAACTTAAACGCACTTTTTCACGGTGAAAATGGCCAATTACTTATTGTATCCATACAAATATTGGTACCCAAGCCACAAATGATGTCACATGTAGGTGGCCATTTGTATGGTACCTTTTTAGAGTGCACCGTAGGAATGTGAACTTTGACAGTCAATTCTGACTTTTAGAGCAGTCTAAGTGTAGTTAGTAGACATTTGATCCCAATAAAAAATAGAACCTATTGCCATCCTCACAAAAAAAATGTCTACACGCCTATTCTACAAATCTTTTGCTATTGTATAGTAAGTGGGATTGAAATGTAGAGCAAAATCGACCCAACAACTCACGCCTAACACTTCACCGCATGCATCAAATGCGCATCACTTTAAACACGATGAAGCAAAACAAAACTAATTATCTCACAGGGCCCGTGTTCGGCACGCGCAACGCATAGTACATAGTAAAACATATTTAAAATTAGATTTACCACATCTTTTCTGTTTTGTGCTTGATTTTTAACATCCACACAATAATTAATAGAAAGAAACATTTAGTGCCTTTGCGCGCGCCGAATATAGTACCATTAATATATCCACTACTAATTTCCAGTTCTCAAGCGTTCATTTATTTTAATGCCACAGTATTTTGCATGCTGTTATATTTTATTACGTTACTGTCAATTTAAGTACATATAAATTGACAGCACGCATCCTAAAGTGGCGTTAAACTAATGAAGGTTTGTGCAACTGTATGTAATGTGTAGACATTCACCTTTCGCCCGTACGTCCTAAGCGGCTGCATGGCAGAAAGTGATCAGGTATAGATCTTTTTCAATTATAGCAACTATCATTTGTAATTTTATTAGAAACGTCTGCTATCGTAAACTAAATGTTACATATAGAAGCAAAAAAAAAAAAATGCTTTGAACGGGATTTGAACCCATGTCCCCACGGCTTTTTGGGCCAGATGGGTGCATTACCAATTATGCTATCAAAGCCACTAGCCAAGGTATAGATTTTTTCAACCATTATGCTTCATTTCTACATGTTTTAGGGCTGCATCGTAGCGCCATCTACCGTAAAGATTAGGTCTTTATGTTCCGCAGCATCGTCTCAAATTATGTTGAGAAATAGATATAAACAATGTGCTACGCTCAAACTAATCAAATAGGAAGGCTGTAGGTTCAAATCCCCCTTAAAGCATTTTATTTTCAGTTCTATATAAAACATATAACAGTTATATTTTATAATTTGTTTTTATTCAATCCACACACATATAACATTCTTAAAATAACATAGTTTCAGTTTGTCCATACATAAAACCCCAGTTAGGTTCGGTGTCATACTCGAGTATAGTACCTATAATTATACGGGCCTTAGATACTTGACCCAAGAATAAAGTTTTTATAAGGATGCCCGGCGTTTTATACAACGTTTTTTGGCCTAATATAACGTTTCGCATTTATTTATTGTTTTTTTTGTTTTGTAACATTTCCTTTCAAATCTATAGACTTGTAAATTGTTAGATGAGGCAGGTTAAACCTTGGATTCTGTTACGCCAGTTAGAAACTTTATTAGTTTAAGAAAACGCACAGTGCCAAATAATGCCACATTTTTCGCCACGGGCAACCTGATACAGAAATGGTTAGAACTTATCATTAGAAACCTCGGAATATACTACAACAGGTAGCTATTGTGTTTATTTTCCAACTTATTCATGTTGGTAAAGTGACGTAATTTTCGGGCAAAAGAAAATCAAAGTAATCCATCTCTTCAACTTTAAGAAATATTTTGAATTATAATGTTTAAAACGTAATATTGATCGTAGCTTTACGTTTGGAAATGATTTACAACCTTCTACTGGCATTAGAAGTCAAGATATTAACTATTTTAGTTTTTTTGTTTTTATTTTTTTCCTCCCAAACGGGCAAGTAGTGGCTGATAATTTGGATATGGGAAGTACCTCTGAGTGTCCTGAACATGTGATATTAAAATGGGCGCGGTAGCTCGTGGGGTCTCCAAGAAACATCAACTTCGGTTTTGATAAAAATATCATCGTCTAGGGTTGATACTTTTCGGTCAATAATATTTGACTGAATAGTAATAATGTTATTAATTATTTGAATCTTACAAATTATTACCTTTGTGTATAAATCAGTATTTTAAATTGGACATTAAATAAATATGTAAATATTAAGGGACCATCATACAGAAATCGACCTAGTCCCAAACTAAGTAAAGCTTGTACCATGGGTACTAGACGACGATATGCATAAAGTGTAAATACTTATATAGATCTATTATAAATCTTATATTAATATGTGTCTGCAAATTCCTTTTCGTAAAATGATGGCCTGTATACATTTTGATATTATTTCGTATGATGGGTTCTTTTAATTTTGACAGTGTTTCTTATCTGACAGATTGCTGCAAAAATACGATTGAAATATAAAAAAAGTATACAGTTATACATGTGCCAGAAGGGCATTAATTTTTTTATTTTAAAATATCTACCAGCGGTTCGCTATAAGGCTTACTGAGAAGAAAGAACTGCCGGGATATACTTTTAAACAAATTCTCTACATATACTTCCTTAAACACTAATTTAATTTACATTTTCTTACTTTTGTCCATATGTTTATTGTAAATAACCAGAAAATACATAAGTGACTCATTCATTGATACATGTATTGCCCTTTTAATTTGCTCGCCGCAATGTTCAGCTAATGATGTTAGTTAATAATCACTATAATCTTGCGGTCTAGTCGGTGAAGGATAAGGTTTAGGCAGCCGTCTTGTTGGTACAGCCGTGGCATGAAAAATGTTCGTCTCTTTTGAACCTTAACACCAACATTGACTCTAAGTGACTCCAAAAGTGACGAATCTTTTTAATCTTCAACATAGACATATTTGTATACATAATATGTATACTTATAGTATTATTTGTTTTGTTTTTTTTCTATTATATTCTATTGATGGAAGAGCGGGATTTCCGGACACCAGCATATGTAAAATTAAAGAAGTTGTTTTCGTACCTACATTTTATGAAACCAGAATAATATTTTTTGTTTTTATTATATATTTTTTAAATTAAAATGTTGTGATTATTTGTAAAGTAAGTAGAAAAGAAAGTTCCTATGAATGTTTACATAAAAATTAATTAACCGAAAATTTGATCGAATTATTTTGGCAGCCCTGACAAAAAGTTTTATTGGCATGTTTCTTGGAGACCCCACGAGCTACCGCGCCCATTTTAATATCACATGTTCAGGACACTCAGAGGTACTTCCCATATCAAAATTATCAGCCACTACTTGCCCGTTTGGGAGAAAAAAAATAAAAACAAAAAAACTAAAATAGTTAATATCTTGACTTCTAATGCCTGTAGAAGGTTGTAAATTATTTCTAAACGTAAAGCTACGATCAATTTTACGTTTTAAACATTATAATTCAAAATATTTCTTAAAGTTGAAGAGATGGATTACTTTGATTTTCTTTTGCCCGAAAATTACGTCACTTTACCAACATGAATAAGTTGGAAAATAAACACAATAGCTACCTGTTGTAGTATATTCCGAGGTTTCTAATGATAAGTTCTAACCAATTCTGTATCAGGTTGTCCGTGGCGAAAAATGTGGCATTATTTGGCACTGTGAAACGTTACCTTGATGAAATTTTACGTTAGGCAAAATAATAATACATTAGACGAGAAATTATTGTATTCAACATTACAGTCCCATTTTGCAAATAAATAATTTATATACTAATATTTTTGTTAATTAGTCATTATAACAAACGCAAATGCGATTAAGAATCGTTTTCTTACAGTAATGTATGAAAATTGTGTAAGTTTAAAACAATTTGTTAAATAGTAGTTAACATTTGGATTTGATCAACCGTGGAAACACAATAACAGTAACTCACTATTCTTAAGATCGGCGATTTGAAACTCATATTCACTAAACACAGTTGAAAGTTATGCTTAAAAAATACACTATTATAGAGCTGCTAATTCAAAGATTGTCCGTTGCGTTGTTTACTCAAAAATGCAACGTTTATAAAGTTTTATAATGTAATTGACAGTTGACAAGCTTTAAATTTTTGTCATCTACCCACTGATTTCACATTATGGGACTTAACTGTGTGGCCCGTTTTAAAAACAATATATATTATTTAAAAAAATCACACTAAATTATTAATTTATTTCGGGTGTTATGTAGGTTTTCTTATTAGACAGACACACAAATGTCAAATACACATGTTCAACTTAGAACATCCCGCTTTTTTCGTAACAGTTACAATTTGGTGTAGTGATCAGCAGACACCGTTATCAAGCGGGCAGTTTGGTGGCTAGTGACATTAGTGATGTAGCCACAATGTCAATTAAAAATTTAATTAGTTAATTCATTATTTTAAATTTAATTAAATTTTTAGATATATATTTCAGATCAAATCGATATCAAAAATAACTCAAATGACTCTCGTGATAAATACACAAAATCTATTCAAGACAAGTAGCCGTAAGACTTGAAAAATTCCATGACACTTATGGAAATAAGACTAAACAAACTCTTAACAACCAGTTTATGCAGGTTTAGCGTTATTTACCTTTTAATAATTGCTCTTTCCCCTTCTTACAATTTTTTTCTCATACTAATAAGATTAACAAGGATAATGAGCTTGCACCGTGTTACTTAATAAATTCGATTACTCTATCTGAGCAGACCCAGAACAGCTTTTTTGGGTATTCTTATTAAAGAAAAACTTGTTATAAAAGTTTTTTGTTGACATTGCCCTCTTGATTACGGGGTCTGGTGATCAGGACAGTATTTTATCTTTTTCAAATTTAGCTTGCTGTGGAAAGTTATTGTTATTTGTGCAAAGGTATCTAGTGTCCGCAGGCATTGCAGGGCGAAGTGGAGAAGTAAAGTAAGGAAAGCTGACCCCACTACCGGGTGAGGACCAAAAAGTTTGCAACCTTAACTCACTCAATTAATATTTGTATCAAAGTCTCCGTTGTGCGACGACAGTTAACCCTTCAATAACGTACCTTAATGGTCTATTTTAAGGTTCCTTAGTGTATCGTTATTTTTTGTCGCACAACGGAACTTTTTCAATTGTTTTTAATTCCTCGCTAACTACGACTTAATTTCATCCAACTTTTTGGTCCTGACCCTACCATGTGGGATAATGGCTAGGAAGGGAGAGAGAGAGACGTGATCAACGTCCTGCTCGATGCTCCTCACGTAGCCCAGTCAACGAGCGACTCACCACATCCATCTTGCCGATGTCGAAGCCGAGCTCCCTGATGGGGATCTCGTACATGTAGGTGAGCAGGTCGCCCATGGGCCGCAGCTTGTGCGGCGTGAGCTGCTTGAGGCCGGCGTGCAGCAGCCGCCGCGCCGCCTTGTGGTACACCGTGCCCGCCTTGTTGTACTTCATCGCGTTGTTGCACATCACCTTGAAGTCGCTCTGTACAGAATAGTGTATGCATCTGTACATAGCTAGGGCCCAAAACACGAGTTGTTTTATGAAAAGAGCCGAAGGCGAGTTTCGTGATAGGATCACACGATTGTTTCGACGTGTTGAGTGTTTCTTTGTGTCAATGGTTTAGTATAAAAATTGTGGTGTGTATCCACATGAATAAATGACAAATTACATGTTTCATAAATTTATAAATAACAGCGCCCTCTCTCGCCTGTTCGTTCACTGCTGTAAATTAGTGCGGTAAGATGTGAATAGTAACGTATTCACATCTTACCGCACTACTTAGCATAGAGCATATTTTTGAATAGAGGTTGCTAAGGTGTAAAGCCTTTCAAATATACAATGCAAAGATTGACACAAAAAACATAAGGAAAAATTCGAAAGGTTGCTTGGGAGTTACGGTGGCGGAAAGGTTAACGCGCTGGACCGGCAATGTAGAGCTACAGGTTTGACTTCCTATCTCTTCCACCAGGTTATGCATTAAATTTTTTCATAGAGCTTTGATCTTTGTATTAATAGTTCAATGTTCAATTTCCAGTTTCTTCCCTACACATTTGGAGCTATATTCAGTAGTATGATGCTACTTACAATGAAACAGTTGAGCGACTTGTACTCATTATCATCAATCTTCTGCTTCATGGTGGAGAAGTCCATGGGCCGGCGGATGATGTCGGAGTATCCTGGTGCGAAGTTGTCGTTCACCGGCCATGCGAAGAACTGGTGAGGGTCCCGCTTCTCCAGGTTACGGAGCAACTGTTCCAGGAGACGTGAGAGTGGACGCCGTTTTTGAGAAGCCTTGGGAAGAATACGAAAGGGTTATGGTGAATGCAAAAACATAATATGAATACTGTCAGCATCTTCAGGACCAGAAACAGAACGCGAACATTATGAAACCCTTCATGAAAAATCGCTACATGAAGAAAGACGAATAATAAAATTGGCAATCATGAAAAAACGCGATGTGCTATGAAAACATGATTTTGTGAAAAACCTTTCATGTGAACTTGCTAAATGTTTATATCCTTGAGACCAGTAGTAACTTTTATCTATGAGTAAGTATATGTTTTATTTGGTATATAATGGCAGAATCTTTTTCTAAAAAAATTTATATTGACTGGTATCTTGTTGTAAATTTTTATTGCTCTATTTTTATAAATCTCTAACTTAGCCTCCAGTCGTTTAAGGTTTTAGTGGCATCAAGTATTTTGACAGAAATTAAATAAATGCAAATTTTAACGTACAAACATGATGACTTCTAAAATGTACAGGGAGGAGAGGGTTAGTAGTTTAAGGTTTTTGAAATGAAGTTTACAACTATGGGGTTGGTGGATATCAGATTCATAATACATCCACAGCACAGGTTTCGTCCCATCACAAATAGATGTATCCACCACAGGTTTCGTCAAAAAGCAATGGCACAGATACATAGGGATATTCATAATTCATAAGATAAGACATCATATATACTATGTGATGCTCAGAAATGTTACCTTAAGTACACAAGTACGAGGCTCCCTAGAGACGGGTCCAGGACTCAGTCTGCGATGAACTTTCTTAGGCACTCGGTCATCGTCAGATTCATCATCGTCCGAGAGCTTGATCTGAGGAATTGGAGCACATTATAAATAAACATATATTGGACAACCTCACACAAATCAACCTAGTTCCAAAGTAAGCTTTAGAAGGCTTGTATTATGGATACTAAACAAAAATATACATACTTTCATAGCTAAATATATATACATATACCTCAACACATAGAAAACAACCATGACTTGGGAACAAATATTAGAGTAGAATATTTGCTCTTGCCAGGATTCGAACCAGTTCAGTTGGCAGCTACACTACCACTGCGCCAACTGCATAGTCAAAATTATATCATAGTGAATGATTATTTAATTGATGGCTGAAACCATTATATTCTGCATATCAAACCTGATATAAAATACATACTTTCAGGACATTCGACTAGGGCTGCCTTCTCTAAATTCACCAAACCCGGTCATT
Source organism: Apotomis turbidana (assembly GCA_905147355.2). Lineage (NCBI taxonomy): Eukaryota > Metazoa > Arthropoda > Insecta > Lepidoptera > Tortricidae > Apotomis > Apotomis turbidana. Next base: position 1,443,355 of record LR990283.1, read on the forward strand.
CTTATAAATATATAAATAAATTCAATAAGGTGTTTCCTCACATAAAAAGTGGCCTTTTTGGAAAGGGCAGCCTCCGAGCCAGGACAAATCCAACCGGATGGATGGCAGCCCTATGTTAGACCACCTTTTGAAGAATTATGTTCTAATTGTATAGCTTGTAGCAGTTCTAACAGTGTTTCAATTAGTTATAACTAGTATTTAACCACTGAAAGATAATTTCATACAAAATGCCATTGATACTCACCATATCAATCTCACGCCGTCTTCGTTTCTTTTTCTTGGGTTTGTCATCTATTTCCTTGTGATCATCTGTAGCAGAGTATTCCACATCACTCATATCCATGACTTCCTCTGTGAAACGCAAGTAATTTTATTAATAACTTGCAAGTTTTGCAGTCTACAAAATAGGTTAAGATCAAACTTACTACAACTTAATTCATCCATTTTAAATACGACTTAAAGATACCGAATGTACTAGTAAATTGTTTGATATAATCACACCGAGTCCAGAAAGAATAACTAACTGGAAAAACAATAAATAAGCTTCGCTACATTAGGTTTTCCTAACATAATATATTTATTTTCTGAGAATTGTTCCCTATTACAAACAATCTGATGTCAGTCAATAACCTGCTTATTATTGTTTGTTAATGGATGTTATCGTGTTCTCCATACCGTTATCTTAAAACGGACCAATGATAGAACGCGATTGCTTAAGCACGTCAAAACGTCGCCATTGAAAACTTACTAACCACGCTTAACGTTCCTTTCTACGTAGATTCTTACTCACTGGATTTTACAGTAAACATCACATGTGAGTATCATGTGAGGAACAAAATCCGAATCGAGTTTTTTTTTTACTCGGTAACCTAAATCAACTGTCTGGCACTTCAAAAATCATCATCATAAGCCGGACAATGTTAACAGAAAGATTGGCCGTGAGTCGTCCTTATCTACTAGTTAAAACAACTGGTTTAACTCGCTCGCTCACTCGTAAGGGAATAGGAAATTTCTTGCGATATTTCCTGGTTCACTTTGTTGGGCTTACCTACGCGTACCTCCGGTAAGCGGTCACTGTGCAGATGTCTCAGATATTTTTTGCAGTAGGTGCCAACAACACATACAATGTGCCAAACTTATGTACCCACAGCTTATTCTGTGCCTACAGTACCTAATTTGCAACTTTACAGGTACCAGGTACCTAATACCTACACCATCGTCAATACATTTTAACACATCAGTACAATATAATAGAAATAATATAGGTATGTAAGTATATAAGTAATGCCTTTTGTGTTATTCTTTCCCGGGCAGCTAATTTCTTGAACTGAGAGATTTTAGTACTTGGCATCTAAAATAATAACTTCGTATTAGTCGCCCAGGATTTTTTTTTATTTTTTTGGTTTTGGTTGGGATACGTACATTATTCACATACTACATATTTCTGCTTAACCCAGTGGTTGACTGGTAGAGAATGCCTAAAGGCATTAAGTCCGCCATTTGTACTTTTTTGTATTGTGCAATAAAGTTTAAATAAATAAATTATTGTTTTTTAGCTGCCTCGGTTAAGTACGTAGCCCTTCGGGCCCTCGGGCTCGCGCGCTACCGGCGCCTTCCCTGGGACGCTCCGCAAGGTCGGTGCTACGCGGAGCTCAGCCTTCGGGCTCGCGCGCTACCGGCGCCTTCCCTGGGACGCTCCGCAAGGTCGGTGCTACGCGGAGCTCAGCCTTCGGGCTCGCGCGCTACCGGCGCCTTCCCTGGGACGCTCCGCAAGGTCGGTGCTACGCGGAGCTCAGCCTTCGGGCTCGCGCGCTACCGGCGCCTTCCCTGGGACGCTCCGCAAGTTCGGTGCTACGCGGAGCTCAGCCTTCGGGCTCGCGCGCTACCGGCGCCTTCCCTGGGACGCTCCGCAAGTTCGGTGCTACGCGGAGCTCAGCCTTCGGGCTCGCGCGCTACCGGCGCCTTCCCTGGGACGCTCCGCAAGTTCGGTGCTACGCGGAGCTCAGCCTTCGGGCTCGCGCGCTACCGGCGCCTTCCCTGGGACGCTCCGCAAGTTCGGTGCTACGCGGAGCTCAGCCCTCGGGCTCGCGCGCTACCGGCGCCTTCCCTGGGACGCTCCGCAAGTTCGGTGCTACGCGGAGCTCAGCCTTCGGCCTCGCGGGGGAACTACATGCCATACTTTCTTTACAATAACATACTTGTTGTAACTACCAACAATAAGAACAAGCTATAATATAACAGTACATGATTGAGTGGTACGCTCCAAATGTGTGTAAACTGCAAAAAGTACATAATGAGTGGTGTTGGTGCTTTGATTTCGCTTTTTGTGCCACGCCGAGCCTGGTTGCCAATTGGCACAGAATTCATTTACATTGCAAATGTCTATGACTTGCCTTAAATACTTGTGTAGTTAAGATACTGTAAGATCATGGTCATCATAGAGGCAACGATGTTAATCTTTATATATATATATATATATTTATATTTGTCTAATACCTAGGTACTTATTGTTGGGTAGGTACTCTTGTTTGAACAACGTCTATCTTTTACATTCAGGACTAAACGGTTTGCTTTATTAATTGTGGGGTCATACAAATAATTAAAGCTGATAGTGATTAGTGTGCAATTTAGCAGTATTGCTAGGGCATTATCACACTGTCTTGCGATTTGCGAGCGAGTTTTCTATGCTCGCTGCGTGATCGCCTTCATAAAAAAATCGCTAGGAAATCGCAAGCGTGATAATAAGGCCCTAACAATACACAACAGATCTAGATTTTTCAATACAGATCTAGTTATGCTTATTCTATTTAATTGACATTAAAAATCATGCCTTGGTACGCTGTTTAACTTTACTGTTATGATGATCAATTTTCTTCATTAGCTCATACGATTTGCTCTTACCAGTAATGTAGGCGCTGTAGAATTATTTTATTAGTTAAGTCACAACCGCCCCGGGTACCGGCGGTCCCGGGTTCGAATCCCGGCCAGGGCAAATATTTGTGTGATGAACTCGAATATTTGTGCTTGGGTCATGGTTGTTCTATGTATTTAAGTATATATTTAAATTCAAAAAAATTCAAATTTTTATTTATCTATATAAGTATGTATATCGTCGTCTAGTACCCATAACACAAGCCTTCTTGAGCTTAATTTGGGACTAGATCGATTTGTGTGAGGTTGTCCGATATTTATTATTATATTATTATTATTATTTATTAAGTCATTTAATTTCATTCCTTTTTGATTTCCCTCCTTTGTAAATGTAGTAGCTTAGTGGCTCAGTGAGCTTTCAACCTCGCGACTTTGATTTAAAGCGGTTTACTTTGTAGAAGAATTCGGTCACGCAGTCTCTAGTGAGTACGGTCACTGTAAACTCATGGTACTGTTCTTATCGAACTTACTCACAAAATGTCATGAGAATCGATTGAGAAATGTGGCCCCGAAGGGAGAACAGCCGGTAATTCGGGCTGAAACCGAGACGCTTAATTCGCTTGGTTAATAAGTTTCTTGTTGATACAAAATAGTATTTTATGCAACAGTTGTATAAGAGGGGGCAAAAAACGCGAGTTGCATGGGTTAAGAAGTGAGCGTAGCGAACATCGTAAGAAAGATGACACGAGCGTTGTTTGACCTACTTATACAACGTTGCATACAATACTTTTTCTACGACTCGACATTTCATAAATAAAATGCAAATAAACAACAAAGAAAATAATTACATGTTCCCGCTCAGAACCAACAAAATGAAAAAACAAATAGTCTCATAAACTTTTTTTTTATTGACGTCCATCTGTCAAAAAAATATGAACTTATACCTAAAGGTTCACTATACTATACATCCATGCACAGAAGATAAAACTTTTTTTTTAAGTTGGCAGCAATGCCTTAGGTAGTACATTATTGCAAATTATGTGAATGCAGCTGTTTATTTTGGAATCTGTGGTACTAAGTAATGCTTTTTTGGCGACATTATAACATCGTTTAGCAGTGTTTTTTTGGGCAGTAGAGTATAGACTTTTACAGACTTTCATAATTTATGTCTATGTTATAGTTAGTAACTACCTATAGGTATAAATGACAAAAGTACTGGAGTAGAAAAACGTAGGTAGGTACATTAACGCACAGTATTTACACACCCGTATTAGGACCGTGGTACGCTATGGCTACACAACTATTGAATAAGCTGGGTCTGATTGACATTATTCCTATAGGACCTGGGCCTTTTACGAGGATATTAGTTTCCAATACGCCGCTGTCCGCAAATGTGATGTCCCTTTGGGCCTGGCCACATGTCCACGACACGGCGTCGTAAACGTAAAACGACACGGTGTCGCGTCGGAGCGCGACACATTATCCACCGTGCGAATATCCGTTGCCGCGTCGTGAAAACGCACGACACGGCGTCGTAAACGTAAAACGACGCTGTGTCGCGTCGGAGCGCGACACAATTATCCACCGTGCGAATATACGTTGCCGCGTCGTGAAAACACACGACGCTGTGTCGCGTCGGAGCGCGACACAATTATCCACCGTGCGAATATACGTTGCCGCGTCGTGAAAACACATGCTGCACCGGGCACCGCAGGTCGCAGGTAAATACATTTTGCCTTTTTAAACGAGGCGATATTTTCCATAATAGTTCTTCAAAACTTGACACAGACATTCTAAAATAATCATAAAACTTGTGATCACTTATTTTTAAAGCCTCGTACTTCCTTTTGAAATGACTGCCATCATGGTTCATAATAGAAAGATATGGATTTATCCAACATTTTCGTTTCTTCTGCTTTTTCTTCATGCTTCTTCTTAAAAGCAACAAGAGCAGAATACGTGTGATAGGATCCATGTCGAATTGAAAACTGATCGCAAAATATTTTGAACATGTACGAGAAGCTGCGGCGTCGTAATCGAACGTGGCACCGCACCGTGCATCTACTCAACACAGCAAAGTTAATCTGCCCGGCGCGCGGCGCGACCTGCGGTGCCCGGTGCAGCATGTGTTTTCACGACGCGGCAACGTATATTCGCACGGTGGATAATTGTGTCGCGCTCCGACGCGACACAGCATCGTGTGTTTTCACGACGCGGCAACGTATATTCGCACGGTGGATAATTGTGTCGCGCTCCGACGCGACACAGCGTCGTTTTACGTTTACGACGCCGTGTCGTGTGTTTTCACGACGCGGCAACGGATATTCGCACGGTGGATAATGTGTCGCGCTCCGACGCGACACCGTGTCGTTTTACATTTACGACGCCGTGTCGTGGACATGTGGCCAGGCCCTTTCCCGCCATGTCGTAAGATAACCAATTTCCTTACCCAATTTTATAGCCCAACTATCGAACGCAAAAGGCAGAACCGGCGTCTATCTCCAAACCGAGTGAAAGTAGAGGAATGCCGCCCGATTCGACAGTAGCATTCGCAGTTGTGTAATATATGTCACACGGTGAAGAGAGCGTGCATAATATACACTAATCAAATGTACAAACGATTGTCCGGACAGGTTTCTCTGAGGAAAGTAATCGTAGACGATTTTAGGAATCGAGGAACCACTAAGTGGATCAATGAATGAAGTAATGCTGAGTAGTTTTTCTCGTGGCTTACATGAAAAATATAATTAGTTACAGCATATGATCATCATATATCAGCCAATAGACGTCCACTGCGGGACATAGGTCTCCCACAAAGTTCTTCATCTACCGGTCGTACACCCTCATCTAACTACTTCCGGCGACCTTAACCAGGTCGTTGGTTATCTTGTTGGAGCCCTTCGCACGCTGGATCTTACGATACGCGGTGGCCACTCAAGAACCTCTCTGCCGCAACGGTCATCGGTTCGAACCAACTAATTAAACTAATTTAATATATACACGAACACTTTTACTATTGTGGGTTATGTCTGAAGAGGATTGGTAGGCATCAAGGATAGATAATCTGTACCTACTCGGGTAGTTCCGGAAATCGGGAAATGCCGAAAATAACGGTTATCTAGGTACTGAACGCGTAAAAGTTCCCTCAATTCTACCTCTGCAAAAGGTCACAACAGGAAATACGTAAAACTGTGTAACAAACAACAATCTATCTATCTTTTATTACAGAGGTAATAAAACACTTGACCGTAAAACAATTTAATACGTCGAAATAGCAAAAACGATTCCTTGCCCCGGAGAATCAAATTAAAAAGTTCGAGCACGTTCTAACGCCGGTATCAGTGGTGGAACAAAACGCGATTTATTGGGTGAGATGTTATTACAGAGCCAATTTAATTAGCCGGTCACACGGTAGGGGCAACGAAACGCAACAAAACAATGTAAGGGCATGGCATACTGGAGCAGGTTCCTCGTGTTTGAGCCGCTCTTATAAGGTATATTTTTCTTATTCTTCTATTCCCTTAAACCCAGTGCTCCCAGGTTAGAGAAGTATCTTTCTTCCTCCAAATTCCATCTAGCGATGATGTGAGGATGGATCGAGACCGGTTACTGATTAGGGATATCAAATCTTTTGATCTCGATTCTAAGTATTGAGGGAGGGAACGTCCCTAAAGTTAAGTACCAAGAAGTCGGGCTTCTAATACACAAATTTTCTGTTTATTAGGTTAAACAGTTGGGATATTGAACGCTTTTACGTACCTATACCATAAACTTAACCATAGAGAAGGCATAATGCAAAGGTGAAACTTTACAACGAAGTTTAAGTTATGGACGGATTTGTGTTGGCCAGAAAGATGATTTTCCCAGATTCCATAGATTATGAAACGCCAATGTCTAGTTTTATAGCACCGAGCAGGAAGTCAGGACTCTAACACTAGCGTTCATAGTTCTAATCAGAATCACGCTGCACAAACGTTAGTGGGAGATGTTCTATACATTTGAGGAACGGTATTCCTATGATGTGAACGCAATGTGAACGCTTCCCACTAATAACCAACCCGCGTCTGCCCGTTTATCTGTCGGCGCCGGCGCATCGATCATCGCGGATCCTCGGACCCTGTTAGCGCTACCAGGAAGTCAGGACTCGAACAATCCCGCGCTTTTACACTAGTGTTCATTAGTTTTATCACGCCTCACATAATAGGCGTGGATCTACCTTTGTGGACAAAGTGCGTTATCCAGTCTGAAAATATAAATTTTTATTAAAATTTATGTAAACATAACTATACTATACGAGGGTTGTTTGATAAATACACGTTTTAAAAAGTTATTCTTGTTACTGGCTGAAATTATGTATACGAACTTTTTAGGCATCCTTTACGGACTAGAAAAATAAAAAATAAAAATACAGCGTTCTTTTGTTTTTTTTTTCTTTTAACGGCTTTTTACGACGGAGTTCGCGTTGTTATTGCAATGATGGAGAAAGAGCAGTATCGTTCTGTAATTCGTTTTCTGTTTTTGGAAGGAAATTCTTGCGATGAAATAAAAGTAAGCATGCAAGCTGTTGACAATGATCATACTCCTTCTATGACAACCATTAGATATTGGTACAATGAATTTAAACGAGACAGAACGTATATCTTTGATGAAGATCGCCCAGGACGTCCTGTTGAGGTGACCACAGGTGATATGGTAAAAAAAATTGAGAATATTGAATTAAGCGATCGCCGAATAAAACTTAGGGAAATTGTCGACATTGTAAATGTTTCGATTGAACGCGTGCAGCACATTTTAGAGCACTAATTAGGCATGAAGAAGGTTTCGGCGAGGTGGGTGCCGCGTTTGCTCACCGAGGAACAAAAGCTCACCCGGAAGCAAATTTCAAGGCACTGTTTAGATAAGTACGAAAGTAGTCCGGGTGAGTTCCTTCGGCGTTTTGTGACTGTTGATGAAACGTGGATACACCACTATACCCCAGAAAGTAATGAACAGACTAAACAGTGGATTTTGCCGGGGGAATCAGCTCCAAAGAAGGCCGTTCCATCGGCCGGAAAGGTCATGGCAACTGTTTTTGGGGCACTCGCAGGGAATCATCCATACTGATTATTTACAAAAAGGAAGAACGATAACCGGGCCATATTACCTACGCTAATTTATTGCAAGAATTTGATATCATTTTGAAAAAAAGAGACCACATCTAAATAAGAAATAAGTTCTCTTTCATCATGATAATGCACCAGCTCACTCCTCAAGAATCGCAGACTCCAAATTAAAGCAATTACATTATGAATTGCTGCCTCATCCGCCCTATTCCCCAGACCTGGCTCCCTGTGACTTCTTCCTATTCCCAAATTTAAAAAAATGGCTCGGTGTAAAGAAATTTTCGTCCAATGAATAGGTCATTGCCGCCACGGAGGCCTATTTTCACGACTTTCCGAAATCTTATTTTTTAGACGGCTTATTAAAGCTAGAACACCGTTGGAACAATTGTATAGAGTTGGAAGGTGACTATGTAGAAAAATAAATATACCACGTATACAAACCTTTGTTGTTTTTTTCTAAACACGGGTATTTATCAAACAACCCTCGTATACCTACCTACGTGTTACATACGTCGTTTCCATGTAAAGCCCGTAGTAAGCACCCGAACCGGGCCACACGTGAAGACATGGATTTCGCACAAGACGCGAATAGAGAGCTTAGTGAGTCGCCTAACGATTTAGAAAATAGTTTAGAATTAGAAAATAACTTGCAATTAGAAAACGATTTAGATATTGACGAGACCGCTAATACTTGTGTAACCATGCAAAACCTAGATGATGTGAGTAAAGCTCTGCGGATGCTTCCCGAATTTGATGGGAACCCGAACGTGCTGACACGTTTCGTAAAGTTATGTGATCACCTGGTAGACCAATATATTAAACCCGGACCAGAACACGAATTCAATAATCTAATCCTCATAAACGGGATCCTCAATAAAATCCCTTTGGTACCGTTTGGTAACTGAAAGTTCGTAACCAGCTTCGAAACGGGAAAAAAATCCCATTCGGTAACTGGCTTCAAAAAGGGACTTTTCCATTACCGATTCGTAACCGCGGTTACAAACAAGCTTCAAAATGGGAAAAAAAATCCCGTATTGTAACTGGCTTCAAAACGGGAATTTTCTATTACCGATTCGTAACCGCGGTTACAAACCAGCTTCAAAACGGGAAAAAAAAACCCGTATTGTAACTGGCTTCAAAACGGGAATTTTCTATTACCGATTCGTAACCGCGGTTACAAACCAGCTTCAAAACGGGAAAAAAAATCACGTATTGTAACTGGCTTCTAAACGGGAATCTTCTATTACCGATTCGTAACCGCGGTTACAAACCAGCTTCGATACGGGAAAAAAAATCCCGTATTGTAGGTAACTGGCTCCAAAATCAAATCAAAAGTAAAATATAAAAAACATAACTTGTTATAAATTTATGAAACATGTACTGTCTCATTTTTCTTAATGCGGGTAGGTACACCACAATTTTTATTTAACCCTTAAATACAAAGATCAAAGCTTAAAGAAAAATTTAAAAAGAGCTACCTGGGGGAAGAGACCGGTAATCGAACCCGGCACCTCCGGATTGCCGGTCCAGCGCGTTAACCATTTCGCCACCGTAGCCCCAGGAAGATCTGACGAACCTTTCCTTATGCTTTGTGTGTCGATCTTTGCATGGGCCCATCTGGCATGTATGAACACCTTTATTTTAAATGGCTAGGTAGTTTGCACAAATGTAACATTCTGTAGCCAGTTACAAAACTTGGCTACCAAACGGCACTACGCAGGCCCATTACGTAACCGGCTACAAACAGGGAATTACAGATTCCCATTCTGTAGCCAGTTACAAAACTTGACTACCAAACGGCACTACGCAGGCCCATTACGTAACTGGCTACAAACAGGGAATTTCGAATTCCCATTCTGTAGCCAGTTACAAAACTTGGCTACCAAACGGCACTACGCAGGCCCACTACGTAACCGGTTACAAACAGGGAATTTCGGATTCCCATTCTGTAGCCAGTTACAAAACTTGGCTACCAAACGGCACTACGCAGGACCATTACGTAACCGGCTACAAACAGGGAATTTCGGATTCCCATTCTGTAGCCAGTTACAAAACTTGGCTACCAAACGGTACCAAAGGATAAAATCTCAGGGCCAGCCGCCCGTTTGATAAACTCCAACGGAATTCCTGAAACCTGGGCAGGTATTCGGAATGCTTTAATTAATAACTTCGCGGATCAGAGAGATGAGATCTCCCTTTATAACGATTTAGCGCTGCTAACTCAGGGGTCTTCAACCCCGCAAGAATTTTATGAAAAGTGTCAGAATTTATTTAGTACTATAATTACATACATTAGCTTGCATGAGACGGTGGAGACTACCAAAGACTCAAAACGCAAGTTGTACCAAAAGTTAACGCTTCAGGCGTTCATACGTGGTCTCAAGGACCCATTAGGCTCCCGAATTAGGTGCATGAGGCCCGCAACAATAGAGAAAGCATTAGAATTTGTTCATGAGGAAATGAACACACTGTACCTACAACAACGTAATGAACACTTCCCAGAAAAGAAAAACGTCCTTCAGCAAAACCAGCCACCTAAATTTGTTCATGTACCAACTTTCCAACCCTTTGTGACACCATCACCTAAACCATTCAATATGCCAGGACCATCCCGGCCACAACCTTTCCAGCCACAATTCCTGCAAAAACCTCAGCCGGCCCCAGTGCCCTGGAAATCAAGTTTTAATCAGCTTCAGAGGCCATTCCAAGGCCCGTCTCGCACCCAGCAAATGTTTGCCGCTCGACCTACAAATTATAACCCCCAATCTAATGTATTTAAACTACCCAATAGAAATCAGGGCCCACAGCCCATGAGTGGTGTGAGCCACTTTGTAACTAAACAGCGACCTGTATTTCAAGGAAATCCGTCCTCCACAAATTATTTCAAACCACGAGAAATGAATTTCAATCAGTGCCAGGACTACTATCAATGCGATAGCTACCCTAACGCTTCTTACGAGGAGCAGTATTACTACGAAAACTATCCTTACAGTCATGATAATTACCCGAAATTCGCCGAGACACCTTATTATAGTGAGCCGCAGATGCAGCTTCCGGAAGCGGAATACGTGGATTATGCTAACTCAGAGTCTGGCGAATCCCCTGATGACCGCGAAAATTTTCAGAAGGTAGAGTCCTCAGACAAACTAAAATAGAAATAAATCTGCAAACGCAACGTCATCTACCCTACATACAAATTGCCGATCCTCCTTTAAAGTTACTTATTGATACCGGTGCAAACCAGTCTTTCATTAGCCCCGAAACGGTAAAACAATATTACCCTAACTTGCCCTGGAATTACGAGCCTTTTGAAATTACCAATGTCCACGCAACAACCCGTAATGATTATTCTATCACTTTACCTTGTTTCAAAGAATTTAGGGATCAAAACGATGTCACCTTATTCATTTATAAATTTCATGATTTTTTCGATGGGTTAATCGGCCTAGATTTATTAGATAAATGGGAAGCAAATATAGATTTAAAAAACAAGATTTTAAACACTAAAAATGCCAGCAACCCTATTGGAATGCATGACTCCCGTAACTGTAACTTCTATGAAACTATTATTCCTGCAAATTCATCTAAATTACTCCGTATTCCTGTAAATTCCCAATCTGGCGACGCCTTCATCCCAGAACAGTTTATATCGAATTGCTTAATTGGAGAATGTATTACACATGTCCATCATAATCGAGGTATTTTAGAGGTATTCAACCCTACAAAAAACGACATCGTGTTCTCTATGGACCGACCGGTAACCACTGAAGTATTTAATATCGAATTCAGCCCCACTGAAACATCAGTTCCCTTATCCCGAGTTCACGCGGTTCTGTCCAAGCTGCGGACAGATCACCTGAATATTGAGGAACGCACTAATTTAGAAAATCTTTGTTCTGAATACGCCGACGTATTCTACATAGAAGGCGAACCCCTTTCATTCACCAATAGAATTAAACATAAAATTAACACTACCGATGAGATGCCCGTTTTTACAAAAAGCTACAGATACCCCTATATTCAAAGAGAGGAAGTACGCGATCAGATATCTAAGATGTTAAAGCAAAATATAATTCGGCCTTCGGAATCGGCCTGGAGTTCCCCCATTTGGGTAGTCCCTAAGAAAGCGGACGCATCTGGCAAAACCAAATGGCGGCTTGTCGTTGACTTTAGGAAGCTTAACGAAAAAACGATAGACGACAAGTATCCTATACCAAATATCAGTGACGTCCTTGATAAATTAGGTAATTGTCATTACTTTACGACCTTAGACCTTGCCAGCGGATTCTATCAAGTCAAGATGGATCCAGCCGACATACCGAAGACAGGGTTTAACGTAGAGCATGGTCACTACGAGTTTTTGCGAATGCCGATGGGATTGAAAAACAGTCCATCTACATTCCAAAGAGTCATGGACAACCTGCTGAGAGACCTGCAAAATAAAATATGCCTCGTTTACCTGGACGACATAATTGTTTTTAGTACCTCCCTTCAGGAGCATATGGACAACCTAAGACAAGTCTTCCAGAGGCTTCGCGATTCCAATTTCAAAGTCCAGATGGACAAATCAGAATTCCTAAAGCTCGAAACTGCTTATTTAGGGCATATAATCTCAAAGGATGGAATAAAACCTAACCCCGACAAAATTACCGCTATTCAGAAGTTTCCTATTCCCAAAACCTCAACGGAGATAAAACGGTTTCTTGGCCTTCTGGGCTACTATTGGAAGTTCATCCCCGATTTCGCTCGAATCACCAAACCAATGACCCATTGCCTTAAAAAAGGTTCCAAAATTAACGTAAATGACCCTGAATATGTAAGATGCTTTGAAAAATGTAAGACCCTTCTTACAAACGATCACTTGCTTCAATACCCTGATTTTTCTAAAGAATTTGTTCTCACCACCGATGCTTCTAACCTTGCTCTAGGGGCAGTACTGTCCCAGGGACCTATCGGCTCAGATAAGCCGATCGCATTCGCTTCAAGGACCCTAAACTCCAGCGAAATTAACTATAGTACAATCGAAAAAGAGCTTCTTGCCATTGTATGGGCAACCAAATACTTTCGTCCGTACCTTTTCGGACGAAAATTCAAAATAATTACCGACCATAAACCCTTGCAATGGGTAATGAATCTGAAAGAGCCCAACTCTCGTGTAACACGCTGGAAATTAAAACTAAGTGAATATAATTTTGATGTAACATACAAGCAGGGAAAGCGGAATCTTAACGCAGACGCGTTGTCCCGTGTAGAGATTCATAACGAAGAGGTGAGCTCTATGATTGCCAACGTGTCGGAAAAAGACCCATCCTGCTCAGGTTCGACCACGATAACTGTGCATACAAGTAACGAGAACCCCATCCTCGAAGTTCCAATAACTGATGAACCCCTTAATAAATTTAGCCGTCAGATAGTATTCACCATCGTCGGTGACATCAAACGCCGCCCAGTCGTGTACAAACCTTTTGAAACCCACACTCGAACTTCCATACAACTCTCTGAAGCTAACCTAGAAGAAGACCTGGTAAATGCATTGAAAGAATACGTCAACCCCAAAGTTAGAACCGGAATTATGATTTTCCCGCCTCTGGCCATGTACCAAATAATCCCCATTATTCAAAGTAAATTCAAAAATTCAGCTATGAATCTCTCTCTCACCAGAACAGAAGTTGAAAATGTTAAAAACTATCTACGTCAACAAGAAATAATACAGAAATATCACGATGGAAAAACCAACCATCGCGGCATAACCGAATGTTATTTAGCTTTGTCTCGTAAATTCTATTGGCCAAAAATGAAGGAGCACATTAGTAAATTTATAAATGACTGTAACATATGCGGACAAGCTAAATACGATCGCAACCCGATAAAACAAATTAAACTTAATAATGATACCCGTTCCCTATACCAACCTCACCTTAGATTCTTGCTGCAAAAATTAAATAGAAATACCGCTTTATTACAGTCATTCGAGCCAGGACGCGTTAAAAGAGGCTTGATTGATGGACTAGGGTCTATCATCAAAGGAATATCCGGCAATCTGGATTACACTGACGCCTTGAAATACGATAACGCCGTAAGAATCATGCAAGATAATGAAAACAAGCTACAGTCAGAAATTAATAACCATATCAGCCTATCCAAAGAATGGATGTCTCAGCACTCAAAGATCTTTAATAACATCGTTGAAAACCAGAATAATATATCTAAAGTTCTTAATTTAATTCTTTCTAATAAAGCATCCCGAGATGAGGAATTAAATAAGTACGCACATTTTGCACAATACCTCTTAATATTAGGAGATAATATAGAGAGTTTATTCGATGAATTAAATGCACTAGAAAAGCTTTTAGCCTTTATCCATGCTAAAAGCCCGTTTCATTCTAAGTTCTCTAGGAAATATGTTAAGTAGGTTACGAAGCCTTTATCCTAAAGATGAAGTTTTAGATATGGACTCTCGCGATTATTTCGACATAATTAAGTTAGGCTCGTATTATAAAGATAAGCTAGTAGTTATAGTTATAAAGATTCCTATCTTTATGCCGGAAGACACTACCCTCTACCGACTTTCCGTTATACCCAATAAAAACTATAAGATCCTAATACCTACACTACCTTTCCTAGCACTTCAGGGATCAGTATCTATGTACATGGAGGCAGAATGCCCGAAGACCAAATCTTGGTACGTCTGCGAGAAAACTTCTCAACACTATATAAGCCACCAACCGGACTGCATCCAGCACCTTATCTTGGAACAGAAGCTCCTGCCATCCTGCCAACCAACCACCATCATCCTATCGAAGCCAGCCCTCGAGCAACTAGATGATCGCCACTACACCCTGAACTTTCCTGAACCAACAAAAGTACAGATAAGCTGCGGAGAGGAAAAGTACGAAACCCTGCAAGGAAGTTATCTTACGGCCTTACCACTGAACTGTAAGATTAAGACTCCAGACTTCACCATCGCTAATATGAACGATTGCATCAAGGGCCACGTCCTGAAAATGACTAACCTACCAGTCGAGGACAGCACGTTACAGGACAAATCTATACCCCAGCTAGTTCTTCACACCACTGACTTGTAAAGTCTACATGCAGTTAACATGAAAATCTCGATGCAGAATCCTGAAAACCTCAACTCAATACCTAACGAATCTATATATCATACTACAATACCTATCTACATAATTATAATACTGAGTATAGCGGCAATAACTTATGCAGCTATCCACCGCCGATTACGCTCTCGTCGTATGCAGTCTCCGAAGTTGGAAGTGGGAACCCTAGAAGAAAGCTATGTGATAATAGAGCCCGTAACACTATCGAAACGAGATGTAAAGATTGACCCTGCTAACATTCCGGCAACATTTGCGAGAACCCTCACCAAATAATTGCCGATCTCAGAGGGGAGGTGTTACATACGTCGTTTCCATGTAAAGCCCGTAGTAAGCACCCGAACCGGGCCACACGTGAAGACATGGATTTCGCAAGGCGCCGACGCAGCAGAACGGGAACCGCGCAGCTGCAAGGTGACGCGCTTGGCATGCATCGCACCACCGTGTGAAACCGGCACTCTTGGTTCTTACATCGACCGATTGACACTTCCATTTAGTTATAAAATTATATTGTAATTTTTGATTTAAATTAAATTAGTTTAAAATAATTTCGGATTTTTTTAACTCCTCCGGCCGTAGCCTTCGTAATTTACGTGCCTCCCCTGGTATATAGTTATTCTTAAACTAAGATATTTTAACTCTAGTGTAATATTGTACCTACGGTCCCCACACGGAATCTAAACAGAAGCCATCTAAAAATGCGCCGGCGCTGCCGATGGTATCAAAATATTTCAGCAGCGCACAATTAGCATGCGGGGTTTTGACGCTAGATGGCGCGATACACAATGTGCACGCCCATTGCGGTGGCTAGTTATCGTATTCACATAAATAATTTTTAAAACACGGCTTCATCAAAAAGGAATCCTATCCGTGTACTCCCTGGCAGCAATTTGCATGAGTTTATTTTATAAAAAACGTCACAATTTCTATACGAGTTTACAACAATCGAGAAATTTCGTTGATTGTTCCTGGGCCTGACTGGCGATTGAATTCAGGTTCTTCTGATGGCAAGTGACCACGGGGTTGAGGATGTCACTCACTGGTTCAGCAACCCATATTATAATCTTCTGTAATACAAACGATGGCAGCGAGTTCATCCTGTACACTATGAGCTTCTCTGTTCTTTACGAAATGGGGAACATTGTCTAAAACGGTACGACTTGGTGCTTCTTTCGAGGCGGTGCTAGCATATTATATTCGTAAAGTTTTCCTTTTATTTACATTCATCCAGTAAACAAGTCAACGCCGCTACAACATTTAAATCAGCGTCTAAGCCCCCAACCTTACCTCAAGCCCATACCCTCGCAGGCATTCCCCCCTTTAACAATTTAATTCGTCCGTTTAGCTACTCGCAGATAATCGACCCTTTGTTCCTTAAGCTTCATAAAGATAATTGTCGCACAGGAATTCCTACCCCTAGCTGAAGAAAGTCACATGTTACTAGATATCCTCATAGCCACGTACGTCTTTTCATGAAAGATAAAGTGTTACCTACCTGTTTGTTTTGGAATTCTTTTGTCCGTTTTAAATTCGCAGAGTTTAACTTGTTTACCATAAGTTTATCTAATTTTAGCGCTGGTATGAACCGTGAAGGCAACATTCCTGGCACTGGGGTTTTTATGGCGTGGTTTGCGAAAATAATTGCGGTACTCCTGATGAAAGGGCAAGCATTTTTCAGAAATAGCATAATTTACATGTTTCTTCTTATATAAGTTGAATCTTTATATATTATACTTACCTATTATACTTGGTGATTGATTGTTCTTAATCTTATATTGTTGACACATCGCAAGCCGTGTCTCTAAGGAATTTAAAATGCCATACATTCTAATAAATATTACAAAAATTCTGCTTTGACAGAACATGAAATTCGTGAGAATTCCTTTACTAATTGAGAATTTCCGAAAAGATCTTATTTGATTTTCTGACGAATGGAATCATGTTCCTCAAACTGCTCGATTTCTCAACTGTTTTATTCTGTCAACTCTATTTGATTCTAAAACCATAAATGTAAAGAACTTACATAACTGTAGGTATGTATACCACCGTATAATCATGACTACCGTTAGTTTATAAAATAACTAGTGATATTGTAAACTGAAGGATACCTACATCAGGTTTATTTTTAAATTTAGGTTATAATTTCACTAGATTAATTATAAACTGAAGGTCACAATCTTTCGGAAACAAACCATATTACTTTGCGGGGTATTTTAATACAATGAACATAATGAAATGAAATGAAATAGTTAATTCAGTAAGTAGGCCACAGGGGCACTTTTACAAGTCAGATTGTGAATCTACCGGCATTTCGCAAGAGGAGACCGCTGTTGAGAAGAAAGCCGAAAGAATCTCAACAGTAAGTCATTTTTTTTGTAAATTATACTTAAAACAATTACATGATACATTTGTGTTAATAACTAATTACACTGGTACCTACACGTAAAGGAGATGTATAGATACTCCAAATCAATGTTAAGTAGGAACATTAAAATAAAATCTTAACGATTTTAACATATTAAATGTACCCAAAGATGTATAAAGTCTCTGGGTGATGTCACGACAACATGCAATAAAATATAATTACTTAATTAATTTAATTCCACAGAGATGTATAAGGTCTCTAGGCGTCTCTAGGCGGAATACATAAACATTATGGAAAGCTTTTGGTTTTGGGAAAAGAAACGGTATACATAGTAAAATACTTATTACCTGAAAAGGAGCTTTAATTTTCCACTTTTAGGTTTTCTGTGAAGTTATGCAAATTTTGTAAGACTTTTAACTAGAGATGGGCCGAATACGGACTTTACCGAATACGAATATTCGGCCGAACATTCGGTTCAGCTCTTACCAGGTCGTCGCGCTTGCGCCATTTGACTTGTTGTGGTTTAGCGGTAGGTAATTAAAACAACTCTGGTTTTTCTCACTTAACCGACCGTTTTTGCAAAATATAATTGTTATTACATTTTGACGCTTATTTATCTCTTTTTGGCAGTTGCTTAGACTGGTGAAATAGGATTTCAATGAGACGAATTACGAAACACCTACGCTCTTTCGTTATTTACTTTGTTTATTCGGTAAATATTCGGCAATGTAACCGAACTATTCGGCCAAATACGAACATTGAAAAACTTGCCGAATATGCCGAATACCGAATATACGGCTCATCTCTAGTTTTCAATTTTAACCATTTGAGAGAGGTCTTTAAAACATACGAGTAAACCCGATGAGCGGAACTAATTATTACGATCAATACAAAGACCCACGACGAAGGCCCGAAGGCTAAGTCCGCAGTTTGGATCTGTTTGTCACCAACTGCACCAATTTAGGCATCCGAGCCGTGGGCGACACTGCTCCGTCTCCGTCTGCGGAAATAACAAGCTGTGATGTCATCCAATAGAGATAGGTATAGGCGAGTTGAATAGCTCTCACGAAAATCATCTTATCATATCCCATATGTTTAAACCGTGAATTTACAGTTATAAAAACGATTTAAACTCAAGTAGAAATTGTGAGGAATGGCCCAACATGTTTTGAACTTGTATGGAGCTCTACATCAGGGACAGCTATATCCGTGCTGCTACGCGATTCACAGCCCATTTGGTGGCCCTTACTTACTAAAGACATTTCACGATAGTTTTATTTCAATAATATTATTGCTAACCGTTCATTCAATATATTTTTACTTCCAGTTTCTTACAGTTTCAGAAATGCTTCAAATGCTTCAGATAAAATAAGTTGATAAAAAAAATTAAACATTCGATGAATCGCCTATCAGTAAACCAACTGAAGTATCAAAGAGTCATATGACATGACAATCGCAGCTTCAGTCTTAGTATTTCCTAATGTGTTTAAAGCACACCTAGCTTTCCTGTTAATAATTTAGTAACTTGAGACCCTGATCACAATCAGAACCCGTCTCTTGCCGCTTCACACCTCTTGTCCCTTTCCTAGTTACATAACTGTCCGATCATGTAATCGAGAAGCTCTGACACAATATAACGCAAAAATCCTTATGGGTCAAAACACAATTTACAAGACACGACATCGCATCGTCGTACGATGCGACATCGTGCTGTGTCGTGGAAATGTATAAATCCAAAATGACTTTATCTTCATGTGACAAAATGCAAAATTAAAATTCGTTTTACAATCTCACGACGTCGCATCGTGGCACGATTTTGGCCCTAACTCTATTGCCTAGTCTAGCGGATCTATGATGGTTGCTTTTATCACGTGATAAAACAGTGACAAAGCATCCGTCACGTTTTGACAAGAGGCGAGTGTGATTGACAGATGGTTTGTCACTTATTAATCACATAATAAACGCAACCATCATAGAGGCGCGTAGGGTTATTGTGTCGTTAAAATTAACGTATATAATGATTTAGTTCTTATCTTATGCAAGAATCAAAGAGAATAGCAAACCTGAATATTTTGTATAAATAGGTACATGTTATACAGCAGCAGCCTGGGTGCCTGGGTCCATCCATACAGGATGTTACTCTATCAATACTATTTCTTATCCCTATTACTGAAACTCAAAATTAATGTGATGATTTCTTAATTCGGACAAATTATTTGATATAATCGGGAATTAAAAAATAAATCATTTAATGAAGATAGACTGCAGGTGCTGAACCTAACAACCTTGAAGAGCCGCAGAGAACGTGGAGATCCGATCGAGACGTACAAGATCCTGACTGGGCATTATGACCCAAGGACTTTTGCGAAATATTTGTACGCAACAACAATACCCGACTGAGAGGTCATCGCCTAAAGCTAGTTGCCTGCAGGTCGCACAACAACCCTCATAAACACTTTCTGAGCAATAGAGTTGTGAGTGCATAGAACAAACTCCCCGAGGATGTAATCTCAGCACGTCAATCATTTTAAGAATAAATTAGACAAGCATACCACTAAGCAACGATCTCAAGACACAGATCGCTGGATATATTAGGCATTATCAGTTGTTAAACTGCCTGCCTCATTATAAATAATAATTATAAGAATAATCGTGACTTGACTGGGTTTTATGTACATATCCCTCATTGTGTCACAGTGATTTTGTCATGGTTCTAAGTCGCATACCTACTCATTGGCGTATCTAAGATTATTTTTCAGGGGGGGCCTGGGGTGGGCCTAAGGGGGCTGGCCATGGCCTAAGAGATGAAACCATGACTTTCTATCGGTAACCCAAAATCCTGGGATGGGCACTAGACCATACTGGGGTGGGCACGGCCCACCCGGCCATCCCCGTAAATACGCCTATGCGCATACTCTTGCCAGAGGGGTCGTGGCTGTTGGGATGCCGTACATGGTCGATCTTCACTTCCAGTTTTTCTTGAAGATTTTTTAAGGATTTAATGCGTTCTTTTCCAATGGCACTCCACTTCTGGCGGTTGAGATCGTTACAAGAACACTAAGGATAATTTGTTTGTTATTTATATGTATGTCCATAGGTTAGCATCGTCGTGCTCTGAACCTTTTTCCTTCCAGCTACCCCTGTATTTAACGCCGTTCTATTGATCCCTTATTTCTCAGTGAGATATTGCCAAAAGTGAACAACAATCTGTAATATTTGTATAGAATCTTTTTTATCGATTCATAGGTTTTATGTGGTAATACCACATTTTTATTTTTATAAATAATGACACAAAGGTAAATTAAGAAAGAAAAATTGAATGCGATCTACTACAATCGAAGCGGGGTTTGAACCCGCGATCTCTGCGTTTCCGGCGCATTGCTCTCCCAACTGAGCTATTCGATCGCTACGTCAATCACACCAAATCATTCCCAGAGGGCGCTCCAGTAGCGTAAAGGATTAAGGGAGGAAAGATTTGGTTTGGAAACGCAGAGGTCGCGGGTTCAAACCCCGCTTCGATTGTAGTAGATCGCATTCAATTTTTTTTTCTTAATTTACCTCTGTGTCATTATTTATAACCATCTGTAATATTACAGTGACTTGTCACACAGATTACAATGTCGCATGTCGCATAGATTCATTTGCTCTTCGGCTCATAGTGGCATTTGTTCCGTCTGTACGGTATTATACTCATTATGTTCCACCCTGTATATTAAATGCACTAACTTAGGATGTACTTAGTTCATACCTACTTTGTTCATATGTGCACCTAAAATGGTAATATTGAATGTAACGTACATTGTAAGGGTGCTAAAGTGCCTGACATGATTGTTTTGTTTGCGATACTCGCCCACGCCACGCACTGTTCTCACATACCATGTCAGATTCTTTATTTCTTTATTATTTTTGTTATTATTATTAATATGAATATTTATTATAAATATGAATGTATATTTGTTTGTATTTTTTCAAAGAATAGACCAACACACGGGTAACAGTGGGTTTTGAAGGAATTCTTAATGGAATCATAAATAAAAATCATGCCGTATTTTCTTCACCTGATCATTAATAATCTGTTTGTTGCATGTAGTCGCTGACTGCTAAGTAGCAAAAATACTAGCCGAGCTAAACAAACAAACATATATTTTTAGTAACAAACATAATGCTTAGAAACTATGTTAGGTTATTAAAAAGAAATGGAAATAACAAAAGTTTTTTTTATACTTAAGTTTATACCTGTCTTCATAATATATCTAAGTAAGTAAGTAAGTAAGTAAGTAAGTAAGTAATCCTAAAAATTCATGCGAAAGCTACCAATAAATGAATTTCTACCTTAGTATCCAAACTAGGTACCCTACATCCTACTTGACGCCAATGTACAGGCGCGGCTCGGCGAAGATTCCTTGCATCTTCCCTGGAACATTTTGTACATACATTACCTAAACCATAAACACAGCATTTCGAGTTCGCCCAATCAAAGTCGGTCATCTCCGTTTACTCACAAAACTCACACAAGCCTTGAATGAAAGATGTTCCGTCTGCATCAACATTAGTACACATCTCGTGCTGCGCGCGCGACTGCAGAATATCAAGTGAGGGAGAACCGCAGGATCAAGGCCAATAGAGAGTATGGTAATCGCTGATTCATCGAGAGATCGTCCATATACGACACTGGTCAGCATCTTTGTCCGAGACGGGTGTAAATTTCGTTGAGACGAAAGTTTATCTCGCTTGTTTCTATTAGCGTGATGCAATGTCCCACTCCTAACACTTATAAGACTTGCGGCGGAAATAGTAGATTGTTTGACAAGGGTATAAAATAAGCCATTATGACACGATAGAAATCAACGCGTAAAATTTTAGACCACTTCGCGAAGCTAAAATAACGTACTTTTTGAGCAGGAGATGTAAATAATTATAAATTATGATCTTCACAGGGTCTGATGTTTTGCGAGTGGAGCGTCACCATAATTGTACACTACTCGCGAAGGTGACCGAGGTTGGCCGAGGCGAAGTTGGCTGAAGTATGGACTTCCGCAGCGAAGTGTCCCTCCACGTTCGCTCAACCTCGGCCAATTTCGCGAGTAGTGTGGTGCCGCAATCATGTTATTACACACATCGGAAAACTGTGGGTCCATCAAGTCGAAGTTATTCTGACTACTCGTCGGGTTACTTTGATTACCTTATTAATTGCATGGATTACATTTCGATGGGCTACTTCTCAGGTAGTAACTTTTAACTTTTTTGGCTTAGGAAGTCAGAAGTTTTTTTTGAGAACTTCTCTAGAGCCAAAGTAACTCATCCACGATCCTTATCTCTATATCTATCTATCAATCTATCTAACTATGATAGTTATCGCAACATGCTGTGTGTTGTGAGCTACTCTTGCCGGCTCGTAGGTTTTCATTTCCGACCCGGGTGCGATGCGTAAGCTTGTTCGCTCGTCGTCGAACCGCCGACCCGCCGCTTTCCCCGGGTCGCCGGCAACGTGTCCATCTCCGTTGACAACCCGCCGACATCGACATAGAGCAACCGCGCAACCAGGGTTATATGTTTGTCTTTATATTATTATTACAGCTAGTGACAAAGTATTATTAACACATTCACAGGACCATTTTGAAAATGCATGCAAACATTTCTAGCCAAAAACGACACAAACAAACACAGGTAAGCTATTTATATAAAATCGTCAGGGGATTATGACAATGATGATGTTTTTTTACAAGGGTCACGTTTTTTGTTACTAAACGATTGAGTTTCTTTCGGCTTCCTTCTCAACACTGATCTCCTCTTGCGAAATTCCGGTAGATTCAGATTTAGACATTTAAAAGTGCGCTTGTGGCCTACTTACTCGTAGGTACAGCATATACATTTGAATTTTGATTCTGATTTTGACACTGAAAAGCTCAATGAAGAACTAAGGCTTACTCAGTCATTGAGGCTTTGTAGTCCTTGTACAATAGCACAATGCACATACTTAGAATTAACTTCCGATGTATTTATTGTCACCAATAAATAATCGAATGAATGAATGAATCTGCCGCAATTACTGCAGTTTCCTCCAAAGCTCCAAAACAGTGTCGCGTCTCTTTCTCCGCGGCGACCGCTTTCCAGCGCCAGCGACCGGCGCGCGCGCATAACGGCGCGCTGCTCCGCGCGAACGCACGTCCGCGAGTGAAGTGACCGTGCTGTGTTGTGTTGTGTGTGTAAACAGTGATTTTTATTGGTGAGTATTTGATTTGATCCTTTTCTTATTGTAGTGACTCCTCTGTAAGGATTATATGTGGAATAGAGATTGTATTTTGTTTTTTTTAAGTGGTGAAACGGTTGTTGCATTGCAATTGTTTTGAAAAGTTCGCACTAACTACACTTATTGAGAAATGTGAAGATTTTCTGCAAACTAAATAGTGTTTTGTTTTTAGCGGGAATAAAAAAGGATTATTGAATAAGCAATCGACATTGCGATGAATTGAAATCCTTATTTTGTATGAAAATAAATGTGTCCTAGAATTATCTAAGCTATTTACAGTATTGAAAAGTAAGACGGTAATTGTTTAAGTATGTATTGTTTAATTTATTTAGTTGCGGTACTTTTTAATATTTAAGTAGGTTTATTATTGTGTACGACGAAAACTTCGTTTAATTAGATTTCTTTGCGTTTAATTGCGGCGCTGAGGTCCGTTATGTCCGTCTATCTGTTCTGTTCTAGCTCAGTAACGCCGTTATGCCTGAACACATTTGGATTGAGTTTGCGTTGATTACTGTGATTTGTCGAGCGATTTGTGAAATGGGAATAAAAAGTAAATAATGATCACGACTGCCATCTAGTCGACTTTGTAAATTAATATTGTGTGATGACATCATTCCAATTATATTATAATGTATTTGCAAGTATGGCTCGAACTTCCATATTTGCAATGATGTGACATTTTTACAAGGAAACGAAACACGTTCTGATACGAATTAATTTCTAATCAAATTGTTTACAAGGAATTATATTATATGCATATATGAATAATTTTCGATGAGAAGATTAATAAGTGTTTTAGAGAACCATACCATTTTTTTTACTTATATAAGTAAGTAATAAAATTCATCGTAAGTTTAATTGTTTCCTAAAAAAACCTAAAGTTAGGGTAAGTTTAAGTACTTACTTAATTCTCTTAATCAATACATTTTGTTCCTATATTATATTATTGACATTAAGCAAATATGTTATATCAATTAGTAATCTTCATAGCTTACATCTTTATATCTTTATCAGATGATTTTATGCATGCGTTTTTGTGGCAGTGTTTGAAATTACTCTACAGTCCTATGAGGGAGCGACGGTGTAAATTATTAGGGCATTATTGCTTTCAGGAAGGGATTTCCAACCTTTGCTGTAAATCAATATTTCAATCATGTACTTATATATCAATATTTTCCACCTAAAGTGTGATCTTCAAGTTGATTGCGAGTGAACATTTTATCATAAGATTTTATTTGAAATAAAATATTTCAATTTGAATTAGGCAAGTAGGCATCCTACATGTTACCCTAGCTCTACGCTGAGAGGGCACTTCGCTGCGGAAGCCCACTTCGGCCAAGTTCGCCTCGACCAACTTCGCTCTGTGGAGTCGTCATTAAATTTCATCACTATTACACGGTTACAATATCTGTGGACCTCGCTGGAATGTGAAGCCCCTCCCCCTACCCTTGTACCTACCCGCGCTCGCCCCGTTGCGTCGCGCACCGTACCAGAGCGCCGACGTGACGTCATCGACGCCAGGTCCACAGATATTGTAACCGGGTTGTAGACAATGTGTTTTATCACAGTAAAAACACTAGTTGTCAAGAACACGAGTAACATGACTAAATCCCCCAGACTTCATATTGTGTAGGTACTCAGTACCATCCTCCACGCGATTTCAACACGTATCAAAAGAGCGCCCGCGCAGCTGAACACACAGCACAAACTAGGCCCAATTACACGCTGTAATGTACTTACAACTCGACTTAGCTATATAACTTAAAAAAAAAAACAATTACACACATGAAACATATTTACAATACTAAAAACTATAGATAAATTTTAAAAGAAAGGATAATAGTGTACAATTGCCTAAAGCTAATCAGAAAAAAATAAAAATATGTATTTTCTATTTTAAAAAGAATACATACAATTACACACTATTGTAGTTACACTTCGACAACGCTACAACTTATAAAAACAATAACACACTATATCAATACCTTAAAGAACAATCGTACTTACTTTTCGGATAAAGTACTTGCAATTAGTACGTTAAGTGCACACCTTTATATTGTGGTTTAAATTTTATTGGGCAAAAATTTAAATAAGTACAGGTTTGAACTAAGATATCGATATATTCCGATCAGCAATACTATGAAAGTTATTACCTACTTAAATTATTATCAATTATTATTATCAAACTAATTACTCTATATGACTCTACATTACTGTGCATTTTGTCTACCTTTCCACGATGAGCCTCTATTGACAGCCGTAACATAAAATTACACAGAGTAATAAAAAAAAATTGTTTCTCATTATTTTCATTATTCATAATTTGATTTTTGTCACAAACAGTTAAAAAACTGTAACGTGTTATTTAGGCTATACATAATTACGTTAAGTTAGTTTGGTTAGAACGTGGTTTTCATAATAATAAACAATGATGCTTCTGGACACATAAAACTTCTGAATTATTTAGTGTATCCCTTTGTGAAACATACTATTTCTTTTCGACAGTACCAACGTTGAATTTTTGAAAACCATTAGTACTAGTAACTCTACTCAACTAAATAGCACCTGCGCGTTTACGAAATTTTGAGGAGCCCGGAGCACATTTTAAGTCTCTTAATACATTTATTTGTGGCTTATCTGACGTTTTTTGTTTATTTCAATCCATCAAAGTGCCTAAATATTTACATAAAATAAAAAAAATATTTACATACTTTTTTTCTGCACCATCAACAGAACAATAGGACCAGAAACTTTTTATCCATATTTGTCTCAAATTCCTCGAGAGTTGAAACTCATTAGAGTTCATTCATCATTAAGTGCTAAAACCCTTTTTATCGTCTTATGTTATAAGTCGTCATCTCACGTGGATTAGAAACTTGCATTTAATTAATTCATTTGTTGCGTTACGTAACTAAGGTGCCCGACGCAATAGCGGAAACCGCGAGATGTTATATCATCCGGATTATTGAGACAATACTATTATAGTTGTGGTTGCTATGCACACTCACGTCTCCGCTAGGAGCTGGTCATTTATTAGATACCATAATTATCGTATGAACGCAACAGTGGCTATTTCGTCGAACATGCAAAAGGTTTAACGCTGTACCTACTTCCTTCCGTGTCGGCTATACAAGCAAAGCTTATAGTATTTATAGCCTTACTAAACCAATCAAGACGTTCTTGTGTTTCCGACATGCACCAAGCATTGTGCAGAAAAGTTGTCGCCTACCTAAATTGTACAAATATACGTTTACTGGTGTTTGCCTCCAGATTTAGCGGAATTACATGAGTAAGGAGCTTGTAAATAGAATAGAGGGACAGACGGACAAAGTACTCAAGACGAAATACTTCCCGAAGTTTATTCCTGGCTTAAAACCATTCACAATTAAAAAATATTGAGACTAAATAAACCCAGATGGTATGATTAAAATGCCCAAAAAGTCCCCCTACCACCTGTCGTGTAAGGTCACTGATGCGTATCGACCTCTGTACCTACTGCTAAGGTAATAAAAGGCTTGTGTTGTTTGGAACTTTTACAGACTTACAACTTTTTTAATACAAATATCCACCATCCATTATTATGATTTCCGTAAAACAAAGTGCTTTTTTTTTTTCCCGTGCAAGACGTGAATACGTAATGACCATAAGCACAGATAGCCTAAAACTATAAGGCCTGACATTGATACTATGTCAACAGCATGGACCTAGCATATTATCCATGGTCAACAGTCAACACGTAGTGCGACCAACTTTTCTGTGAACTGAAGGGTGTTGCCACAATCTTCACACACAGAGCACTCCAACGCAAAGACACTGAAAATCGTATGAAATTTCAGCAAAGCAGTCGTAGTTCCTAATTTCGCTGTTTCACAGATAACTTGCTTGTACTATACTATTGACATATCGGCGACGATGGCTGAAAAACTGAAAAAATGAGCCGTTCACAATTTTTAACCCCCGAAGAAAAAAGAGGTATAATAAGTAAGATTAACATGTTGTGTATCTGAGTGATGGATCAATTTTAGTGCGGTTTTTTTAATCGACAGACATTATCCGTCGAGATGGTTCTTAGCTATGAACAAGTGTCAAGATCTATGCCAATATTCAAGCGAAGAATTCTAATTGTATAGTTATGTTCAGTTTTAGCAGCATTTTCTATATCACTCATTTAATG
This sequence comes from Apotomis turbidana, assembly GCA_905147355.2. Lineage (NCBI taxonomy): Eukaryota > Metazoa > Arthropoda > Insecta > Lepidoptera > Tortricidae > Apotomis > Apotomis turbidana. The sequence goes on from LR990283.1 coordinate 1,471,232, forward strand.
GGAGTGATAATTTTTTAAAATTTATTATAATAATAATAATCTTTATTTGACTTTTGTTTACAAAAGTGTTAAGAACAGAGTTCTGCAAAACTGTTTGCACAGTTTGTCTGCAGAAGAGTCTCTACAAAATGTGTGTCTTACATTAGGTACTATAATATTATCTAAGTATTACGTCTACTTACTTTATGGAAGGGTTTCTAACAAATGTTTTTTAAGAAGTTTTTTAAATTTATTTTTGTCTAGTTCCGAGAAGATGTCTTCAGGTAGGCTGTTAAATAAATATGGCAATCTTTTATTTAATGTCCTGTCTCCAAAATAATTAGTTACTCTTCGTACCTCGTGTATATGTTTAGGTACATTTAAATCGCATTTGTCGTCATCGTTGTAGTTTATTCCACAAAATACCGTAATGTGCGTTTTATTTACGTCGATACTTGAACTTCTTCCGAAGCCTCTAAGAGCCTACATGTAACATTATGTACCTATACACAGCAGTGCATTGTTGTTTTGCAACACTGTTGCAAACATCAAAAGACAATGAGAGATCCTATTGCGATAAAAGCTACTCGATCCCAACTCGATACGAAGCTTTTACAAGCGCCGTTTTTAGATTTTTCTCCATTAACAACATATTGTATAGTGCGTGAGCTGACAGAATGCGATTCGAGTTTTATACCTGCCTCGCTCGCTCTTACGTAATTCACATAAGAACCTTTAATCGCGAGAGCTCATGGACTCAGCTTGTGCGTAAAGTGCAAATCCTCTTGATTTTGCTCCGTACCATTTGGTAAATACCGACACTTGAAATTACTTTTCCATTTGTTACCATGTTTGAAAAAGAAAAACAAACATTATAGCAACCAAATAAACAAGAATGTTTGTATTCTAAAGCCATAAAAAGCTAAAATATGTGCTGCTGTCAAAGACTAATGAGACTTCTCCAAATAATAGAGGCGTGTTAATTTATGCCTACAAGCTCAGACAAACATTAAGTTATTCAACAAACGGACGTCCGTGCTACGCGCAGTCCTGATGAGCGCATCGCATCAGTATTATGCCCCTCGACACGTATTTAAATATTGGTACTTAATCATATCACGGACCAGTACACTTTGACCAATCATTTAGAACACATAGTGCTGCTTCACGTGTCTGATTACATACATATCAGAAACGGTTCTCTGCCTTTTCGCCGAATTATTTTTCGCAAACGTTTCATTTCGCAAAAGTTTCATTTCGCCAAAAGCATTTTTCACTGAAACTGTAAACTATTTCGAATTGTTATAAAACAAACCTAACCTAACCTAACCTAATCTAAAGGATGATATTTACAACAATCTGAAATAGTTTACAGTTTCAGTGAAAAATGCTTTTGGCGAAATGAAACTTGTGCGAAATGAAACGTTTGCGAAAAATAATTCGGCGAAAAGGAAGTACACCATCAGAAACAAACTAATCGCAGTTATAAATTATGTCTGACGTTAAGTTATGGTATTTTTGTTTGAGTTTTAACTGTATAATTTTAGTAGATGAGTCGTTTAAAAAAAACTTATGGCAACAATTCATTTTACCCTGAAGCCATTTTACCCTGAAGTCAAATCTTACGTGGACATTTCTGCTTATCATAAAAGACGTACTGTGCGTGAGCTGTCAGAATGTGATTCACGTTTTGTGCCTGTCTCACTCGCTCTTACGCGATCTATATAAAAAAAAGTTTTCATCCAAACCCGAATCGCAATCTAAGAGTGCACGGACTGTAGTTACGCAAAAACGTTCCACCCCGCACGTCAGTCGAAATTGAGTTTGAACACTAAGTAGGTACCTGTTACATAATATGGGTAGTAAAGTTCTTATTCAGTTTCGTGTGACTTGTGGGTCGGAACGCTTAATTACCAATCATCAGTCTTGATTACCAAGAGGTAAAGATGCACGATCGTACATGCACTGTCGCCTCTACATTAATCTTTGGTGTCGCCGAAGTTGACCTGGCTAAGTCACGGCTAAGTTACTCTTAGCTCACTTAGCACGTTCCTTGCTTCCGGCCAGCCGTCGCTTAAGTAACGGTTAAGCTAACCGCCGTTTAAGCGCTGTTATGATGCGACAGCTGATAAATACTAATTAGGAGTTATGCTCAAATCATTATGCAATGGTCGAGCTTTGATTTTGGTCTACTTTTTGCCGGTCACGTTAAGCTAGGATTACGATTTGGCTGTGATTGAATTGCAATTGACATGTTTAGATTCTTTACTATTTAAGTTTCCAATTCCATATTGGGTTACATAAAATTGATAGTCAGAATTGTCATTTGGCATAATTTTCTTAGCTATAATTTTTACTTTTCTCTGGTAATATCAGAGCGGGCTCCTTTTTCGCTCAAAGACTGAGCCTCGCCATTCAAAGGGGAAACGCGGCGAGCGTGCTGGGGACGATGCCTCGGACGGCCTCAGTACTGGGGGATTCTTTTTAATTAAGTTTTATTATGTAGTTTTAATTTATTTTCCATTGTAATTATAAATATAGCTTTTCTCTGAAACATAACTTTCAAGATTTTTATAAAACAAAGCCGAACCTAATACCCATTAGAGGTTTCACTCTCAAAACTTGTTAAGTTAATAATTTCAGAGTTAAAGCTAATGATGTTATGCCAATCAATTTAATTCTAGCCGATAGGGATAGAGGCCGGGTATCGAACCCGGTACCTCTGGATTTCCGGTCCAGTGTGTTCCAGATAATACAGAGGTACTATCCCGGTTTACTTCGCCCGGTTACGCATTTAAATTTGTATTTGTGCTTTGAGCTTCGTATCAATGGTTTAATTTAAACAAAAATGTGGTGTGTACCCACATTAAAAATAATGAGCAGGGATCGGACGATCGAGTGCAAATGACATAAGGAACAGGACTAATGGAGTAGAAATCAATGTAACATTTTTCATACAGTCGATATTTTTTTCATTTTCTAAGTGGTATAAATCAATATATTAATTAACAGAAATTTATGTTGGCACACTAGTTACCATTTTCGCGTTGCATTCGGTTTATACATAACGGAATAGGTTAGATAGATGAACATCAATCAATATGTAGCCTGTTGCATTAAAAAATGCGATCTCAAAACCTTAATTCCCATTTGTTGCAATTAAATGTTCCTATCCACTCCAATATATTATATTCTTTCAATAAAACCACTTTTTATAGACGAAATGTATCACCATTGGTAACGATAAATTAAATTTTAATCTATATACCTACACTTCGACAAAATTTATCGACTTCATAAAAAAAGTAACACTGATTTCTACTCCATTAGTCGTGTTCTCACTCCATCGTCCGATCCCTAATAATGAGACATTACATGTTTCATAAATTAATAAAATGTTAATTGAGTACCACTTAAAACACCATCTCATCAATAATTCTGTTAAAGTACATACATAATGTTAACATTAAAAGTATTAGACTGAATTCCTGTGCCTTCTAAAGTAGAACAACACGATACTTGAACAAAGTTATTTACGCGCGTGCGCGGAAGCGTCGATTGTCACTCGGGGCCGTGGAAACGCCGGAAAACCAACATGTCGGGAATTTAGGACGCGTGTGGGAGGGAGATGCGAGATTATTTTACTAGATCGAGGTTTTTGCGTTCCCGCGGTCTCGTTGATGGTGAGATTTAATTAAATTTCCGTGAAACTGCAGTTAGTACAATTAGGGATCCGTATGCTTAATTGTTACAAAGAAAGCATTGTAGTGTGACTTTGTCTCTCTGTTCATCTTCTACGTTATTTTGACGACGCGGTTGGCTCAGTTTGTAAGCACTTGCCTACAGAGCCGGCGGTCCAGGGTTCCAATCCCGGCCAGGGCAAGTATTTGTGTGCTGAACTCGAATGTTTGTGCTTGGGTCATGGATGTTATCTATATATGTATTTATATATTATGTAGGTATATCGTCGTCTAGTACCCATAGTACGAGTACAAGCTTTGCTTAGTTTGGGACTAGGTCGATTTGTATAAGATTGTCCCCTTAATATTTATTTTTATACTCGCAGACTTTAATCTGTCAATTATAATTTCACAGACAAAATCACAATAACGCACTTTTTAATCCTGTAACAAAATTCTATACTCTATGGTACCCGCTACAGAACTTTAATATTCATAAGACATCTCTCTACACAACTCTAATAATTTCAAAAAGAGAACATAAGCTTATTTGATGCTCACTGATTGGTTGAAATTACTTGTCAAAAAAATTCACCAATCACGAGGCACCCGCCATGGCCATCGCGATCATGTTTTTTTTAATAGGTTAGTTTTAGTTGAACGAAAAAGGTTACACCAAAAATAAAAAATCATATTGGAGAATGACGATTAAAGTAAAAAATGTTTTTCTGAGTTTTGCTCGTATAAAAAGTATTGTATGCAATAGTTACACAATTAGGTCTTAAAGTCTCCTGACCTAAACGCGGTACTCGACTTTAAGAACCTCCATTGTGCAACGATTGCATAAAATACTATTATTATTATTTATTTATTATACCGCGCCATATTACTAGAACAATGTATGCTTGACGATATGAAATGAAGTATTTATTGAAATTAAAACTTATTTTTGGCTGGACACTGGAAATTGAAAATATCTGTGCTGTATCGCAAAATCTCAAAATAGCCTCTCAATGCTATTTACTAGAATTATGGTACGTGTATCTCAAATATTTCAAAAGAACAACACAATTCACCAACCATTGTAATGGCATGCTGAGAATCTTAAATTATTAGAAAACTTTTTGATAAATCATAATAATTATTAAATTTTAGATAGTTGTACGTGAAATAAATAAATAAGTATCAGACATCCTCACAGCCGAAAAAGAAGCGGTGGTAGCCTAGTGGTTAGGGCATGCGACTTTCAATACGGAGGTCGCGGGTAGGGCTTGCAATATCCGTCCATTTTTCGTATCCGGATATTTCGAATACTAAAATTATTTACTATCCGGATATCCGGATACAGCGGATAATACGGATATTCATATTATTTTTAATAAAACACGAAATATGGTTAACATTTCGATGATACTAATGTACCAGGCCGCTAGGTAGTGATTTATTTTAGTTTTAGTGCCGCTTTACTCTTTTTTAATTGTAAGTGTGACGTATAGGTACTTGTTTCGTTGTTGTTTAATTTCAGTTTATACATAGGTATTTTCGTATTTTTGCTGCCGAATAAATGAGTGTTGTATGGTTGTATATCATATAATAATAGATAAAATATACAATTTAACAGTAATAAATTTACCAAATGATTTTAGCCAATTAATATTCAAAAAGAAAAAACAATAGTGAAAAGACAAGTTCTTAAAAGTAAATGGAAAATACGAGTAGTTTTATTTTTTTATCATAATATTAAAAATCTAATCACATTTGCGATCACAATTTAAACTTTACAGCGAGAAGATAATATATACCTACTGAACATTAAGATAAAATCTCCAATATACCAGTTATCTCTGAGCAGAGTAAGTGGTTCATAAAAAAAATTGCAGAAGACAATAAAAAACGTAAGGATCATTATCGAAATATTTAAAATTATATTCAATCGGCTTCTATACTTTTATCAGTTTAATTTCGTTTTTTGTCGTATTTTGTTTGATGTTGATTATTTCTGTCCAGCGCATAGAGCTTCTTCCTCGTGGTCGCCTTCCCTGTTCTTTCCCTGTCATCAGGAGCACTTCGAGGGGGTAATTTTTGTTCCTAGCTAGGTGAGGTGATCGAAGATCCTGCGGAGATAGATTGTCGACAGCCTAACGGTGACTCCCACTTCTGGAAGAATTTACATATTTGTGCGGTGGGCTGTCCAAGGAACTGGTAACATTCCGATCGTGCACCACATTTCAAATGCATCAATGTGAGATCTATCTGCCTTTTTGAGGGTCCAGGTTTTCGCACCGTAGGTGAAGATCGAAAACACCAGAGCCCTCTAGGTTTTTAGTAAGATTGATATATCTGTCCAGATCCTGTTTAGTCGTGTCATCGCGCTTTTTGCCATGTTAATCAGCTTTCGGACATCTGATTCGCATTAGCCATCGTTCTGGTAGAGCCCAGGTATACAAAGCTGCTCTCATATTGGAGAGCGTCTCACTGAGCTCTAGCGGCTTTGTTCGATCTATAACCATGAATTTTGCTAAAGATTTGTTGATCGACAGACCAAGTAGTCTATAAAACACAAGATCAAGGGGGTGTTCAATTCGAAGGATTTCTTCAGGAATCAGTTGTTTGATCGTTAAAATTTGTTCTCTAGTGCCTTTTCCTTTGAAAAAGCCAGCTTGTTCAGGTACTTAATCTTTATTATGATACTTTCTACGGCTTAGTATATTCATTATATTATAGTTATTATTTTATTTTAATTATCCGAAATATCCGTATTATCCGAATAGTGTATAGAAAATTATCCGGATTTAAAAATTCGCGGATATCCGGATAAAACGAATATCCGGATATCCGGATTGCAAGCCCTAGTCGCGGGTTCAAACCCGGCCCGTACCAATGAGTTTTTCGGAACTTATGTACGGAATGTCATTTGATATTTACCTACCACTCGCTTTTCGGTGAAGGAAAACATCGTGAGGAAACCGCCTAAGCCCAATAAGGCCTAGTTTCCCCTCTGGGTTGGAAGGTCAGATGGCAGTCGCTTGCGTAAAAGCTAGTGCCTACGCCAAATCTTGGGATTTAGGTAGCCGACCCGATTGAGAATTCATTCTCTACAAAAGGGACAAAGGCTAGGAGGATGATGATGATCAGACATCCTCACACAAATCGATGTAATCCCAAATCAAGCTCATAGACGGCGACTGTATGTCGTCGTCTATGAGCTCGTATGTATACTAAGGATACCTAATCAATACATAGCATCAAACAAAGTCGCTTCCTGTTGTCCATCTGTCCCTATAAATAAATGCTTCTGATCTTTAAAAATACTTAAAGGCTTTTTAATCGATACAGTGATTCAAGAGGAAGGTTTATATGTATAATACATGCATAATATGGTAGAGAAACACTTTTCATTTACTATTCGCATTGCAGGACCCGTGCGAAGCCGGGGCGGGTCGTTAGTAGATAAATATATGCTTAAATACATAGAAAAACCAAGCACAAATATTCGAGTTCATCACACAAATACTTACCCTGGCCGAGATTTGAACCCGGGACCGCCGGCTCAGTAGCTTTGCTTACAAACTACACCAACCGCGTCGTCAAACTAAACTTGAATAGTTTAAATTCTAATTTACGGGTAAGTAATATAAGATATAAGAACTTATACTATAATATTCATATTATATACACTCATATTGTATAAGCTTGTTTTGTATACCGTTCAAGGTGTATAACGAACGTTAGATATAACATCAAAATATCTATTTTTGTTAAGTATAACGTTATTTAAGTATAATATCATTGTATATAACGCTCATAGCGTATAACGTTCATAATATCTCAGAATTATAATGTATATTATTCAATAGATCTAACACCAAAATGCATAATGCTCGTATAGAATAACCGCCTGCACATCAATTGTGTACATACTTATGCAATAGTTCGCTGTAAAATTTTAATATGTGTAGGTACTAGGTACCTCCATGCAAGCAAGCATTTTGACGCTCCGCTCGCTTCGCTCGCTCCGCTATCCATGGTCGTAAAACAAACCTAACCTAACATACAGTTTTCGGTTTTTGACCCATGTTCCATTTTTTCGCAATTCTTCCAAACGGTATACTCTTACTTCCCAGAATTTCATCTGCCATTATCAATTTTGAACATACGTATGCAATAGTTCGCTGTTAAATTTTAATGTAGGTACTTCCATGCAAGCAAGCATTTTGACGCTCCGCTATGGTCATAAAACAAACCTAACCTAACCTACAGTTTTCGGTTTTTGACCCATATTCCATTTTAGGGGCATAGGCAGTGGGGCAGTTATAACATATTTAGTTATCATATGCTATTATATTTTCTAATCATTATACTAAAAGAAAGTATATACTATGATCGATATACGTTATGTATGTTATATCAACTGAATTTAGAGTATCTGAGTGTTATATAAAAAATCATTCTACAACATGAGTATTATGCTAATTGACCGTTATTCCTAATAAAGATATTGATTTTGATGTTATATCAAAAGTTTATTATATCTTGTGAACGTTATTAATATGAAATTATATATTATGTAGTTATATCTCATGGGACGCACCCCTAATTTACATCTAAACCATTTAGCACAAAGCCTAAAGATAGTGCCTGGATGAGAGGTAACGCTGCCATCTCTAAATTCGCTGAATCCGGACAAAGACTTTAAAAAACCCGGACATTTGGCGTAACTCGCATTTTATCCCCGGACGTATCTGAAAATAATATAATTAAAACATAATCGCTTTATTTTTCATTCACATAATATGTGTCCGGATTTTCCCCGGACACTTATTGAAAACCGGACGGACCCTGGACGGTCTCCAAACTAGGACAAATCCGGGGAGACCCGGACAGCCCTAGGTAACAGCCGGCCTCTCGTATTGTGGGCCGAAACAAAGAATCATTTTCGCGAATGATTTTTCTCCGGATCAGAACAATGGGCTTGTGTTCTATAGCGCAGTGTAGTTTGAGGCAGTGGTTTCAAGATTAAGTCCGTTTATTTGGGTACGTTTTATCATCTTCACTCACGAGCAAAGAAATCAATCACGTTCGACTTTTCCGCACAATAACTTTTGAAATTTTCATGCGATCCTGATGAAAATGGTGTCAAATGGAAACTGAAAATACAACCTCTAAGATTTATTCCAATTTCCGTCGCAAACAAACACCCAGCACACAAATTCTATAATCAAAACGGTTTGAAATAGACAATTTGTTTCCCATTCAGTTCCTTAAATTTCATAAGGTTTGGTTAAGTTTTCGAGGAGGAAACAGACGAGAATTTAGCTCACTTTGTATAACTCGGTTACGTTAAATTTATAAATATTGACACAAAGGTAAATTATGAAATAATAATTTAACTTGGTCCATTGCAATGTTAGCAGGACTCGAACATGCGACCCTACGTACCTACATTAAAACTGAGTCTATAAAATTATTCTATTAAAAAACGTTACATTAAGTTTGAACCTTATTTGTAATGCGACGCCGTAGTTACCAGGTGCAAATTTAACTGATAATATGGGAAAAGAGCAGTCAAATATCCTTTTAAAGCGAACTTATAGACTGATGTGAATGGCACTAGTTTATCCCTAATATTGTAGAAGTTATATTTTCCAAGACACGAGACTTATCTTATTATATTATATTTACCTTAGATCATAGAAAAGTGTGTTTTATGAAATAAATGATTAGAATTTTATTTTATTTTGAATACCTATTAGTGCCACTTAGTAGTATGTTGTGTGCAAGTGACACCACTGTCTCCCTCTACGCTAGACGGTGAACTACAAAACAATACGGGTTCACTCGTAGTGTACAATAATTTGTTTTTATAACGTCGGCAAAGGTCGAAGCTTTGTCTAGAGAGACCGTCATTCTATTTCGTCTGATTGTAATTATTTCCAGAGTATTATTAACTTAATGAGAGGTTAGATGATATTGTTTTACAGTCGAAAATAATTAGGTTTGTTATTTGAAGGTATATTTGAAAGCTATAATTTGAACAAGTATGATGTACCTACTAGGGCTTATCAAACTACAACCTATCAAGGGGCCCAATTCGAGAATGCCGTTTGAGATATCGCCAAACGTCAAATCTCCATTAGATAACAGTTATATCGCCATTGAACTATCATTTAAATGCGATGAGCTTAAAAGTGACATATCTCATCTCAATTTTGGAAATACGAAGGCGATAATGATTGTCAAAAATGTTATTCATGTATATAAATTTCTGTTTTGAACGAAACGTAACGGACTAATTTCACGTACTACACCGTACTACGCGGTCAATTTAAAGTATGCGCCTGTTATTTATGCCGTCACATACAAAGAAAGCGAAAATTTTGCGCGTCCAAATTGACGAAGTTGCGATGTTCTAGGGATATCGCCACTTGTCAAGTAGGCACACGTCAAAAGTGACGGATGGCGATGAAAAGGAGAGATCTCCATTATATCTCTAAAATTGGTCGAATACCCCCCCAGGTTGTTGAAATAAATTAGCATTAATACTATTATCTATCTATTCCTCAACCGATTTCAAAAAAGAGGTGATTCGATTGTACCTATGTTTGCTACCTCAGAACTCCGTCATTTATTTAAACCGTTTTAGAAAATGGCATCTCCATAAAGAATCGAGTGAGTCTAGCAGGCAAACAATCTTTTTCTGATAGATATTAAATAAACTAAAAATAAAACGAATCTAAAACACAATCAAGTTAAACTAAATCTAAACTACATCAATATTAAACACGACTACTTTCCACCACATTCTGGCTGCAATATTTAACACGATAAAACAATGTTTCACACAGAATACAACAATAGTTACAAATCACGACACGTCAAGCTGTATTATGTTTTCTTTCTAGATTTGTTGCTTTGTATTAGTTGATGTGAATGACTAAGAATGAAACGTGTCGACTGAGTGAAAATTCATTGCTATAAACATTTACCCATAATCGTTGTTTCTACGCGTTCAGTCGTAATTTTCTATCGTTTACATCAATGTAGTAAACATTGATGTACCTTCCTATTTGTCATTTAAATATAATACAAAACAGAGTAAAATTATTTATCTTTCGGCAATCGCTACCCTATTCATTTGTTAATTCTGAGTCAAAGATTAAGCACGCAATATATTTGCAACCATCACTCCAAAACGATTGATACCTATTTGTGTGATGAACTCCAATATTTCTGCTTGGGTCATGGTTGTTCTATGTATTTAAGTATTTATTTATCTATATAAGTATGTATATCTTCGTCTAGTAGGTACCCATAACCCAAGCCTTCTTGAGCTTAATTTGGGACTAGATCGATTTGTGAGAATTTGTCTGATATTTATTATTTATTTATTTAAAACGTCTTCTAGATGGTTTTGAACCACTTTTGGATAGTTGGAGGATATCGGATACTTTTATTCGCTTGCGACGATGAAAAATCTGGGTTAAGCGGATGAATCTGCTGGTGTTTTCTAGTTTAAAATATAAATGCAGAATACAAGTGTTGCTGATGAGCAGGAAGAAAAGTACAATAACCGGAAACGCTGAAACGCGCGTGACCGACGCCGTATTTGTTTTCAACCGCAATGGGAATTTGGGATTAGTGCTGTTTCGCCAACTGAACACACGGAGTCATACAAGTAGTGAGGAACGTAAAGGATTTTGAAGTTCGTAAATTTTAAATATTGAGTTATGAACAAAAACATGCTGTTTGGGCTGCATATAGGCTGATTCGCCAACTGGACACACGGAGATTCATACATATGGTGAGTATAAGCCATGAGTAATCTAAACTTGGGTAAAGGATTTTGTAGAGGATTAATGTAGAACACAACTTTAAAATTTAATGAGCCAAAAAGAAAAGCACAATAAGCGGAAACGCTGAACCGCGCGTGACCGCAGCCATGTTTGTTTTCCACAGCGATGGGACTTTGGGAGACGCTCACGGAGATTCAACCTAAGTCAAAGACTAATAAAATTACTCTTTATAATCTATAACTAAGCCAATGTGTTTCAATTTCAGTCTGTCAACTATGATGTAACCTGCGTTTCTTAAGAAAACAGTAGTCTTTGTTGTCAGTGGAATAGCACTGTAATCAATAATCGTGACATACTATTAGGTATATTAGATAATACAACAAAACCTATGTATTGCGTCAAACCGTGTACGAGGATAATAATTCCCATATACTTCACAATGTGCCATGCGTGAACCGGGCCGTGGGAGAGACAGAAAAAAGGGAAGATGTTATGTAAACCGATGACCTACATATGATACATGTCGGCCGATAAATTAAATAATATCTACACTGATATAAAATCATAGACTTGTATTGAAAATGAGTTTTCTGTGGAGAGGGGGTCATGATTTTAGGAAAAATCTTAATAGCGCTACGTCTTATGTTTTGTATTGGCGCGCGGCGCCATGACAGTCTGCCTATCTGTTGGTCATAATTTATTTATAATTTCATAACACCGAAAAGGCTGGTCAATTTAAACCAATTTTTGGTACAGGGCTAGCTAGACATTTAAAGATATAGGATACTTTTTGCCCGTCTAAGATAAATAAAAAAAATACGCAGACGTAGTTGCGGGCCCCTATTACTTCCTATTATAAAATACGATGCTATCAAAATCCAAATGTTTATACTACAGTGAAAAGTTGAACAATTCTATGATTTGAGGGGGTTCAGTACCCAAGTCTCTTCGGCTCGAAGTGAGCTAGTGATAATATGGGAGCTCCATACTGTTCCAACCTTCAACCTTAATTCATACGTAATATACCTACCCAATATAGGTGACAAATCGGACATTATGATTTCCATTAGTCTGTAAAATACTTATGTGGACTCAGAAATATATGTAACTACCTATAAATAAGAAATATATGTTATCCGCTCATCCCACGGGAACACAACTTTTCGGGATTAAAGGTATCCTATGTGTTAATCCAGGTTGCCAGCTACCTTCATACCAAAATTTATCACAATTGACCCAGCCGTTTGAGCTTCAAGAAGTAACAAACATACACATAAACACACAAACACACTTCACAAGCTTTCGCCTTTATAATACGTAATTAATTACCTACCCATATAATAAAATCAACTAAAATTCAGGAGAAAGTATCTTTGGTAAATTACCACAAAAATAGCATCATCTAAAATCAACACAAATTTAAAACAATTCGCAATCCGCGACATAATTCGCACCACGTGCATTAATGTATCGGAACGTGACTGTATTTCTTCAATACTGCAGCGATTGCAACTTTAACCTGTAATCAACATGTTCACAAAAGGTCGTAAGTGCAGGGGATCTCTTAGTTAAATAAGCTCTTTTAGGTAGTTATGTTGGCGCATGCGTTCGAGCTGTATCGAAATATTGTCACGCAATATCTCTCGTTACTGATAAAGTGTCTGCACACTTTCAGCGAAAATAAAGAGATTTAAAATTTGACCTTTAAAAAAAACATTCATTTACTTGTTTGTCGTCGGCTTCACTCTTGGCAGAGTGGTCGTGGTCATCGTTTCATATGTTAAAATATGTACGAAATCGCGTTTTCTCACGTCGTAGAAGCCGAATATCACTCGACATGTTTCGAATCGGTTCGCGATTCATCGTCAAGAGAGCCGATCAGTCGCGGCGGCGCCCAACCGAGCACTGCGGGCAATCGACCTGTCGGCGCAGCGTCACCGGCGGAAGCGAGAATCTTCCCTCGCTTCTACACGATAGTTATTTTTTTTCAGATTTTGGATGGCAAGATTCACAATACTCCGCCATTCTTTCATGATAGCCACCTTCCTCGTGTATACATGTATTGACGAGCCGACTCTTGACGCATGACCTAAAATATGAAAAATATGTAACCAAGATGGCTACTATTAATTACCACTTTACGCTTGATTTGAGCATGTCGATTTTAACCCACTTTCAGCCGTCGGATTAACTTGAAATTTGGAATGCGTATAGAATGCGATGAAAATACAGCGGAGTAGGTATAATACCGCTAACGAATAAAACTCGTGTTAAAAATCACGGTCTCATTACAATGCGACAAAAATACATTTTATTGTCCACCGGAATATCCATCTGCATATTTGGATTGAATATTCAGGTGAAAATAACAAGTACTTAAGAGGTTGTTTACATAGGGACACTGTATTAATTTAGGTATACGAGTAGGTTGTCATTTTTTTAATGAAAAGATTATATCGAGGGCATTTCGTTATTGAAATGATATAAAATAATATATTCAGAAAGTAGGCCACAAGGGCACTTTTACAAGTCAGATTGTGAATCTACCGGCATTTCCCAAAAAGCCCGCTGTTGAGAAGAAAGCCAAAATAAACTCAACTAGCCAACAACACTAGCCAAATCAACGACGCCAGAAGTTATAATGGAATCAAAGAAATGCTGGAATCCAATGCGCTAATCGCGAAAAAATCGCACTGCGCGTGCGCAGGCAGTCGACTGCTTCGATACCACCGTTACTGTTGTAATTAAGGTCGGCAGACTATAAACACGACGCGTAACGTTTGCCTTCTCGACGGAACTCACTCACATCTTAACTATTATTATTTATTTTATTTGAGCCTCCCTGACGTTTCGGTAGCTTTCCAGTTACCGTTGTCAAACCTTTGACGTCAGGGAGTTACTCAAATAATTATAATTAATATACGCGATATAATCCGTTTAAATCGTTTTATTTGAATGTGTGACATCCTCGGAAACCGAAAATATAAACAAAATAATGGTTAAAGTACGTAATTATGTTGTGTGTCGATTCCCCAGGTGTACCCAATACTTAAATATCTTTGCCCATCAATTCGATTATAAATGGCTCGATCCTCAACTTTTTGACAAAATTCTCAACTGTATATCAAGTTCGCATATCCACGGAGCTTGTGGAAAAAGTAACAGATAGTCGTTGTCACTTATATATTGTTATAATTCTGAATTACAAATAGTTAGTGGATTGTCTTGTCAGATTATCACGGTCACGATATGTCCTAGCATTAATCCATGATCTCCAATTTAGTAGACGCGATGACGGTATAAACATAACTTATCTTTATCAGGTTCATCTGTTATTTTCCCATGCCTAAGTTATCCATTTTAATCAGCAACGGAATCATGAAAAGTGACCATTTTCACGTTATTATCATAACCTCAAAATCAGGAGCCAAATATTGTTAACACAATAACTTCATTTGACCATAAAGGCAAGTACCTACTTGACCTCGATCTCACGTTATGGTAAAGTGACTTTAGTTGATAGTGGAGCTTGGTCGCTTCGAGTGCTTTTTAGGACTATAATACAGTTGGAGGCACCATGCCTACTATTTAATCAGGGAGGAAAAAATAATCGAGTGCTTCATGATATAATTGCGGCTCCACACTACCACAGGTTATATACAAGTTACACACTATTCGCGAAGTTGACCGAAGTTGGGCGAATATGACAGGGATAGAGGAAGGGCACTTCGCTGAGGAAAGCCACAGTCTGACCAAAAAGAGTAGAAATTAAAAAGTGGCAATACTGTAGTGTCCCCGTTTTCTTAAATTGATGAAGGGACGACACTACAGTATTCCCACTTTTTAACTTCTACTCTTTTTGGTCAGACTGTACTTCGGCCAACTTCGCCTCACCCAACCTCGGTCAATTTCGCCAGTAGTGTGGAGCCCGGGTAATAAATCAGGGTATGGCACTCCGGAATGACAGGTGGACTTTCGACGTCATCAAGCTATGATTGGTTGGTTGGTTCCGTCAATCCGCTTCTGTGTTACCAGTAGTGTAACATAATACTCCCCAATTCCTTTGTTACCTGTATATGAATCTTATAAAATTGAGTGTTTTAAATAAAATATTACGACAAAATTTAGTGAAAAACATGACAACTGTAAAGCATAAATGGGTGGATCAAGTTTTTCTTGCTGTTATTCTGTTCCGTGACCCAGGGGACAATAGTGATTAACTGATTAAACTTCCAAGAAAAGTGTTGATAATTTATATTACTCGTGTTGCCAGGAGATAGTATACATAAGAATGGGCTTATAACTGCTTAAATTACAAAGCTTTTGCTAAATATAACCACGGAAAATCGTAGTATTAAAAAGTGACCCAGGGGACATCAGCATGGCAACGAGTGGCAGAAAATAGTTGAGTAACCCAAATGCATCTTTTTTTGTGCGACTAGCGGCAAACATTATTTCCTTGTAATTATTTTGTTAGTATAATGCGGCAACTATATAATCAGTAACGTAGAAGTCTCCCTAGTCTGAGTGTCATAGGTACCTACCTTGTTTTCATAAGAACGGTACATGGTATAAACCATGGAGCGCGTATGTAAACTGAGCTGCAGAATTGCATGTCCCATAGTACGAGTATCTACTGTTTTTTTTTTTCGTTAGCTTGAGAAGCCGGAAGCCTTGTATGGCTGCATCCGTATATCATTTAAATGGCAGGGGGCGGGGCTAGCCGGCCGCACCTGCCCGGAGTGGAGTATCTACTGTCAACTAAACGGGGTACTTAAGTCCTTCTCATCAGGCGCGGGTGGGTATGCACAAAAGCTGAACTTTAAGGTTTATCGGCTGATGATATGTACAGTCTCTGTAGTCCAACCGATTCGCACCTGACCGATTTTTTTGTGTGGGTGCCCACAACCTTTTTAGAACCCCGCCTGTTACTTCGCGCCACCAACCACACACCATGATGCTTGGCCCGCTTTCTGCTTTTCCTAACGTGCTTCGATTGAGTACGAGTTCATAGTAACTATGAGCTTAACTATGAGCTGTCGCTAAAGTATACATTTTGTGGCAAGATTAAGAAACGTCAAATTCAACCACGGAGTAAGATGCTGTTTCTTGCAACTCAGCAGCCAAATCTATTATTGGTACATGCAATGGAAGTATTTGGCTAACCTAACCACTACATAAATAAACAGAAAATTGAATTCACTGCAACATAAAAAAAGAAATGGTGCAAATTTCGTGGCCTCCATAGCAAATCAACTGTAGCTCAATGCCAAAAATGCACTTGTAATAACTCTTAACCACATTACATCAAAGTTCACTTTTGTGTTATTCAAGCGCATAGGTTTAAGGCTCCGGTTGACCATTACAGTAATCATATTATACGGTCGTATATATTCTTATTTTGTCTCCAATAAGGTAAAGTTTTGTGTAATTTAGCTGTTTTTACAAACAAGTTGACAAATACGAGAATGTCACGTTCCACGGCCAGCTCATTACTTGTAATACTTATTATCATTTTACATGCATTTTGTAATTATTTCGTTTGCAAAGATAAGTGGATGAAACAGTGACCTAATGTATTTTAAACCAGTTATTCGTGCGTGTCCTTAAAATGCGCCGATATCACACGTATACTTGTAATCTGTGCCGCGAGGTTTGTATAGCTACATTATCCATATTTACTTATTTACAATAGTGGCAGGTCTTCACGAGCATGTTTCAAAATGGCAAATATATGGAGCTTTTTACGTTATCAACCCTTATAACTTCGCCATTTTTAAAGGTCGACAAAAAAACTATATAATTACCTACCGAATCTGCTCACAAAATTTTATGAAAATCGGTGGACAAATGTCAAAAGAATTTTCTAGAGGAGAACAGCTGGAAATTTAGACATCCAGAATTCGGACATACGAAAGCATTTTTACCCAAGCTGAGGAGAGTAACGGGATTTTGATTAAATATTAAAGAATGTTTCGAAGTAATATTGCTTAAAAAATAAGCGCCTGAGCAATCCCTGTTATTTTTAGCTCTTTACAGTCATTCATTAGGACATTCTCAAACTTATAATAAATATAACCCTGTACCTGTACAGTACACATCTCAAACAGTATTTGACTGATTTTGAATTATGCAACATACTATAGTAATATGAATAAATTGGCTCAATATTTCATGAAAAGAAGATAAAAAAAAAGTCCTTAGAGCAGTCTAAGTATAATTATTCCTACTCCTGCATAAAAATTTGACCCCAATAAAAAATGGAACCGATGGTCATCCTAAAGAAAAATATCTACATGCCTATTGGTAATGGTATCCTCTATCGCATTAGTAGTGGAACGGATTGGTCTGATTTTTCGTGTAGATAGGTTTTATTTTGGAGTGACATGTCTATTTATATCTCGAAAAAAAAATGAATGTTTATTTACAAAGAAGAAACACTTTTGCCATGTTGACAAAAACCGTGATATAAACTACTTAACCTATAGGTAGGTATACTATTGTTATTATATTAGATGCTGTGGGCATTTTTGACCAGCCTCATGATTCTGTGCCACATAATCAAATCAAAGTAACTCGGTAGATGTGATTTGTATCTGTCATTCCATAGCATCACGGTCAAAATATTAGAAACAGTGCAGTACATTAACTCTACCAGTGTTTAAACGCTGGATACGAAATGGCGCTTATTAAATTGTACTAATCCATAAGTGCCATTGATATATTTTTAACCTACTTCAAAAGTAGAAGAGGTCCCATATTTCACTGTATGTAAGTATGTTTTAACAGCAAATATTATAGAGATGATGCAGCAAAGTAACTGTAGCAACCCGTATTATTATATTGTAGTTTATAAAGCTTCTGTTATTTCTATTATCAAGCATTATTTCAATAGAAAAACACCTATGACTTATACTTACGAGGCCATAGGAAGAAGCGTTCAATTATTTCAGACTTGGATTCTTTGAAACAGTATTGTGCATAATTATCTCCTTTCTTTGTCCGCTCTTTGTCTTCAATTATTAACCCGATATTGATTGATCTAACCAGCATTACTTGCCTGATGTCACTAGGAAATTCCTTAGGTCTGATTACAAACCCGTAGCTACTTCATAATATAAAATAAACAGCACCTAATTCTGTAGATCGTCGAAGAATACTACAGGGCGCCGTGCATTCTGCACTACGGCCAATAATCACGACCCATGACCATACTGCTAAGAAGATTGAACATAAACTCATTGACATTGAAAAACAACCCGATTTTTTGGTCGTCAGCTACCCAACTCTTTCGGTTGTCCCTTCGTAATCTGTCATTTTATCATGACTGTAAGTTATCTACTACTACTATTTAAGATAGGGTATGAATAGCTTAGTTAAGTTTTAATACTTAAGGTTTTTTGTAAATTGTATTTTAATTGACTGTAAGCAAGTTAAAATACTGCTTGTATTGGTATCGTGAGTAGGCAGTATGGCCGTGTCGTAACTCGTAACATGCGTCTGCGCAATTATTGCGAACACCTTTGAACTGTTTTGACAAATGTGTATCATCAATTATGGTTTTTATACGTCTGTTTCGTAGTTTGGAAGTTAGTCTTTGTTTATGCCCGCGTGAACTTAACGTAATGTTGGTCTTGTTTCATCAATCGTGTTTTCGAATGTAGTGTCATTTGTTTTTGTTATTCGGCAAGGTCACGTGCGTGAAAAAAGTTTAGATATCTGTAAATGTCTACACTGTTGCCATTAAGTTGAGAGGCATTATACATTTTAAAATGTACTTTTTTGTATTATGGCAAATATATTGATAATTTCAACCAATTTTTTAAAGTGAATGATATTTTCCCTGATTTCCCTTTTTTTCTAGAAAGTAACGTAGATATTTTATATTTGCATTGCGTGCAGTCGGAAATAAGTTGAAGATACCAGATTTCTGCGTGTTTTTGTTTCAATTTCGAGTAGTTTTTGAAACAAAAATTATCAATGAAAAATTTAAATGTAGGTTTAAAATTTGTACCAATATATCGCAATAGCCTTGTAGTAACATGTTAAGTGATAATATGTTAAGGAACATGTTTGATCACAGACAAAAATGTCTAAAACAATCAGCATTTTTAAACTGATAAGGATCCTCAAAACCATGCAAAGGAAGTTTTCTTAAAGTAAGTGAGCCCGATCTTCACAGCGGAAGAACTCGGGTTGAAGTCGTCAAGGAACTTCACCGTAAAATGTAGCTTGTGCGAAAAGATGTTATAGATGCGTCCTGCAACTTTGTGCGTCAGGCTAAGTGGAAGGACCTTCAAATCCCAACCACAAGATTTCTTTCCAATGCTTCCTACTTATTTTATAGCTCTTTCCAAGCAGTTTCTAGTGCTACAGTCCTCTGCCAAATCTTCTTTTTAAGTCCACGGTAGTTTGCAGAAATTGCAGATAAACTTCCTACCTTAATCTTCCATTACCGCCCATGTTTGTCACATGTTGGTAATTTCTCTCCTAAACAATGTCGAATTCTCATAATTTTCCAACGCTTTCTAACAATAAACTGACGCAACAGCCAAACTAATTGTTTAGAACAATAACTCCACCCGCGGCTCCCAGGCTTTGGGAAACTATCGCTGAATACATTACAGGCTTGTTTGGTGACATAAGTGGCTTCCGTAAACAATTAGGTACTGGTTTAATAGTAACAACAGTTATAATTGTGTAGCTTAGAGATTATCATGTCAAGTGCTGGCAGGGCAACTTGTGGTTCTATGATTGTTTCCATGATTTGAAAGAAAATTCTTTCAAACCAAACGACGATGACCGATGATGAAATTCTTTCAAACCGACGACGGGGTAGGCTCAGTTTGTAGTGGACCTACCTTCTGAGCCAGCAGTCCTAGGTTCGAATATTTGTGTGATGACCTCGAATATTTTGTTCCTGAGTCATGATGTTATCTTTGTATTTATATATTATGTATATGGTCGTCTAGTAGGTTGGGACTAGGTCGAAGTGTGTAAGATTGTCCCAGAATATAAAAAAAAGTAGGCAACCTAAAAGGTACGTAAATATTCCGTCTGATGATAAGTAGACTGCGGAGTCTGGGCATAAGCTAGCTGAAGATTTAAAATGGATTATCTAATTCTAAACCAATAACCAATATTTAGCCATCACATCTCTTCATTTATTTTTAAAATGCAAGTTTGTTTCTATCGATTTAATGAGCACTGTTTCTCACAAGTGACATTACATTTTTGTAATGAGAACTAGAAACGGGAACAATATTTTTTTCTGCAAAGTATGGGGCCTGTAACGGCTGTAACCGTCTTCTTTGCTCCTGAGGCCCAAAATAACGACTTATTGTCCCAAAAAGAAAGGAACTACGCGGAATAAGTAATTGTTACTCGATTCTGGATGTTAAATACTAAATCGTTGTTCAGTAATTTTAGCATTTGCATCTATATTTAAACCGCTACTTACATTAAGTGTGATGATTTAAACAATTTACGAGATAAAGCTTCGCCCGTTCAAAAGTAAGTATAATAACAAATAAATAATACAACAATGATTCCCACACAATGGCCGTATCATAAGGCTTTAAAATCGACACAGCATCAAATCCCAGATCGTAAATTGGCGGTGCGAATTGAGCCGGTGGTCGGACGCGAATTCCGACTGCGGCGTCGCGTGCGCGTGCGCCACTTGCGTAAGGCACGGCCAGGGACCGGCGCAAGAGTCGTCGCGATTACCATGGATTTATTAGTTTAATATTACTAAAACTATCGTCAGACATCTTTAATAATTATAAAAACGTTTTAAGCTCTCGTAAAAATTGTCAGGAACGGCCCGACATGTTTCGAACTCATATGGAGCTCTTTATCAGGGACAGCTATCCGGACAGTGCCTCGCGGCTGACCCGCCCCTGCTGTCCCTGATGAAGAGCTCCATATGAGTTTGAAACATGTCGGGCCGTTCCTGACAATTTTTATGTGTATTTATTTATTTGTTTTTATAGGAAGATTAGGAAGACAGAACAGATACGAAATTCAAAAACCATCAGCAGCTAGAAAGAAATCTTGAGGTGTACCTATTAATTGGTCAGTTCATCTCCTGTCAGTGAGTGGTCAACTCACGGTCCTTTTTACTAGATGAACGACCAAGGGATAGAAATCCTCGAATAAGCTTCAAACGTAAGTATAAAAACGGTTTAAACTCGCGTAAAAACAGTGGGCCGCGAGTCGCGTAGCAGCACGGATAGCTGTCCCAGATGAAGAGCTCCATATGAGTTCGAAACATGTCTGGCCCTTCCCACAATTTTTAAGTGAGTTTTAGCCTTTTTATAATTGTTACAGATGTCTTACGATAGTTTTAATAACGTTAACCCGGGAACCAACAAACTGTATAAAAGTTTATACAGCCATTATAACTCTACGCTGTATAATGGCTATTTTATATAGAAAGCTACCGTGAGTCTCAGATATATTCGCGTTCAGGTTTAATCCTACCTGAACGCGATCAGTATTTCGTGTGTGCCGTGCCGTGGCGCCACCTATGGTCCCACCGGAAGATCAGCGCTGGCTCTCTCGGGAGCTAGCATTACGCTGAGGTGGGACCATTTCGAGGCAAGCATAATCTAAATTACCAACTTAGTTTATAGATTTTTATTTTTTTTCTTTCTTTGTCACTATTTATCTTTGTAATTGTGTTTGTCCCCGAATAAATGTTTTTCTTTTCTTTCTTCTTCTTATTAAACTACATAAACGGGTTCGACGCGAGTAAACCCATTTATGCCGTGTGCTAGTTGGGAATGCTTCAAAAGCTTTTGACTTGTGGCACACGGCGCACAAAAGTCTCCCACGCTGACCGCAGCTCCCGCCGTTGCGACACCGACCCAAGGATGATTCGCTGCAAAAATTAATTGAAACTGATAACAATAAGCTTTTTGGCTTTTGACCTCAAGACTCTTTAACACGCAACTGCTTGCGGTATATATTCTCGAATACAACGAGTCATAATCATAATGTAGATAATGTTTGTCATAATTTTAACGTTTGTCATTAGTCACAGTTTTGTTTTTAGGGTTTCAAACCACAAAGCAAAAAACCGGCCAAGGGCGAATCTGACTCGTGCACCGAGGATTCCTTACAAGTACTTATCCCATCTTAACTGGCCGGGCTAAGTTAAGTTTACAGTTACATCTGGTATGTATAGCGCCGGATACAAATGTGGTGCAAAGTTAGCGCAACCAATCACGTTTGTTGTATGGGACCCCCTTGAACATTTATTTTATTCTGTTTTTATTATTTGGTGTAATAGCGGCAGAAATACATCTTCTGTGAAAATTTTAACTATCGCGGTTCATGAGATACAGCCTGGTGACAGACGTACAGACAGACAAACGGACAGCGGAGGCTTAGTAATAGGGTGCCGTTTTTTTAGGGTTCCGTAGTCATTTACCCTTTTCTTTACCCGAAAAAATTAAGATTCAATCTCGGCCTAGCCTACATACCTACTTCTAATAAAGGTTATGACATATTTCAAGGCATTGAATGAACACAGCTCAGTTAGCCGCTGAGAAATGTGGTATAGTTATGATGGTGCCAGTGGGATCCTACTGATAATTAATTTAAACTACCTACTGCACAAACCAAAAGACGGAGTCAATGACAAATTTTAGTCTCAACCAATCAACCACAGGGCCATACAGATATATGACTAATTTACTCAAGTTTCTAGCCATGGTATAAGAAAAGAAGGTATGACACTCAGGAGTGACAGCTGAGACTTTTGACGTCATCAAGCTTTGATTGGTTGGTTGGTTCTGTCATGGTTCTGTCAATCCGTTCCTGTGTTTCCAGTGGTATATCATGATACTCCCCGATTCCCTTGTTACCTGTATGAATCCCATACAGTCGTAAGTGTTTTAAATCAATTATTACAACATAATTAAATTTTGTCAATGAACATGAGAATTGTAATGCCTGAACGCATAGAATATAATATTTGTTAGGTATTGCACACCTCCGGAGGAAATAAATACAAACAAATTCAGATTACACGTAACATTCAATAGAGGTAAACAACAGGCGGTCTTATCTCTAAATAGCGATCTCTTCCAGACAACCTTTGGGTAGCGAAATTAAATTAAAATGTCAGAAATGAGTAGGCGAAACAAAAGTGGCGGAAGTCATGGAATCTGTAGAGAAACTACTAAAATAATACTACTAATACTACTGGAAGAAATCCCTTACAGGGATAAGTTCGCCCTTGTACACATGTATTGTTTTTGAGTTTTTGTCAATATTGTTTTATGTGCAATAAAGTGTTTACATACATACATACATACATACACATACATAATACATAAATGTGACGTTTTCAGCCAAAAGGGCCCACTTTGTCGCTTGTTTAAGAGTAGTTTGTTTGCATCCAATACCAATAACCTGTCAATACGTCCTTATAGTGAGCGACCAAGTAGGCCCTTTTGATTGAAAACGTCACAAATAAACGTACATAAAATACCACAAAAATAAATATATTATACGCACAAATCAACTATTATTTTTTTAATTATTATTTTAAACGGTAAACAATAAACATTTTTTTCCTTATTACTTATTATTTTGTTACCATAAACTAATCAGTCACCTTTTCATATACCATGTCTCTCGCTGGCTGTAGTACACATGTCGTGACTGACTGTACTCGGGAACATAAATCTGTACAGTTAACAAGCGTTGCCTAATTGCCCGGGGACGTCCAATTAGAATGCACGTGGTTCCGTTGCACCCACGCTCCTCTTTAACTACAAAAAGTAGTAATTTTATTTGGAAACTATAAAAGTTACGACCTTCTGAATAGTGTATGTTGTCGGCTGTGCTTGGGTAAGCTCATTTGGGGAAATTAAACTGAAATGGGCTTGCAAGTAGCAGGTCACGCGTAAGTATGGGCCCTGCTTGGGTATAAACACGTATAATGTTATCTGGACTTATGAAAATACTAAAGCCACAAAGTGGACATATCCTACACTAAACCATTGATACAAAGATCAATAAAGAAAAAAATAAAAGCGTAACCTAGCGGAAGAGACCGGGAATCGGACCCGGTAACTCTGGGTTACCTCTCCGCCACCCTAACGCCAGATAACCTTTTGATTTTTGGAGTTTATTGGAGTTTACTCCTTAAGAATCGATTTTCATATATAAGCCCGGGGTATGAAAATTATGGGGTATAAAATCGAACGTATCTGCCGTGCTAATTTAAAAAGTCGTATCTCAGTATACGATCGGGGTAAAAATACGACTTCTTAATTTAGCAGGTTATGCGTTACGTTAAGCGTTATAGACTAAGATCCCTATATAAAATGACCTTCACCGAGATGTTTATTTCATGAAATGTATTTTAAATGTACTTAGCAACGGGAAAACATGGGTCCCGTTAGATAAAATTAATATTAATTGTTCTCTGCCATCATTGAGGTATTATTTATTATACGCGCGCACTAGCAGTAGAAGGGTTTAAACGTTTGGGTTTTGTTATCCGTAATTGCAAAGATTTCACGCATATAGGAGCCATCAAATTACTCTACTCTGCTCTTGTACGATCAAAACTAGAGGCTAGTGCGTGCGTATGGAATCCACATGAATCGACCTATGTGTTAATGGTGGAAAAAGTTCAAAAACGCTTCCTGCGCTTCCTTTTTAGTAAATTAGGCGGCTATTACCCATTTTTGTACCCCACCGCCTACCTGCAGGGCATTCTTG
The DNA here is from genome assembly GCA_905147355.2 of Apotomis turbidana. Taxonomy (NCBI): domain Eukaryota; kingdom Metazoa; phylum Arthropoda; class Insecta; order Lepidoptera; family Tortricidae; genus Apotomis; species Apotomis turbidana. The sequence continues at coordinate 1,496,427 of LR990283.1, forward strand.
GCTACAACTCCCTCGCGGCGCGTAGACTGTTTTGTCAAATAATGACCGTCCTCCACATTTTACGTGGCCGTCTCGATTGCCCTGTCCTAGTTGGAGAGGCGTGTCGCCTGTTTGTCCCGGACGGGCGCACGAAGTTCCGTGCGGGCCGCCTGCGTCTCTTTGCCGTGCCCGCCGCGCGCACGGTCTCGCGCCGCAACTATCCCGTGTGCCGCGCTCTACACGCCCTTAACAGGCTGGATGTGGTGGAATGCTCCTGCGATTTGTTTGCGGATGGATGGACGATAGTTGAAAGAGAATGCTTAAAATTGTGCGAGAGTCTTACTAATAATTAACTAATTAATTCAATGATCTGTCACTAATAATAATATACATAAATGATTTAATAATTGTTTAAGGTTCTACAATGTTATACGCTTATAGGTAACTCAATTTATAATTAAATTTGTGGTAATATAGTTAATGTTAATACTCGTATGTAATGATGATGTAATATAGTTTGTAAGATATAGTAGTTAAGGAACTTGTAATGACTTAGGTTTATCCTGTAATGTTACAATCTCTTGTATGTGATTAATAAACAATAAACAATTCTTATTATAGAGCCACAGACCCGAACAAAAGTGTCAAATAAAGTGGCACCGTTGTCATGTTCAAGTAGATGCCAATAACGCTTATTTATAATTTGCAGCAACATATTGACTTCGTACAAAAGAACTCTTTGTTTAAATGTTTAAGTGTCAAATTGACTTAATTACTCGCCTCCAAAATTGCAGTAAGATACATAGCTTCAAAATTACAAACTCTTTTCGAACCAATTCAACTCGGTTTTGTGACCAAAGGAGGTTCTGAGGCAGCCGTCCATGCCTTGCGTACATTCCTTTCCAACGAACCTTGCGATATTTTGGTCAAAATGTCAAAATTGATGTGAAAAACGCCTTCAATTCGGTAAACAGAGACGTCTTGCTGACTGAAATTAAAAACAATGTTCCAGAACTCTACAATTACCTCCTGCACTGTTATGCAGAGCCCTCAAATTTAATGTACCGCAAAAACGTTATATCCTCTGAAGTAGGCTGTCAGCAAGGCGATCCGCTCGGGCCAGCAATTTTCAGCTTAGCTATTAATCCGGTTATTCAAAATTTAAAATCCAAATTCAATGTTTGGTATCTTGACGACGGAACCCTAGGTGGTGACTTAGACACCGTGCTGATTGATCTCGAAACAATCAAAGCTAAATTTATGTCCATGGGCTTAGAGCTCAATTTCAGCAAGTGCGAACTTTTTATCCAAAACCTTGCACTAAATGTTCAAGACATAAAACAAAAATTTGACGCCCTTACACCCAATATTAAAATTGTTGACAGAAACTCACTTTGCCTCCTAGGGTCCCCTATTTTTGAAGAGTCTTTCTCGAACCATATTCTTAAGTCCATTTCTAAATTCAAAAACTACGAAAGTCGTCTCCTTGAAATTAGCCCTCATTACGCATTTTCTATTTTAAAATTCTGTCTTTTCGTCCCAAAATTCACCTACGTGCTTCGCTGCTGCCCATTCTCTAAATTCCAAAATGAATTATTACAAATGGACGTTTTAATCAAAGCAAACCTAGAATCCATTCTGATCATTCAGCTCAGCGAAAAGTCCTGGACTCAAGCGTCGCTTCCCATTCGCTTTGGTGGTATCGGGACGCGCAAAATTTCATCCATATCCGCACCAGCTTTCTTGTCTTCCGTCCACAGCTCTGCAGACCTCATAGGTAAAATTCTAAAGGCCAGTCCTTTAAACTATGAGACTGCGGGCTTAACGGAGGCCAAGAGAGCATGGTCAATTGCTTGCCCGGGTAAGGATATACCCCAAAATTTAAAATCACAAAGGACCTGTGATGACGTCATGTCTAAATTAACTTATGATTCCCTTTTAAACCACAGCAGCGGTCCAGAACGAGCCAGACTTTTAGCGGCAGGTGCCTTAGAATCAGGCCATTGGCTCCAGGCATATCCATCCTCCAATACGGGAACTTTTTTGGAACCCGACACTTTCCGAATAGCAACCTGCCTGCGTCTTGGAGTTCAGATTTGTGCCCCACACAAGTGCCCCTGCGGCAGTGAAGTTGATTCACTGGGACACCACGGACTTTCTTGTCAGAAAAGCGCCGGCCGCTTCTCCAGACACGCCGCCCTCAATGACACAATCCGCCGTTCGCTTGCCACCGTCGACGTGCCGGCCATTTTGGAACCACCGGGCATCGCACGTGACGATGGCAAGAGACCCGATGGAATGTCGTTGATTCCGTGGAAATTGGGCCGGCTGCTGGTGTGGGACGCCACCTGCGTAGACACACTGGCCCCGTCCCACCTCCACGGAACATCGGGCAGGGCGGGGGCGGCAGCAGAGGCGGCCGAAAAATAAAAAAATAATAAATATAGGGGTCTCGGTCCCGAATATAATTTTGTTCCTTTTGGGGTCGAGACCTTAGGTCCGTGGGGTCCCAGTGCCCACAAACTACTAAATGAGATTAGTAAAAGGCTCATTGAGTCCACTGGTGACCGAAGAGCTGGCAGCTTCCTCGCACAACGCATCAGCATTCAGCGAGGAAATGCTGCCAGCGTCTTCGGGACTATGCCGCGGGGGCACAGTTTTTTAGATTTATTTTAGCTTAATTTAATTTACTTTATTTTAGATGTTAGTTCTTTAGTTTTAATTTGAATTTAATTGTCCATTTATATATTACTTATTACCACAAATATTTTACGTGTAAATTAACTTTTTTAGCGTATTCTGACTGAAGTCTCTTGTCAAACTTGGAACATGGCACGAATGGATCAGATTTTAATATTTTTACATACTAAAAATATTTTCACTATTATTTTATTTAGGTATTAAAATATATTTTATGTTTGAACTAAATAAACTCGTAAATTGTTAATAACTAATTTAGTTACGTTTTTATTGTAAATTGTTAATGAAAAATTTAGTTACGTTTTTATTTAGCAACTGCATAAAAAGTTTCCGATAGAAGGGATCAGTAATAATGACATTATTTCTCCTTGTTCCAGTATGTGAAATGAGAGTAAGACAAGTGCAAAATATTGACATTATAACCCTTTAAAGTTTGATCTTATTTGTCGGTGGCGTGGTATGCACGGCAGCACACGTCGCCGTCGCCTTTATGTGTTCTTGGCGTTCAAAGGTTTAAATTAAACTGACAGTGTCTAGACTCTGTGACAAAATAAAACAATAACAACAGAGCTATTTTTTAGTAATTTATGAATGTCACCATTTTACGCTTCTGTTGATTAACATAAAAAAAAACATGATTATGCCGAACACACGAGAGACGAATTATTTGGCTTCAATTATTCTTCGCGTTTGTCTCTTGCTAAATGTGATCTCCATTTTTACGTTGTTGAGAATGAGAATCTTGAATAAAAAAAATAGGATAATTATTTATTGCACTCCTTAATTTATTAATAAAATATAAAACTATAGCGACTCCTTCGATTTTTGTTCTGTGATGAGGTGCATTTTGTAGGGACAGAGTTAATAATTCTAATACAAAAATTGCTATGATTTTAAATAGGATTCGTTAATTAATCAATAGAACTAAAGTAAAAAAGAATATTCCGCCCTGTTCCTTTATTTTATAGTTGTTATTTCTGTAATTTTTCACTGAAAATTAAGTCACTTTTGAGACCCGTCACGTGTCATGGTCTAAACGAGACTGATCGCCCAACTAATGCGATTTGTGATTTTGCATTAGTTGGGAGGGTGCCATTTTTTCCGTCTGATTGTGTGTCCATGTAATTATTACGTCAATGTCTGCCATTAATTTATTTTAAATTACCACAAGAGGCTTAACAAATAACATAGACAAGAAACATATTCATAATTTCTCCGCGGAGACTGCGGCGGCGGCCGGCGGCCTACACGGCGGTGCGTTGCTGCGCAAGTGCGCATCGGGCAGCTTGACTGACAGTTGTCAACCTACAACAGCTGAGAAATGTGTTTTTGTTTTCAAGTTTTTGCTAATATTTTGCGTGAATCTCTATCATGTTACGAGTGTGATTGCTATCAGTGCATGAGTACTATCTAGTTATATGTGCAATTATAAACCACCGCTTCCCCCAGGAACTTTATGGGGCAATTTGTATACCGAAACTTGGAGCGGTTTTTTTAAATACTTTATTTGTTATCGTAGCCGTAAGTTTTTATCTATTGCGTTTTTTAATAGTTTACTTGATGAATCCTAATAGCACGGGCTCCTCTCAGAATGTCGCTTCCAGGTCTGTGTCGCTGTCGCTGGAGAATTCCGTACAGTGCCCACATTGCTCCCAGATTCGTTTCTTTAAAGGTCAGAAAGGACTTAATATACACATCAGTAGAACCCATGGCATTCGTGCTGGCGCAAAATTACGTCACCACCAGGCAAACAATTCACAACCAAGTCAGATCAGGCCTTTTTCTGAAAAAATCAGTGAGCTTAAACATTCAATTCCAGTGGTCAAACGAATTCCTCGCAGCGCTCGAATTCAGGTTGCACAAAAAGTGTGCCTACCTTTTCGTTCTTGTTTGCAGCGCCCAACAGGGTACATAATGTGATACTTAAACTATTTACTTTCACCTGTATAATAATTATGTGCAATAAACGTATTGAGTATATATTTTATAAACGTTCTTAAGGCCACGCGCGCACCAAGATTTTAGTCGTTCGATAATTTTGTCGCATAAATGCAAGATATGGGTTTATATGAGAGTGCGCGCACCACGATTTTCATAAACCCATGAGTACGCTTATTTCTGCGACAAAAAAGTGGTGCGCGCCTGGCCTGAAGAGTAAACTCCAGTCGTGCGTCGGAGCTGACACACACACTTTTTTTTCCTTATGGTTTGGGTGTCGATCTTTGCATTGTTTAGTTGAAAGGCTTTACACCTAAGGTTATCTATTTAGGACTCACAACTCCTGGGCTTGTGGCGTTTATCGCACGATTAATAAACGATAAAGAATTCGTAACTCTTGCACTCACGTATGTCCCTACTTCTCAAAAATTTACGGATGATTTTTTCATAATTTTAATTGCGTGATAGTGATAGATTGACAATTTAATAAACCCACGTTGGGCCACCAATACGTAATAACATAATATTTCATATCTATGATTCACGAAAAACTGACTTAAGTACTGTCGAGTTTCTTTCGGCTTTACTTTCCTAGCCGTGTCCTGGAATCTTGAGGCCTACTCGCAGAATAAAGAACTTGATAAGTATAATTTGACTTCACAATACAAAGGTTAAAAAAACGTGTTTGAGTTTTTAATTTAGACGTTATAATTTCGAAAATTTTATAGACGCGTTCATTTTAAAATACGTCAATCTCTGCCTAACTCCAAAGCACGATGTTATTAATCTCCGTATCCCAACTACAATTACAATCGTGTCCGCAATTAATTCTGTAACGTCGTTCGGATAAAACAAATAATTTCTAATCGACTACAGTCGAACACTTTCACCGGCTGGTCGAAAAACTTGTATGTATTTTAAAGTTACGTAATACACAATTTTTATGTACCTATACTTACTATACTTATAGGCTACACTGTCGAAAATAGAACTTTGATTCTTAGTGAATAAAACGAAGTATTTATATAACCTTATGAATTGAGATGATCATTATCAAATCTTTCACGCGTATATTTGACCTCTTGATGAGAACCTTTGTATGAGAACTTTTGATAACTCGTAAAGAATTTGATCTTTAACATTTCAACGGATTGTTAGTCACATTTATTGGTTTTTGTTTTTTAGGGTTCCGTACCCAAAGGGTAAAAACGGGTCCCTATTACTGAGACGTCGCTGTCCGTCCGTCCGTCCGTCCATCTGTAACCAGGCTGTATCTCAAGAACGGTGATAGCTAGACAGAATTTTCACAGATGATGTATTTCTTTTGCCGCTATAACAACAAATACTAAAAATAAAATAAAATAAATATTTAAGGGGGGCTCCCATACTACATACTTGTTATTGATTATGGTACGGAACCCTTCATGCGCGAGTCGGAATCGCACTTGCCCATTTTTTTTAAATTTGGTATTAAGTTTTTTACGCAATATTTTGTATTGTGATAATAATCATAATATTGGATTCTCCATTTAGCTTTATACAGAAGTAACAAATAATTACAGAAGAAGGAAGTAACTAAACAGCACCAAATAAGAATAAAAAAAGTGTAGGTATATCACACACACAGTATAAGTATCGTTGAAAGTATATTCTAAATTCCACTTTGTTTGTTTCAGTTGAGTGCAACAAGTGTGGACGATTGGAATCCTAAATAAAACCGTAAGTACCACAATCCATCACCCCGCTACAGCTCAGTCATAACTACTGCATGCCTTACGATTTATTACTGTTGCTCCTGTTATTAGACCTGTAAAAACTATAAGATTATAGATCCGAGCACTCGCCGGATTTGCAGCTAACGAGAGATAAAACTAACATACAATTAGCTTGATGAACATTCATCATACCAGCTGCGGTCTAAATATTGCCAGTACGTTAACGTCTTGTTGCCGTCTCAATAGGTGTGTAGATTTTGAATTAGGTATACAACATGCTGTAAAAAAATCTCGATATGTGATGAAATAAAAAATAAACAAGCTTTGCACAATGTCATTACAAAGATACGCTAATTTTAAGTTTTTTTAGTTTAAAAGCTTATTTGAAATTGATATCAAACTCCTCATTATTCAACAAAACAATAATTGTAACAACCATGTGCTTAAACGCGTTTTTTCAGTTCAGTTTAGTTATTTTTCCACACGTATGTATATTACCGTATATTTTTATCTTTCGGGGTGATGACGTCACGGCACGCACGCTTAAGTTCCCCGTCGAACTTTAACATTATGTTTTTATTAATAGAGCACTCTAAATGTATTTAGTCCCATTATATACATTTGATCCCAATAAAAAATAGGATCGATTGACACCCTCAGATAAGAAAATTTCCCCCCCTATTGACATTATTGATGCGAAAATAATCGCTTAAAGATTAAGTAACTTGTATGGATAATAAACATACATTTACATACTATTTTTTGATGAAACCAAAAAAAGTCTCGATTACACGTATCAACAAGGTTGTTGAGGCACGTGATGTCAAACAGGTTAGTCTAGAATAAGAAAATGAAAATGAAATTTATTTTCTTGGACGCGACCAGCCGTGAATTCGGCAATTCGTAATGATTGCCGACGGGCAATAAAAATGCAAAATATGTCGTATATTTTGTTATTTTATTATATACTACTCCACTCCAAGCCGTGTTCGGCTACAGCGACTACTTTCCTACAAATTATGAGAGCGACGCTGGTGAGCTCTCTGGTGGCTGACATAGCCGATTTTAGCCGTGAACGTGCGACCACATTCACTGCATGTCAGTACCCCTCCGACATATTTATATTGAATGGCCGCTGGTGGTCGGGCCTTGAGCTCGTCGCGCTTAGAATCGAGCTCATTACGTCGTCCCGTTTCAAATTCACGCACTTGCTTGTGCACAGTCTGCCTCCATTGTGGCGGGCCTTCTGCTAAAGTCTCCCATTTGGACGGGTCTATGTTAGCCCTCTTCATGTGACGCTTCAGCACATCTTTATACCGCAGGATTTGGCCACCCTGCTTTCGCATGCCATTCTCCAATTCGCAGTAAAAGATGCGCTTTGCGACTCTCTCGTCTGACATACGGGAGACATGTCCACACCACCGCAGCTGTCTTCTCATTAGATAAGCCTCGATTCCGGCGACATCGGCTCGTCCAAGGATCTCCGTGTTCCTAACGCGGTCAGACCAATGAACGCCCATAATGTCGCGGAGGCATCTCAGATGGAAATGATCCAATGAGCGAATATGCTTGCGGTATAGGGGTAAGTAATATAAGATATAAGAACTTATGCTATAATATTCATATTATATACGCTCATATTGTATAAGCTTGTTTTGTATACCGTTCAAGGTGTATAACGAACGTTGGATATAACATCAAAATATCTATTTTTGTTAAGTATAACGTTATTTAAGTATAATATCATTGTAAATAACGATCATAACGTATAACGTTCATAATATCTCAGATTTATAATGTATATTACTAAATTGTCAATGTTAAATTTTAATGTAGGTACCTCCTTGCAAGCAAGCATTTTGACGCTCCGCTCGCTTTGCTCGCTCCGCTATCCATGGTCATAAAACAAACCTAACCTAACCTACAGTTTTCGGTTTTTGACCCATGTTCCATTTTAGGGGCATAGGGGTAGCAGTTGTAACCTATTTAGTATATCATACGCTATTATGTTTTCTAATCATTATACTAAAAGAAAGTATATACTATGATCGATATAGGTTATGTATGTTATATCAACTGAATGTAGAGTATTTGAGTGTCATATAAAAAAATATTCTACAACATGAGTATTATGCTAATTGACCGTTATTCCTAACAAAAATATTGATTTTGATGTTATAGCAAAAGTTCATTATATCTTGTGAACGTTATTAATATGAAATTATATATTATGTAGTTATATCTCATGGGACGCACCCGCGGTATAGGCACCATGTCTCGGAAGCATACAAGAGATTTGGCAGAACGATTGCCATGTATACAGCTACTTTAGTAGGGAGCTTTATGTCGTGCGAGAGGAACACCTTGGAACGAAGTTTGCCAAAAGCTGCTGCAGCGGCTCCAATTCTGCAGTTGACTTTGTTATCAAGATGGCACTTAGCTGTCATCGTGCTGCCCAGGTATTTGAACTGCTCTACTTGCTTAAGTGAGTCTTCGCCGAGTTTAATGTCTATTCGCGGACTAGCTATTATGTCTAAGGCCATGACTTCAGTTTTCCGGACATTGATTTTTAGGCCAAATCTTTGACATGATTCATTAAGACTCAACATAAGCTGCTCCGTCACAAAACACAAGTCATCTCTGTTATTGTAATGTGTGAAACTTTTGTGCATGCTTGAAGTCTCGCTAAATTAAAAATGCCACCATCGGTGCGATATCGAATACGGATGCCTTCGGAGAGAGTTTGAACTGCTTCCCTAACCACAACTGAAAAGTACAGGGCAAACAGAGTGGGCGCAAGCACACAGACCTGCTTCACATCACAACTAACAGTGAAAAACTCTGATTGTTCGCCCTTGACTCTTACGCAACATTGCATGTTATCATGCAGTAGTCGGATCATCCTGACAAACTATTTTATTAACTCTGTACGCAAAGACACCGATTAAGGTTCCTATAATTGTAACTGTAGTACGCTCGTTTTAATTTTTCCATCTTCACCGAAGTTTTCCGACAAAATACGATTCTATTATTCACTACATCTGTACTAAGGGTTTCGCAGTGTTTGAGTCGATATACTTCTCCTTAGTTGTATTGTGTGTTGTATGGCATGAGTCCAGTGTAATTATGCTTATTTTTCCACAATCCATGTCAATGCCCATACAGATCAGCGGCTATTGAGACGCTGTTTTTGCCACAACATTCGTGCCAGACGATTGTCATCAGCGTGGAATCTAGGGTGCTTATTTACTATATAAAGAAATACGGTATGTGATGACAACTTAAATCTGTTACTGATTTGAGCAAATTCGCCATTCTGTGCGGATGGATGTGGTGAACCCCGTGTATGCAATATTCAGTTTAAACTATATTTATAACTAAATAAAAGATAAATTCTTTGTTTATGAAACTAACTCCATTTTACTGTCCCTCTTCATACCTCAATATTTATCTCTATTATCTTCTGCATTCTTTCGAATCCACTCGTTCTTTTTTCGGTCCAGCAATGATTTATATCCCGCAAAACTGTGACTTGCAACGAATATGACCAGTCACCACGTCGCGGCAAGAGAGCCGAACTCGAGGAAAGGGTCGTCCCCCGATCTTGGGTAGACGATACAATGCGAGTAGCCGAAGCAAACTGGATGAAATTGGCTAAAGAGAGAAAGTGATGGAAATATTTGGGAAAGGGCCTATCTCCGAAGACGGACAACCTCGTAGGTATAAGACCGGATATAACACTTAATCAGATTAATTTCAGAAAATACACATCGTGTTTACTGGATAGTCAACGTACGGCCGGCTCCGTGTTGATTAAATCCAGGCTGGGCGGAGGAATTTCTAAAAAGAACACGAGTGGAGGAGATAGAGCCATGAACGGTCATCAAATGTTGCGGTAGGGTTGCCACAAGAATTATTCAAATTCAAATTCAATATTGTTTATTTGCATTAATACAGTTTTACATAACAGATCTTATTATTAAGTACGTAAGTATATGTATTGTACTACAAACGTTCCTTAAGCATGTAGGTATACTGCCTGCAAGCAGGCGTTGGGTTTAGAGTTGAATAAAATAATTTGATTTATTCAGTAGGCTACAAGGATACTTACTAGCACTTGTTACAAGTTGTTGTTTGGTATCCACTCTGTCTCTCTGAGTTTTTTCTGAGTGAGTTAATAGAAGAAACGCTGAAAATAATAATTCGATTACCGATATTGTCGCTTGTCACGGAATAGATAACATCAAAACATCATTCTCGCGCGCTAATGTGCGTCGGAAAGTAACAGATCGGGTGCACTTCATAAATTTGAAGTTTAATTTGTTTGCAAGCGTAATTCTACCACGTAAAACACATTTTGATGAAATTTAGTTTTCTTGGGATATCAACAGCCTTAACCTAATCTAATTACTTACATTATATAATTTATCATCTACAACAAAAATAATAACGTTATGAAAATCTCTCATGGAATTTTGTATCTTCCAAATACTTATACAAATGAAACTTCCTGGTCTTCCGATTTTTAATGGAGGATAGCCAATTAAATATACTTAATTAATTGGTTATCAACCAATAAAAACTAATTGGGATCCAAATCTATTTGAATTCCCTAGCCGGTTGGCAGCCCTGCGCATCCCCCGGGCCGGAAGCGAGCGCGAGCCGCGCCGGCGCCGCTTCCGCCGCGCTTTTTGCGCGCGCGCACACCGCGCACAGACGCGCTCTCAGACGTCTGAGACAGTTATGATAAACGCCCCTACAATGTAGGGATCGATACCGGATATTTGCAGCCAATTATGACCGATTTTGACGTCGAAGCACCTTTTTGCTGGCTCGTCGGGAATTTATACCATTATTCTTAATTCGATGATTAAAAGCAATGACGATTGACGCAAAAAGGAACGTCGCAGCTATGGAGGGTAAAAAGGAGAAGCAGTATTCATAGGAGGATATTTGAAAAAGTGTCCAGCGGTAAGCAGCCAATAATAGTTTCAATGCCGTCCGCAATAGCACTAGAGAGTAAGTAGCCAGATAGCATGAAAAACTGCCGAACAAACATTTTAACTTAACCTAAACTTATTTTAAATATTATAATATTTTAGGTTATAACCAGAGTAATTTGTTTAAGAAAAACGCATAATTTAGTTCACGATGACTTTTATAAAAAAGGAATAACAAACCGTTCCTAAGTAACGCAACTACTTTCAGCACACCCACTTACAGTAGCGCCACTATTTTTATACCTTTCACTGGATTTCTTTTGGATGTATATATAAAGATACCGCCCCTCCTTTTTACCCCCCATAGTCGCAACTTTTTGTCTATGGTATCAAGCGAACCAATTTAATTGCGATCTTTTTATTACATAGGTAATTGACCTCCTTTCGCCTTTGCACAAAATGGTTTAAATTTATTTAACAAAATGGTTGCCCTTCCGTGAACTTACTTTGTGTTATGATGATAACCACAGATGATAACCAAACCACAATTTTGACAAAACTATATTTTGAATATATTTTTTTAGTTAGGTACATAATTGTCTTAATGCGTTTCACGAATTTCTTTCAATAAATTATAACTTAATGCTAAACGGAATTATGAATAAATACTCAACTTGTATACATTTTTAAGCTTCAGTGGCAACAATTTAGATCTTGCAGTGAGTTTTATTTTCCAACTGTTTGCAATGACATAGCAGGATTTCATCAAATAAAATACTAAATAGTGGAACAACATCTAATTGATCACCATCTGCTAATTTCTAAATTATATAATATGGGAATTCAGGGCGACCTGCTTCGGTGGTTCTCTTCATACATCGACAATAGGTCACAGGCAGTTGTCATTAATAATTATATGTCTGGTTGGGTAACTGTTCCGAGTGGTGTCCCTCAAGGATCGTTGCTCGGGCCGCTGCTTTTTACTATTTTTATTAATGACATAAGTGACTGCTTTGTCTTTTCTAAATTACTCTGCTTCGCTGATGATATGAAGATTTTTGCCACAGTGAAAACTTTGAAGGATTCCGATCTCATCCAAAATGACCTTTTGCGGCTTGATGCTTATTGTCAATTAAACAAACTGGATCTGAACCCGTCGAAATGTTTTACAGTTACCTTTACAAGACAGCGTTGCCCAATACCAACTGCATATAAACTAAGGGACCAGTTACTGAAAAAGGTATCAGCTATGAAAGACCTAGGTGTCACACACGACAGTAAGCTTCTGTTTGATACCCACATCAATAACATTGTTGCTAGCGCCACCAAATCATTAGGATTCATTATGCGCAACTCATTAAATTTTACTCGAGTAAAAACTATCAAAATTCTTTTTTGTACATATGTAAGAAGCAAACTTGAGTATGCGTCTCAAATTTGGAATCCATGTTATAATACTTATATAGACCGAATAGAACGCGTCCAGAAAAGATTCGTCAAATACCTCTGTTATAAATCAAAAACGAATTATATCGATATGTGTAAGAAACATCATCTCATTCCGTTGTACATTCGAAGAGAAATCGCGGACATAACTTATATTTTAAATGTTATAAACAACAATGTTGACTGCCCTGAACTGCTTGCTGAACTTTCTTTCAATACTCCATCCAGGCTTAAAAGACACTACCCTCCCCTCTCAGTTCCCTTTTCCTCGCGCAAATATAGGAAGAATAGTTTTCTGTTGCGTGCTGGTAAAAGTCTTAATAAAGTAGCAAAAGAGCTGAATATCGACATCTTCAACAGTAATATCCCGGCTGTAAGGCGTAAGATGATGAACGATTTTTTTAAGTGAGCGTGCTTTAACCGAATCTGCTGTCTGGTGCATTGATTATATTAGTTGTTTTATTTAAATTAGTTCTATTACACTTAGTTTGTAGTCACAGGTAGTTGCGATGTTGTGCATTGTGCGAGCACTTTATTTTTGTATAAAATGTCACTACCGGTGGGAACCTGTAATTGGCTTTCCATTAACTATTTCTAAGAGCAATGTATTGGATATAGCTGTTGGTTCTCCTAATAAATAATAAATAAATAAATAAATAAACATGGGACTGTAACCCATTCATTTCCTTTAACGCCTTAATTACATTATGATACCGAATCTTTCCGACATACTGCCAAAAAAGGTATGATATACCACAAAATCTTTATGACTTACGACGTTTTATAGAGGCTAGGCTTAACGAAGCGGTCTCGTTCTCATCTACAACGCTCGTACAAAATGGCGTATCGAATTAAACAACCCCGAGAGTTACACCGTTCTATACAGGGTGGAAGCAAAGACGTGGTCTCATCAGCATTCCTCCGCGCTCGGATAATCGGCCGGATCGCTCCACGTACGTCTGACCGCTCGTTCCCACGAAACTTGCGATTGGATGCCAAATGGGATTGGCACCGTGAACCACCTTAAATGACTAAATAGGCATAGCTCGTTTGGAAGCGGTGGCGGATAGGCAATAATGATGGCAGGATTGATAAAGATAGCTGGCAAGACGATGCACTTAAAAATGACAGCGATAAGATACACAATATAATAGACACAAGAAGAAATAAAAAAACAGATTTTCTGGGAAATTATACAGAGTGAAAGAACGGATGAACTTAAAGTAGGACTGTCTTCTTGAACAGGAAAATGTACAATTACAGTAGCCGATCCTTTGAAGTTACAATTGTAATGATTTATGAAATTGACATTTTAAATCGTATGTGCATCAACAATTAAGAGAAAAGCATTATCACTCTAAGATATAGTGACCATTGATAGTTCAATTGTATTGAAAATCTTTTCACACTGTCGTAGCTATACCTATACAATAATTGTATCGCGTATATGAATGGCAAAATACAGCTTCTCAAGTAGCCACAGCATCTCGCGCCTGCGCAGCCAGCCGCGTCGGCGCGCTGATCCACCGCTCCGCGCCTAAATGTTGTAACCGCCAGTAGTTTCCATGACATATATGGCTTTTAGGAAGGTGGTAAAGATGATTCGCTCTATTTCCTTCACGGTGCCCTTTAATATTAGAAGGACCAACGTAACAATACGTTATTATAATGAGTTTGGCTAGTTTTTGCATTCACGCAAGAACAGTTAAATGAGAAAACTCCACACGGATTTCTTTTACACTCTGTATCCTAGTTTTTTTTATAAAATAATAAAAAAATATTCAAACACAAATCTGTGTTGTTTTAGGCTAGTGAGTGCAGTTATACTATAGGTGATGGATAAAAACATTCCATACTATAGGTACATATTTACATGCCTATTTAGGTACCTACACTTGTTCAAAAGATAAATCAATATGTATTAAAATATGCGCATCTCTGAGCGATCAGCGTAAGTTACTATACAGTCATCACTTGTCTACTTACACTTGTTAAACAGATATATCACTTGCTATAGCATCCATCACTAGTACCTACCTAAGCGCACGCTTGACCAACCTTGCAGCGGTTCATATTTTTCCACTTTCATAGCATTTTTCGCGCTTTCAGCAAATTCGCGGAAGGGCCCAATAGTAGTTTATGTGACTGTACATAATGAAGGGTATTAAACACGAGTGTGGGTTTATGAAACGCGCCGAAGGCATCACACGAACATAATATCACACGATAACATCACACGAGTGTTTTAATGCCAAATTATGTACAGTTACATACACTACTTTATCTAGCCACATATCATAGGCCTCCATGATGCATTCAGGAGTCGCACATTACGATAAATATTACCCGGTAATGGCGGTAATGAAGTGTTCTGGCAGCTGTCATAGTTTTTTTTTTATTCAGAGACAAACTAGAGTTTGCCCCAATTATCATATCGTTCGATATACTTACGTGCGACATTTGTCAAATTTGATACAAATTGACAATTCATTTCGGACTAAACGTCATCTCGACTGATAGTAGAATAGAGGTCAAATCAAGTTTCTTTGTTTTTCAAAGATGTTCGAAATTTGAATAAATAATATTATCGAAATCGATGTTATTATTTAGCAATAATAACATTTTCACAGATAAGAAATTTGTTCTAATAAAACAGTCTATTTTTATGGTGGTCATAATGTGCGGTTCTTGAACGCATCATGGAGGGTTTATGATATTTGGATAGATAAAAGATTTTTTGTAGTTTAAAAAGTAAACAGTATTTTTTAATTACTAATTATTAATTTTGATGCCGGTTTTTATGAGTTAATCAGTAAATACAGCCACTGTGTAAAGATCGGAAAATAAGTAAGTAGATTGTAGGACCTCCGAGCGTTAAAAGCGCGAGGTTTTGGCGTCATTGTGGTCTCGTAATTATTGTCACTACAGAAGAGCAAAGTCGACCGTTATCGGACTACATTCAACCCGAAAACTGCCTCTTTGATGAATAAAAAGGACTATTTTGGCGAAATGATCAAGACGAAAAGAAAACGATATAAAAACTAATATTACCCTTACTACTTGCAATTGTTGGTGCGATCATAAATCAACAATCACACTTTTCGTAAGCTGGTAAGTAGCTACCCACTTACACTTGTGGCGCGATCTTAAATCAACCGCTAGTGTCGCCTGCGCAGCGGGGCGCGACGGTAGCGCACATGCCCAGATGTTTGATGATTTTCATAGATCATAGATCGTATCTTCTTAGTCGGCATCTTCATTCCTGAAAGTATCTAGCTTGAAATTGTATAATTTGTCTAAAGGTAAAACTTGCCTACTTACGCTAGTGGGTGGGTAAATCAACAGCTCCGCTGGCGACGCGTGCGCAGCGGGCCGCGACGGTAGCGCACCGCGCGCGATGCCGCGCTCCATTTCCCGGCGTGTGTGGACGTTCACTTCGCAACTAGATCACAAGAAAACGTTTATCTTCTAAACAAGGTGACATTTAATGTCTACTGCTGAATAGAAAACCTTTGGCATTAGAGCGTCTGGAAGCGTTCAGGCGTGGGAAGTGTCTGCGTATGCTAAATCTATAAATTCGACTTGCGCATTTAGAAAAGAGATCATAACTTGATTGTAAATAACTAGTGGCTTTGTGAGCAAAAACATCGTGATAATTTATTAAACGGCTGATATGTTCTTTTATTACGGTTTAAACCGCCCATATCTACGCCATCTTTAAACATCTTCACAATCGGTTGGGATGCTAGCCGCGATTCAGAATTCGGGCATGTACGAAATAATTTGGGGGGAGGGGGAAGGCTACACGCTTCACTCGCTCTTTCGTTAGCTAATCACAGGATTTACTTCACACTACTTTAAAATAAAATAGGTATTTTAAAATTGCCATCTATCCTTAGAGCTTGAATCTTAAATATTTACAGAAAATTATGGGTAGTTAGTTATAGCTAGTACTCGTTAGATGAAGAGATCGTTTTGGAATCCGAGCATTAACCTAAGACACAACGTAACTATAGCGTTTAATATTCAAACTATTATTGCGTTATAAAATTTACTTCATTAATTAACTTACAAAAAACATCAATGCCGACAAGAATCTTAGGTATGTTATAATAGAAATAAGTAGCCGATCGATCGGCTCGCGGGTAAAGTCGATATTTACAGCTTCCTCTGCCATCTGGCGGCGATCTCGGTGATAAAAGCAAGAACGTAGTAAGCGCCATAGCCCTCCTTGGCGTTTACTACATTTCCGCTTACCGTTGGTATGTAGGCTAGACACCTGCTCTGCTCGGTTGTTCAAGCCTACGCTTTACGCGGAACACACTTTGTCAATTCGTTAAGCGGTTACTAGATTTATTTCCATTATTATATTTCCTTCAGAGAGCGAGAGAGAGAGAGTCCTTCTGATTCTGCGAACTAGTTGTCACAATCGGTACGCCCTGTAGCCTGGTCGAGTGCAGCTCCTCAGAAATCTGGTCTTTGTGCGTCATCTGCCTCTATGAAATGATTAGTATTTATTTAGTATCTCTGCTTGCAACGCAACATCCATTATTCAAAGATTCGATACGACTGCATAAACGGAAAAATATAAAAAGGCTACAAATACAAACATACGAAAGAACTTTTGGCCAGGCCGAAAAGGAGACGCTTTGCTCCCTCGATGAACAAACAAACGCGCACTGACCAAGCGACCCGCACCAACCGCACCCATATAAAGCCTACGAAACCGAGAGCCATCAGAAAGCCCAGTCCTTTTATGAACGACAAATCTCTCGGGAAAGTGCAGTTTCACTTTCTGGTGCATCGTAAATTAAACTGATGCCATGTGCTATTACTGTAGCTATGCGCTATCACTCAGGTTTCTAGAAGCATAATGACAAGATTATGCGCAGGTTTAGTGGAGGCTTTCCAGTTGTGTCTCATGCGTTAGAGGCTTCTCTTCGCATCGAAACGCATGATAGTGAAATTATAAATGTAGATATCACTAGTTATTACTTATATTTTCCGAAAAAAATACCGCCTGTTGAGTTTCTTTCGGCGTTTCTTCTCAACAGTCAAGTGGTCTCCTCTTGTGAAATGTTGGTAGAATGCCCTTTAAGAATGCCCTTGTGGCCATCTTACAGAATAAAGTACATTATTAAAGGGTTGGCTAGAATGTACAGCTAAAGTAAGTAGTAAAAATTAAACAATAATAAAAATACTATTACAATAACTTAAAGCAATTTTAAAACATATGAGGTGTGATTTGATTTCAAATTGATTTAAGAGACATTGGTCTGGTAGACTCAATAGATGAATGAATTTACAACTTTCAACAACAAACTTTCGACATCAGGGCGAAACAACACTCTCCTTCATTGGCTTCATCAGCCTTTTTATCAATCTATGCCATGCCATGCCATCCATTTGCCATGACAGCCCACAGTTGGACATAGGTTCTTAATAACGAAAACACCAAGCAGCCCAACCCTGCCTTCTTTATCAAACCGCTCTACAACTTTCTTATCAATCTGAACAGCGCACCTATCTAAACTAAACATGAAACATGTTTGGAAACCACAGTATCTATCGAAGCCTTTCGGGTCATCGGCCGGCTGTTAGTTTCATATCGCCGTCATATTTTCCTATTACGGCACTATTTTCACTATCTATAATAAGCACGTCGGCGATATGGGTCGTAAATCCATCCAGCTCGCTTAATACCTTAGCTGCAGAGACGAGAGTGCCTCGGTTACAAGTTTTATTATGATATGAGCCTTTCCAGAACTTTCGAATGTAACAATCAGTTTATGTGTGGAAAAGTGATGAGGACTGGTTTCCGTAGGTCTTTGGACTCTGTGTCTATCTGTTATTCCTTCTAACCTCATATAGGTGCAGTAGGTAATGTATTAAACCTGTTTTCTTATCAGCTTTAACCCGGTTTTACTATAACAAAATACAAATTTTGGATATTCTGCTTGTCTTTCCACGTTATCAATTGCAAGTATCAAAATTTCATCATTCGCTTGCCTTTATCCCATTTATTTGGGGTCGGCGCAGCAAGTTTTCTTCGTCCATTCTTCCCTATTTTTCGTCATCTCGTCGTTTACTTCCTTCTTATTCATATCATCTTTCACACAATCCGTCAATCTTTCTTTGGCCTTCCTCTTCTTCTATATCCGTCCACATGCATGCTTCCTCTCTTCGCATCACGTGCGAAATAATAACTGAAATTGTTAAAGTAATTAGGTACTTTTAAAATTGCAAAAAAAGGTCGTGTTTTCTCAAGCTATACTGTATAACATAAATGAAACATTTGAAAGAGACTGCTAACTAAAATCCCTTTCAGATATAAATGTCAGGCATATTACACAATTCGCTCTACTTCCAAAAGGCAAAAGACAAACGCGTACGATAAAAATAATCATTAAACGACCAAGCAACCTGTCCGGTAACGTTGTACAAATATTAGCATAAATCTGTCGTTGAGAGCCACACTCCCACATCCGATGGAAAGTGAAATGATGTCCCACCCAACACTCGAATCGTGAGAAAATCAGGCCAAGTTCGAGGTCTAAAGCCAAAGGGCGCACTTTGGTATACATTTCTAAACTCACACCATTTAAGGAGTATGTTTATACGTGCTACTACATAGCTACTGAGTTATTTGTTTATCGTAGGGCTGGTTCGTTCCTCGCCCAACGCATTGGCATTGCCATCCAGCGAGGTAACGCGGCCAGCCTTATTGGCAACCTACCCAATGGTAGTGACCTAGGGGATCTATGTGTAAATGATAGTCCATAATCATTAGTAATTAGTTTCTTAAGGTTTAGTTATATACTTTTTATGGTGTTTTTTTTTCTCTGATAAATTAATTTGTAAACACAGAAAAACTTACTTGAATTTATCCAGAAGCGTGCTTAATGTTTAGTCATTTAAATATGGGTTTAGGTCAAACGACTCTACGTTACCCACTTTTAGTTAACGCATTGGCTTCAAATCTGACATGTAAGTGCAATTCCGATGATATACGAGTATTAGGTACCTACAAAGCATTATTAGCAAACAGGTACTATATTATCTATATGGGTGCCCGACGTTTCATATAACTTCACTTAATCTATTTTGGTTTGATATACCATTGCTTTGTATAATGTAACGAATGGTATAATATTGTTTTAGATAATTTTCAAATGATCTAATGTAACAATTGATATAATGGTTTATAGGTATAATTACTTTTAGTATAATGTACATTTACTATATTTATTACTTGGTATAAAACGTATTTATCATAATGACTTACTTGATATAATTCGTCAATGCTATAAACTACAGAGGATATAAGTTGATTTTACTATAACCAAAAAAGGTGGTTCCGACTAGATATATTAGGCTGTCACCCCCTATATCACCTTAAGGCAGGTCCGACTTGGTTTAGGTTAGGTACGACGACGAGCGAAGCGAGGAGGAGTGTTAGGTTGAACTGCGACCCTAACGAGCGAGCGAGCCGCGCAAGTCCGACTTGGCTTACGATACGATTCCTAACATTAGGTACCTATTTCACCTTAAGGCAATATTTATATAAAAACGCTATTATTCTCAATAGTATGTATGTTAAACAAATTTATGTGATAAATATCTTATACGAAAGTATAATTATGCATATTGTCAATTATGTCATTTAGCCTATTATATCAATCGATAATTAGAGAAAATCAAAATATAGGAAAAAGCCATTATATGAAACGTTACATTATATGAAACAATTTTATATCAATCGATTGTATATCAAATGTATGTTAGATTATCTGACATTATATGAAACATTACGGACCCTATCTATATATATATATTAGGCTGCAAATGTCCGACACAGAGCACCCTAGAGTGTTTTAGTAAATGCCTTAGAGTTGATAATCCTCTAAAATAACAATAAACGGAGTCTTAATCTACGTAGCATACTTCTCTTTTATGACGGACAGGTACAAAACCACACAACAGTATTGATTTCTTCAAGGGGATCGTACACAACGCCCACCGCAGGACTATACTTCTTCAAACTTTATTATAACAAAACGGGTTTTAATTAAAAATTAACCTTATTGCTTTTAATATAGGATAGAGATTAAATCTGATGTTTCCACCGGCGGAGCGGGAAGCGGAGTGGCGAGGCGTGGAGAGACGAGACTGCGCATCTTCGGTCGGTGGAAATAGTAGGAATTGGAGAGGATGTGCGGTGCGGGACATGAATTGAAATATTTGTTGGTGTAAAAATGAACCGTCTTGCTTTCGTCAGATTATAAATTAATTAACAGAAAAACCGCTTCACGCGATCGACAGGCGTTTTGTTGTTCGTTACCGCTGCCGTTTATGTCTTGATTTTCTTTTTACACTGAAAAAAATAGTAGATTTATTTGATAGTAGGTGGCTTTGTGGTAATAAAAAATCATTGAGAGTACATTCTCGTTAAAAAAAAGATTTTTTGAAATAAATATTTTGACTTTTAAATAGTATTTTTTCTTACCTTATACAAACAACTAGTTTTTCCATAGTACTGACAGCTTTTTTGTAGTTGGTATCTTTTTTTTAATGTAGGTTTCAATCATGGCATGTACCTCATACAACCTTTGTCTTGACATTCTAAAGGTAGTTTCAAAACTTTGGTCATCTAGAGTCATAAACAAAGTGTGAAACTCCCCATGCTCATATGATATTTTATATGATTTCGAATCCAGTAACGGTGAGTTCGTTTTTTTGAAAGCACTATGAGATTATTTCTTGTTGCATTATCCTCATCCGATTCTTCTTCCATTAACATATATAATAATACTAATTCACGAGACATGATAAGCAATCACGTGTGTATTTATTTGTATAAAAATGATATTAGTAGTGGACGACGAGTGGACGACGAGTGGAGGACGCGTCGTACATTTTTTGAAATTAAACGTTGTAAATATGACATAGGGCTTAAATTTCAATATTTGGCATAGAATCGAGTCGCCGTTGAGCTGTTATAATGTGCGAAGACCTTAATGTCAACCGCGAGCTCGGTCAGGCACGCGAGGGCTCGCGCGGGCTCGCAATAGCTATTAATGCCAATTTTTAGTGGAAAAGGGCCAGCGCGATTTCAATTCTCGCCCATCCACGCCCCGCCTCGCCTCGCCGGTGGAAAACCACCTTAATCCTTTTCCGACCTCCTTGTCGCCACCTATTAGCGGCGCCGACAGCGCGAACTGTGTCCCATCAAAAATCTCCACTGGTTCTAAGCTATCGTTTCTAAACTAGATATATTTTCGAGACCATAAAAGTAACATCAGATTCGGAACGTCGAGGTAATTAGATCGTATATAATTATGTAGGTACATAGGTATGTACATTTCGGAACTTTTGTGGAATACTAGATCCGAGGAAATCTTTTTCCTGGTAGTAAGGCCTCTCAAATTTGCCACCCTATTAGAATAGGAAATACGAATAAAAACCTAAATCTAACCACGTGTCTTTATATGGTGGCAACTCTTAGGTTTCATGCTACTTTAGCCTTGCTTTTCATACCCTATTAACATGTCTGCGGCTTTTTTGTTAATTTGTTTGTCTTTTTATATTTGTTATAACATATTAGTCGTTTTATCATAAAGTGGAATCTATAGAATTCTATTCCAACTTTATAGTATCAACATAAAAAAGGAAAAACAAAAAACCGAAAACCGGTCTCAATAAGCTTACAAACAAAACGAATGTTTACTTTCCCTTTATCTATTGATTGAGGCATCAAACCTGCTCCGAGGAACATTCAACATTAAACAAACAGTTCAGAGGTCCATTTTTGGTTCCATCTTATTTGATTTTTATATCACGATGTTCATTTGTTGACAGTACAAGGCTTTAGTGTTATTTTGATCAGAAAATGGTTTATGTCAATAGAAAAAGCCTGGTGGTTAAGTTATTTTATGTGTGCAAAGACAAGTGTATTGTTCTTAGATCGGACGATGATCAGTGAAAGTCTGTGTGGTCAAACGATGAGTTCCGTTTCCGTTGCGATAACAGGCTTTGATAGCTTATTTTTAGCGGTTATTTGTATGAATTGAACATCATTGAAGAAACACACAAAAATATTATTATTTTACTACTATTTTTCATACTTCTGCTAAAACTATCAAAAGTAACAAATAAATAAAGGTTTATCAAGAAGTTTATGCAAATAAATTGATTTTCTTGTTTTACATTTCACAAGTTTTGTATATACAGGGTGCTGGCTGGGTACAGGTGTGTTAATTTGACATATGCCATCAATAGTAAATTTAAAGTTCACTTTTTAATTGTTCACTTACAGTTTTGTTTTTACATATTTTTTTGTGCTTACAATAAAGTTAATGTACTTAACCCAAATAACGGCTTGGAAAATATATACGTAAACCTGAGTACAGGCTATATCCCGGAAATATCCCTTTGCGTTGGATACTGGGAGACATAATTATTATAATGACCCAATCACGGCGGGGCGATTTGGAGCAAAATGTGAAGGGCCGACATTTCACGACTGGCGCGGGCGCAGGCGCGGCGCGGCTCGCGGGAAGGGCTAGTTTTTGAAGGGCCAGTGTAAACGGAAGAAGTATACCGGTTGTGGCAATAATAGGAGCAATAAATTAAAACATAGATTCTACTCTTCAAACTGAACAGCTTATGTTCAGCAACTTTAAAAAAAGGCAGTTTGCAATATTTTATTATTTCAAACAAATTAAATAGTATTTTTAATGTACGTCGTCAAACATTGACATTCCTTGAGCATTGACATAACTGCCACTCTACTAATATCTTTGTCTAAACATTATTCTACAAAATATCATTTAATACATGTTATTTTAAGAAGTTGCTTAACAAGTATGAACAAAAGTTTCAAGAGAAGAACCTATGTTTTAATTTATTACTCCTATTATAGGACAAACCCGGTATATTAACTAGCAGCGACCCGCGGTGTAAGCCGCAGCTTATCAGATCAATGTAGCCTATGTGTTAATCCAGCTCCACCTCCATACCGAACTGTATCAAAATTGGTCCAGCCGTTTAAGCGTGATAAAGTTACAAATATACGAACACGAAAACTTTCGCCTTTATAATATTAGTGTGCTAATACATAATAAAGAAAAATCGTCCCAAGTATGCTTGTAAAAAAAACTACTTAACTATTATTATATACAACTCTACTGTATTTACGCTCGTCGATTACATTTCAAAATGACAGATGTTGTATTATTTCATTGATCTGCAAATAGAGATGCTCCATTCAGATATTTGCACGGAATCGGAAAAACAGTGTTTTTTCTGTTCTGTGGGTATTTGTATCAACGCTTAATAAAACTCTAACTTGTAAATTTTGTTATTATATTAACATAATCTATTTGGACAAAATAATGTTCTAGGGCTAAACAATGCTACATACAGGAAAGACCCTCGTTCCGTTCCACCCTGTATACATATATCGATAAACAAGACATGTGTTTTGGTGATATTTAATTTAATTAAAGACGACAAACGTCGCACCAATGTCGTATTCAGACTACGTTTTGTTTCAAACTTTATTAATTCAAACTTTTTGTGGACGCCGCTATGTTACTTTGTACTTGACTTTTTTTATTACATGAGTTCTATATGTAGATGATTAATTTTCTGATAATAATGATTGTGTAGGTACCCATTTTAACAATAGAATTTTCTAAACTATTGCTAGTTTTATCTCTTCTCTTCCTTTGTAAAGGCCGGTAGACCCGCCTACATCATTAAATGATAATCAAACATTAATTGAAGAAAAGTTGACATTTTCTCACGTAATACCTATATAGATTTCGTTTTTATGTGTGAGAACGCGGTTTAGAAAGTAATTACTCTGGTTATTGATAATTAGAAGACACGAAAGGTACAGGTTCAGGTTCGGACAGGGTGTTATGTAAATTGCAAGCATGTTTTGTAACTGTTATGTAATTCTTGTTTGTATCTATAGTAACAAATGTCTTAATTATACTTGTAATTAATTCTAGAAATACCAACAGATTGATATATGTGAGAAATTAAATATGGACAGAGAAACGTGGACAGAGATACAGAGAGAAAGAGAAGTTGGAGGCATTTGAGATGTGGTGCTGGAAGGCGTAAGCCGGACGGAAAACATATCTTAAATAGAATAGGAAAAAATACCTAACAAAAATAGAGAATAGTGTTTGAAATACGATACCAGCTAAGATGACTTTTTCCTCGAGAAGATGGAATAAAAATAGGGCAAGTGCGAGGCCGACTCGCGCATGAAGGGTTCCATACCATAATCTATAACAAGTTTGTTGTATGGGAGCCCCCCTTAAATATTTATTTTATTTTATTTTTAGTATTTGTTGTTATAGCGGCAATAGAAATACATCATCTGTGAAAATTTCAACTGTCTAGCTATCACCGTTCTTGAGGTAAACCCTGGTGACAGACGGATGAACGGACGGACGGACGGACAGCGAAGTCTCAGTAATAGGGTCCCGTTTTTACCCTTTGGGTACGGAACCCTAAAAATTGAGGAAAAGCGGGGCAGAGGGAGGCTAAGACGAATTTGAGTCATTTTCGAAAAACATATACATAGTTAAGGGCTTAATTGATTCCTTTGTATAACGATAGTTACCCATATCGTTTGTATGAGTAACCTTCTTAGCACAAAAGACGCGATCGTAATTTTGTTTTTATTAAGCCTTTAACTATGTACATCTTTTTTGAAAATGACTCGTTTACTTTGACCAAATAAAACAAAAGGTCTTACCATGTCTTACCATGAACGCTAAGAAGTGAAGTAAAAAACCCCAGAAAGAAACGCCTGACGAGCGCTATATGGGTACAGCTCTAGTCAGCGTAGCTCTTAAAATAAAGAAGAATTACTATTCAATCAAAAGTGGAAAAGACAATCCTATTTATGTGAATATAACACATCACAAATGGCGAAGTTATCGCTTAGAAATAAATAGAAATTTCTGGAGTCGATTAAAAATACTTACCACTAAACAACCAGATACAAACAAGTAAAACAAAAACAGATACATTACGATTTTTACAAATTCCAATACCCGTTAATCGACTATCAAAATTTCACGTTTCGATACACTCCAATAGGCATATAATCCATCGACCCATCTGTTTCATAATTCATCCAACTCGTATTAGAAAATGAGCAATGTATACTGCGCTTTTCGATAGTTTTTCGCCGGTTGACCTGCGTCCAAGGATGCGCAGTGACCTCCGTAATCGGTTGGAGCGACAAAAAGAAGGTTATGTAATGGATTATGCGCATGAGTGGATTCGCGCCTGCGACTACTTTTTTTTGTGAACAGGTTTTATAAATGTGGTTATTAGACGCAGGCAACTGTTTTTTGGTTAATTGGTTTATTAGTGTACCTTATGTATGACATAATCGTTTAATTTGATAACCGCTATTGAATAAAGCTACAATTGTTCACTATCAAAAGACTTTTACAGCGGGCGCACGCCATTTGATATAACGTTTTTTGACCTATTGTAATGTTTCATATAATGTAATGTTTGATATAACGCGTTTTTTTCCTTTCCTCTATATTATCCATTCAAATCAATGGATTTGTAAATTGTTAGACCAGTTAGGTCCCAAGTAGTACACAGGCTGCATACGCACTTATACAGCCTTTATACAGCTTACATTAGGGTTATAACAGCTGTACAAGTTAGATTACAATGAGTTAGCTTAGAAACTTTAATAATTTTAGAAAAGGTGTTATACTTATCAAACGTTACATTATATTATGAAATATTACATTAGATCAATAATAATAATAATTATTAAACATTATGCACCGTTTTACAGCATTATGATTTTTGAAGTGAAAACTTCTTTAGCGGTGCTTGGCAATTTTTAGATGGGTAAAAAATGTTAAACTCGCGACAGATCAGATCCGCGCGACAGATAACAGTCAGTCGGTAACCTAGCAACCGTGTCTGTTTCAAAGAAAGGGGGCCTTCGAAACAAAATGTAGTAAGTGACAGATGGTGAAGCGTAATCATAAACATACATTAGTAAGAAATAGAGTTTAAAATAGAAATCAAGTGTCAGTGCGATATAATAAAATCGGAGTTTTCACTTCTGCCGGCACTCCCGGAGTGCAACCCGTCCTTTTTTTTATTAGCATTGTACCTTAGGTACATATTCAAATAATGTTAAAAAATTTGAGAATCAATAAAATTTCAACGTTCTATTTTAACGTTCGACCCTCTGGACTCTTATCAACTATTTAATCCGGAAACAAAATATCAAGGTTGGCTTGCTCTAGAGACAACTTTGGCAATTTTACATCTTGATCTTCTTGAATTAAGGAATAGGTGTCGTGACACGGTAGGGTATGTTTATTGAGAGTTTACTCTGACTAATGACCACACATCGGTAACTCGTGGCACTTAGGTAGCACTTGACAGTTTCTAACAGACTAGTGATGTGACGTGTGTGTGTATGTGTTTAGTGTGAATAACTTAGCCTTGAATATAAGTAAAACACAGGTCATGCTGTTTAAGACAAAGACAAGGAATAGGGAATCACTAGAAGTTAAACTGAATGGTGCTGATATGGCAATTGCGAGTTCGGTTAAGTTTCTTGGCGTACGCATAGATTGTGATCTAAACTGCAAAGACGAGCTAAAGTTCGTCGAAAGCAGTCTTAGTTCGGCTTGTTATGCCCTTAGAAGTTTACGTGACGAGATAATTAACTATTAAGCAACTAATTATGGTTTATTACTCCTTAGTCGAGTCACGTTTGCGTTATAGCATTAAATTCTGGGGACAAAGTTATGCGTACAATATCAAAAAGCTTTTGCCTTACAAAAACGCGCCATCAGAACAATGATCCGGATACCATCCTGGCAGTCGTGCAAAGAACACTATGTTCAATTGAAGATACTGACGGTGCCGTGTCTGTACATCTTCATAATACTGACTGATGTTGTTAAGTATCCTGAAAGATACGAAAGCAATGAAGAAAGAGAGTCACGACAAAGCACGCGCCGAAAGGATTTAATGAGAACGATTGCACCGAAACTAAGAGTGGTGAAACATAGTGTTCGACATCAGGCGGTCACATTGTATAATAGTTGGCCTAATGAACTGAAGGTGATAAATAATGTAAATATTTTCAAGCGCCGGCTTAGGGACTATTTGTTAAAAAAGGCGTATTATGATGTAGGTGAATTTATTAATGATAGTGATTCGAAAGTGGCTTGAACTTGAGCAGCTCCACAATTAACTTATTTGTTGTTTGTAAAGTTTTGTTTAAATTAAGTATTAGCTATGTAATTAGTGAAGGCTATTGTATGTTCAATTTCTATAGTTAAATTTCTTATAATTAATGCTGTGAAATTATTGACATTTTTATTTTGATTTTTGTGTGTTAGTTACTTAAGTATTATTTCCAACACGATGTTAATTGTTAAGGAAAATAAATAAATGAAAATGACAATGTTCTTCCTATACCAGTCGAGAAAAAGAAACCACTAAAAAATGAAATTTTAATCATTTAATATAATATGACATTCGTGATAAACAATATTTGTTCTTAATTTTCACAAGTCAGCCTACGTCTTCTACTTGAGAAAATCCACTTTGTGTAAGAAAACGATCTTTCAGTCTCCACTGACGTAATAGGGAAAAAAAGCATTTTATTGTAAAGTTGTAGCGTATTTTTATTCATTTTCTCTTTGGTTTCAACTTCTTTATTTTGTAATAAGTTATTGATAATACTCGTAATAATTATTACAAGGAAATGAATGACAATATCATTGACATTGATGTTTTTAAACTAGTAATCAAACCTACTTCGTCATATGTTAAGACCATGTAGGTAATATTAATTTATTATTGATGACATATCAGATTGAATAGAGTCATAATCCTTAGCTAAACAAATCAGGTAAAGAAAGTACCCAAATGAAGTTAATTACGACATACTACACCACACAAGACATTATTGTTCCATTCTCATAAATAACCTACAAAATACCCACCGCCAAACAATGCCCGTAATACAAGTACAACCTGTCAATTTCATAACAACACATTATGCAGTTATGCCAACTTGTGAACCAATCGTACACAACCCGTAACTTAATACCCATTTAAACGCCATAACTTTACCAAGTTACTCGAGCAGTTTAAGTTACGTAAAATTAAGTCAAATATCGTTTTAAAAAGCCTTTCTGACCCGCATTGCTAACATTGTAAGTTATGATATTTTACAAAGTTACTAAAGGCAGTGGCGAAAATTGCAACTATAATTATCTCTACCTTTCGAATTTCGAAAAAAGTATTTAATTGTTACACTGCCATTCGGAAAATGACGTATTCTGATATTTAACGGTACTGAGCCGGCGGTCCCGGGTTTGAATCCCGGCCAGGGCAAATATTTTTGTGATTTCTCTGATATTTATATTTATTTATAACTATAATTACTACTAGTAACTGTCTCACCTTTCAACTGATACTGATTGCGAATATAACTGGAAATTAAATTAAAAGTTAGATGCGTATTTTTATACTGGAATGACTGCATCGACTCTTTAAATGGCATTGTAAAGTTTGCCGGCAACACGTCCTTTTGTACCGCACAATTCATTCATAACTATTGCATAAGTTACGGCTTGGAGCCCGGTGCGTTGGCACGGATTCCGGACAATGTTCGTCAGTTTTACGGCTGTTACGACCTACAGCTAATCGGTCATTTTTGGGATTAATTGACAAACACATACAAACTTACATACTTACACCAACTAGTGAATTAATATATTTTCTTCCAGACAGATTCTCTATCTGTAGCAGTTTAAAAACCGTACACAAGGATTCAGTATACTCTACTACTCTTCCTCATTTTATGTATCTCTGACTTAGTTGTCCTCTGGGGAAAAACACAGCTACAAAATGCTGTAAGTATAAACGTCTAACGTTGGTGCGAAGGCCCCTGTTCTCCACTTCAGGTCATCCATCTCTTCAAATTTAAAACATCCAAAGAAATTGTGATAGTGACAATATACCTACACTGCAATTAATTTTCCGTGAAAAAATGTCGGATCTTGTTACATGCGACCAAAGTTGGAATATATTTTCCGACAAAAAACATCGGATGTGACACCACATACGACATAAGATGCAATTTATATTCCGTAATAAAATATCGTATGTGGAGCATACGACATAACGTACTCTGAAAATTCCGAATAATAACTTCGGAAGTGCCATCGGACATCTCATCAGAGAGAGTGTCATCGTTAAAATATTATATATATTGTACAGATTTGTGTGTTTTCAACTGCAAGTTCTGGCTCCAACATTTTCTTCATAATATAAGATAAGATAAGATATTTATTGAATAATAACTTATTTTACAGTAATAATAACTATAGCCTAAGACATTCTACTTGGCAAAAAAATTACATGCGCCTGAACTAGGATTCCCTGTGTTTCAGGCATAAAGAGGACTAACTTATTAACAATTTCTTAAATAAATAATCATAAACACATGAAACAATAATTTAGTTCTTATTCAATAGTTCGATAAATTATAGATCGGATACAAAAATATTAAATTAGAATGAATACATGAAAATCAACTTTAGAACAATCAGTAACTTCTCTGTATCTTCTCTGTATGATGACGACATGTCATTAATGTTGCCATACCACGTTAACAGCTATTCTATAAGCTTTGAAGTGGCTTGTTGAGTTATTTCCAAAACCCTTCCAATCTTCAAATCGCTACGGAGTGGCAAAAAGTTAGTAAATAAAAATTCTGAGTAATTTCCGCTCTGCAAATTTGAAGTAAGAGAATATCCACCGGTGGCGTGGCTTCATACCAGGGGAGGGCCGTTTTGCATATACATTCTTCTAGTGCAGTAGAATGGGATGCACAATAGGCTAGTTGACCCAGTTTTGAAATATATTTGAAATGGTTAATAATGATCTTACTAGCTCTAAAAAAAATGTCTTATTTTTGTGAAAGCTAGAAAGCTAAATTTTATCAATTGAAAATTGGAAATTTCATAAACAGTCAAAAACGCCGTCCGCCATTTTTCCCTTTTGCTAATCTGTGGCGTGACATAGAATTACCTGTAAATATTCGAAATGCGACCGTCGTATAGTGCCATTCCGCTCACTCCAATATACTTTTGACAGGAGATCGAGAGGGACGGCACTATTTGAAGTCGTCAAAGTAGACTTTCAGTTTTGTTTACATGACCAATGACGTCACTATCATAAGCGAAAATGGCGGACAGCGTTTTAAGCATTTCAAAATACAGATTATAAACCATATTTTCAAATTCATTTTTTTCAGTCATATTTCACTTGTATGAATTGAAAAATATATATTTAGGCTTCATTTGCTAAATACTATACGGAATAAATATTAGTTTATTACAATTTGACATGTGTCAACTAGCCTATTCTAGTTCATTGATCCAGGAGCAATAGAAGCCACCAACAGTCTGTGAGCTGTGCGAATAAGGTTCTTTGAAGGCGCCGAGCGATACGGTTACGACATTCTCATTAACGTGGTGCGGCTGGTCCAAGACATAAGAGCAGATGAATGGATAAATCGACTTGATATCAAATTAAACTGTAACAGGCTTATTAAAATACAAACGAAACGGATTTACTCACGTTGTAGAAGTCGAATAATAGTCTAACAGGCTTGTGTTATGGGCACTAGACGACGATATACAACTTATATATAAAAATACACCTATACTTAAATACATCGAACATCCATGACCCACGAACAGAGAGCATTGATAATATTGTTGCCCCATTTGATATAGTTTCACTTTTTATGTGTTCTCTTAAAGTGTAAAGAGGTAAAGTACTATGCGATGACCCTCATTAAACAAGGCAGTTCTGGAAATTACATTGTAGATCAGATTATTTTGGATTCCACATTCCCAACGTTTAACTACTTACCTAAATTTTTAAGATATCTTCAACAGTAGACGTTTTTTGGTAGACAAAAGAATGCTCATAAGATCTTTACCACTCCCGCTCATTTCCTGTGTCTTGTGCCCCGCTCACACCGACTCCAAGCGGCCAGTTGGCAGCAGTGAAAGGCCTCCAAATATCAAATGTTTGTTCACATTGACCAATATAGCTTTGCGCAAGCTAAACGATATGGTTATTGGTGTATTTACCTTATACGGACACTTCAGTTCAGCTTAATGCTTGCCCAATTTGCCATTGGTTCTCGTTTTGATCGAATTTTGTGGTTGTTATATGGGCGTAATTTGCGTTAAATTGATGATTTTGGATTACCAATCACGTCTAAGCGATCATGTTTAAGTATTTATTTTGTGTTCAGCAACCGCAGTTTGGATACTGCTTTTTAAAATACTGTATTGCTAGTTTGTCAGTTTTGTTTCGGTTGCATCAATATTCACTTACATCTTAATGTTTCCAGAGTGTAGGTTATTTACTAAAGTAGCACGCTGTATATTGCTCTTACGAAGCCTGTGTGCTACGTGGGTAACTTACGAATAAGCTTCGTTCTTCTTCATAGCCCTGAACGGTTTGCCATCATGGCTTCGCTGGGGCTTGGGGAACACTGTCAGCCGACTAGGGCTGCGATTGCTGTCTCGGGGTCGCAGGCACGCGACGACGTGCCTGGTCTTGGGGCCATCATTGTGAGGATGGTAGCACGAATTAAGTTTGTGTTCAAAATTTAAACATTTACGAGAAAGATGGGGTAATTTAAAATACCCTAAATTACCTACACAAGTGTTGAGACTTAAAATTCATGGAATAAACATAAACAAGGTCATATTCCATTTTATCACACTTCTTAACCAGCTTCAAAAAAATCTAAATTAAATAAATAAATATTAAGGGACAATCATACACAAATCGACCTAGTCCCAAACTAAGCAAAGCTTGTACTATGGGTACTAGACGACGATATACATAATATATAAATACATATATAGATAACATCCATGACCCAAGAACAAATATTTTGCACAAATATTTGCCCCGGCCGGGATTCGAACCCGGGACCGCCGACTCAGTAGGCAGGTGTCTACCAACCGAGCCAAACGCGTCGTCGAAATTGCCTGTTCTTCCGGAGAAACTCTTTCGGGAGTCTCAAATAAAAAGTCCTTATTTGATTTTTCTACGTGATAACATTTTTTTTAACAATTCGAGACGTAGAAACGAATAAAAAACCTGTTGACAATGTCATCACGTTTGGTTTTGTAACGCACGTGCGACCTCTCGTGACATTGGGGAGGGAGAGAAAGTTATAAAAACTACTAAATTTGTTAAGGGATAAAAAATGACAATCGGTCAATGTGTCCCGATGATGGAGACATTCAATTTCGGTGATAGGTCTTCGTCTTAGGTATTCGTTTTTGTAGAACAAAAGAGGGGTGTTATAAGTTTAACACGTGTATAACATCTGTGTATTTGTGTATCTGCCTGTGGCATCATAGCTCACAACCGGATGGACCAATTTGAGTGCAATTTTTTTAGACGAAAGACTTGTCCGTCGAAATAGTTCTTATTTATTTTTGGTGGAAAAACGACGGGTAGTTTCCAAAATATTCAGCTTTTGGAACAAACTAACCACTTACTCATTATCATCATTAGTGCATTTCATCGACGCATTCTTTTTCATTAAACTATCGTTTGATAAACGCGACGGGGCCCATTTTTAGACTTAGTTTAGATAGACTTATTTTTATTGGGTTATTGTTTATTTTGTTGTGTTTTATATATTTATTAATCAATGAACAATTGAAAGTGGCATGTCGCGTAGGGTGGTGAAACAGGAGTGCGTGCTTGCGTGTATGTGCATGCATTTGTGTGCGTATGTGATAATTATGAGTCATAACATGACAATTATAACCGAGATGAATTACTTCAACCAAGGTTAGCAATTAAACTCGAATTCCGACACGAAAATTGAATGACAGTACATTCCTCATTAGAATACAGCCCCAGGGTATCCAACACCCTTAAACTGACGTTAGTGCCATTGACCGGTGTATGGAGTTACGTCGTTCTATCCCGCGCGGGAGGAGTAACAGAAAGCATGCCTGGGAGGTGTTTAAGATCATCCCACGTGTTTAAGGAAAGTATGAAGTAAACTGGACAAGTGTGAGACGGACAAGCAAGAGAAATTTCCAAATTTCGTTTATAAGAAGTTTTGGGAGTCTTCCGATGGATTTCCTTATCTCGGGCTGATTTTATATTCCTTTCATGCTCTTTCACGTTTGTAGTGCACCTGCCTACAGCACCGGCGGTCCTGGGTTCGAATCCCCGCCAGGGCAAATATATGTGTGATGAACTCGACTTGATCCTAAGTAGTGAATGTTGATCTATATATGAATTTATAAAGGTTTGCTTAATTTCGGATTAGGTTGATTTGTCATTTTTTTATTTTTATTTTGTTTATTCGGTTGTCCCTTAATATTTATTTACTTATATTAGAGTTCAACGCTGCATCCAAGCCAATAATTTGCGCCAATAAAATTAGAAAAATTACAAAGAGGTTTCCATCATGATTCCAAGACTTAGGTTTTATTGGAAGTTACCACAAGAAGGAAGGCAAATTAAAAGCCAAATCATACTCGTACCTACGTAATTGAAAATAAACAACACTGTTCCTAATAACCATACCTGATGTTATCCTATACAAGTTATAACATACTTACCTCATTACATAACACGTGTTTAATTATCGGAAACGGTTATAAGACGTTAATCCGGCATTACGGCCCGAACCCTGCGGATTAAGTATTCTTCTGGTGTGTGGCATTAAGCAACAACGATGACTCGCTCGGTGCTGACTTCTACATAACGACTCACATTATTTGATAAATACCATTATACCATATCAAATAATGTGACCTTTCGGTTGTTTTACCGTATTTGGGTCTATAGATTTAAACTCACACGGTTTTCACATACGTACATTTACGAGACTTTTTAAGAAGTAGGTACCTACATCTTTTTTGGGCATTTTTTTGCGTTTGACCTTCTCAGATTGTATCTGCCTTTTTCCTACAATCGGCACCGACGCCGGCGCGCGCGCAGTGAAAGTATTTACCACGTGTGATGACGCAACAGCGGTCAGCGCGAGGGTTGTTGACATTCCGCCGCAGGGTTACTTGTCACTGTGTCATAACTGCTGGTATTCAGTCTGGTGGCTTCAAAATTAAAGCTTAAGCCGCATTTACAACTTAACCATTATATAATCACTTTGTTGTCCGTCCGTCCGTCTGTCTGCCATTCCCTTTATTTATCTTGGGTAGGCGTGGAGGTGTCGAGTTGAAATTAATACTACATACTCAAGTCTACAGTCTCTTGAAGCTAAGAAAAAATCAAACTTTTGAGTTAAGGTAAAAAAAAAACATAATAATACAATAATAATAGTAATACAACCGGATGGAATCAAAATTTAATAGGGGTTTTTCGTTGACCTAGAACTATAAAATTTGGCAAGTAATTCCGACATTATACAATAAGTATGGGAAAAAATCTGAATACTATGTTTTTTTATGAAATCTCAAAAAATATAGTCTTATTTAAAGTACGTAATCAATCATCTAGGTAAAGCAACGGTATAAATTTTTACGGAACCCTCGATGCTTACGCCGCTTACCTAGCTTTTAAGGTCTAGTTTAAAAACAGCCTTACAAGAATAACCTATAGAGTTCTCATGTATTACGCACAGTACACAAACTTCAATATTTTTTTGGATATTTGTCAAGGCTTAAATGAAACTGACGATTTTTTTGTCAGGACACGATAGCAATATATTGGCTTGCTTTTTCACCCAGAGCGGTAGGGATAATGCACTCGAATACCTTAAAACAGACAGGCTGCTAGGAATTTTTAATACGACCTTGCCTAGTAGTATGGCCGTTTAGTTTAACCGATACGTAAATAAGATATAGGACCTTATTCTACGGGCGATTTTATTCAGCTTGATGTTTACCTTGTAATATTTATCAAAGTGAATTGGTTTGCTCCTGGCGTTGGTATCTTTGAATAGTTGATTGTTAGCTAACCAGCCTGTCCCTTGATAACAAAATGTTACTTTAGATTATCCTTTGCAAGTCGTTTATTTTCTCGTGCATATTACATTTCATTATTTTTTACCCCGTTGTAATAATCAACAAAAATCTAGTCTAAAACTTTCTTGTTAACAGTATAGCTAAAGCACAACTTTCTTGTTAACAGTATAGCTAAAGCACAACTTTCTTGTTAACAGTATAGCTAAAGCACAACTTTCTTGTTAACAGTATAGCTAAAGCACAACTTTCTTGTTAACAGTATAGCTAAAGCACAACTTTCTTGTTAACAGTATAGCTATAAAGCACAACTTTCTTGTTAACAGTATAGCTAAAGCACAACTTTCTTGTTAACAGTATAGCTAAAGTACAACTTTCTTGTTAACAGTATAGCTAAAGCACAACTTTCTTGTTAACAGTATAGCTAAAGCACAACTTTCTTGTTAACAGTATAGCTAAAGCACAACTTTCTTGTTAACAGTATAGCTAAAGCACAACTTTCTTGTTAACAGTATAGCTAAAGCACAACTTTCTTGTTAACAGTATAGCTAAAGCACAACTTTCTTGTTAACAGTATAGCTAAAGCACAACTTTCTTGTTAACAGTATAGCTAAAGCACAACTTTCTTGTTAACAGTATAGCTAAAGCACAACTTTCTTGTTAACAGTATAGCTAAAGCACAACTTTCTTGTTAACAGTATAGCTAAAGCACAACTTTCTTGTTAGCAGTATAGCTAAAGCACAACTTTCTTGTTAACAGTATAGCTAAAGCACAACTTTCTTGTTAACAGTATAGCTAAAGCACAACTTTTTGTTAACAGTATAGCTAAAGCACAACTTTCTTGTTAACAGTATAGCTAAAGCACAACTTTCTTGTTAACAGTATAGCTAAAGCACAACTTTCTTGTTAACAGTATAGCTAAAGCACAACTTTCTTGTTAACAGTATAGCTAAAGCACAACTTTCTTGTTAACAGTATAGCTAAAGCACAACTTCGTACGCGTATTTTTTTTTACCGTAGTTGGGTAAAAAGTATCCTAGTATTTTCATAGAAAGCTGATATTCAATTCAAATCTAGTATTTTATAATAGTACTAGCAGTAGCAACTAGAATTTTATAATAGTACTAGCAGTAGCAACTAGAATTTTATAATAGTACTAGCAGTAGCAACTAGAATTTTATAATAGTACTAGCAGTAGCAACTAGAATTTCATAATAGTACTAGCAGTAGCAACTAGAATTTTATAATAGTACTAGCAGTAGCAACCAGAATTTTTTAATAGTACTAGCAGTAGCAACTAGAATTTTATAATAGTACTAGCAGTAGCAACTAGAATTTTATAATAGTACTAGCAGTAGCAACTAGAATTTTATAATAGTACTAGCAGTAGCAACTAGAATTTTATAATAGTACTAGCAGTAGCAACTAGAATTTTATAATAGTACTAGCAGTAGCAACTAGAATTTTATAATAGTACTAGCAGTAGCAACTAGAATTTTATAATAGTACTAGCAGTAGCAACTAGAATTTTATAATAGTACTAGCAGTAGCAACTAGAATTTTATAATAGTACTAGCAGTAGCGACCAGAATTTTTTAATAGTACTAGCAGTAGCAACTAGAATTTTATAATAGTACTAGCAGTAGCAACTAGAATTTTATAATAGTACTAGCAGTAGCAACTAGAATTTTATAATAGTACTAGCAGTAGCAACTAGAATTTTATAATAGTACTAGCAGTAGCAACTAGAATTTTATAATAGTACTAGCAGTAGCAACTAGAATTTTATAATAGTACTAGCAGTAGCAACTAGAATTTTATAATAGTACTAGCAGTAGCAACTAGAATTTTATAATAGTACTAGCAGTAGCAACTAGAATTTTATAATAGTACTAGCAGTAGCAACTAGAATTTTATAATAGTACTAGCAGTAGCAACTAGAATTTTATAATAGTACTAGCAGTAGCAACTAGAATTTTATAATAGTACTAGCAGTAGCAACTAGAATTTTATAATAGTACTAGCAGTAGCAACTAGAATTTTATAATAGTACTAGCAGTAGCAACTAGAATTTTATAATAGTACTAGCAGTAGCAACTAGAATTTTATAATAGTACTAGCAGTAGCAACTAGAATTTTATAATAGTACTAGCAGTAGCAACTAGAATTTTATAATAGTACTAGCAGTAGCAACTAGAATTTTATAATAGTACTAGCAGTAGCAACTAGAATTTTATAATAGTACTAGCAGTAGCAACTAGAATTTTATAATAGTACTAGCAGTAGCAACTAGAATTTTATAATAGTACTAGCAGTAGCAACTAGAATTTTATAATAGTACTAGCAACCCGCCCCGCGCGGCTTCGCATTCTTGAATCATTCTATCTATTATAAAAACCGCATCAAAATCCGTTGCATATAGTTTTCAAGATCAGGGACAGCAGACAGGAAGTGACTTTGTTTTATACTGTGTAGTGATATGTAGATGTACATTTTTATTTTGAAATATATACTGCTAACCAGTTGTCAATACAATAATTAGAAACCTTAATTATTGCAGAAGCCGTCATCAAATCATATTCATGAATGATGTATGATCAATTTAACATCAGACCGATTTAGTACAAGTTCAAAGACATACGGAATAACGCCGGATGAATAAGTAATGAAGAGATGACGCTCTCGCCGTAGAAATTCGCCTAAGGATCGATTCGAAAGCGAAAGCAGATTTTATAATTATTTGCTACATTCCTGAAGACGCATCATCATATAATGTGCGCATTTTTTATTCTATTTAGAAAACAATATTTGAAAAGACAACCTTTGACAACGGTAAACGTTAAAGCTAACCGAATCGTCAGGGAGGCTCAAATAATTATGACACAATAAAACATTATTATGAAGCTGAAACTCAATTTCAAATAATTCGGACACATGCGAGTCGGAGGGTTCCGTACAAACACTTATCCCATCTTAACTGGCCGGGTTTAGTTAAGTTGGTATGTATGGCGCAAATGAGGATACAAGTTAACGCAACCGATCACGTTTGTTGTATGGGAGCCCCACGTAAATATTTATCTTATTCATTTTTTAGTATTTGTTGTTATAGCGGCAACAGAAATACATCATCTGTAAAAATGACAACTTTCTCGTTATCACGGTTTATGAGATACAACCTCGTGACAGACAGATGACAGACAGACATATACACAGACAGACGGACAGCGGAGTCTTAGTAGTAAGGTCCCGTTTTTTACCCTTTGGGTACGGAACCCTAAAAACGAAAGCAAACTGTAGCTCTGGCTTTGGTTGCCCAGGTACTATCTGCACACTAGGCATAAAGCAAATTTTTAGAATGTCAGGCAGCTACAAGAATGTAGAAACGTCAGACTAATGACGCGCTCGAGATCCTCAGCTTCCGCAGGACTGTGTCCACGTACCCACTACAATTACACGAGTTCCCTGCCCCATTTCGTGTATCTAACGACCATCTTGTGGATAATGACGCCACGCGTGCGCAAGACGAACAGCGCAAAAACCTCGATCAATGGCAGCGAGTGGTACGAAAGCAATGCGTGATTGATTAATAATGTTGTATAGCGATTAATTAGTGTACTGCAGATTGTTTTTTAGAAACTTATGAAGGGGCAACGAACTCACGAACACTCGAAGCTCGTGGACACCGTAATTCTTTGGGATTAAAACAACCATGTGGTTTTAGGGTGCATACTCAGATGAAACCTCAGAGGTTGCATTTGAGGATTTTGATGGAATTGTTATGCGTTAGGTAAGTTACTGCCCTGGGGGTATGATGGTTGTTTTAATCATGGGATAAATAAGTGACAAAACATCTGTCACTCACAGTCGCATCCTGTCAAAACGTGACGGATGCTTTGTCACTTATTTATCACGAGATAAACGCAACATCATAGGCCCTCTGGAGGTCTTTGATGGTTGCTTTTATCGCGTGATAAAGAAGTGACAAAACATCCGTCACGTTTTCGCACTCGCACTTGGCCGGTTTTTGACGTAAAGTATTGTACCCAGACTCATAATATGACTTATGGAATATGAATAAAAAGAGAATTTGATAGATATTTTGTGGTTGCTTACCTACCTACATTATTTATGGTATATTGAGTGGCTGTCTACGAATTATTGGGAATCAGCGGGGCTAACATATCATGTGGCGACATCGCTTGTCGCACGACTCAGCGTCCTTTAACTTATCGCACGATATTGACAGGAGAGTGACGGGTAGTATTTGTCGCGCGACATAGAGTCGCGTGACGCAGTTATGCTAGACCTGCAGCTATCTTGCAAGTGAGTTGTTTAACTATTATGTAATTTAACTATTGATTCATTTGACGTATTTGCTAATACGTCTCAAGTCACTTTGTAGTAATTTTAAAATTCATATGTGTAGAAAAGTGAATTTAAATTTTTAAAAAGACTGCGCATATTCTCAGTGGACCAGCTTAAAAGCGAAATTGAAAGAATTCTCTAGTCCAATAATATCCCTGCTTAGCATAATCTGCTCCATAAGTTATCAGATGTTGCAAAATATTTGCCCCACGCATATGCATATGCGCATTCAAATGACCTGCGGTGCGGTGTTGAATGCTAATGCGTTGACTGTGACATTGACCGAGAGATTTCTAACAGGATTCGAGCAGGATATTGAATAAGTGAGGAATGGATATTGAATAATAATCAAAAATTGCTTTTACAAAAACTTTAATATGCATATTTTCAAGTTGAGACGGAATAAACATATTGTTTAAACCGTCTCATTACCATCTCCGGAATATTGGTCAATTCTTCAAAGCAGCCGACTTAATTTTTATAGAAATTGTAAAAATCCGTGACTTCTACAACCTTCAGGAATTGAAAACGGCGCCTCAGATCATAGGGAGTTCGTCATTTCGTCAATATTGCGGGGATGGTAATGATGGAGTTAAAAAACGCTTAAATAACCGGGTATTTTTTTCTCGAGTCTAAGGTAAAGTAGTTCATGCAACTAAATACAAACTTAGCTAAGACTCTGTCATCAAATTAAAGATCGAAAACGTACTCCAAAAACAGGAGAAACTCAAGTAAAAAGCTTCTAGAGGTGACTGATAATGAAGATATTAAATAGAATTCGACAAAATCTGTTGTAATAGTTGAAGATCGTACCGATAGAACAGAATCAATACTACAAACACAAAAGCGCAATTCAACGCATTGCACACACGTTATCTGTTCACTTACGTAACTAGTCAAACATTCGCATTCAGAGCTTCGTTATCGGAGGTCGACGACCGATCTATTACGTTCCAAGTTCGGAGTTTCACTCTCGATGCGTCCACACCGGGGAATGTTAATTAATTTATTTGCTATCGGCTTTCCAAAGTTGCGACGTTTCTCACGCGGACTACTCGTATCGCGAATAGACGATTTATGGCGAGTGCGCGGCCCTAATTAGTACTGTAAAGTTGTTAATGCGAAAGCTAGGTTGTTGGTATGTACTTGGATATTTGAAATATGATGCGTATGCTGATGGCGTTTAAGTAAATAAACGGGGTTCCTTTCTGGATTCTCCACGAGAGAGTAACACCTCGCATTGCAACGGCCTAAAAGTGTTGTCAAGTATGTGGCTCGCTGGTTCATTAGTTTAGGAAGTCATCAATTTTCCCCTTGAAGATTTTCTGGTTTTTGAAAGCAAACATGCACTTTAAGTATTTGGGTATACATGTTTGCTGCACGGCGGGTTAGAGTCCCGACAGGGACGAATGAATACTATGTATTATCAACGGGATATTATTAATGGCACAGCAAACAAATGATCGCCTATCAATTTATTTTCATCAATTATATACTTTTACATCAAATTAATTATTGCACAGTAAATAAAATAAATGCCTAGCAAAAATTGTACTGCAGATAATTAGAAAATACACATCACCACGCCATTACTTTCATCTTTTTAAAGAACACAGTAGACCGGGTCAATTTCCCAAGCAGTATTTTTTGATGGCAAGACTGAAAACGCAGGTGCAGAAAGGTTGAATAATAAAGTACCATTTTTTTTCGGAAGTAGCCCGCCATTGTCTACCTTGGGCAACAGCTAAAATTAAAATATTTGTATATGTAATAATTTAAAAATATATATTTAGACCGAATTTCTCATCAAGGTCTCCCTAAGCCAGTTTTGTTTGTAAAATGCCGGGTAAGTAAAATACTATGCATGACAAAGAAAATCTGTTACCATTATTTTATTACCATATAAATAGGTAACGAAAAAAGCACAATACCCGTTTTATATCTCCTTTGTATACCCTTGAATAAGTGCATATACTTTTGTCCCGAGAAAACTTCTCATTACCGCCGACAATGTTTTGAACCGATTTATTTCCCAAATTTGATCAAGTATGCCCCCCGTCCCCCACGCACTTCAAAGAATTAGTCAAGCTGCGGCGCTCGACGAGGCCGGTTGTGTATAGTGGCAATACGTTGGCTTGTATAAACGTGTATATTTCATCGCGGTGGACCCCCCGTTTGTCCCCACAAAAAAA
This sequence comes from Apotomis turbidana, assembly GCA_905147355.2. Lineage (NCBI taxonomy): Eukaryota > Metazoa > Arthropoda > Insecta > Lepidoptera > Tortricidae > Apotomis > Apotomis turbidana. Next base: position 1,538,778 of record LR990283.1, read on the forward strand.
AATTCATTCCGGAGTTTGTTATAGCTTCCTTATTTTTTAACTGCGTGGTTTGGAATTTATATATATCAGGTAAAGTATACTCGTGATTTCAAGAGTTGAATTAGTTTTAGAATATAGTGCTTACTTTTTTTTTAAGAAATAAAAATATGTCGTGTTTCTCATTCCACCATTCTCATTCCGGTGTTTCCGGTGTAGTAAAAATAATGACCTTTAAACCCCACCAAAATGAGGAAAACACCGGAATGACATCAAAAGTAGCTTCACTTATTGTAGATATGGTTGAAATAATATTTTTTTTTTTATGTTGTTTTTAATACCAGACTAAGATATATGTTTATATTATTATGTAATGGCAATATAATATATATTACGAATATAAAACATAAAATTGCTTTCATAATATGCCACTTTTCTTTCATTCCGGTGTATGAAATTTCATTGCGGTGCACTTATTTTATCATCCTGGTCTACATTTATCATTCCGTTGTGTGTTTCATATTCGATCTCGAATATCTCGAAAACTATTTCAGATTTCAGGGTCCCTTTTACATATGTTTAATAATATAGTCTAAAGTATCTCTTCACATTTAAAAAACTCAAAAATAATCAAAAATAAAGAATCACACCGAAATGATACAAAAATTGCGTCTTGTTGAAATTGACCCAGGTTAGGTTAGGTTTGTTTCATAATTATTCTGAAAAATAATCAGTTTTTGAAAGAAATGACTTTCGGACTAATGAAAATTTGGCTAAACGTTACAGATGGGAAACAAAAAGTAGTCTTTCAGATAGGTAACCATCTAATCCAGGGGCCCAATTCGAGAATGCCGTTTGAGATATCTCCAAACGTCAAATCTCCATTAGATAACAGTTATATCGCCATTGAACTGTCATTTAAATGCGATGAGCTTAAAAGTGACATATCTCATCTCAATTTTGGAAATACGAAGGCGATAATGATTTTCAAAAATGTTATTCATGTATCATGTATATAAATTTCTGTTTTGAACGAAACGTAACGGACCAATTTCACGTACTATGCGGTCAATTTAAAGTATGCGCCTGTTATTTATGCCGTCTCATACAAAGGAAACGAAAATTTTGCGCGTCCGAATTGACGAAGTTGCGATGTTCTAGCGATATCGCCACTTGTCAAGTAGGCACACGTCAAAAGTGACAGATGGCGATGAAAAGGAGAGATCTCTATTATATCTCTAAAATTGGTCGAATACCCCCCTGATCACCTTTCAGAGCAGATCCGACTCAGCCTGGTTAGGTTAGGTTAGTTTTTTTTTTATATCCCTAAAAACGCTCCATAATGTGCGGTAGTCATTATTAGCTATGCATTACTTAAATATGCTTTACTATCAAATAAATAGATGCACGCCACAAATATAAATTGTAGTATAATAAGTAACATTTTGAGTGTAATATTTGCTGTGCAATCAGTAATTTTGATTATTATTGCATAGAAAAAGGGTTTTTTTTGATGTGCGTTTAAATACTACCCATTATTAACTAGTACAATCAACAGCAGAAGTTGCTATGCATGCAGCGCAGTGGTCAAAATAATACGCACACGTGTGAGCCTGTTATTCTACATAGCTAGTTCTGCTACTGACTATACCTACAAGCATTGATTCATTTATAAAGTACATATTTATAAACACATGAGTTTCATGGTCATTGGTGAAGACTTATTTGAATAAATAATATGACTCTTAATCAAAATCTGGACAGATGTCGGTATTCGTCTTGAAATAAATAAATTAAATAAATAAACTTTATTCTGCAAGTAGGCCACAAGGGCACTTTTACATGTCTGATTCTACCGGCATTTCACAAGAGGAGACCACTTGAGAAGAAACGCCAAAAGAAACTCAACAGTCAGTAATTTTTCCATAAAGGATAAGTACTTAACTATTGCAGTAATATGAACTTAACTATACGAAGTTCTCGAAGAAAACATATTAAAAGTGTATTCTAAGATATAAATGAGGAAAAGTGTAAGAATAAAATAGAAACTACAAGAAAGTATGACGGTTTAGCACAATTTGTTTACGTTTGATATGCTTTCTTATTAGAACTGTGTCCCTTAGTCAATTACCCGGTTTCTGGTTCAGGCCATGCATTTCTCTACTCAGTAGAGGACTATCTGATCTCAGTAGAGTCTACTGTGTAATATGCTCTTGACATTAGAGATAAATTAAATAATTTTTGAGAGATGGAAAGGCTAATTTTAAAACATGATCAGGTAAATTGTTATAATAATGAATACATTGGCCTAAAACATTTAAATTAATACATTGTCTCTTGTATTCATTTAACATTGCTGTTCAATATTTGACTCGGTTGGCGCAGTTTGTAGTGCACCTGCCTACTGAGCCGGCGGTCCCGGGTTCGAATCCCGGCCAGGGCAAAATATTTGTGAGCCTGTGAGGTGACCTCGAATATTTGTTCTGGATATGTACTACAAGCTTTATTACTTATAAATATAAATATCAGACAACCTCACACAAATCGATCTAGTCCCAGATTAAGCTCAAGAAGGCTTGTGTTATGGGTACTAGACGACGATATACATACTTATATAGATAAATATATACTTAAATACATAGAACAACCATGACCCAAGCACAAATATTCGAGTTCACTTTACTTAGTTTGGGACTAGGTCGATTTGTGTAAGATTGTTCCAAAATGTTTATTAATTAATGTATGGTTCAGCATGTTTACACCATATTTATCCCCAAAAGCTCCGTCGTACGCGTATTATGAAACACAGCACTTGCTTTTGGAACCGGTCGGCAATGCTCTTGCGCAACGTCGCAAACAGCTCCTTATTTGGTGAAAGGATGTAGTTTTAATTAGGCTACTATTAACAATATGCTATTTCGTAAAACATTTTAAAAACAATGTTTTGAGACATATTTTTGTTACTTTGCTTTAAATTTGGCTTCACTTGCATCATATTGTTTTTGGAAAGTGTGTACTTGAAGAGTTAACGTCACCATACTCATATAGGTTGTTTTGTTCACTTGTATATATTATACTTTTTAAAATCTGTTAGGTATGTATTTACTGAAATTATGGGCAACTAGATAATAACGAATACCTATTTTGTCCCCAGGCGCAGTGTCGGATTGCGCGAACGCATGGCAGCAGCTTCGAGGTGAGTTATCACGCTGATTACGAGCTATATCTAATTCAGGGTTATTCTAACTTATTCTACAAAACCCTACTAATTTTCCCAGATGACTGCAAATCTCTTAATACAAGATAACCGAAAAAATAAGACACGGCCCAACCAAACACAGCTAGAAACCATCTCGACAGAAAAGGCTTTCGATTAAATGGGACCATCCATAACACGTGTCAAACACCCCTCTTTTTCGTCAAGGGTTAAAAACAGCTTGCTTGCCAGTCACAGTTTGTAATGCACAGCAATGCACAAAATGGTTCAAATTGCACAATGCACATCAATTTACACAATACCATGTACGTTACTCATCACTCTAACACCACGATGACCCATCACATGCTTCACCAATTCTGTACCAAAACCAACAAGTCACATGTATCAACCAACTATCTTTGATTTCAGCCCCATTGGAATTGAGTTACAAAATTTCACATCCACAGAAACTATCTAGATCACATGTCTCAACCTGTATCGTGGGACCACAATACCTTCCAAGGTGAAAGGTATTAACTGTGAAAAAAGCATGGGTACTTGAGGCGTTTTGGTGCTGGACAGAAGCATAAGTGCTGGGAACCATGCATTGTCTAGCCTAGTGTATGTTGCCTTGTGAAACCTATTGCGTAAGGTCATTGCAAGTGAATAAAGGGTTCTAGTGTAACGGATATGTTGGTTTTGATCAGGTCCGGATATGGCCATACAGAGGCTCGAAGGGAATGTAAGGCACAAGCCAAAGAGAAGAGGCGTGTAGGATGAGGATCCCTTTTCTCCATCTCTTCTGTCTGTTTTGCATCGCGACGCTTTCTATACATTTTGAATGAACATTCATTAAAGCGGCGACGGCCTACGTTTCTTTTGGTTGGCTTGCGCTTAAGTATCAGGGCAACCCCTCTGAGCTAAGGTACCCATCGGCAGCGTTAGGTCTATACGCAGTTGCGTTCATTGCCTTATCCCCTAGCTGTACACTACTCTCGAAGTTACCCGAGGTTGGGCGAATATGATATAAAAGGCACTTCGCTGCGGAAACTCATACTTCGGCCAACTTCGCAATAGTGTGGAGCTGGCTGAGGATAGATAACACGGCCCTATCTATGATATTAACTAGAAATATAGCTAAAATTACTGTCTTGTCGCCCTATGTACCTAATATTTACCAAACAGACGGTCATCATCGGACGTTCAGGAAAGAATGATTATACGTACAGTAGAAAAGGATAGCTTTCATGATCCAGGGAGCGCAGAATTTGGCTTGGACAGCCGTGGGCTATGCGGGTTTGAATCCTGCTCGAAATCGGAACCATAACTTTCATTTTTAATTTTCGCCTTAGACATATTTAGTAGAAATGTTTAAAGTTGAATTTCAAACATACACTTGAATTGTCATTATCATAAGAGGAAATCCTAGTTGAAATATTCTGAGACATAGATACGAAGAAGTCAGATCGGTAACAGTCTTAATGGGAAAATTTATAAAGAAGCAGCTAAAACTCTTAATTTAGGAGTATCAGTTTTAACCAGATTAACACAAAGTTGCTGATAGCCAATCTAGACCACAGCCGGGCAAATACTTAAGACCGTCTGTGACTACAGTAGTTTTATTCTGTTAAGTCACACTCGAATAAACGATACGATTTTTATCTACAACAATCAGCCGCAACAAAGTTGCTAATGTGTTTTCTTCACGCCCAACGATGCACTATACTTACCTATTAATTTGCTATGGAAACGACACACAATTTGCTGATTATATGCACAAGAGCATGTTCACATTCAATTGCTAATTTAAATACTGGCACATACTGGGAGGAATGTGGTTGCCATGGCTACTTATTAATTATTTATCATTATCACTTAAAACCCGGCCAGAAGCCAGAATATCGGGCCAAATTCGTAAAAGGCTTATAAAAGTGTACATCTGGAGCATAGCCCATTATGGAAGCGACACGTGGAAAATGACACAGTGTGATAGAGAACGGTTGGAAGCATTCGAGATGTGGTGCTGGAGACGAATGGAAAGGATAAGCTGGACGGAAAAAGTTACGAATGAGGAAGTGCTTATAAGAGTAGAAGAGAAAAGGTCGTTGTTAGAAACCATTGAAAACAGAAGGGAAAAGATGTTAGGACACCTGCTTCGAAATGACGATTACATAATAACCATTATTGAAGGGAAGATTGAGGGAAGGAGGAAGAGAGGAAGACCTAGGACATCTTATATAGACCAAATCAAGGAGAAAGTAGACGGCGTGTCCTATCAGGACATCAAAAAGAAAGTTGAAGATAGAGAAACATGGAAGTTGCTCCACCGACAAGAGCTAAGCTCTTAAATTTCTGATGATCACTTAAAAAATAAATAGATCATCATATCAGCCGATAGACGTCCACTGCTGGACAAAGGTCTCCTCCAAAGTACAGATAGATACGATTAGAATATACTATTTATTGCACACACTTAAATATATAATATTTATTACAATAAACAGGACGGATAGCATGAAAGGAACAGAGAGGTACATCTTTACGCGATTTTAAAAATAATGGTTCCCATAGGTAGGAGAGTGAAAATGCATAGGTTTTAACACGTGCGGAGCTACGGCAGAAGCTACTCTATAATATTAAAGTACTTTATATTCAATCAGATGTAATACCTATTATAAAGTAACGCGGTCAGCCTTTCGAGCACCCTACACAATGGCAGCGATTTAGGGAATATACATTATACATAATATAGTTTAGGACCCATTAGGTTACGTTTCATTCGACCATAAGTTTCTTAAGGTTTACATTTAAAAAAAAATGTGTGTGTGTGTGTGTGTGTGTGTGTAATTATATTGTGTTTGCGATTATATTTTTTATATAAACATAATATAATCGCCTGTTGTCTACCATTATTTATAAATTGTATTTGTCTCGTTTTCTTTTGTAAACTTTTATTGGTGTGCAATAAAGTATTGTTGTATTGTATTGCTGTATAATTAATTAATTATCAACTTCAGACTTGCCCATGATGTGATGATAAAATTAGTTAAAATCACTCATTTCATTACTTGACTTACATGGTATAATATTATTTAATAACACTACCACACAGATTCTACAATTCCCTGCAAAAACTCGTCCATTGAAATAGCGTGCAGCGACAAAACGACATCGCTTATAAATATTGCTGCAGATAGTGTTACAGAGTAATGCGCGCGCGCGGCAGGTGTGAGTGATCAATAAACGAGACCGATGGGCGAGATTACTGCTGCGCGTGCGACGGGGGGTAGCGCAAGACACGAGATTCAGCGGGCAGGGCACAGACCTACCGACTGTTCTGTTCTACAAGAACAAATTATTTTACTATCCTTCATTATCCAAATAAATATTATCCTATTCAAGGCTCGAGATTTAGCGAGCAGGGTTCGACCGGTCTACGGATCGACAAGTTGTGGAAAGTTTCCAAAAAGTTTAGAATGTTTTAGAAATTTCTGGAAACTGTCGCGAGAATTTAAGCAAATATTTCAAATTAAAAATTTCCCATGGGAAACATTGAGAAATTTCAATGCGGAAAGTTAGGCACATCGGCAGGCCGGCCACTTACCCACCGACTTTGTTATGTTCTACCAGAATAGATTAGGTTCATCGTCACACAACACCGTGCGTCAGCTGACCAGTCAGAACGTTCTGATCGGTAATTCTGGCCGCGTGTTCTTGCCGACTCGAGTCAGCAAGTACCTGTGGCGAGTGGTTCAATAGTAATGCATTTTGAATGGCACCCTAGGTTTTCGGTTTATTTATTTTATGATACAACATAGTGGCTCCACTTTGCCTGATGGTAAGCAAACAGGGGAGACCAAGTCGCAAAGGTAACTGACAAGAAACCAACGGTGCCATGTCAGTTGACACTGCCATGCTGGCCCAAGAGATGCTTATGTTATTCTTATAACATGGGACTCTTTTTAACCGACTTCAAAAAAGGATGAGGGGGTTCTCAGTTCGGTTGTTTTTTTTTTTTATGTTTGTTACCTCAGAACTCCGTCATTTATGAGTCGATTTGGAAAATTCTTTTTAGGTTCATGAAGAGACATCTCAAGGTTGGTCCCATAAAATTTTGGTGAAGATCGGATGACGAAATCCATGAGGAATCGAAGGAATTCCTGAAATTTTATAGGCATTTATAATATTTTACATATATTTTCTAAAACTATTTAAGTATTTGCATATGGTAGTCATCCTCTTCTAATGCTGAGCTGATGATGGAAGGTACAATTCCTTAACGGTTAGGAGTTAGGAGATAATCCAAACGAGATGCATGCCTTCAAGAACTCCCTGATCTTCCCGCCATAAGTATTTTATATGAATCACTAAAAAGCTAAAAAAAAAATTTAACAAAAAAAAGAACCGACTTCAGTAAAACTAAAAAGCCAAAAATAACCCGTTCAAGTACAGATTACATTTGACTCACCCTTCGAAGTCGGTGCCAAACCTCGCGTAAACTAATATAAATATAAGAACTGAATGGTTTGGGATCGACTTCAAAGGGTGAGTCAAATGTAATCTGTACTTGAACGGCTTATTTTTGGCTTTTTAGTTTTACTGAAGTCAGTTCTTTTTTTTGTTAAAATTTTTGTTATTCTTATAACATGGGACCCTTCATAATCCATCCGTTTTCCATCCGTAGAACGAAACACTTATTTAAAAGTAGAACAGAATCAGTAAGGTAGCTTGTTGGTAGGTAGTAAGGATATACTTGGACAAAAAAAAAGGAGAAGACTGAAAGAAGTCACACTTTTCTATTCAAACTAGCGTCTTCTATTGATATATCCATACCCACAGCGATTATCAAGTCCGCAATTCGTAATACAATAAACCATATGCTACATGTATCCAACTCAAAAGTAATCTTCTCACAACTTGTGCCACGCCTCATAATACATTCGCAACTATATTCCAATCATCCGATGTTTGAGTGGTATAGATCGCTGCCGGCGATAAGTCCGCGGTAGCAAATAAAGGACCCGAAATGGATCTGCCATCCTCGTTGACGCGGCATCGCTGTCAGGTTATCCATTGACACATCACGGCAAATATTTTAGTAGCACTTTTATCTGATGTTAGAGCATGTTTTAGTTCATTTATTCTGTTTATAGCGATGTCTTCGTAAGTTTTATTGATGGTAGTTTTAGAACTTGTAGATGTGTAGTGATCATGTAGATTCTTTGCATCACCTCATTTCTGACGTTCATATAAAATTCCGCTACCCAAAGGTTATCTGGAAGAGATTGCTGTTGTCTAACTCTATTGTAATTTTATGTATTTATCAATGTCCTTATTTATCATTGCATTGCCATTTACGCTCTTTTAGAATGAGGAACGTTCCAAACGAATTTTTAAACATAAATTGGGATATTTTCAAAAATTTAGTAATATTAAATTTTTTATCTATCCAAATATCCATGAATCAATGATGCGTTCAAGAACCGCACATTATGACTACCATAAAAGTAGTCTGTTTTGTTACAACAAATTTCTTATCTGTAAAAATGTTATTATTGCTAAATAATAACATTGATTTCGATAGTATTATTTATTCAAATTTCGAACATCTCTAAAAAACAAATAAATTTGATTTGACCTCTATTCTAATAGCAGTCGAGATGACGCTTACTTCGAAATTTATTGTCAATTTGCAATCAAATTTGCCAAATGTCGCACGTAAGTAAGATATCGAACGATATGATAGTTGGGGCCGACTCTAGTTTGTCTCTGAATAAAAAAAAAACTATGACAGCTGCCAGAAAACTTCATTACCGCCATTACCGGGTAATGTGCGACTCCTGAATGCATCATGGAGGCTTATGATATGTAGCTAGATAAAGTAGTGTATGTAACTGTACATAATTAGGCATTAAAACACTCGTGTGATGTTATTATGAAACTTGCCTTCGGCTGGTTTCATAAACCCACACTCGTGTTTAATACCCTTCATTATGTACAGTCACATAAACTACTATAATCCTTAATTTGATTCTATCGGGAAAAGGCCTGTTTGTTAACTCAGCGTTTGTATGAGGAGCAAGACATTCATTGGTCATATTTTTTATCAGTTAAAATATAAAATATTTCTTAGTTTGTATTCGTACTCAAAAATTCTGGTCAAGAATCATTATGACGACATTTGAAATAGAAACTTATTTCGTGCCCAGTAAAAACCCGCTCACGTACACTGTTGAAAGGTCCTCTATTTGCCATGTTACGAAGGGCTATCGTTATTGCTCAATCTGCGTTCTAAACAAATAGATTGAATGAATGCACTTCGAGAAGTAGAGCACAGGTACTGATTCCGAGTGAACCAGCGTTTCCCAAGAGTAGCCAATGTTGCGAAGAAACCCTGAAAGAAACTCAACATAAGTCAGTTCTGTTTCATTAAACATAATACGAGTACAATGTAATTTGCAATTGATTTCAACATATAGTAGTCTACTAGCATGTGATGTTATAATAAATAAAGAAAACTTGGTATTTCTGTCTGTTTGGGAAAAGAGATAAGATTTATAAAATAGATAAATTTTATTCCAAATTTATTATAGAAATTGTTTTAGTTGATAATTCACAAATAATTTTGTTTTTGCTCAAGCATATGCTGCCGAATTGCATGGCTCATTTATGAATGCATTCTTTCATAAATGCCATGCATTTGTGCAGCCCATAGCACATATTATTATGGTGATATATAAGACTGGAGAGTGACACATGACAAAAACTTGCCGTGTCAGACAGAAAGTGAATAATTTTTAATTACACCTATACGGAGGTTTATGCTATATTGGGGAATTCCCGAGCATTCTCTTTTGTGTACGGGATTTTTTTAGGGTTCCGTACCCAAAGGGTAAGAACGGGACCCTATTACTGAGACTTCGCTGTCCGTCCGTCTGTCACCAGGCTGTATCTCAAGAACGGTGATAGCTAGACTGTTGAAATTTTCACGGATGATGTATTTCTGTTGCCGCTATAGCAGAAAATACTATTCATGATGAATAAATAATAATTAAGGGGGGCTCCCATACAAAACTAGGGCTTTTTGCATGATATTTCGTTCAACGGGCATTTTCTCATGAACCGTTATAGGTAGACAGTTGAAATTTTCACAGAATGTATATTTTTGTTACCGCTGTAACAACAAATAATAATAAAAAAAATAAGTACCTAAAAATAAAAGGAGGGTCCCATAGAGATAACGTGTTTTTTGTTTAATATTGGTACGGAACCCTTCGTGCGCGAGTCCGACTCGAACTCGGCCGGTTTTTTATTTCAAAATCATGATGCATTATATCGATAAACGTAAGTCGAATGTTTTCGAAAGCACAAGTCTACGCGTGATCCCGTCTACTTGCCGATTCACTTCTCCAGGACCTCCTAGATATGTTCCCCGATTCCCGCACGCCGCGCATTGTTGCCGTAATGACAAGCGTACAATTAGCGGACATAACTCTATCCTCACGAGCGCCATTAGGCTAACAATACGCGCGATGGCAGATACGCGCGCCCATTGTTCCTGTGCCGACGATGCTGACGGCGCCAAAAACGACGAAGGACCACCGCCAAGGCCTAGGACTAGGACTAGGAGCGTGCCGTGGCTTTGCTTGGTTCGCTAGGTTAGCATAGCATAGATTATCGCGGCTCAGCGGCGCGTTTTTCCATTGAAATCCCACCTTAGTCTAATATATGGATATCCAAAACGACGTGTGACTACCACTAGGGGGCTTAGGGGGGTGCCGTGGCTATTTTTGGTTCCCTATGATAGGCTAACATAGCATGAATTGTCGGCGGCTTAGCCTACCGCGCATTTTTCCCTTAAAATCCCGCCTAAATCTAAAGTATGGGCACCCAAAACGGCGAGGGACTACCACTACGAAGGCCTAGGACTGGGAGCGTGCCGTGGCTCTGCTTGGTTCACTATGATAGATTAGCATAGCATAGGTGGTCGCGGCTTGGCCTACCGTGCGTTTTTACCTTTAAATCCTAGCTATATTTAATATTTTAGGCACCAAAAACGATGAGAGATCACCGCTAGGAATGTCTAAGACTGAACCATAGCTCTGCTCCGATTGGTTCACTCTGACGAGCTATGGACAAGTCGCGACTAATCACAAGCAAGAAAGTCTCGCAGATGTGATGAAGTATTAGGGCCAAAGACAACGAGGGACCATCGTAACGAAGACCTAAGAGTGCGCCGTAGTCATGCAGCTGTTATAAGGACTGGATCAAAACAAAAAATGGTGGTGGACCCCCTAAGTAGGCGTAGTAAGAGGATGTCATGACTTCCCCTGGGATTCTTGCGATCTTCAAGCATTACCCGTGCACTCCGTATGTCGTAAATTGCAGTACAAATTCGAAAGAGCACCTTTGGAATCACGCTCTGAACTGTGTCTATAGGTAGTGCGCTAGGATGCACACGTAATGTTTTTGATAAAAAACTTAGGTATAATAAAGTAATTTTTTTATCCAAAACCTTATGGCTAGGATACACTACCTATTTGGTTCTACAAGCTTCGATGGCACAAACATACATACATACAGATACTTAGACAATGACTTGACCCGCCCTTCTAGCGTCGGTAAAAAAATAATCTATAGCGCCCTAGGCTGGGTCCTAATGGCCGTCCATCTATCGACGTGGCCTGTGCATTCATAAAATCATTTATTATTATACTAGGACTTGGTGCTCGCAACTTAGTTCGTGTATTTTTTATTCTTTATCATAGTTAGGAATAAAGTGTTCTATAACCATCTCTGGAACAGCTCTTCCTGTACCAAAATTGTTTGAAATTCGTCCAACCGTTTGTCGTGATGAGAGATGGTGAAATTATAGATTCGGATCAAGACTTTTAAAAATGCCCTTATGAAATTTCTGATTTTGATTCTTGACAGTAACAAACTAGTAGAGTTTATTTACTGCCAAATAGCTTTTTTCATGATGTTATGATCCTCGTACACAATGCGTAGTCACTATCCGAGGCAGACTAACCATCACTTTCGCATTTAAATATGTAGTGAAATGACGTTAGGAAACGAAGTTAAAACTTGCTGACGTGACTACGTAAAATTTGTAATGTCGAAATTACAATTTTGCACGTCGTATCATCCAACAAAAAGATGACTGCTTTTTATTTAAATTGCCTATCGATTACACGTGAAATTCATTCATGATGAACACAAAACAAGCCGAGCCAATGCCTGACACTTGATTGCAGTTTAATTGGCTAATATCGTTCACACTTCACATCACGGGGGTATTGTGGTATCGCCAGTGTACGCTGGTCTCTTCCTTGTGTCAGCTTGATGCTTGTTAAGAGCGCATAGCTGTTGAACAGCCATCTTGTCTTTTTTATCATGTTATACCATTTGTATTAGTATCACATAATGGAAATGAGTTATTTTAAAATTAGATGCAAAGCAAAGATATTTTTATTGACACATTAATTATGCAATTTCTCAATCGATTATAACTAAGAGCGATATACGTATTTTAATCCAATTAATATAATAAAACGGAAAGTTTGTGTGTGTAAGTATTTATACGTTTATGTTTGTCAGTCCTTCACACCAAAACAGCTGGATGAAATTGCACGAAGTTAACACATATATGATACTTCTTATCCCGATCAAAAGCATGATAACCGTAGCAAAGAGTATTTGTTTAAATGCGAGTGAAGCCGCAGGCAAAAACTAGCCAGGAATAAACGTAACTATCTACGAAGAACCTGTTAACATACTACAAATATGCATAAGGTAAATTTATCTATAATTTAAAGAGCTGTCCTCGCACCACGCACAGCATAGCTGTTCAGCGAGGAAATACTGCCAGTATATTCGGTACCATGACCCACAGGATTTTCGAAATTGTATAAGTATATTTTAATTGTAGCTTTCCATATTTGGTTGTTGTTTACTTTAAGTTTATATTTACTGATTCTTTGTTCTGCCTTTTTTGTAGTTAAATGATATAAATATGTACCTAAGATATCAGAATACGATTTTGCCCGCTCAACTAACACAAGCCCCCTTAACAATTTTCCTGGATGAATGCGTCCTTAGAGCTCTCATAAGAATGGTTGCCGCGATGTAGGTACTCTTTTGTTTAAGTCTTGCATCGTCACAGATTCTTTCATCTCCATTTGAACAGAACTATACTTTATTTGTACGAGCCTAGATCGCTTCGTGTTGTTTTGTTTTAAACATTATCGCAATGAGTCATCGATTTCTTTTGTGAGTGAAATTACACTTGAGTTCATTTTAATTATCTACTCAATTGATTGGCGATGCTTCGGGCTTTTTGTATAAAATAATACCGAAGATTACTTGCATTTCACTCATACCTAACTAATTATAAGTTAATTACTTACTAAGCATGTATTAATAATATGTTTTTATTGTTATTATTGAATTAGGTCAATGGTGTTTTATCACACTTTATTTTGTTCATGTTTTGTACTAAAATCACTAACAATGAACTGTCCCTCTGTGGGTGGAATTCCTCGTTATTATTTAGAGATGTGCCGTTCTCAAAAACTTTTCCCAATTTGTATGGGGAAAGAAAGATCTCTAAAAAAAATGACCCATACAATCGGGTAACGTTCTTGATAACGACAAATCTACTTAAACCCTTAATAATTCGAATCAATTGTGTGAGGAGACTTCGGAGCTTTCTGGTTATCATTTGTTACAATTATCAGTTTTATCCTTCAAAATCACACGTACCTAGAGCGAGGAAAAAGGGAAACCCAATTTTCCGGCATATATTACCTAATATTACCTATGTATGTAGTAATTAAATTATTTTTTCCTTCTTTCAAACTAGTGCCTCTGTGGCCGGTAGACCTAAAGAGTTGGTCCCGAATTTTGTATTTTTATAACTTTTTAACCATTTTGAAAAATTTAATCGTCACAGAAATTCTATACATTCAAACATTCGGACATATACGAAAGAAGTTTTGGCGAAATTGAAACAGACACCCTTCGCTCGCTTCGCTCGCTCGGACGATTACCACAGACAATTAAAACCAAGTCTAATATCTTTTTACATTGTAAATATAAGTAAATTCTCACGCGACTATAGTTTAGCACGCTGCTTTGCCTGCGCCCGCACGTAATGTCACATTCAGAATAATTGCCCGTGATCACCCATTGTGTCCCACCAACACTTCCCACTATCTGTACAATTATGTTCTTGTTTGTTTTAAAGGAAACCGTACAGAACTTTGTAATGAGCTTGTCGAGGCCGTCTTAAAAACGTAGTTACTGTGTATGAATTTTATGCGGAGTTACTGCGTTATTATTTTGTGAGGAAATGTACATTAAGCACCTAATCTTAGATGGGTATCAAATTCTTGTTTTGATATGGGTAAATAAGATACATAAGATTGTTAATTGGATAAGAAGATTAACATGCGCTAACACCTCTGTCCCATTTATACCCACTACCTTATATGTTCAATCTACAGATTATAATCGTTATAGGCGTTCAGATTTATGTATCTTTTTTCATTATATGTAAATAAAAAAAAAGTTTTCAGATTCCCACTCTTATGGTTACAACTACTAAGTATAAGCATTTCATTTCCATTTCAATATTTACAGTGTTGCAATTTTACGAAGTTTAGTAGACACGTTTATGGCTAAAATATTTAGCTTTTTTTAACATACTATATTTGTCGTTTTCAACAATTATCTATATTTATTCTGTCGTCATTTACAAAATGGATTATTCGAATTATAAAGAGGAATAATCATTTCTATAACATTAGTGATGGGTTCTGACCACCTGCTGCAACATTCTCTGTGTTTGGTTGACTGGTAGAAAATGCCTCATGGTCCACCATTTGAATATTTTTGTAATGTGCAATAAAGCCAACACTTTAGATTATGAATTTGTGTTCATCATTTCCTTTGTCCTCGCATCACGCCGAAACGGCTGGACAAATTTTAACCAGTTTTGGTACCGGGATAGCTGGACATCCAGAGATGGTTATAGGATAATTTTTACCCGTCTACAGTAAAGAAAAAAATACGCAGACGAAGTGGAGATATCCTTTCTTAAGTCTCGTGCCATCAAACAGATAAAAACGCAAACTGTCAGTCATATTGCGGCACTTTCCGTAGAAACGCACAGCAAAGGTATTGAATTGCAGTTGCAATTGCAATACGTCCGCCGTGAGGCAATGCGGGGAACCGGCCACATGTGTGTCACTTTAGTACTTACTCGGGAACTTAGTACACCTAGTCGTACCTAGGTTAGGTATACACACGGTGAGACTCTACTTTATCTGTGGGTCCATATTGGCTCGCATAAAATTCTTATTCATAATTATCACTAGGCATACTTTTCGTAGTTATTTTAGCTAGTTTTCTACGAAACAAATAACTTTTCAGTATTGTTATAGTATATACAAACATAACCTACACACGGTTAGACTGTTCTTTAGTTCATACAATATCTGTGAGTCCATATTGGCTCACATAAAATTCTTATTCATAATTATCACTAGTCATAATTTTCGTAGTTATTATATCTAGTTTTTTTCTCTGAAACAAATAACTTTTGAGGATTGTTATACACCTACCCTTACCTATGTCAATGGGTTTTACCCTCAAAACTATTGTAAATTTAATAAGTTTAGAGTTATGGTTAACGATTTGCAATACGTTATGACAATCAATCGTTATGTACAAAAAATGCGCACCCAATATCTGTTCATAGAACTCACACTATTTGAACACTCACCTTTATAGAGGACTTATACAACATATCACTGATCCTGTTCTCATACCTACTACCTATCAGTTTACGTTAAGTTCGCACCTGGTAACCTGGTAACTATGGCGTCAGATGCAAGATATAAATGAGGTCCAATCTTAACGTAATCGGGTTATACAAATCGAGGTTTCGTTCTCGTATGTTTCCTTCAAGCGTAAGCGTGAGCGAGATGGAAGTGCGTGCTCGGAAGCGGAAATCATGTTTTTTGAGTTGTGTCATAAACGTGTGCATTTTATATTGAAGATAGTTTTACAGTTCTTGAGAAATTATAATTGTGCATCTATTTAGCTAAAAAACATTGTTAAAAACGGAAGGGTTTTAAAGATCCAACCGAAAATATCTAAAAAAAAGGGTTATGTTTGAGAGATAAAAGTATCGAGAAAATTATTACCAATCGTGTTTTCACGTTGACAAAATTAAAGAAAAACTGTTTAAGTTTCTTATTTCCAAGGGACAGATTTGTAATCACTATGGATGTTGAGATCTAGGATCATTCACCTGACGAATTTTGCATGGGTGGGCTCTTAAGCAATCTTTACGAAATTTTAGGGGATTTGTGGATTAGGTGTCCGTGGATGAATTTAGGAAAATTTACCAAAAATAGACACGTAGCCTAAGCCTATACAAATTTTATAAATCATAAGCGGCCGCGTTACCTCGCTGGATAGCATCGCCAATGTATGTTAGGTTAAGTTAGTAGGTATAGTAAATATGTCTAGGATGCTATTAAACTTAATCTAAAACTAAACTATGTCCAATTAAAATTGGGCAAGTGCGAGTCCGACTCGCGCATGTAGGGTTCCGTACCAAAATCTATAACAAGTTTTTTGTATGGGAGCCCCACTTAAATATTTATTTTATTTTATTTTTAGTATTTGTTGTTATAGCAGCAATAGAAATACATCATCTGAGAAAATTTCAACTGTCTAGCTATTTATTTATTTATTTATTTAAACTTTATTGCACAAAAGAAAAACTTAACGTACAAAAGGCGAACTTAATGCCATGCAGCATTCTCTACCAGTCAACCTTAGGGCAAAGCAGAGAAATTGTAGGCGGTGCATCAAACAACATAATTACACATAATTAAAATACTCATACTATTATAGCTACATACATCTAGATAATAAACATACATATATATAAATAGATACATACATAAATATATACGACGATGAAACAAACCAAGCAGATATACTATGAGACTTCAGTTCTGCCAGCAAAGAAACTTCGCACGGCCCTTTTAAATGCCAACTTACTCGGAGCCTGTTTGATTGTGAGAGGAAGACCGTTCCAGAGGCGAGCCACTTGCAAAGAGAAAGAATTAGACATAAAACCAGTACGGTGAAGAGGAATAGAAAGGGCAAGATTGCCGGAAGAGCGAAAATTACGGTTACGAGTGGATTCAACATAGCAGAAAAAGGTTTTCAGGTATTCAGGAGCTTGTGGATCATTGAGTATTGAAAAGAGAGTGCAGAGCATACCAATATTGCGTCGTTGACGGATGGGAAACCAGCCAAGCTGAGAGCGATAAGAAGAAACGTGATCATATTTACGGAGACAGAAAATAAAGCGAATACAATTATTAAGAAGTCGATCCAACTTATCAAGAAGATCCTCATTTAAGTCCGGATAACAGACATCACCATAATCAATTATGGGTAGTAATAGTGTATTTACAAGCAATACCTTAGTTTTGATAGGCAAGAAATTTTTCAGTTTGTTGAGAGCATGAAGCGAGCCAATGACTTTCCGGCTAATTTCACCTACCTGCACCCTCCAGCTCAGTGTGCTATCTAAGTGAACACCTAAATCCTTAACACTAGAACTAAAAGGAATAGGCGTTCCGTTGAAATTTACAGGAGTTACAGAATCCCGGTCAAGTTTAGCAAGCTGACGAGAGCTCCCAAGTAGCATTTTACTCCATTTAAGAGTACACATTTAGTTCCCAGGTGTACTTGAAGCATTATTACAGTTCACTCGTGATGTATAAGCTGCATTATTGCGATAAATTACACCTACACCTGTCTAAGGGACTTATAGGAGTGTAGAGTTCTTTTATACGTTTGTTGGTGTTATAATACTCTAACAATTATCCTTTAGTCAGCCGTCTGACTAAGAGCATTATAGGAGGGTAGAGATACGGCAACCGCTGTTTAACGGCCTACTTGTACGATGTTATAGAGCTAGCATTTTAATAGAACACACGTGGTCATTTATAAAGCCAAAGGCTGTTATGTTTACTTGTTTTAGACTGTTATACAGCTAGTAGCTGTAGTAGCACTTGTTTGTGATCATTAAAATAACCTTTTTTTACTATCTGTACAGAAGTGTTTAAATGGTTCGCATGTGCACTGTAGGCTGTTAAAAGGACTATATGTGTTGTCCATTAACATCAATAGCAGTTTACAGAACACATGTGAACCTATATGCGCTCAACCGCATTAAATTGGAGTTATAACAGTTCACATAGCGGTATTTAATTTCCACCATTTTGTTCTAACCTAAAATATTTACCAAATAATAAATCTCAAAAATTATCATGCATATTTATCACAAAATACGCAGATAGAGCGATTGAGTTTTGGTTTAATGTTATAATTTATTACCGTAGTATAATTATAAAGCCAATATAATATCAAAAACTGAAAATTGTAGAGTTCCTCTCAGCCAGTTTTAAATATTTTTAAATGAATATCGCGTTTTTACAGAGGCGCGTGAATATTTTAGCTGTAAATATGTATACATTTCACGATAAAGTTGCATTCCCATGGCATTAACATTATTAAGTCTTTGAAACAGGTACTTTACCGCGTGTTATCATACATTTTTATCCAAATATCCGCCGGAGTTAATGTTTTCTGGATGGCACACACAAAACCAAAATCAATTGTGAATAATTATAAAATGAAGAAATAATTTAGGACACACGTGAATTTTAGGTAGCACTGGAGTACTTTTGTCGGATTTTATTACTGTGAAGGCTGTGTATTTAGCCACTTGTTACTCTTTATTACGCTCATGTACATTGTATGGATCACACTGCGTCCCATATAGTGCCGCAAGTCAGCCTTACGTCCGATGTTACTACTTAAACTGCTATGATAATGCTATTATACTGCTAATGTACAGCCATAGTGAACTTAAGGCTGTCTAATTTGTGCCCAAACCGGTTCTATAAGAGCGTTATAGCAAGCTATACAGCTCTTATACAGCTGACTTACACAGCTTGTGGAGTACATGTGAACGACTAGACATCTTATATAGAACCCCGAATGCTACTTGGGCTGCCAATGATAATAGCCTGACACTTTGACGGGTTTACAAACAGACCAAATTTCTCAGACCATTGTTGGATGTGTAAGAGATCCAGCTATCACCGTTCTTGAGATACAGCCTGGTGACAGACGGACGGACGGACAGCGAAGTCTCAGTAATAGGGTCCCGTTTTTACCCTCTGGGTATGGAACCCTAAAAATGGGCCCCGGGCCCCGTGGCATTGTACCAAAGTCGCAGCACTACCCTACCTCGCTGTATTGCTATACTAAGACGCTGAGCGAGGAAGCTGCCAGCCCTTTGATCACCAGTGGCGTCGACGAGCCGTTTAGCAAGCGCTTGGACAGTCGAGTTCATTTATATTTACATCTACACACTTACGAGAACAAAAATATCTGAACACGATTTTATGCTCCTGACAATAGGGTCGTGTTCCGATATTTTTGTTCTCGTAAGTGTGTAGATGTAAATGAACTCGACTGGACCCCACGGGCCCAGGGTCTCGACACCAAATGCGGTGAAGTTGTATCGAGAGCCGAGACCCTGTAATTTGAATTTTTTGCCGATGCTATTCTTAAGAATATTAAAAAAACATGCGTTTAATACCCAATCGAGTCAGTACACGATTACTTTTTGCGTTTCTATTAATTAAATTAACTCAATTACAAATTACCCATCTACTTAATTGTATATAATTCATATCTTCAACCGACCGGGTAATACACCTTTCATCATGGACCGAATTGCTCACACGAATTCCTGATATTAAATAATATAATAATGTACATAATTATATAATTACGGTCGTGTATGATGTCAGCATTTGTATGGGAGTCATTGCATCACGGAGTCAATAGACTCGGACGAATCAACAAATTTGTATGTAGCATTGATAGGAAACATA
Organism: Apotomis turbidana; assembly: GCA_905147355.2. Lineage (NCBI taxonomy): Eukaryota > Metazoa > Arthropoda > Insecta > Lepidoptera > Tortricidae > Apotomis > Apotomis turbidana. Next base: position 1,558,953 of record LR990283.1, read on the forward strand.
CATAATATAAGATGTGCGATACATACTCGTATGTCAGCAAATAGTAAGCATATTTAATACTCATTTGTTACTTGCCTTTTTGACTATAGACTTGGATTTCTTCAAGGCAAGAGTGTAGGCTGATCCTGAACTAGCGAGCTACATCTTTGACCCTGTAGTAATTTGCCATCCGGTGTTACTGAGGCCAGTCGGTGGTCAGATGGATAAATAAAAACCGGCCAAGTGCGAGTCGGACTCGCGCACCGAGGGTTCCGTACAAACACTTTCCATCCCTAAGTGGTTAAGTTAAGTTTGCACCTGGTATGTATAGCGCCCCATATAAATTAGGTGCAAAGTTAGGTATTAAAAAAATAAAAATATGGTTTTCGTAATTTTTCCTTTATCTATGCTATAAGACGTTGCTTCGTACCAAATTTCAAGATTCTGAGTTCACGGGAAGCACCCTGTAGGTTTTGATTCCCTTGCAAGTGTCGAAAATTTGCGGCATAAACGGCTGTATCTTTTGATTGCGTTGGCTTAGAAGTTTGATTTTTTCACAGCTTCAAGGGACAGTAGACCTGAGTAATTGATATAAATTTCAGCTTCATACCTTACCTGGGATGTATACCTTACCTGACATGTTCTTGACATTTGAATAAATATATAAATAAATAATAATTTAGTTTCCTTTCATTTGGACTTTGCATAATATTTTTTCTCAACTGTTTCACTTCGCAACTGTGTCATTTCCCAATTTTTAAACCCCAATGGAAAGCGCGCTTCTGACCCGAAAAACCATTGAATGCCGTGTAAGTTGATCACTATAACACTATAATCATAGAAAACTACGGTGAGTCTCAGACATTAAAATACCTAGAAAACGGGTTGACTCACGTAGAAGTCGAATATCGCTCAAAATTTTTCGAATCTGTATGCGATTCGTCTTCAGGAGAGCTAATCAGTCGCGGCGGCGGCCAACTGAGCTCTATCATCATTCCTATCCTACCTGATCCCAAACCATATCATCAGCGTCCCTGATCGTGGGAACACTTCCGCGCGCCGGCGCACTGAGTGTCATTTGATTACTCGAAATGATGTAACTTCATTACCCAAACTGGCCAGTCATGCCATAACGCACCTCTGGTGATTGCTGGCTGAATGATACCTTTAAGATGATGCGGTTGGCTCCTACGGAGCTGGCGATACTGAAATGAAACGAAATGAAATAATGTATACAGTGAGTAGGCCACAGGGGCACTTTTACAAGTCAGATTGTGAATCTACCGGCATTTCCCAAGAGGAGACAGTTGTTGAGAAGAAAGCCGAAATAAACTCACTCTTTCCTTTCGAATGCCGGGATGGGCAAATATTTCTGTGGTGATTACTCGAAATGAGGCAACGACACGGCAACGTCGTTACCCAAAACTGGCCAGACATGCCATAACGCACCTCTGATGACTCCTTTCTGGATTCCCAATTCAGATTATACCTTCATATAGGTTTCTTATCCTTAAGAGCTTTAAAGTGACGCCAATATTTAGTGTTTTACTGCTTTTCTCTTTTACATCATTTGCATCTCATTTATTAAAATACATGATTTTTCAAGTTAAATTTTCATTAATCGGAAAGGCACTCCTGAGTGTGACCCTAGTTTGGTGACAGTTATAGCGAATTGTTCCTCCTTTGAGGGAAAATCGTTAAAAAATAATGACGTTATAAGTACCTAGTTGAAACGCTCGTTTGAAACACTAGAAAATTCGCTCAATTTTGAATAGGTAAGTAATAACAGAAATTCAAATACGTTTCAAAACATTTTTATCTAGGTGGGATTCTCGATCTTTAAAGGTTGTCGAGCTTCAACCACAATAACCCACAGGTTATACGTAGATATATTCCTATTCCCAATCATTGATATATCGTAAAATAGTGGTATTGGAATAGACGAAACGTGTGTGAACTCCATCACGGAGCGACGTGCACTAACCGCAGTCAGCCGGGTACTTTGAGCACATAGCTCATTGCAGGTCTAGCTAAAACAGCCAATTTACTGTATTTTTAACATTAATATTTTTTTTATTTTTATGCTACACCAAAAGGACAAGTAAATTGAGTTATTCCATTGGTTAACAAAACCACATCCCTCGCTACACATCTCAGGCGGAAACGTAGCTTTATTCTGGGTACGGTTAGCATCTAAAGTAGCTGACAATTTTACGACTAACTTGTGTCAAATGGCATACCAAAATTGTCACCCAATTTTAACTGTACATAAACATAATGTTATTCTGTGATATTACAATTATTTAGAGTTCCGTAGGTCCTAAACGACGCGTCTAGGATATGCGTGTGTTCGTTTGCGTGCGTGTGTGCGTGCCTATATGCGTGTGCGTGTGTACGTATGTGCAATCGTGCATATTGAACCTTTAATTCATCAAAGTAATGGGTTAAATAAATAAGTGCATTTATTTAATAATATTAGCATAACACTCATTCAAATTTTTCGTTAATTTGTTTCCATCGGGATATTTTGTGATATTGCTCCTTGATCGCCGTTTTAATAAAAAAATGTTTAAGGTAAGAAAGATGGGTTAAAACCAACATATTTTATTGTCTAATGGGATAAGAATCAGGGCATTTTCCTGGATTAAACAATAAACTCCTATGGATAGGTTACACGGATGAAAGTGCGGTCCTCTCTGGCGGCGGTGACCGTCGTTTCCCGCTTTCCAGCCATAACTTGCCGTTTCAGCCGTTCCTTATGTTCCTTTACTCCACTCTTTTGTTACTTTTTGCCCCGAGTTTCTAACGCATTATGACTTATTGTTTGTTTACATAGTAGGCCTATTGTAGTTGGCTCGGGGTAAAATGTGAATGACGCGCGGAAAACTAGAAAATAGTCTTCTATTCAGAGAAAAACAATATTTTTGGAATATTTCGACAAAGAGCTTGAGTAAAGATGTATAGTTTATTTACTTCTACTAATTTATAACTATGAATATATTATTAATGTTTAGACAAGACAAAGTTAGATTTAGTCCTCTCCATGATCAATTATTTTTGCGCTCAAATTACATGAAAACTGAGAAAGGATATCGTAGATTCTTGTGCAACTTTCAATCAACAAGTGCACAAACCAATGTTAATCATTCGCAGTAAACTTTAACCCACTTGTTAAGTAATGTGCAATTAACTGGAATTGTGAAACGCATAAAAATGCGTATATTTATGGCGTGGGGCAGAAACTGGTCCGCAATTTGGCCAAGGCGAGCGTCTGCCGCCACATGCATCACCATCGGTGCAGTATACGTATCATAAATCGATTGGACAGTATTTTAATAGATGAAAAAATGCTGGTATTGTTTTCACTGAAATAATATCATATAAATATCGGACAACCTCGCACAAATCAATCTAGTCCCACAGTAAGCTCTAGTAGGCTTGTGTTATGGACACTAGACGATGATAAACATACTTATATAGATAAATACATACTTAAATACAAATAACATCCATGACCCAGGCACAAATATTCGAGTTCATCACACAAATATTTGCCCTTGCCGGGATTCGAACCTAGGGCCGTTGGCTCAGTAGGCAGTTGCTTAACCATTTTGCATTGCCAAATATACATTTCCGTATACTATTTCACTGTATTATTCCAATAAATTAATTATATCGCACATTTACACTGAAAAAAAATTATATACCTATTTGTTAACAATCCCAACATAAATCCCTTTTTGCCTCGAACGGAACATCACACAAATGTAACGTTTTTTCTAAAGTTAAGAAACTGAATTAACACACCCTGCTGTGTCACTCGTGTAGGTACATCGACATGATTCATTGACTGGTTGTATTTATTGGGCGTCCTACGTGAATGAGATGCTCAGTGGAGGTGAGTTTGTTAATGAATTTACATTTGCGAAACTGATTATTTTATTTTACAGTAATTTAAGATAGCGAGTGCCTGTAAATAAATCATCCAAGTGATGTGATTCAGGATTGCTTAAGCCCCCGACGAGAAAAGAGGTCCGTAATGTTTTATATAATTTCTAAAAAGTAAGATACACTTGATATTCATTAAATTGTTATAAAGTCATTTAATATAATGTACCTAACGTTTGATATAAGAGTGAAGACCAAAAAGTTTACCACCTTAACTCACCCTTAACTCGCTCAAGTAATATTTTTATCAGTCTCCGTTGTGCGACGATAGTTAACCTTCCAATAACGTACCATAAGGTTCTATTTTAAGGTTCCCTATTGTATTGTTATTTTTTGTCGCACAACGGAACTTATTCCAATCGCTTTTATTTCCTCGCTAACTACGCCTTAATTTCATCCAACTGTTTGTTCCTAACCAATAACGGTTTATTGTTATGATTTGTTATACTTAACTAATTATTAATTAGTATACTGTTATCATGTTGAATAACAGGAGCGTCGACAAATAGCCCCGCGAACGGGGCTCCTATTTCTACCCTGAAGGACGCAAGGTACATAACGAACCTAACCTAGCAAACAAGGGTTTAAAGCTCTTTAGCATCTAACTCATTATGTCTCTTGTTATATTAGGTATATCATTTGTAAATTATCTAAAACGACATTATATCATTAATTACATTTAGGAAGAAAAACCCGTAAAAATATATTTCTGTAGCTGCTTATACCTATGTCATATCGGCATTATAAAAGCTGACGCCACACCCACATGACGCATAAAGCCCGCGGCACAGTGAAAGCGTTGCGCAAGCGAGGCATCCGCGGTGCGCCCGGTGTGCCACTTTCTTAAGTGTGAACAAGGACTGATAAGGGCGATGATTGAGGGAAAAGGTCGCCTTAGGCCAGTGACACTTATTTATTGTGCAAAACAAAAGTCAGTGCAAATGGCGGACTTAATGCCAATTCTCTACCAGTCAACCAAAGGGCCTAACAGAGATACTACACATAAGATACTATACACACTACACTTCGGACTAATTCACTACATTCATTAGCTTCATACAATGTTTCCTGCAAACCAGACAACCTCACAAAAATCGATCTAGTTATTTAGTGCCAAATTAGGCTTACAAGAAGGCTTGTGTTATATGGGTACTAGACGACGATATACGTACTTATATAGATAAATATACTTAATATACTTAAATACATAAGACAACCATGACCCATAAGTACAAATATCCGGCCGAGATTTGAACCCATCAGGACCGCCAGGTCAGTAGGTAGGGTGCACCATAAACTGCGCGAACCGCGTCATCAAATGTAATGTGATAAATGTTATTTTAGGCAAGCACCCGGACTCTGCTAAGCGGCCGTTTTATTTCATTTATTCCAAGTTTATTGCACATAATACAAAAGCAAAAGTACAAATGGAGGACTTCATGCCACAAGGCATTATGTATCAGTTAACCATAGGACTAAACAGAAACCTTTGTGTGGGGCAGGGTCTTTTATATACACCATCGCAAGTGCAGACTTCTGGCCGAAGGGTGTCGTGTTTCGGCAGTTCCGGGGCAATCTGCCGTATTCTACACCAGATCAGACGACGAAATCTAACTAGTTTTAAGTCTTTGTTTATATGTATTTCTGTAGTTCACAGTGCCTTGGTTTTTACTGTAATGCTGTGAAACTTATTTGAATACCTAATAAATAAATGAATAAATAAATAAATATAATCCCCTTGTCTTTTTTTAGGAGAAGAGTTAAAGACATTAAAAATGTATCCATAATTATATTAAAATGAATTATTTTTTGCGTAATTAATGTGCGTGTGTTTTAGCTCTGTACTGTGAACATACTATGTTTGGAAATAAATAACACACCTATTACCTAGGAACAAATATTTGAGTTCATCACACAAAACTGCACTTCCACTGCGCCAACCGAGTCGTCAAAGTAATGGCGAAAGAAAGGTTATTACCTCATCAAATAGTATAATACATTATAAGTAGGTAAACCTTGTATATGTTTGATCGTATCACACCTTTGACAAATCATTAATATATACACAACATCTTCATCAAACGAATACACGTAACAGTACAAACAAAAGTTGACCTCCGCACCACACCTTTATCAAATATGTGAAATATTCACAAATGTCAACATCTTTACATATCATTTTATATAAAAAGACAAACTATTTGTTCCTTTGTGAAGCCGCGCCTTTACCGAAAACCGCAAATTCTTTGAGAGAAACATGATTAAATCAACTAACTTTCCTTTAAATATATAACGTACTTCAAACTGAAACCTAGTCTTTAATGAAAAGGATTGTTTTTACAACAATGTGTTCGTATAAGATACGATAGTTTCAAAATTTGCGGTTATGATGCAACTAAAAAGCGTTTCTCAAAAAGTGTTTATTTTAATTTCAGCGGAATTTTGAAAAAGCACCTTATTGAGATGGTTTTAAGGTCTGGTTGGGGGGTAGAATTCCATTAGACATGAACCTTTTGAAATCTTGACTTCCAGCCATAAGACTTTAATGGTCATACAAATAAATGACGTAACATTTGCAAGTGAATCTTAAAGTCGTCTTTTATTTGAACACATTTCTGTCAATAACAGACCGACGTTTCACTTTTCGTTTCTTAATAAACATTATTGAAAAGAGCCCTACAGGCCCACAGGTGTACAAATAAAATTACAACGACGCACTTTTGGCAGAGCTACATAACATAGCAGTTAGGGGATACAAACCCGCCTTTTTGTCTTAGTTGTAAGCTTATTATCAGGAATTTTTATTCTTTCGTATTTTAATATTGACGCATAGAGACCATTTACATCTCTGATACTATGGGTTAAGTTAAGAGTATTGTAGTAATGGACCCGGAGACAATATACATCTCCCGGTAAAGTGTGCCCAGTTATTTCTGTTGCATTTATTTACTATTAATATTATTGTGATGTAATTATAACAGTAATTTAGAGCCCTATTTGCAGAATAAAGATTTGAATTTTGAATTTTTAGTAATAAAGGCTTTGAACTGGTTTTACTATAACAAAAAAAAACGGTTTCCGATCTCCTAATAGCATAACATGGTGTGAAACAAAATCTCAGGGCAAGCTGAGGCCAATTTAGATTATTATTTTTCAATGTTTTCTAAAATGGGCTAGTCAGTGGGAATCCGGCTCTATGGACGCTACGTCACTGTAACATAGCATAAATATATTAAAAAAATGGGCGGACTTTTAAGTTCAACGACGAAAAATCTTATTTTGTGCAGACATAGCGGCGACACAACAAATAAAATTATAATTAGGTCATCGCAATCGTAATTCGTTTAACAAAAACACCTCATTTTAACTGACGATCATATTTCAAAAAGAACGCCGCAAAAACACTTACACTGTATGTATAAAAAAAAAACAAAAGCCATAAATTAAACAGAATAAGCAAAATCCCAGCCACATACGCAATTTAACAGAAATGCGACGTCTCAACTAGAAACAAAAAAACTGTAATTGCCACACAAAATGATACCACGAGCTGTGTTCGCAAAAAAGACGAATTTTTAGGGTTCCGTACCTCAAAAGGAAAAACGGAACCCTTATAGGATCACTTTGTTGTCCGTCTGTCCGTCCGTCCGTCCGTCTGTCAAGACCCTTTTTCTCAGGAACGCGTGGAGGTATGAAGCTGAAATTTATATCAATTACTCAGGTCTACTGTCCCTTGAAGCTGTGAAAAAATCAAACTTCTAAGCCAACGCAATCAAAAGATACAGCCGTTTATGCCGCAAATTTTCGACACTTGCAAGGGAATCAAAACCTACAGGGTGCTTCCCGTGAACTCAGAATCTTGAAATTTGGTACGAAGCAACGTCTTATAGCATAGATAAAGGAAAAATTACGAAAACCATAAATTTTTAGTTACATCACATAATATATTTTTTTTTAATAATTTTTAACTTACTACCCATTTCCTCATAAACGCGTAGATGTATTAAATTGAAATTCATACCAAATACTCAGGTCTATAATACCTTTAAGCTGTAACAAAATCAAACTTCTATGTCAAGTTTGTACGGAACCCTCGGTGCGCGAGTCCGACTCGCACTTGGCCGGTTTTCCTTTACAACTCTTGTGGAGTTACCGCCTTTTTATCTAGCATTGCACTCGACAATTATTTTTTGCCCCGTGTCATATATAAAGGACAATAAAACGATAAATTTACCCTCATTTAACTACCATTAGTGCTAGTGTCGTTTTTACAGCCGACAATGAACAGCTATATCAAAGGATGTTACACAAGAAAGGAATAATGTTGTACGCTCTCGGATGTCATTTACGGCGTTTTTATTTGAATGTAGCTTAAGGGCGGTGTTTAAGGTGAGTGAAAAAGATTCTTGGGATGATTGCTAATTATGTGAAATGATTATGGTGGGAAATAATGACATGTAATTTACTGGTTGCATTATCCAGGTGTCCATTGGAAGTCAGTGGCATATGAATTGTTTATGAATTATAAGGTGAATAATTTTAAAGTGCATTATTTTCAGCAATGTACGTCATTTGAAGAGAAAAATTGGGCAAGTGCGAGTCCGACTCGCGCATTAAGGGTTCCGTACCATAATCTATAACAAGTTTGTTGTATGGGAGCCCCCCTTAAATATTTATTTTATTTTATTTTTAGTATTTGTTGTTATAGCGGCAATAGAAATACATCATCTGTGAAAATGTTAACTATTTTCACCGTTCTTGAGATACAGCTCCTGGTGACAGACGGACGGATGGACGGACGGGCAGCGAAGACTCAGTAACTTTTTTAACCCTGTGGGTACGGAACCCTAAAAATACATATTTAGGAATTAAATAAATATATTTTCATTAGTTAATTAAGTTTATGTTCAATTTTACATTTAAAATTATTTCTAGCTTTGCTCTTAACGTTATTTATTTCTAATGGTAATTAGGCCTACATACACATAGTAATATTTGTGTTTTTTAGTATTAGTAGTGTTTTTAAAAGACTTTAACAAAGAGGAGATTCTCCAATCTCCAGTCTAAATGTACCTATATATTTTTAATTCTTACCACAGAACTCTATGGAGTTCTTTTAATGAACCGTTAATTATTTTTTTGAAAACCTGAATTCTTAGCGGAGTTGAGATGGCATTATAAGATTTCCTCAATAAAGAACTCCTTAAAATGTTACGCACATGTATGGAAATTATGATAACCTAATTTTAAACACTACCTCACATTGCTCCTGAATTATGGATGCCTATTGTTTAACATTGACCAACACAATTGCTTTGCCTTAAATATTCGTTGCATACTTCTTCTTGCAGCTCTATTACAACTGATACGCGACTCTTTCTCGAGCGAGACATACTACCTATCTCTTTCTGTACAGTACTGTGAGAGAGTGAGAGATGATTCTATATCGCGAGACCAGACTCACGAAGCATTGTTGTGCTGGACGGGCTGGTATAAGTAATTAACACAAATTATAACGTGTCTATCGCGATATTCCTTATTTACCTTCATAATCTAGCGTTTCTGAGACCACAGCGTGTGCAACCCTGCCAAAATGTTAAATTATACCCGTTATAATTATGTGAACAAACATCGAGTATTAAAGTGTCATATTGGATAAGTAATATTTTGAAATTCGCTCAGTGTTTCATCTGCTCCTGCGCAAACTGTGGCTCCGCTTTATTTTCACTCTCGGTGCTCACAAATGGCATCATAAACACCTCTCAACACGTTGCAACTTTGTATTATCACCGTATCTCGAATATAAACCTTATTCCCAATACATAAGTTTACTTTTGGAAATCCTCAATTAGTAAAGATAAGAGTTTTTGGTAGTTGCGATATGGGGCGTTAATTTTTATCTATTTGGTTAGAAATCGTTTAAATTAAGATAAAAGTGAATTGTTTTAATGGCGTAGTCGCGTCGACAAAGGTTTATACTGTTCATATAGATAAGGAGTAATGTCGAGCAGTAGGGTTCAGGGTTCTTATGTTATTTTATTAATTCAGAAATAATTAATGAAATTCAATTCTTTTTATTCAAACTATTATTTAAATAGGATTAACGCCCAATTTCACCATTGTTTCTGAGCAATTTAAGGCTATATAAAGGCTGTTTATTTTATTTTTGAGATAAGTACTAATTATTTATTAAAATTTAATCACCCTAAAAAGTTGTAACTCCAAAACTATGGCACAATGTATAGGTTACTTTAGTCCGGGGTCTGAGCTTGACATTATCGAGAGCTTTTTTTTGCAGATTATACGAAGACTACAACTCTATGCAGACGTAGTTCTCGTAAATTTCGATTGTATTTTATATATTTTCTTATATTTCTTTACATTCTGAAAAAAAAAACTTTTTTTGTGGTGTAGGTACTATAGATCTCTATATTAATTTCCACCTGTTAATTTTCCAATTGCTGAATTTACCAGGCAAGTTAAAGGCGTTTTAGTACGTTCGAAACTCACATACTACTTACTAGCGCTTGCGCTTAGTTTCATTAAATATTTCGAAAAGAAAGTAATTACTATACTCGTACAATTCAACAAGGTATTATCACTAGATAGATAGTGTGATTAAAGCACCTAGAATAAAAAGCCTCACTTACCTAGTAGCTATAGCTACTATTACTAGTTACTAGAGCTATGGCGGCGCAAGGCCGGGGAGGTCACGCGCCGCACTTGTCGTTCCCACACCGAGACATGCGCAGGCGCACCCACACAGCATACGCCATTGCAGCCAGTTTAATAACTTATGCGCCAAAAGCTTAAGTGAAAATATTTTTTCTGATGAACTTTATTTTATATATTAACCTTTTGAGGTCCAATATGCAATACATAGCAAATAAATTTCATTAAATAGTAACGTTAAAACGTTCTGTATATTTGACAAGGCTTAAATCAAACTGACAAAATATGAATGCTAGTAGGTAGAAGGTTGAATTGAAACAAAAGTGATCCATAATTTGTATACTCTTTTGACAGGCACTGTAACTTTTTAGTGGTTTTGACACTTTACTATACATGCTATTCAAAATATTGCTTTTCAAAAAGTTTATAGAAGGTACTCGCTGTTGGCGTCTGTAAGTATGTTCTAACTTTATATACATATCTTCGGGGCTGTTACTAGAATGAAAATACTAGTCAAAGCTTCGTAGTCAGGTACCTACAGTCAGATAAAAAATCGTGTGAGCCGCTATATCAGCTACACAGTTTTATGTTAGTAATCGAGATTATTGTCACAATTTTCAAATGTAATAATTTCATAGTTAACATTGACTGATTCGATTTTACTTGCTGAATCACTATTTCTGTGACTAGTGATTCCTAAGAAAACCGAATGTTTTTTTACGTCCCGAACCTATAGCGTAGAGAAATTATCGAAAAAGTCCTTCCTTTTGCAATTTGCAGTGTACTGTTTACAATAATTAGACTGCGGCAGGGGCGCGGCAGATCGAGCGATTACCGTCTGTAGATGGAAACGGTTTGCCTTTATTAGTATTTTAGTAATCTAGTTAAATTCCGCCGGAATTGGCTACAATTCTACCAACATGGCGAATTTAAGTAAGTTAGTATGTATGTATGTATGTATGTAAACACTTTATTGTACACAAAAACAGAAATACATTAAAACAAAAGAAATACATGTACAAAGGCGAACTTATCCCTTTAAGGGATCTCTTCCAGTTAACCTTTGAGTAAATGAGTGCTAAAGACAAATGTAAACGGTAGACAGCCAAAGCAACATGTACTATACGAAGGAGGATAGTTTAACAATAATACTTACACATGAAAATGCAAAAAAAAACAAAATAGAGAGAGATAGGCAAACAGTCAATATAATACATAATACGTAATAAATACATATATATATATATATAAATATAAATTCAACAGAAATAGTCATAATTACAACAAAAACAGCAACCTATTAATTTAATAGATTTTTATGCAGTTCAATTTTAATTTAATTGATTTTTATGCAGTTCAATTTGCTATCTAATGCAAATATTTATCCAAATTAGTTTTTCCTTGTCGTTAATACCCTGGGAAAATATTTAAGGTTTACTTTAATGATGAAGTCTGATTCTAAAAAGGAGTGTTGTCTTTCGCAATAGGTACGTAGAATTTCTTAAAATAATCTTTAAAACTACGCAACGGATTTTGATGCGTTTTTTTTTTATAGATCGGATGATTCAAGATGAAGGTTTATATATAATACTTGCATAGTATATGTAGTATCAGCATTGTACCATTGTAAATAAAGACTTAACCATATTTTTAATAATGTAAGTCTGGTTGTAGAGCAATTTTTTGAAATTGTTGTGATTGTTCATTTCGAGAGTATTTGAAATTCCCCTCATACTTGAATACAAATATCAAACCTCCCTTCACAACGGCATAAAAGCATTGTTTTCCATATTAAAATAATCGTATTGACCACCATGCAAATGTCAAAATAACTTAGTAAAAGGACATAACCGACTGCTTTTATTCCATGTTACAATAATTTGTTTTGAACACAATGCAGCCAGATTTAAAAGGACATAACTGACTGGTTTTCTATATCATAATAATTCGTTTTAAGCGAAACATAGCCAGATCCAAAAGAGCATAAGTGACTTGTTTTTATTTGTAAAAACAGTCGTTTTGACCATAACGTGACCAGCCGCGCCCATGGTTACAGTTGCGACACTGTCGTGTTCACAAATCAGGATTATGTCGCCATTGCTCTGTTTAGGGAGTGTTTGGGCGAACGGAACACTAATTATTATTTATTAGCATAATATTATAAAATAGTCTATGAAAGACATGGTTTCTCAGGTATTGCGAAAGTGGAATAACTCAAATACCAGGCTCTCAATACCACTTCACCGCATTTAATTAATCGAAACGCAAGCAATAGTGTACTCGATTGGATATTCATCGCATAAGTATTTTTTTGATACTCTTAATTCGGCAAAAAACTCAAATACCAGGGTCTCGGCTCTCAATACCACTTCACCGCATTTGGTGTCGAGACCCTGGGCCCGTGGGGTCCAAGCGCTGGAGTTATTTTTAAGGAACTTTCTAAACGGCTCGTCGACACCACTGGTGATCAAAGGGCTGGCAGCTTCCTCGCTCAAAGTCTTAGTATAGCGATACAGCGAGGTAATGCTGCCAGCATCTAACTACCGTCCATCAGCATCTTTACAAACAGCAATACAACATAGCTGTGGTATGGCCACCATAATCGATAGATTTAAGAAAGGGCTGGAACTGGGTCAGCCATTAGGCGCACCTATAGCCTTCCCGAACCGCGTGGATTGCAGTAATGCCCGGCCTTCATTCATCGTGTGCTCAAGCAATTCGGCGGCCATATTGATTTTTATGGTATGAGTATATTGAGTATTCTTATTATCATCGCAAAAATACTTATAAAAGACAACGCTTCCTGTGTTCCTATGCCTGTGCTTCCTATGTTCCGTGTCGAAATCAAAAACGAATTAAATGTTTACAATGAAGAAAACTAAAAAAAAAAAAAATGATTTAGGTAGGCTATCATGAAGTCTGAATCTTTACGGTAGATAGAATAAAATAGAATGTTTTTATTTCTTCAGATGATGCTAACACTAGGTGTCTTAAGTTATTAACAGTTTGTCCCGGACAATCTTCCCCTTATTCCTGGGTGCCCAGAACTAAATCGATTCACTTAGATCTTCAATTAATATATTATAATAGAACTCAACAACTCGCTACCACATCGTTTTATGATTTTCTTTAAAACATTGTCCTCGTTATTATCATAGACACCAAGAATTCAAAAGAACATAATAATAAAAAGCTTTTAACATGTCGTTTTGTTCTGAACAGAGTTAACATGGATTTCCTCTGAAACAAAGGAATTGCATTGAATTTAATAGCTATCAATGGTTAACTTAATTATCTTGAAGCACCCGCAGCCTCTTTGTAGTTCATTTCTACGCACATACAATAACTGCTGTACTGCTTAGTTAGTACAATCCTTTAATACTAGTACCTCCTCCTCCTCTTTAATCGGTCCCTCAAGTGTTGAGGGTTGAGGATCGTGACCCCGAATTTGTCGTTACCGACAAGCTGTCGCCAGCGCACACAGCGGTCTCACAGAAGGGCATCTTCACTGCCTTCAGCAGTAAATCTGTCCATAGCGTTGGTCTGCAGTCTCGTGGTCTCTTACCCTGACCTTTCACACCAGCCTTCCAAATAGCTTAAAAGCTATCAAATCCGCGTAACACTACTTATTATTCTATCGAAAACAATCTAATCTTCAAATCTTCGCATTCCTCGAGTGAACCCAAAGTTTAAGGTCTCCAATTACTTACCTAAGTAAAAATTGGGTTATCAGAGTATAAACCACGCGGATATAGTTCGCCGGCTACCGAAGATTGCTATCGCAATGACTATAATGTCATGGCCTGGGCGATGTCCTGATATACCAAATAGGTACCAACTTTACTTAGCTAGCGAAAATTTCATAGAAGCATATACTTGCAAACTTTTTTTTTCTTTAGAGTTTAAACAGCGACTGGCTCCAGCCCGTCTAGCACTACTCCGCTTTGCGTCTCTTATCGCTCGACATAGCATTGCCCATCACTCTCTCACAGTACTTCAAAGAAAGAGATAGGTAATATTTCTCGCGCGAGAAAGAGTCGCGTGTCACAGTTGTGCTAGAGAGCCCGTACTCGTAACCTGATAATAGCGGCTATATTGTGGAAAATATCACTCGCTGACTCGATAACAGCCTATTCACTCTTGCCTTGAACAGGCCCAAATCATAAAACAACTTTTCCAACAAGAACTTGTTAGGCAGAAGTTACTTTAATAGAAATTAGTTAGTTGTTTATTTTTTAAAGGACAAGCCTCCAGCGAATGTTTAAGAATTATGCATTTTACCATCCACCGTGGCCTAAAACCTTCTGTGGACAACTGTATCCCTAAATATTTTGTTATATAGTTATACATCAAAGCACGTACTCGTATAATCATCACCATTAATAAGCTCTAAGAAAACATTATTGAATTCTTGTTGAAGCCAAGCATGCCGGCTACCAAACCAATAGATCACAATCGGCCAACGGCCATTACTATAATGTCAGGGCCGACCCGTGTCCAAACATTCCTGCACCTTACTGGCTAAACACTGACAGGTGGATTACAATTGCAAAATATTAGTAGGTACATACCTGCAACAGTTTTGATTATTAATGACACTAGCGAGTAAGACAAGCAAGCATTTTTTTTGTTTCACGAGTCTAGCTAAACATGTGATGGGTGCTTTTTAACAGCAAGACCATGTTACAACGTGACGGTCAAGACAAAAAACACTTCCCAAAAAAAAAACACAACGAGAAAAAAAACGAAAGTTAATATAGAAAACACTAAAATCGTCATAGGCACGTCTATGACGATTTTAGTGTTTTTTATACAATTTAAAGAGTTCCTTCGCTTCCTCGTGGATCTCGTCATTGGATCTCCACCAAAATTTAACGAGCATAATACCGCTTCAAGTATGTACTATGTATCTTTCGTCAAAATACCTATACTTATTTTGCGTTACCCTTGCTCTACACTACTCGCGAAGTTGGTCGAAGTATGGGTTTCCTCAGCGAAGTGCCTCCTACACTATCATTATTCACCCAACCTCGGCCAACATCGCGAGTAGTGCAGAGCTAGGATTACATTTCAAATCGATCTGTGTATCGTTCTGTACGTTCGACACCCCAATCGACATGATCTCCTAATAGACAAGTAGACAATTATTTATATATTAATTTTTGACGTGAATTGCTTTCTTCAACTGCATTAATCTAATCGATTTCAGCTTTCCACAGATCACGATGATCGTTTACGATTCCCGTCTTGTCCTCAGTCGTGAACGACACGGATCCATATCAATGGAAAGCAATGGTTTCCAGCAATCTGGAGCATTTCTCGTCATCATCATTATCATTACGATCATTACCGACGCGGTTGCGGTTGGCTTTTATTTTTTCTATTTATGTGCGTGCGCACATTACAACGTATCACTAGTTTGGATACCGATTTGAAGTTAACTCTATTGTTGAAGATTTAAGATTGGTTTTTGAGGTAAAAGTATGTAGAAATAGGTCTATTTCAAAGGCATAGGTTGCTTAGCCCACATTAGATAAGTCTGATGTGGGCTAAGGTTAGGACAGGTGGTGATGTTCTTTTGTTATTTTTGGTTAACATTTGTTGACCTGTATGCTAATGTTATCATGTAAATGTATGTCTGTTTTTTGCTGTATTTAACAAACTGTTCTTCCGAAGGTGAGCACAATCTAGACCATTAATTGTCATTGACATTTTATTCCCACATCATAAATCTAAGAGTCAAACTGTCGCCGGTGTAGCTGATGTAGTATGTAGCTGTCTCCGTCTATCCCTATCCATAGCGAGTCCTTGATTTCCCTATATGACATGAAGTTTACCTTCTCTTTTATTTTTTTTATGTAACTTCTTCTTATCCCCTAATTATTGTATTCCCCAATTATCACTAAATTAACTAGTGTATCTCGCTTTTTTTTTCGAAGTGTCTGAAATATGTATTTGTTGTTTTCAACCGCCGTATCTCGAACATTTAGAAAAATACATAAAAGCGACTCGACCACAAAATTCTTTATAATTATTGAACCTGCTCACAAAGTTTCACCAGAATTAGTTAATGAATCGGCCTGTAGGCGAGAACAGCAAAAAAATGGATACACGGACATCAGGACATATGAAAGAATTTTCGGCCAAGCTGAAAAGGAATCGCTTCGCTCGCTCATAAACTGCTACTACTTAAGTTGTCTATACGGAAGGCAAATAATGAATAAATTTCCCAAGAAAAGACGTTCACTCCGCAAAGCACTTTAATACCAATTATGACTTCTTGTATTTGTTGCTAATTATACTTTAAACACTTTCATTCATTTATAATCACATTAATGTCCAAGTATAATAACAATAAAAAATAATACTTGCATAAAACAAATGCATTCAATTAACACTTCGCAAGTCATTAATGCATTCAAATTTACATTTTCCTCCCAATCTGATGAACTTGGAACATATCAATTTCATTGTTTAATAAAACTTAATTACATTGTACTGTACACCGTGGGTTCTCATGGTAATTACTGAACAATAAATGATGCGTCGTCTTTGATTAATAGCACGATTACTTTGAAGGTTGTTCATACAAACGATAAATTGAATTGTGCGTTTCGAAATGTGTATTTTGTGTTATTGAGTATATAGAATGGGATAATTAGTGTGAGATTAATACACAAGTGTACATACATGTGTATGAGTCTGTCAGCTTGCAGTGTTTATTAAATATTATGGATGAATGGTAAAGACGACCTTGTTCTAGTTTGCTAACTTGTGCCCTGTGCGCTGCTTTGCTCCCATGGGACTTAAAAAGTAACTTTATTTTGATACAGCACCACAAGAGCAATGGAAACATCTATGCAAAACTTCTGTTTAATCAACCATCAACATATCTTATTATCTAAATAAAACCACTTAAACGAATTATAATGTATAGCGTATATTAATTATTTGAGCTTATACTTTACCCAGAATTTTCGGTAAAATTACCAGTTACCGTCGTCAAATGTTGACCGAGAAAAAGTATTAATATACGCGGTATAATCCGTTTAAATCGTTTTATTCAAATGTGTGACAGTCGCGGAAACCGAAGATACTGTTGACTATAGAATAATTATTTCTGGTATATATTATAACATAATAAGACAGTTATAATACGAACTAATGAACTTATTATTTGTTACAGGTAAACAAGTGGTGTTTTGTGAAAACTGCCTATATTAGAGTAAGTTAACGAACGGCCCTTCAAAATATTACCTTTTGGCTTCCAACTTTTTGTCTCCAATGCTCAAATCATTATTTGAGCACTATATAGTATTCTTCTTATAATAGTAGTTTATGTGACTGTACATAATGAGGGGTATTAAACACGAGTGTGGGTTTATGAAACGAGCCGCTTATACACTACTTTATCTAGCCACATATCATAAGCCTCCATGATGCATTCAGGAGTCGCACATTATAACAAATATTACCCGGTAATAGCGGTAATGAAGTTTTATGGCAGCTGTTTATAGTTAAATAATGAAATAATAAATATAATGTATGAAGAATATAAATATATTGCTCTCTATATTGTATGCAAGAAATAAATGGGAAATACATTTTTACTTTTAGTCGTCGACAGCCCTCGCTCTCGGCGACGCGGCAAGCGAGACAATTCATTTTCACCGTTGGCACGCAGCCTTAATGTTCCGTTTAGCTTGCGCTGGGGACGACGACTTTAGAAGGGCCATAAATCATATTTTTTCGGCTAAAAAAAGCGGCTTTTGTAAAGATCAAAGTCGTGTGCCTTCTGTACTTGTACTATTATCTATTCTGTGCTTATGTGCGACATTTGTCAAATTTGATTGCAAATTGACAATTCATTTCGAACTAAACGTCATATCGACTGATATTAGAATAGAGGTTAAATTAAATTTCTTTGTTTTTCAGAGATGTTCGAAATTTGAATAAATAATATTATCGAAATCGATGTTATTATTTAGCAATAATAACATTTTTACAGATAAGAAATTTGTTCTAACAAAACAGTCAATTTTTATGGTGGTCATAATGTGCGGTTCTTGAACGCATCATAGAGGGTTTATGATATTTGGATAGACAAAATAAATAATTAATTATCATATTCTAAATCAATACTTACAATAGAATCTGGTCATTAAATCTATAGAATCTACAACTAAATCTATATCTGGCCGTGATGTTGGGGACATATTCGTATTTAGTTAGGTTATCTTAGAATAGGTTAAGTTGCTTATTGTTGTATTTTACTTGTTTATCGTTTAATTAAGTTTATATCTGTTTTTCAATCTATAGGCATTAGATATTCAAAGAAAAAAGCTATACTATTAAAAGTACTACGTTGTTTCTTAAGTGTATATGTCATGTACAACAACTATTTGTGAGTTCCTGTAATTGGCTATATGCTTCTATTTAACTTTGCATGTTTAGTTTATTAGCTGTTGGTTCTCATAAATCAATAAATAAATAAAAGAGTTATAGCGAGGGCACAATGTGCAAACGCTTTTAAAGTTGACTGCAAGCATACCCATTACTCCCAAGGCGCAAATTGATTTCAAACAATTTCGTAACCGAATAGATTAAGTACGCCAGTAAATCATCGCAGGTTTAGCCCACAGGTCTAGCCCACCTAGAGAGATTAGTGTTTACACACAACGTTCAAGGCGTTAGGTCTCACGAGCCGAATTCCTGGCCCACAGCCGCGGGGTCCGAGCTGAATAAAGGAGATAAATGGCCCCAAATCGCAGCACGTAATTTGTTAACAGCCCTATTAAAGTATGAGTAAAGTGCTTTAAGATTTTGTGGGAAAGTCTCTCCCTCCGCAGTGCATATTTTGACCAAGGTAGGCTTTTTTGGATGTTTAGCGAAAGAAACGGTGTTTCGAATCGGGGTGTCTTATTATCATTAATAACAGTAATTTACAATTTAACTATCATAGAAAAAGAATACACAAAGAAAGGGTGAAAATGGTATTCTTGACTGATTCCTGGACAAGAAATCATGCACTTAAATTACAAGTAGGTGGATTTAAACTTAAGTCTAAATTAGTTTTACCCTGTTATCAATGCCTGAACCTAATCACGATGGATCCACGCATCCTATTTAATTCTAGTAGTCAACGTAATACTTAACTCAGTTTCCGTGGTTCATGAGCACCTCCACCTTTCTGAATGTAACTTCGTATTATTGCTTATGTTAATCATCCAAGCTCCCTCGAGATTTTTCCGTTTTTAAAATATTTTTAAATTGATTCAAAGGTCCGTCAAATTAAGCAGTGACATTCATTGCATTCACAATGTTAATCTCGCCACAACAAGTACAGCTATCTCAACCAGACCCACAAAGGGCCGGGTCTAGGCACCGCTAATATTTGTACCAAATAACGAACCTGTACGTTTGTGTGTCGCGGGTCGCACGTGGTGGACCCGTTCTGAATGACCCTTTAAGATGCGGTTTTGGAAGAAATATGAGAGCATCAAGTGAGTGATGGGCTTCGGGAAAGAAATTTTGTTCTTGAGGAAAAGCGGTTTGTAATATTGAATTTAAAGTAAGACCTAGCAGTCTGCAGTAGAAGTTGTTGCGCATGTCAGGTGCTCAAAATTATATGCTGCTGACTGTTTCTAGATCTAGGTAGTGCAGGCAAATGCTCATTTTCCAGACTTGTACCAGCATCTCTTGCTATGCCGTATTCAACTTGGTTGATATCCGTCAAACTGAAAAATTTAAAGGTTGTTGTAGTTTCACTCCCCTTAGTACGCCTAATTAATATTAACATCATACTAAAAGAGCGTAGTAGGCGACAAGTCGAACTATTATAGTATGTGAGTTTTAAGGTATGTATCTATGGGCCACAGTTGCCTGAAATAAATGTTTCCATTCATTCATTAATTCATTATTTAATTAATTCATTCATTCATTCATTTCATTCATTTATTCATATATTCATTCATTCATTCATTTAATTCATTCATTCATTACTAAGACGGATTTAGTATGGAAATTGTACCACTGTTCTTTTTGTACGGTCTGTGCTGATCAGCACAGGCTGATTCTTTTTTTAATATTTTCAAACCTAGTCCGTATAAACAAATAAAAATAATTATTTTGGGTTTTGTGATTATAAAGTAATGAAATTAATTTAAAATTAACATTTGAGATCTTGTCAATTGATACGTTTTCTCTGCAGTTGACTGTACTCCTCAAAGTTCATAGCACTTCGATTATCATTCCTGACAGACAAGGCGTTGATGCGGTCGGTGGACCCTTGCGCAATCATAACAAATGATCGCCTACAAATTAGATTAAACGCGCGGCGCCGACAGACAGGCAGTAATCAACGGTTTGTTACATTTGTAGCGACCTTGCGCAACCTTAACACCCATAAGTAATGAAAGGGATTAGACTTCAAATTTGGATTAAGTATTTTATATTACTATCCGTAACTTCTTATACGCAGGTAAGACGAAAGGCATTAATTACTTACTCTATTTTCTGTCTTGACGTAATCCGCAAATAAGTGTTCTATAAATTTTCGAATAGCCGGCTATGTACCTGTATACCTACCATAAATAATTGAAATCCGTTTAGTCGTAATGATTCAACCGAAAAGATACACATACATACAAAAAATAAAAGATCGATTCAGTATGACCTCGAAATAACCTATTTCCTTCTATTATCTATTTTTTTTTAATAATTTCATTAATTTTTTTGTATTTGTAGGTAAGTATATCGCATTTTTATCAGATCCATAACATCTCTGGAGTGCTATATTCTCGCTTCTTTAACCATCGCACTGTTTGTTATAGAAACCTTATCTCCTAAACATTCGTTGGCGAATGCCGGCCTTGTGGCCCACTGACACATCTAACTGTTGACTCTGATTGTTGACTGTCCGTCTGTCTGTTTGCTCTGGCTATTGGCTCGCGTTCGGCTATTTGGATGGGATTAGAAAATGTTTGCGCAGCATCGGTTTTAAATAAAGGCGAACTGTTGATCTAAACATTATTTATGTAGTCTATTATATCCAATAATTACTGTACCTACCTAGTTTAAATCGTTTATTAAAACTTGCTCATGTTTATTGGACGATGAAAAATAAATGATGATGAATGATAATATAAACATAACAGTTCATTCACTCTTCAGCGACATAATTTTCTTTTAATCTAAATCTATCTATGAAAAAATATAATAAAATTAATTAAAATGCCACTAGTACTATTTGTATTATTATAAATCTGTGACGTCAGGTTCATCTCCTGCTACGTCAAAAAATATATCAACTTCAAAAATCCTTCCACAGTCCGCATAAGGCTACCTGCCCATCTAGCACAACTATGCATCGCGACTCTTGTCGCGCGGCAAAACGTCACATGTCACTCTCTCACATTACTGCACAGAAGGAGATAGATAAATATCTCGCACGAGAAACAGTCGCGTATCACAGTTGTGCTGTGGGTGCAGCCCACAGATGTGGAGCGAAGCGGTTTAAATTGACCAATCGCATTCCTCAGATTTGGAATCCTATCTCAATATTTGTATAGAATCTTTTTTATCGATTCTTATTTTTTATGTGGTAATACCACATTTTATTTTTATAAATAATGACACAAAGGTAAATTAACCTTTACGCTCCAGTGGCGTAAAGAATTAAGGGATAAAAGATTTGGTGTGATTGACGTAGCGGTCGGATAGCTCAGTTGGGAGAGCAATGCGCCGGAAACGCAGAGGTCGCGGGTTCAAACCCCGCTTCGATTGTAGTAGATCGCATTCAATTTTTATTTCTTAATTTACCTTTGTGTCATTATTTATAAAAATAAAATGTGGTATTACCACATAAAAAATAAGAATCGATAAAAAAGATTCTATACAAATATTTAGAACAGCACCATCTCTCTCGCAGTCTTCACACTTGCTGTAAAGCAATGGGGATTGGGGATTGTGTGTGTAAAACGCACATCCTAGGGTATGGCTAATGCGCATAAGCATTTCAAAAACATATATGACGCAGAGGGCGCTCCAGTGGCGTAAAGAATTAAGGGATAAAAGATTTGGTGTGATTGACTTAGCGGTCGGATAGCTCAGTTGGGAGAGCTATGCGCCGGAAACGCAGAGGTCGCGGGTTCAAACCCCGCTTCGATTGTAGTAGATCGCATTCAATTTTTATTTCTTAATTTACCTTTGTGTCATTATTTATAAAAATAAAATGTGGTATTACCACATAAAAAATAAGAATCGATAAAAAAGATTCTATACAAATATTTAGAACAGCGCCATCTCTCTCGCAGTCTTCACACTTGCTGTAAAGCAATGGGGATTGGGGATTGTGTGTGTAAAACGCACATCCTAGGGTATGGCTAATGCGCATAAGCATTTCAAAAACATATATGACGCAGAGGGCGCTCCAGTGGCGTAAAGAATTAAGGGATAAAAGATTTGGTGTGATTGACGTAGCGGTCGGATAGCTCAGTTGGGAGAGCAATGCGCCGGAAACGCAGAGGTCGCGGGTTCAAACCCCGCTTCGATTGTAGTAGATCGCATTCAATTTTTATTTCTTAATTTACCTTTGTGTCATTATTTATAAATCCTATCTCAACTTCGAAACATTATTTCCCAACTGTAATGGTTCGCCAAATTTTCATTTGTCCGAAAGTACTTTTTTCCTGAAACCCGTAACATTTCAAGGATTTTATAAACAACATTTCAAAGAACCTGTTAGATTAGGTTAGGTTTGTTTTATAATTATTCTGATATGATCTGAATTAAGTTTCGGACAAACTAAAATTTGGCTAAACGTTACAGAAGGGAAACATAAAATAGTGTTTCAGATAGGTGGTCGGACGACCTGGTTAGAGTTGCAGGGATTCGGTGGATGCGGGTCGCTGCTATCCGGCCCATGTGGAAGTCTATTGTGGAGGCCTGTGTCCAGCAGTCGTCCTATGGCTGAAATGACGATGATGAACCCTCAATTCTAAATGCGTTTCGGAGACGTAGCCTGATTGGTTTGTTTTCTCGCTCCAGATCTATGGACAGGCAGCGTAACCCTTTGCGCGCCGCATACGATCGCGTAAAGGTTTGATTCACCATCCATCTCTAGGAGGTGGTACATTACCGACTCTCTAATAGTCGTAATTAAGCGACGCGCGATAGAAAATGATCCAAAGATGGCGCCGGACACGGTTTCACATCCTACGGGACTGGTGTGGCGAGATGTACCTACGCAACTAGATAATGAGACGCGTTTTGTCTCGCGAGGGAAATAGTAACAGACCCAGCATTTTCTTTAAAGCCTGACCACAAATTTATGAGGATGCGCCATGTTGTGGAATTTCACTAGACCGAAGTTGTTACACAGGCCATGACTTTATGATTGTTTATGTGCATTATTTTCCACGAGGTGACGCTGCTTTCACATTTTTTTAAATATTTTCATAACTAGTCGGTATAATCAAATAAAAGTATTTTTTTTGGGAGCTGTGATAGTAAAATACTGAAATTGTATCGCTTGTGTATACTCGTATTATCTCCACCACGTAAGTCGATTTGTTTCGCAGATCAATGAAAATAATTATTATTTATAATTTTTGTTTTATATTCACACGTTAATATCGATCAAAAGATCATTTTGATAAGCATTTGTATAATCGGCCAACTGACCAACTTTCGCTTTTCCCCGGTTTGTTTTTAATTTCACAATCTGATAACATCTCCATAAACAATGAACGCATTGTTCGAATGTATGGCTACAGCTGTGGCCGACAGCTACATCACTCCGCCTATAATGTTTGGAATAGGAAGTCCCTCCATCATGCTCTACTAGGCCACTACGGGAAATGTGAGAACACATTTTTTCTTATTTCTTTTGACGTGTGATAGTCGCGTAGGTATATCATAATGTAAATGAGAAATTGTGTTCGTTTATATACTTATACCGCTTTCACATAACATAATGCATAGCCTTTATTGTTTTTTTTTTCTCATATATAAATACCAATGATAATATAAATCGGGGAGTGACCTACATAAGCTAAGAATGCACGTTCAGTAAAGACAAACAAAACTATATCTGCATTGTCTAATCCAGGGTCAATCTAACCTACTAATCTGATAATGTGAGAGCCGTTTATTGATACAAGATTTTCCTTTTTTTTATTAAGTACTAAAATTCAGTATACAAATTCAAATTATTTATATTTGACGTCCATTCGTGGCGTAAGGTGATTCTAGAATTAGCCGCGGTTCGCGGTGTTACCAGGCCATCCCACGGGAACACTACATTTTTTTTGGGGTTTAAAATAGCCCATCCAGGGTGTTCCAGCTCTATGCGCCAACTTTCATACCAAAAAAATTATCAGAATTGGTCCAACCGTTTGAGCGTGAAGAAATAACGAGCACACTCATAAACACAAACACACTCCCAAACTTTAGTGCTGTAATGCTTCTTGTCACCGGAAAATGACTCATCTGTTAGATATGAAGCTGCGGTACTAATTAAATGTAGTATTTGAGAGCAAAGCATGCTCTGATTACCCCGGCACGGCATCGGCATGCCACAGACAAGCACAGCCACCTGCCCGTCCTTGCTGTATCGGCTCTGCGTTGTGAAACCATAGACAACTGCTCTATAAGTAACAATGTTAATGTGTTTGTAGGTTGGCAGTTGGCACATTATCATAATATCATTATCTGTTTGATTTATCGATTATTTTAGACGCAACTGCTAATATGAAGTAGGTACGCGGGGACTTGGAGGATAAAAGAAGTTTCCCATTAACGCGTAAGATAAAACTTTTACCATTTTGGCAAATGTATAAAGGCACAAACCTTCTGTGGCCCCAGTGAAAAGAGAATTGTAAGTCAAATATTAGCCAGAAATGAAAGGGGTTATAAGTCATAACTCTACTGTGATACTTTTAATACAAAGATCAAAGCTTAAAGAAAAATTTAAAAAGGAGCTACCTGGTGGAAGACTGGTGGTGATCTACTGTGACACTTAAATTCTCTTGTTCCTACATAATTATAACACAAATACATCTGAGACCACCGTGTGCAACCCCGCCGAAGCTTTAGATATGAAAAACCCGTTATAATTTGTGTTCCTCTTACAAACTTTTTTTATTCTGTCCACTCTAGTAACCCCACCCCACACATCCATCGTAACATTCTCATTTCTGCGATATGCAATCTCATACCATCCGTCCCTTTCAAATCCCAACACTCTGGTTCAGCCATTACTCTCATACTTGTCGGAAGTTACGGATTCTTCATCATTATTTAATAATCTCGCCGTGACCAGTGGGACTATGATGGTTGCTGTTGTCACGCGATTGATAAATAACAAAGTATTCGTCACTTTTTGACAAGTATGTCAACGTGACAGTGATGATGCTTTATCATTTATTTTAGTGCCGCATGATAAACACAATCATCATAGGCTACAGACCCGGTCAACGGAGCTAGCGTATCTTGCCGCGACTTGTCGCGCACCTCAGGATCACCTGTCATGCTCACACGGTATTGACAGGAAACTGACAGATAGTATTTGTAGCGCGACTAAGAGTCACTTGTCACATTTATGCTAGACGTGTATTGTAGGAAGAAACAGGGGAGTAGAAAACGTTTTACGGAATTTCAACAGCAATATGTTTTTATTCTCTCACCCTTAATGTTTCTTCTTGAGCAAGACAAGGACTTAAGTATCACAATGAGACCGAGCGTGGTACTGTCTGTGTCCGCGGCAACGGAACACTCAATTAAACGCGAAGACTAGACAACGGGAGTAGGCGCGCTATCTCGCGGCTGATGATCGCATCTCAGCCCGCAGCTTGTGGCTAGGGTTGCCTCGACCGCTACTACTTAAATGACACTAATATTATAAAGGTGAAAGTTTGTGAGTGTGTGTGTGTTAATGTGTTTCCGCCTTCTTATAATATGGGACCCTCAAACAAAGCGTGAAGAAGCATCTATTGGGCCAGCATGGATGTTTCAACTGGCATGGCACCGTTGGTTTCTTGTCAATTGCAATTGCAACTTGGGCTCTCCTTTTTGCTTACCATCAGGCGAAGTGGAGTTACTATGTATGTTGTGCCGTTATATTAAAAAAACACACTAGGTATCACACTTAATATTATGAAGGCGAAACTTTGTAAGTGTGTTTGTGTGTTTATGTGTTTGTATGTTTGTTACTTCTTCACGCTCAAAGGGCTGGACCAATTTTGATAAATTTTGGTATGAAGGTAAGCTGACTACTATACTGGGTACTTTATTGAAAAAATGTTATGTTACCGTGGGAAGAGCAGGTAACACCGCGCAGCGCAGCTATAGTAAAATTCTACTATAGTCCGTCACCTGATAAAATGTCATTGGGGTTTGTACCTCTCTCGTTCGCTCCTATGCAGTCGTTGAACCTCTCTGATTTCAATCGTACCCGAAAACTACTCTAAAAGCTCACAGACGGTATACTCTTCCCATTTAATACATCTTAAATACTATCAGGGTCTTTGCAATCGACGCTATTTAAACGAGCAGATGACGATAGATCGAATGCGAGTTCGAAGTACGTTTCATTTGCGTTTGTGTAGATACAAGCCCATACTGCAGGTTTTAACTTGTATAATTCTCTCTAATTCTTGCTCTACTGGGGTACCTGTATGGCACAGAGATATTCCATTTAGTTGATTTGAGTCACACAAAGTTCAGCTCAATTCATGCTTTTAAACTGCCGTGTGACAACCCTGACGACGGAAGCGCGGTGCGAATAATTTTCCGCGTCCGTGCGCGCAACCGTTCTGTTAATGGCTGCGCGGGAGTGGATCCGTGCCGATTATTAACTGTGGGGCGAATAGGATCGGCTCGCGCGGGGTAAATTGCCATTAGCTTTGGTATAAAGCCACCCCAGATTGGTCATTCGAGTGTACTTTGAGATATCGCTAAAATATACGAGGTATCAGGTATATCCGAGGTATATCGCCTTTAACTGTCATAGGACATGCAATGTGTGCGATTGCTGCATAAAGTGACATTTCATGTTACTACCCGGTCAAGCTAAGTTTTCCTTATATATGTATGTTTTATTTATGGCGTCGCATATACTAAGCTGCTAACACTACCTTATCCCACTTTGTCCTGTTTTTTTGTCATAACATGTGAAAATCGTGTAGTTATATCAAAAATCAGTAATCATAATCAAGCAGGAGTTAATTGCACGTAATTAAAGTTTTTTTTACATAGGCAAAGTTGTAGTGTCAAAGACGTTTAACGGTAGGTAACCTAAATACGAACTTTTTCGATTTTTTCTTTAATTTTGACAACATACGAGTATTTTGTGTATTCGAACGAATTGTTTTTGAGTCAATAATGATTTCTAAGTAGTCTAGCTTAGTTTGATGCTAGATCGATTTGTGTAATGATTCCTTATATATAAATTTATCATTTATTTATTAATCTTTCTAACGACCTCGACCTAAGTTTTCCGTCCCAAGTCTTTATAAGGTGTACAGGAATAACCTAAGCTTCCCCGGGGCGGTGACAATTATCTCCCGTGATTTATTCCTCCCTGGAATGCGATAAATAAGTATTAGGCCGGGATTTATCGACGCGACACGTGAGCTGCTAATAGCGCCTGTAGGGTGCGCGTTTATAACGCCTGTATGACTATACAGAGTGGCTTGTAAGTTGGGGCCTAATGTATAATTTCCAACAAAAGCAGTTCTTGTCTGTCACTGATATAAGTTTCATGCAGGTTTCTGGTTCAGTAATAAAATACTTATTAAAATACGTACGACACGGTTTACTCATGTCTCAAATATTACACGCGTATCAGAGTATAATCGTGTACCGATTCGAAATAGTTATTTGTTATACAAGGGGGGAAAGTTGTATTTTACCCGCGAGTGTTTATTTGAAACACGAGCTAGCGAAAGGATCCTATGATTGACCACGAGCGAAGCGAGTAGTTCAAAATAGAATCCTGAGCGTAGCGAGTGTTTCAATACACGAGACGTAAAATAACTTTTCGCCCGAGTATAACACAAAACTTTTCACCTCACTACAGCGAGGAAAAAAGAATAAGGGTTTGTACTATATCTTTGAAAAATAACTGCAATAATCAACCAATTTGCCATTTATTAAAACTAAGGTCTAATTAGCTTTCATGTAGGTATTTTAAACGGGTGCCTGTCGTATCGCATAACGTTTTT
Source organism: Apotomis turbidana (assembly GCA_905147355.2). NCBI lineage: Eukaryota > Metazoa > Arthropoda > Insecta > Lepidoptera > Tortricidae > Apotomis > Apotomis turbidana. The sequence goes on from LR990283.1 coordinate 1,587,776, forward strand.
TGTCCTAAAAATGTTTGGCCGAGAATGTTTGGCATACTGTTGAATGGCATACTACTCGTTTGTCCTAATTATTTTTGCGCATACTCATTTAAAGTCCTAAAGCAAATTTATCCTAATATTGATAACTCTAAAATCTAATTACCTAAAGTATAATATTCCTAACATTAATTGCCCTAAGAATTATTTTGCCTATAATTAAATTGGCTAAAATAACAGCACCTAAACTAAACCTTCAGGCAGGTCAGATTTTGGTTAGGTTAGGTACGACGACGAGCGAAGCGAGGAGGAGTGTTAGGTAGAACTGTGACCCTAACGAGCGAGCCAAATAATATTAAAATGTAGCAGTCAGTAGGTTAGGTTAAAGACCGAAAACTGTAGGTTAGGTTAGGTTTGTTTTATGACCATGGATAGCGGAGCGAGCGAAGCGAGCGGAGCGTCAGAATGCTTGCTTGCATGGAGGTATATTAAAATTTAGCACTTAGTAGGTTAGGTTAAAGACCGAAAACTGTAGGTTAGGTTAGGTTTGTTTTATGACAATGGATAGCGGAGCGTCAGACTGCTTGCTTGCATGGAATTATATTCAAATTTTGCAGTTAGTAGGTTAGGTTAAAGACCGAAGTTTTTAGTTTAGGTTAGGTTTGTTTTATGACCATGGATAGCGGAGCGAGCGAAGCGACTGGAGCGTCAGAATGCTGGCTTGCTGCATGGAGGTAAATTACAATTTAGCAGTTAGTAGGTTAGGTTAAAAACCGAAAACTATAGGTTAGGTTAGGTTTGTTTTATGACCATGGATAGCGGAGCGAGCGAAGCGAGTGGAGCGTCAGAATGCTGGCTTGCTGCATGGAGGTATATTACAATTTAGCAGTTAGTAGGTTAGGTTAAAAACCGAAAACTGTAGGTTAGGTTAGGTTTGTTTTATGACCACGGATAGCGGAGCGAGCGTAGCGAGCGGAGCGTCAGAATACTTGCTTAAAAATCTTCGAGATTTAGGTTTAATGAAACGTAGTCAAAATATTCTTAGCACATTAAATATTAGGAACATTACAATTATGCACATCAATCATTCGATAGTTGAATTTTAGCCACATCAAACGATAGGACAAATAATATTTAGGACAAACAATAATAGGAGCAACAATTTCGGACAATCAAAAATATGCGGAACAAAGTGTATGCCAGGACAAAAGACGTTATGCGACACGACGATAGGACTAATAATTGTATGCCATCCGATATAGACCCATTTTAAACGGGATTTTTCAGAAAATAAGCTCATGTCAAATTTTACTTTAGCTGCGTTGAAACGTCAAAACTCTTTCTCCACATGTGGATAAAAAGCGATTTTCTCAATAGATATCAAACAAACAAACTGGGCTTTCCGAGCTAGTGAGGTGAAAAATATTTAGCAATATTCGACTTCTACGACTTGATTAAAGCCGGGTCGTATGCATTTTTATATGTCTGAGATTACTTATTGGGCTGGCTTCCGATTCGTCGTCGTAGGGATGTGCATGTCCTGTCATTGCTCTATAATGTGTTGTTTAAACCGGTTTCACCTCTCTACCTTTCCGAAAGATTTACCTATATGGCGGATGGAAGTGGTCACCGCCTGCGCTCGAGTGTTAATCTCTCTCTTGCCTTTCCACCCAATAAGTCGCGCACATATAGGAAATCTTTCACAGTTCACTCCGTGAAGTTGTGGAACTCGTTACCAGTGTCAGTGAGGCAATCACAATCCGTGGCATCATTTAAGGAAAATTTGAAAAAGTTATGGCTTTTCAATCCTTGATCTCGTCTATTAATATTATAGTTCAATGCTAATAGGACTGAATATTTATTATTATTATATTATATATATTTATTAGTTTATGTTTAATACAATATATACGTTTGTAATTATATGTATATTTATTTATCTTAAGGTTATATTTACATTTAGTATATTTGCACGTTTTAGTTTGTTCGTTTGTCTATCACTTCAATGTCTAGTTTTCTGTCTCATTTGCTCAAAGGTTAACTGGAAGAAATCCCTTACAGGGATAAGTTCGCCCTTGTACACATGTATTGTTTTTGAGTTGGATTCTACAACGGTTCTCCGACAGTCATTTCATCGTTGGATTGATCACCGACATAACGTTTCACCTTCAAGTATTTAGTCGACAGAACTTTTTACCTACGAACGCTTCGCCGACACGTTCATTCGCCGACGCATATTTCACCGACTGAATCTTTTGACAGAGAAATAATTCACCGATTAAACTTTTGGTCGTTGCATACTTCTCCGTTAGAACTTTTAAATTCAACAGACGTCATCCCGCCGACACAACGTTTCGTCGACGTCCACTTCGGCGACTTAACCAATTAACTATGAACGATCCACCTGCGGATCTTTTCGCCAGCGCATTCTTCTACGACGTACCGTTCAAGATACGGAACCATTCAGTAGTGGTCGATCAGGCGACAATTTTTTTCTTCGGTGAGTTTTTAGACGACATAACATTATAACTATCAACGATTCGGCAGCGGATCTATTCATCCGTGCATGCTTCTACAGACCTCAACCCGCCGACAAATCGTTTCGTCGACGTCCGCTTTGGCGACTTAACCAATTAACTATGAACGATCCACCTGGGGTTCTTTTCGCCAGCGCATTCTTCTACGACAATCCAAATAAATAGTCTGCTTCCTTTCGACGCATAAGACCAGAAACGCGAAATACCAACTCTACGCAAAAAACCACTTTAGCAAAATACCAACTACGCCTAACGCCAACATGAATTTAAGCAAAATACCAATCACGCTAAATACCATATATATATAAACTCTTAACTTTGTATGTGAATGTGTATATGTTGTTTTGTAAGGACAGATTACCATAAAATTTGGAACAAAGATAATTATACGTAAAACGCCGCGTTTCACACGCCAAGTGTAAACCAGCACTACTTACTCGTACAAAATATCAAATCTGAAAGTGCAGCACCGAGCGCCTGACTTTTACCACCGCGTTTGTTTACTAAGTGAGTTATCATTTCATCAAACTTGCTCGTAAACAAGGGTTCACATGCTAGAAAAGCGGGCGGTAAGTCGTAAATTACGCCCTAGGGCGGTAAGTAGCTTTTATCACACTTTAAGGGTTTACATGCTAGAAAACCGGGCGGTAAATCGTATATTACACCCTCGGGCGGTAAGTCGTATATTACGCCCTAGGGCGGTAAGTAACTTTTATCACACTTTAAGGGTTTACATGCTAGAAAACCGGGCGGTAAATCGTATGTTAAGCCCTAGGGCGGTAAATCGTATATTAAGCCCTAGGGCGGTAAGTAATTTTGGTATTGACTACTACTACTTTTGTTTTATTTCCTCCAAAGTGTGATGAAAAACGTCGTACATGACTGGTGGTAAAGGAATTCCAAACTCGTGCCATTAAAGCCCTCGCCTTCGGCTTCGAGCTTCTAATAGACACTCGTTTGTAATTCCTCGTTTACCACCCTTTACGGTACACCGGCAGCTGTGGTTTGCAAGTTTATTGTTACTTGAGCCAGTTCTTGCGAAGTTGTTGTAAATGTTAGGTACCGTTCTGTTTATCTACGAGTATTGTAATAAATAATAGTAATAAATACGAAATAAACAATAATACCTAGGTATCCACACCAAAAAAATAATAAAGCCGCAAAACACCACAAAACGTCCGGTTGGTGTTTTGCGTTTGTGAAATTTTACGTAGTTGGTACTTAGGGTTATTATTTTTATAAATCCGCAAAACGCCAAAAAACCTTGGGTTGGTATTTCGCGTTTGTGGTCTTATGCGTTGAAAGGGTCTGCTTTACTTATTTTTTTGATAGATATTTCATTTTCATAACTTTTATAAATAGTATAGACAATAAAAATCACATCATTTTCGGTTTTACGAAAAATAAATATGGAAAAAGTGGCACATTTCCGAGGATCGAACCCAGGTATTGAAGCTTGCAAGTGCATCGCTCATACCGCTGCGCCAATCGTACTTCATTATACATCGGGCGAATTAGGTGATCAGTTGCCTCACGCGAATAAACATAACCTATTTACGACCTTACGTACTAAGAACTAAGGTATTTTAACAGAATACTTCGAACATGGCATAAAACAAAATTTTCAGAGTTAATACAACAAAATGTATTTTATATGAGCACGGGCATTATATTTGTAGGTAATAATTATTTCTTAACTTTCGTTGACTATGTTTCTGAATCTGTTCACTCCAATTAATGCGTCAAATGAAACGTTAAACGAAATATTTTAAAATGTGGGTGGGTATATTTTTGCATATTTACCCACGTTACCTTATTATTACCTGTATCGTCAATTACTCAAAGTGCGTTTTGATTGAGTTTGCATTTAACAAAAATCTAATATTTGTGTCCTTAAAATGAGTGAATGTGATATTGTGAAATCTAAACGTGGAAAAGATATTTTAGTGTATAAAGGATATTTGTACCACTTAAACAATATACGTGATACCAAGTATTACTGGCGGTGTACAAGGAAAGACGCAGTCCGATGCAATGTATTTATAACTACTCAGTTTATAAATGGTACACATACTGTTCTTTTACAAAATCACGATCACGCACATTTGCCGGACCCTGAAAAGCGAATAGAATTGGAATTAAAATGCACTTTAAAAAGAAAAGCAACCCACTCAATGGATACGCCTGTGCAAATAATTCAACGCTGCATCCAAGATGTACCAAGCACGTCTGCTCCTCATTTACCAAACAAAGACGCTATGAGGATGATAATACAGCGAGTTAGAAATAAAAACATACCAAATATTCCCAGGGACATTCATAACATTCAGATTCCCGACGAGTTTACTGAAATTGAAGGAAACCAATTTTTGATTGGGCAATATATCAATGATAATGAATGTATCCTTGTATTCACCACAAATGAAAATTGCAAACTTTTAAATACTGCGAATTACTGGATGATGGATGGGACATTTAAGTGCTGTCCCCGCCCCTTTTGTCAAATATATTCTATACATGCTATGGTCGGCACACAAGAAGGTACACACAAAATAGTGCCATTAATATACGGGTTACTTTCCCACAAGACAGAAACATGCTATAGAATTTTTCTTGAAATAATAAAAAGACACGCAATCAATAAACTAAATATTAATTTGGCCCCGCAAATTATACTTACGGATTTTGAAACCGCGGCTATGCGTGCCATTAAGCAGAGCTTCCCAGGCTGTTTAAATAAGCTTTGTTTTTTCCATTTAAATCAAAGTATCTGGCGTCACATACAATCTGCAGGTCTGGCAAGTCGATACAATAACGACACCATGTTTGCTCACAAAATGAGACATATCGGAGCATTGGCATTTCTAGAGCCAAATGAAATAGTTGATGCATTTGACATAATAAAAAACGAGATTATACCCGAGGAAGCAGAACAATTACTGAAATGGTTTGATAAATATTATGTTAATGGATCAGCCAAAATTTCAAAAACCGTTAGCTCTAAAATGACAGTCTCTCGACGCCCTCCCAAATTTCCTCCTCACATGTGGTCAGTACATGACAGCCATGTGTCGTATATACCACTTTCACAAAACGCTCTGGAGTCGTGGCATAATAGGTGGAATACCTTATTAGGCCGTCGTAAATGGAACATATATAACACCATTATAGAGTTTAAGAAGGAGCAGAAAAACACAGAATGTATAATTGAATGTGTACATTCGTCTGAACCAAATCCCAAACGGAAGAGAAGGGATGCATCCAGCTATCACGAAAGGATTACACAGCACTTAGCTGAAAAGAGTCTAATGGACATACAAACTTATTTAGGTGGTTTGGCGCACATATGCCATATAATTAAGTAGTTGTAGCTATATGATCATATTATTGCATTATATTTCTGTATATTAACTGTTGTGTTGTTTTTTTTTTCTACATGAATGTAATGAATGTAGATATATTTATTTACATTTCGTAAAAATATTGATTAGGTCATTGATAAAATCATTATTTCATTGTGGTAATGAGCTTGTTTCAGTGTTTTTTTTATACAATATTATTTTATACACCTTCATATTTGTTTTCCTATAGCCTGTTTTTTAAGTATATAGTACTACCCATATAAAATTATACGCTCATTTATTTCTCCTATAGAACTTGTATGGCGTAGTTCTTACTTCCTTAATATAATTTAAAACAATATTGATAGGAAGATTCGATTAATTTATTTGCATTGTGTACCTACATAGATTGATGTTTTGTTTCTGTACAAAATTTAAAACAATATTGATAGTAAGATTGGATTAATTCATTTGCATTGTGTCCCTACATAGATCGCTGTGTTGTCTCTGTGTAAAATTTAAAACAATATTGATAGGAAGATTCGATTAATTTATTTGCATTGTGTACCTACATAGATTGCTGTTTTGTCTCTGTGCAAAATTTAAAACAATATTGATAGGAAGATTCGATTAATTTATTTGCACTGTGTACCTACATAGATTGCTGTTTTGTTTCTGTGCAAAATATTTATGTGCACATATTTTATTTTTAATAAGTATAATATAAAATCTATGTGATTGTATTTGCTGAATATGGTGAATTGTGTCATGTTTTTCCTAACATGTTTTTTTTTTATAATATTTTTGTCACTATGAGCTGCGCTCATCAAAAACTTTCCCGAAGCTATGTGAAACGAGCCGATGGTTAGGGTTTCTTAATTATTTACCTAATGATACATAGGTATACATAAATTGCCATAATACTTAATTGATGATTGAGTATAAATGTTCGATTAAATAATATAAAAAACAATCTAAGTAAGTAATTTTGTTTTGTTTTATTCTGGATTACCTACACACATTTGTCGCGGTATATTATTCATAGTTGCTGCCGGGAGCACACCTCCACCGCGAACAGGCCAGGCCACACAGAGCGCCCGAAACTAAAGCGGAACTTCCTAGGGTTTGACGTTTCGCGGCGGAGGTGTGCTACCAGCATGAAGGGTTCTGTGTCGTCGAAACTATCGCTACTAGGAAAAATGGTCTGCTGTAGAAGCATGCACGGATGAATAGATCCGCTGCCGAATCGTTGATAGTTATAATGTAATGTCGTCTAAGAACTCACCGAAGAAAAAATTTGTCGCCTGATCAACCACTACTGAATGGTTCCGTATCTTGAACGGTACGTCGTAGAAGAATGCGCTGGCGAAAAGATCCGCAGGTGGATCGTTCATAGTTAATTGGTTAAGTCGCCGAAGTGGACGTCGACGAAACGTTGTGTCGGCGGGATGACGTCTGTTGAATTGAAAAGTTCTAACGGAGAAGTATGCAACGATCAAAAGTTTAATCGGTGAATTATTTCTCTGTCAAAAGATTCAGTCGGTGAAATATGCGTCGGCGAATGAACGTGTCGGCGAAGCGTTCGTAGGTAAAAAGTTCTGTCGACTAAATACTTGAAGGTGAAACGTTATGTCGGTGATCAATCCAACGATGAAATGACTGTCGGAGAACCGTTGTAGAATCGAGTTTTTGTCATCATTGTTTTATGTGCAATAAAGTGTTTACATACATACATACATACTTATTAAGAAATAAAGGAGATATTTTTGTTATTAGACGAAGAAGCGAAATAGACAATGAGCATAGATTATTTAATGCTGTTATTAGCTTTCGAAAAGGATGATACTGCGATGTTAGTTATACCTTTTCAAATCAAGCAGACTTGACGGACACACCACAATACTCCTAAATTTTAAGCCGTGTGCAACGTCACCCTGTATAACATGTTCTGCTAGCGGGATTCGTAGTGCCTTTGATCATATGTTAATTTATGTCGTTAGTTAGTACGATTTGGCTATAGTCTAGCTTACACTAGCACACTAGCACCTGCAGAGCTAGCATACTTGCCGCGACTCAGCATCACCTGTCTTGCTCGCACGGTATTGAAAGGAAAGTGACAGGTAGTATTTGTCGCGTCACAGTTATGCTAGTTGCTGGGCCTTATTTGCAGTAGCAGAAAAAATATCATATTCTATTATTTTAATTTTAGATTATTATTAGGATTCTAAAATAGGATCCGAATGAAAATTGTCAATTGTGAGAAGAGAAGAGAGTACCTAACTAATATAAAAAATATGAGACGTTTTCAATCAGAATTAAAAAGGGTTCACTTTGTTGCTTTTCAATAGAGTCGATTTGTTTTTATCTTTATTCCAATAACCGGTCATTGCGGCCTTGCGAGATTGGCATTCGACAAAGTTGACCCTATTATTTGAGGAAAAATCTTAACAGCGCGATGCAGGGTCTGTTGGTAAAAAAATAGTTATCACTATTTATTATTCTCGTCACGCTGAAATAACTGGATGTTTTTTAACCAATCCTTGGTACAGTGATAGCTAAACATCCAAATACTGGTATAGGATACTTTTTACCTGACTGCAGTAAAAAAAAAAGTTTTCACCGAGGAAGTTCTACCTAATTATGACTAACATTACGTTTCGATTATGTATTCAGTACTTACGTACGGCTAACTCAATGCTCCGACGGAACCTATAACAAATATGATTTCGCCTCAAATTACCGCCAGCTGACGAAGCTAAAAGGCCATTATTCCTGTTATCTAGCCATCCAACATGGCTTCCATGCCCAAGAATAATGACGCCAGCACCCGTGATCGAGGACCGCCGGAGATTTCACACGCTTATAAACTTACACTACCTTCCTAAACCTATCACAACTATCCGCAATTCGCTGAAACCCACTTCATTACTTTACGTAAAGTCACATTTGCAATGACGCTTGTAAGTGATATAAGAGGTTCGGTAAGTTGAAGCTGTCGGGTTCAGGAAATGGCTAATGTGTTAGGAATATGGTCATTTGTTTGCTTGGCTGATAATTTCTTAATATTCAATTTGCGTATTAATCTTTATAAAGTATCTGTTTACCTGCTTTTAGTATTCAACCATTCATATTCATTTGCACTTACAGGTTCTGGTTATTATCACCAATAAACCTTTACTAAAATAAGTAGGTACCTATAACATGATTGTCTACTACAATACTATCGCTTAATAATTCAATAATACTTCTTAAAATGTGCCTATTTAGTACTTTTTAATAAGCACACGCATAGTAACGTTCATATAAAATTATTAAATGTCCGCTAGTCAAAAGTTGCCTGGATGAGATAGCTCTTTAGCGATAAGACCGCCTGTTGTCTACCTCTACTGTAATTTAAAGTTTTTTTCTGTGTTTGTATGTGTTTCGTGTCGAGGTGTGCAATAAAGAGTATTCTATATATCTATCTAAAATTTAATGCGGTAAACAAACCCATACTGAGAAACTGTATATCTAACTAATTAAGACCTATTTAACATGGTTGCAATCATTTAATAAATGAATAAATGAATACTACTTATAGCTGTCTTATGAGCAATGCGTTGGCAATGTAGATAGCTGTAACAGGTATATATTATTTATATTATTGCCATTCGAATAGCATTCAGTGACATAGACAAGTAGCCATATATGCAATAAATAGATCACATCGCTAAAGTAGACATACAGTGTTAACATTATTTAAAAACTTTATTATTCCCTGTAGAAAACTTGTAAGAAAGCCTGTGGCTTACCAAAACTGGCTTCACTTTCAAGCGCGAACTAGGTTTCTGAATGTATTTATTCTAAGACACATCAAGGCCTTCGATTGCGAAGACGGAGCAGGAATTCTATACTAAACAAGATTTATTCTAAGATTATTCCATACAATGATATAAATATAATATATATATATAATATATTATATTCCCATAAATATGTATTTATCCACGTAACTAGTGTTTTTTTTTCGACATTTGCATCGTGTGTATACACGTATTGTTGTACACCCTTCCCGCACCTATAATGTCTCTGTTTGACCTTGTGGTTGACTGGTAGAGAATGCCCCATGGCATTAAGTCCGCCATTTGTACTTTAACTTATGTATTTTGTGCAAAAAAGTTTAAATAAATGATAATACCGGTATTACCAGTAAAATCCACGGAAAACCTGATTGCTAAAGTGACGATTGACTAAGCACAGACCATAAACCGCTGCATTTTCACACCCCGGAAGCCCCGTGATTGCACTAGTGCCGCGCCGCGGCGTCGCTCGACCGTGCCGCTCTAGACCCGGTAATTACTAGGAATACCAGGCTAATGTGCTGTAGTCAGCCGTGGCGTATTGACGAGTCTGGAATGTATGATCGGATATCAATGGACAGCCATTAAAAAGTTAACTATAGAAGGTCTATTGTTTTCTAAGCAGCTGTAGATGGGTAAGAATAGAGCGTACTCCCACCTGAAAGGCCGGCGCGCGGCGACGCACTTGACTCCTCTGGTGTTGCAGGTGTCTATGGGCGACGGTAATCGCTTTCCATCAGGCGATCCGTTTGCTCGCTATAGTTTACGGAGATTATAATTATAACTACGTTAGAAGGTTAATAATTCAATCGAAAACTATACTAGTAAACGCAGGTATTACCGACCCCCTTAAGGCAATTTCAAAATGAACCATCATTTTTAAGGATGCTGATTGCTCTCAGATTCACGTTTTTATTTTTTTACGTTTGTATTATGTGTAAACTCTATATTTTCTATGTTAAAGGCTACTGAATAAAGGTCTATACTGTATAAAATAATTTATATAACGACGAAGTCGATTGTTGCTAATACCGACTCACAAAAATGCCTGTGAAGCTATTAACGATTTTTATGCAGCTATCACCGATCGTAAAAATCTATATACGATCGGTAATAGCTTCTTACTGTTGCTACTACCGACCCCTATGGATCGCTAATACAATTTGTTAGTGCAAACATATAATTTATCAGCGACTCATAAAATGTAGGTATTTTTTATTAAGTTACACCTTCTGACTTTAAAACAGATTGTAATTAATTAATATAACATGAAATATGAACCCATGCACACAGTTTTAAACAAAAAACAATAATTTTTAATGTAACAATTCAAGAATCGACCTTCCACAAATATGTCATTATTAGTTCAATTAACAACGTGATAAAAAAGAAAGTAGAGAACAATACGTATGTCGCTAATATATTTTTACAAAGAACCGATGTTTTTATTTAAATTGGGCTATTAAAGTACCTGTGTTATTGTCATATAATGACATAATAGAGAAAAAAACAAAACTCTATTCTGCGGCCATTAACGACTTATGGGTCGGTAATAAAATTTGTAAGTGCAAACATATGATGTATTAGCGACTCATAAAAAGTAGGTATTTATTATTAAGTTACACCTTCTGACTATAAATCAGATCGTAATGAATAAATATAACAAGAAATATGTACCCATGCATACAGTTTTAAACAAAAAACAAAGAAAGTGTCCGGTCACAAAGTATAGGTGAGATATACAATAATCTATATACGATCGGTAATAGCTTCTTACTGTTGCTACTACCGACCCCTATGGATCGCTAATACAATTTGTTAGTGCAAACATATAATTTATCAGCGACTCATAAAAAGTAGGTATTTTTTATTAAGTTACACCTTCTGACTTTAAAACAGATAGTAATTAATTAATATAACATGAAATATGAACCCATGCACACAGTTTTAAACAAAAAACAATAATTTTTAATGTAACAATTCAAGAATCGACCTTCCAAAAATATGTCATTACCTATTAGTTCAATTAACAACGTGATAAAAAAGAAAGTAGAGAACAATACGTATGTCGCTAATATATTTTTACAAAGAACCGATGTTTTTATTTAAATTGGGCTATTAAAGTACCTGTGTTATTGTCATATAATGACATAATAGAGAAAAAAACAAAACTCTATTCTGCGGCCATTAACGACTTATGGGTCGGTAATCAAATTTGTAAGTGCAAACATATGATGTATTAGCGACTCATAAAAAGTAGGTATTTATTATTAAGTTACACCTCGACTATAAATCAGATCGTAATGAATAAATATAACAAGAAATATGTACCCATGCATACAGTTTTAAACAAAAAACAAATATTTATAAATGTAACGATGCATGAGTCGACCTTCCAAAAATATGTCAATATTGGTTAAAATAAAAGCGTAATAAAAAAGAAAGTAGACAACAATACGTAGGTCGCTAATACATTTTGACAAAGAACATATGTTTGAAATTCAATTGGTCTATTGAACTACCTGTGTTATTGTCATATAATAACACAATATAGAAAAAACCGAAACACTATGCTGAGGCCATTAACGACTTATGACTCGGCGATAGCTGCCACAACTAAAACTGATGAAGCTAAAACCGTCCTATTTTATTTTAAGGTTTTATCGTTTCAAATAGCTTTTTTTTCAATAAAATGTGGTATGAAATCCAGTACTGACACTCAACGGAACATATTTTATAACACAACAAAAAGTATAGCACTCACTTATTCGATTAAATCGCTTAAGTAGAAAAGTCACGTGCTTACCTGATGGATTAAGGCCTAGTACGACGTGAACTGCGCCCACGCTGTCTCCGCACAAACTGGGTTATTTTTTCTCTTTTTTGCACTTTCACACACACTAACGCAAAAGTAAATGATGGTCTAGGAACCAACGTGTGCGTAGCTTCAGCTATCTATAGCTAGAATAGTACAGGAAGCGTAAAAATTGACTTTCAATTTATAGGTCGGTATTACCTGCAGATTTTCGATGGGTCGTTGATACCTGCGTTTACCTTACCATGTGTTAATATTCATAATAAAATCTTAAAGTCAACAAATGTTACTGTTAAGTGGTGGCTCTCTTTTCCTAAACGTGAAAAAAATCAGCAGATCCTACCGATAGTAGGTAAGTACTCAGCGTAACCCTGTCACTGCACATCACCCCGGCTCCACACTATCGCGAAGTTGGCCAAAGTATGAGTTTCCGCAGCGAACTGCCTCTCCATGCACACTAATCATATTCGCTTCGGTCAACTACACGATTAGTGTAGACTAGGGTTAGACATGTCAGTTCTTTTAAGAGTTGAGATTCATAACTAGTTAGCGTACAGCGTTAGTCGTCGCAAACAGTTTCACCCTTTTTATACCACAGCCTTGAACGTACACATGGAAAGTCTTTTCTCCGTATGCAAACCATCGCTGGTCCGTTATTAGCCGTCGAGTTTAGATGCATCGCTCGCCACGAGAACACTACAACTATGCTGGATTAGGGTTGCCGCTAGAGAGTTTTATCTTAGAAACAGACCTTTGAAAGAAAGCTGTCCAATGCTCAAAAAGTTAACACTCTTATGTTATTAAGAGCTTAAAATTCACCTCTGCTTGACGACGGATTTGTGCAATCTGTGGACATTCCTCCAAGAAGTTAAGTGTTGAACTCCTGCCGCCACCATTGTTTCCGTATCATAAGATATTTATTCCATCCCATTTCTGAATCGGTTCATTATCGAAGAGGCAAAACTCTTTTCTGCAGATAAAGGGCATTGTAATCAATCCTCAAAGAAAACAAGAAAACGCAATTAAGTTTCTTTCCGAAATGACTTCCCTCATAGAAAGTTGGCTTTCTGTACAATTTAGCCCTTAATTTTTTAATCTATAAATAAAATTTGCTAATCAAATTGAAACTAACTGATATTTGAACGTAAGCTTCAAATCTTCCGCATGGATCCGTGCCTAACCACACGAGGGCTTAAGATTTTATAATTATAATTTGGATCGACATAATGCGCGGCAGGTGGCAGCCCTACGCGGCGAAGACAAAAGTGCATGCGCGCGCATCATTTTCTCGGGAGAAATGGCGGCGCTGCTTTCTTTATGCTAATACTGGCCGCCAAATTTCCACGCTTTGCAACTGTAATATTGTTTATAAATGGTTATGTATGTGGGTTTATCGGAGTCTATGGTCACTATTGCGAAACAAATCTGCTCGAATATCAAATCGAAAAGAAAAAAAATCGAAGAGCGTTCAAAAAGAGGTCGAATAGCGTTTATCATACTGTGTAGTAGACATTTGTTCCTATTCATTGTATAAGTATTTATACAATGTTTGTAAATAATATATATCTTACTAGCTGTGCCCCGCGGTGTTACCCGCTCATCCCACGGGAACACTAAATTTATTCGGGATACTTATCCTATGTCCTTTCCCGGGTCTCAAACTATCTCCATACCAAATTTCATCTAAGTCGGTTCGACTTTTGAACATCGGAGTAGCCCTTCAAACGACTCTTCCCAGCAATTTCCGCAATAGCTTATGACGCGTCTACGCCACTTATAAATCTATAATTCTATCATCGGCCGAGCCGTTACGCCATACATTATCTCGATTTATGCGCCTGCGCCTCCATTGATTTATGGTTACAATTAGTGCCGTATCCTTCGGATCGCGCAGGAGACACTTTTATTTTATACTGCATAGAGTAGTACAGAGGCGTTATATCTCAGAAGTCTTTGGATAAGTTACGCCTTATTACCCGACTGAGGCGAAGGAACAAGAAGCCTTATGATTGTTATAAGGAAATATGATGGACGGAAGGCTAGGCTCGTGGTATTGTAAAATATTTAGCTTATAGCTTAATGATTTTATTTGCTTTTTCCGAAGCATTTTTAAGCAGAAACATACGATATGTCCTTTTGAAATTTGCAACGCCGACGCCTTGGCCGGCAAGTGATGACTCAATTTCAATGAAAAACTTGTTTATTCAAACAGCTACAAAGTACTTTTCATTTTGGAGCATTTCTTAATTTTTTGCTTTGGCGTCAGGACCACGGTGAATTGCTTCAGAGCTTGGCGTTTAAAAGGTGAACACTGAACAGGCATGGTAGATAACTTCGTAACGAGCGATGTACCTATTGTACCTATAGGTAGTAGGTGGGGCTTCCATCCGTCCGGTTTCCCCAGATTTGTCCTAGTTTGGAGGCCGTCCGGGGGCCGTCCGAGGGGATTTTCATAAAGGGTCCGGGCAAAACCCGGATACTTCTTATGTGAATGAAAAATAAAGCGATTGTTTTTTTAATTACACTATTTTCGAACATGTCCGGCGAAACAATGCGTCTAACGCCAAATGTTCGGATCTTTTAAGTCTGTCCGGGTTCAGCGAATTAAGAGATGTTAGGGTCTTCAACGCACGAATGTCGGCCTAGTGTCAAATCATTTGTGCACCGAAAATCCCGGGGTATAGTATCAAATCAAATCAAATCAAATCGTTTATTTGCATAAATTGCGGTACAGAGTTGAGATCGAAATTACATATAACAGAACAACACAATTTGCCAGTATAGTGGCATGCAAAAATTTTCAATAATCGATAATTACTAGTACACATACAACTCATTACATTACAATACATTACCATTATTACATTACAATTATTTGAATAAATCCTAATGCAATTACATAATAAACATAACATATCGAGCAGTACGTGGATTTGTGGAGAGCTTAAGTATAAAGAATTGATTGCATCAAATCAGAGCTAAACACAATGACAACCAGGCAAATACTCCGATCAGTACCTTAGTTCACACTCATACTAACGTTTTGGAAAAAGTGGTTGCAATTGGGACGTTAGTGCCTGGTTAGTGCACAACTCTATCTGGTTTAAATTTCCCTGGCAAAAAAATGTAATTAGTACGAGTGTGAACTACAGTATGTAGTGTAACTAATTTTTTTTTCATCACTCGAACTGTATCAGCACGTCTAGCATAGGTAACTGTCACACGCGACTCTTTGTCGCGCGACAAATACTACCTGTCACTTTCCTGTCAATAATACATGTGCGATCAAGACACGTGACGTTAGGACAACTGTCAAGCGAAGATACGTCACGATGAGCTAGCCCCGCAGGGCTGGTTAGCCCTCACTACCAGTACCAGTAGTCGGACTTTGTGTGTAACCCGCTAATGGGATTATCTCCGCGTCACAGGGGTAATTTGGGTTGGGGTGACGCGGGCGTATTGGGCGCATGGACTGCGTCGTGAATAGACTGAACCGGGTCAGTTTGACTTAGGGCGGGAGAAAAGGGAAAAGAGAGTCGGGCTATCTTACTATATTCTATAAAGTTAATTTATGGTATCCTATGTCAACCCCAATACACTGTTTCCCATCTGTAAGGTTTCCTTAAATTTTCATTTGTCTGAAAGTATTTTTTCCTGAATAATATTTTAGAATTTTATAAACATCGTCTTAAAGAACCCATTTAAATTAGGTGAGGTTTGTTTTATAACTATTCTGAAAAATTTACAGATTTGGAAAAGATGGCTTTTGGACAAATGAAAATTTGGCAAAACGTTACAGATGTGAAACAAGAAATTGTGTTTCAGATAGGTAACCTTAATTTATAGCAATAACTCATCTTAACCATCAAAATATGTTTATACTAACATCATCACAACTAAAAAACATGAAACCACTGACCTCGGGCAACCAACTAAACATTAAAATTGAAATTTCTTTCAAACGACCCATAACATTTGCATACTAATCCCATCTTTAATACATTCCTGTTTGTTTTATACTGGTTACTGGTAAAGTAAAACTAACCTAACTATAACTAGTATCTATTTGAAGAAAATAAGAACTATTTTGGAATAAGCGGTGGAATCTTGTTATTTCAAATATTTGTACTTAACTATAATATAGTACCTATAATAAACTCAAAGAACGTATTAATTCAATGACCAAGTAAAGCTCATAAATGATTAGATAAAAAAAGTAATATCAACGTACCTACAATGTACGTAGGTAGTTATTTTTAATCTCTGTGATTGGAAACTTTCTATTTTGATAAATAAAATATTTAAAAAAAAAAAAAGAACCGACTTCAGTAAAACTAAAAAACCAAAAATAACCCGTTCAAGTACAGATTACATTTGACTCACCCTTCGAAGTCGATCCCAAACCACTCAGTTCTTATATTTATAGTTGTATTATAGTTTAGCGAGGTTTGGCACCGACTTCGAAGGGTGAGTCAAATGTAATCTGTACTTGAACGGGTTATTTTTGGTTTTTTAGTTTTACTGAAGTCGGTTCTTTTTTTTGTTAAATTTTTTTTTTTTTGCTGTTTAGTGATTCATATCAAAGTTCTAGTGGCCATCTGTGGTGTTCATCATCAGTTTCCTGACACCAAATCCTATTTACTGAATGTAAATTCTTGACTTTATCAATAAATTACCGAAAGCGCCGTACATGTCCCTATAACATTTGAAGAGTTCCCTCGATTTCTCCAAGATTCCATTATCAGATCCCGACTTAGTGCCAACGGGACCAACTCGGAGTTATACCCTTTCCAATTAAAAAAATAAATAAAAAAATGGTTTCCTGTAAAGTCGGTTTTACGGGCGAAGATTTTACGTGACAACATATGTTTGACAGGTAAGTACGAACAGGTTGTATTTGTATGGGAATATAAAATTATCCTTTTTATTATTTTCCACTCATTTATTCAATATTTTCTCACCGTTTAAACCTTCCCTTGACTTCCACGAATATTTCAATACTAAAATTAGCCAAATCGGTTCAGCCGTTCTCGAGTTTTAGCGGGACAACCGGCCCTCGTAACGTGAGCGGGCGTTACACTTTTTCATGAGTGACTCCGAGCGCAACCTAATTTAAGACGTTGTCACGTCAAAATCGGTTCACGGTTCTCGGAGATATCGAGTAACATACATACAAGAAAAATTTAGTTCGAATTATTATGTGAGCGGCGACATGTAGGTACCTTTGGCAGGTGATTTTGCAGACGGAGCTGCTGTCCGCATTGTCCCTACAGTTAGACAGGTAGACACATACAATAACAAAATGACCACTGAAAACGCTAAAGCTCACCGCATTTAACGCTGTAGATGAATCTCGCGAGACGGCAACGTATGGTAGGAAGCCACCAGACAACGTTACCCCTAAGGACGTCAATAACTGTGGTGGCTTCTTACCAACCATAAAATTAGGCGTCGAATCACGAGTGATGCTGAGGCGAAACATTTCCGTTTCCGATAGCATATTATATCTTTAGTGTAGGTACATAATATTTCACGTATAAAACATTATTGTTAAATATTGAAACATTATATAAATATAACATAGGTGACATAGGTATTATGATTTTAATTTTAAGGAGATGCCTTCTATAATTAACCCTGAAGCATAAATAATGATTGTAAATAAATAAAACATAAGTAATTAGGTACGTGTTAAATTGTAATACTTTCGTCTAAGCACCAGAACTGTTATGTAGATATTGTACTGTTGTGTAATAAATATCGATTAAGAAGTCGATTAATAATAAATATCGATTAAGAAGTCGATTAATAAAAAAATAAGTCTTCTGTACTCAGAATGCTTGTCAGGACAATTCCATTAACACCAAACACGACTCGGTTACGTTGTTTGGTTACCGTGTTCTGTAGGGTCCTTTCCGGTTCCATTCCAGCATCAGACCAGTTTTATGGTACCGTATTCAATAGCACCATGTACATTTGTTTCCTCCTAGTAATTTAACTATCCGTATCGGCACATCTAATCGCTACCTTCGAAACACTGGCCGTTTAGAAGTAAAGTTCTAGTGGCCATCTGTGGTGTTCATCATCAGCTTCCTTACACCAAATCCTATTTACTGAATGTAAATTCTTGACTTTATCAATAAATTACCGAAAGCGCCGTACATGTCCCTATAACATTTGAAGAGTTCCCTCGATTTCTCCAAGATTCCATCATCAGATCCCGACTTAGTGCCAATGGGACCAACTCGGAGTTATACCCTTTCGATTAAAAAAAAAAAATTGAAAATCGGTTCACGGTTCTCGGAGATATCGAGTAACAAACATACAAAAAAAAATAAAAAATTAGTTCGAATTGAGAACCTCCTCCTTTTTTGGAAGTCGGTTAAAAATGGAATTAAATTGTTTGGATCGCGCGTGAGGCTCTTCGCCCTTCGTTCTAGTGGGTCAAAGGGCTAGTGACTGAGCGCACTGCGTAGATGATTTGTATGGAAAATTGTAGATCTACAAAGGAACCGCTAAGAGTGCTGTATTATTCTCCATATAAATCGTTTACGCTGTCAATAACGAGTATGCCGGTCATGTTAACTCATGGTAAGGATACATAGTTTGGGCCGGATATTCGGCCACTAGTATACATGTATACTGCATGTACACAGGGTGTAACCGGCGGTGTACCAAAAACTGAAACCATAGCCTCAGACCAGTATTCTGAGATGGTGAATGGTGAAATATTCCTTCGATAAATTCCAACATGGAATTTCACTTCTACCAAAAATTGGTACCTACTTATGCATCCGATATACAATCGCTAGGCCTCAAATTCGAGCCCAGTCGCACAAGAACGGCAGCGCTGCGCGGTGTGTCTGTCTCGCTCACTTGTATAGCCTCCGCGCTCGGATCTCTCGCTCAACCGCTCGCCGCGCCGCTGGTCGCGAAAAGTCGTGGCATCTCCGTAAGATTCCAACGGAACAAAACATCTTGTTTCGATCGCGTTCACATTAGCCATATACATATAAATAACATTGCAATAAACGCGTTCGAGGTTTTTTGCGTTTGAAACAAACTTACACTAGAGTCTCAACTTTTTGGTTCGTATTTTTTTTATCTCCACCTCCCGATGATGCCGTGGTTACGAGTTATTTGACGCCTTATTGTTCGAGATTTGCTAAGCAATGTTATTGTTTTAATTAATATGGATTTCCACAAAGTGACTGATTTCAATAAATTTTTACGACGTTTAATTTATCAGCAAGCGAGCCATTGATATTGATACTGTCTAACCAAGTTACTGTAATTGACCAAGTACACGTGTTAGAAATTCCAATATGTTTTCCAATCGCTTAGAAAGTTAATCTACACTAATTGCCCGCCCGGTGCGGTTGAAATATGACTCCAGCAATAGATTCAGAGATTTAGGGGCGTCATAATATTTAAGGATTATTGTAAAAATTACAGGAGGCTGTTTAGGCTATTAGAAATGATGTGTGTATCACCCATAGACGAAACTAGACCCGACATAATATGCACATAACTTTTGTAGTTATTTCTAGGCAGTTCATCAGGTCCAACCAATCTAAGTTCCGTCAATGTAATTTATCATTCAAGCCCTTAAAAAAAATTATACCGACATAATTAGGTAATTTATTTTTCAAACCTATTCGGTGTATGTTATGTTTGTATAGTCACTTTTATATACCTAGTACAACGAACAGTTTTAACCTACTTATAATATTTAAAGAAATAACCCCTAACTCCTAACCATTAAGGATTAGTACCTTCCATCTTTAGCTCAGCATAATGAGATGATGACTACCAGACACAAACATTGAATTACATTATAAAATACATGAAAAACATTGTTAGTGCTTATTATATTTGATGGTTGCTCACTATTACCCTTGCATCCCATCATCAGATATCGGCATTGTGACAATAGGACCACCTCAGGAGTATATTCTTAAAAAAAAAAAAATTTTGAGGATCAGTTCACAATTGGCGGAGAATTCGCGTAATAAAAACAACAATATACCTACAGTCTAATTGAGAACCTCTTTTTTTATTGGTTGAAAATCTGCCTACAACGATCTGATTGTCATAATTAACGTACTGATGTACTTATAGGCATATGTCATTTGATAGTAAATTACAGTGTTATTAGTTCATATATTTAGGTACCTACATAATGACCAGTATAGTAATTAGTGGGTATAGTTCATATATTTAGGTACCTACATAATGACCAGTATAGTAATTAGTGGGTATGTAGCACTCAGAGCTCAATTAGATTGGCATGCAAAGGCTAAAACAAGGAAAATCAAAGACAAGTGACTTGTCGCTTACATCAGCGGAATCTGAAGATCAAATGTGATATAAAACTGCAAGTGTGCAAGATATGTTCAGACTGCACAGATAATTATAAAAGAAATGTTTGCTGCTGTCGCTAGTTGGTCCGTCGGAACTTCTATATATCTGTACCTATCAGCCACAGACGTCCACTGCTGAACATAGGCCTCCCCCATGACTCGTCACAAAATGCGATCCCGTGCAGATCGCATCCATTGATTCCCCGCTACCCTCACGAGGAGGGCTATGCTCGGCGTTTCTTTGCGCGACAAAATCAGAAATGAGGATATCCGCAGAAGAACCAATGTAACCGACATAACTCGAAAGATTGCACGGTTGAAGTGGCAACGGGCAGGCCATGTAGCCCGGAGAATGGACGGCCGTTGGGGCAGCAAAGTCCCAGAGTGGCGACCACGTATAGGAAAGCGCAGCGTGGGTCGACCCCCGACTAGATGGACGTAGGAAATTACCACAAATAAATTAAGACTCCAACTTCACGACTCTCAGGATGATACCGGACCTCACTCTTATTTATTCCACGATTTAACAATCTTCGTAGTGTAATTTTTAATAATATTATTAATGCCTCTCGCACTTGACATTGATAATGATTATAATAAGCATGTTTCTGCGCAGTTACGCCAGCTGTTCACATCGCATTATGTGCATGACGGCAAAGCAAACACCAAGTTTATGTCTTTGTATTTACTTTACCTTCGTTTTATATATTTATCGCATTAATCCAACGGCAAAAGACATCTAGACGTACGATATACTGTAAACGTACAGTCTATTCACAGCTTGAGCAGTCTCATCCATTATTTTGGACAAGAGCCTAAGTCAGTATTTCCGACCAATATATGACCCACAAAATTTGAGGACCAAAATAAATAGAAAAAAGTGCAAAATCAGATCATAGAGTGACGGGTGCTTTATCATTTTAACTATCGCCGGACAGACTTGACCATTGGCCTGCTGGTCATTCCATTACCAATTTAAGAGGCCTTATTCCTTTTAAAATGCTGATTGTTTAGACATTTTTCTCTATGATGAAACATGTTTCTCCACACATATTATTGATGTACCTAGAAGAAGGCTATTAGGATTTATTGGTATATATTTAAAAACCTACAGTTTGAATTTTCATTGATAATTTTTGTTTCAAAAACTACTCGAAATTGACAAAATTCACGTGGAAAATTCGTTTCTACAACTTATTTTCGACTGCACGCAATGAAAGCATGAAATAGCTATGTTACTACCAAGAACTCGGGGAAAAGTATTAATATTCACTTAAAAAATTTGGTTGAATTTATCAATATATTTGTCATAATATGAAAAAAATATTTTTTTAAAGGAATAAGGCCTCTATTGTACACAAACAATGATTAAAATAGGATTCTAACGGGTCATAGTGGTCGGAATTAGGATTTTTATCACCGTGTGTTTGTGAAAATATATTTATTTATTTATTTAAACTTTATTGCACAAAAGAAAAAACTTAACGTACAAAAGGCGGACTTAATGCCATGAGGCATTCTCTACCAGTCAACCTTAGGGCAAAGCAGAGAAATTGTAGGCGGTGCATCAGACAACATAATTACATATAATTAAAATACTCATATTAGGTACATACATACATATAATATACATATATATAAATAGATACATACATAAATATATACGACGATGAAACAAACCAAGCAGATATACTATGAGACTTCAGTTCTGCCAGCAAAGAAACTTCGCACGGCCCTTTTAAATGCCAACTTACTCGGAGCCTGTTTGATTGTGAGAGGAAGACCGTTCCAGAGGCGAGCCACTTGCAAGGAGAAAGAATTAGACATGAAACCAGTACGGTGAAGAGGAATAGAAAGGGCAAGATTGCCGGAAGAGCGAAAATTACGGTTACGAGTGGATTCAACATAGCAGAAAAAGGTTTTCAGGTATTCAGGAGCTTGTGGATCATTGAGTATTGAAAAGAGAGTGCAGAGCATACGAATATTGCGTCGTTGACGGATGGGAAACCAGCCAAGCTGAGAGCGGTAAGAAGAAACGTGATCATATTTACGGAGACAGAAAATAAAGCGAATACAATTATTAAGAAGTCGATCCAACTTATCAAGAAGATCCTCATTTAAGTCCGGATAACAAACATCACCATAATCAATTATGGGTAGTAATAGTGCATTTACAAGCAATACCTTAGTTTTGATAGGCAAGAAATTTTTCAGTTTGTTGAGAGCATGAAGCGAGCCAATGACTTTCCGGCTAATTTCACCTACCTGCACCCTCCAGCTCAGTGTGCTATCTAAGTGAACACCTAAGTCCTTAACACTAGAACTAAAAGGAATAGGCGTTCCGTTGAAATTTACAGGAGTTACAGAATCCTGGTCAAGTTTAGCAAGCTGACGAGAGCTGCCAATGATAATAGCCTGACACTTTGAGGGGTTTACAAACAAACCAAATTTCTCAGACCATTGTTGGATGTGTAAGAGATCCAGGTTTAATTTGTTAATTGTGTCAGTAATATCAGACACTTTACATTGGTCGTAAAGTTGTAAATCGTCAGCATAAAGATGGTAAGAACAGCGAAGACCAGGGGTGATAAAGTTTACAAAAAGAGAAAATAATAAAGGAGAGAGAATTCCTCCTTGAGGTACACCAGTGGCAAGGTCGCACCAATCAGACAAAGCCCGATCTACACGGACTGCCTGCTGGCGCCCACAAAGATATGAAGCAAACCAGCCAAGAGCAGAAGAAGACACATTAAGATGGCTGAGCAAGGCAAGTAGGATCTCATGGTCAACAGTATTGAAAGCGTTAGAAAAGTCAATGAGAACAAGTACTGTGACCAATTGATCCTCCATGCCCCGCCTAACATCTTCAGTCACTTTGAGAAGTGCAGTACAAGTACTGTGGCTGGGACGAAAACCAGACTGAAAGGGGCTCAACAGTTTGAAAGAGTGTATAAAGCTAGAAAGTTGCTTGTGAGCCACCGCTTCAGCAATTTTTGATAAAAAAGGGAGAATTGAAATTGGCCTAAAGTTACTAAGTGATGTGGGGTTGCTAATTTTAGGTAAAGGAATAACGAACGCGCGACGCCAGAGAGAAGGAAAGTCACCATTAAGCAGCGAGGAGTTGATGATATCGGTTATTATGGGAAGCACACAGTCCAGGACTGATACCACCATATAACGCCCAATATCATCACAACCAACAGCTTTCGATTTAATTTTATTGATAATTTTTTTAACATTAGCGTCAGAAGTGGGATAGAAAGAGAAGATATCAGAGACAGCAACGGGCATTGATGAAATATCAGAAAGAGTACTACTCTTAACATGATAATCAATGGAGGCGGAAGTAGAAAAATGTCTGTTTAAATCGTTTAGCGAAAAGGAAGTGCCATCGAAACCGTTACTAGGTTTACCTAGACCAAGCGACTTAACAAACTTCCAGACATCGGCCATCGAAGAAGAGGATACGTTCTGGTGAATGAATCGGCGCTTCGCTGTTCGCACCATCTGGTTACATCGGTTACGAGCTGCCTTAAAAATAGTCCAATTGTCGTCAGTATACAAATATACTCCAAAATCTAAAAATACCAGATTCAACAACCACCGAGAATGATGTCTCCGGTGGCTAGACTGAACAGCGCCACCAGCCCGTCTAGCACAAGTATGCTTCGCGACTCATGTCGTGCGAGATAGCGCTACCCGTCACCCTCTCACATTACTGCACAAAAAGAGACGGGCAATTATCTCGCGCGAGAAATAGTCGCGTATGACAGTTATGCTGGAGGTGCTGGGGTGCTTTCTACCGGTGAAACTTTCGGACCAAAGCCTCCGATCATCCGAAGACATTATTTTGAACGGTTTTCCTTTTGTTTCCAGATGGTGCTAAAAGAGTAATTCGGAATGGGGCAAGCGGGCAGCCAGCCGGCGCAGGCGCCGCCGCCGCGCCACCACCGTGCGCACACGCTGCCCCACGAGCCGCTGCGTCACGCTCCCAGGGTGAGTCCATGTTTCCTTCCTTTACTTCAGTAATCTCGTAACTTCTCTTCCTAACTGGTTGTACAGTAGCCGGCAAACAACTTGAACCAGAATGGCGGATCTGCGCATGTAAATTTGTACGTAAATCGCCTACTGCGCAGTCAAGGTCACGCTCAAGTTGTTTGCCGGCTACTGTATCTCTCCTACACTTCTTCTGGCACCAAATAATCTTACAATGTTCAGACCTTACTCACCCCTCCCACGATTTATTCGTATCAACATTATTCTATAGTTTGGTCCTTATCTTCAATAATAATATCGGACAACCCCACACAAATCGATCTAGTCTCACAGTCACAGTACCTACATGCATGACCCGAGCACAAATATTCGAGTTCATCACACAAATATCCCTTCCCGGGATTCGAACCCAGGACCGCCGGCTCAGCTTTACCACTGCGCCGACCGCGTCGTCAAAATCTTAGACTGATTCAATCTCAATTTCGGATGCAAGTGCCATTTTCTCACCGATGCCTCCTTTTAATGGGTAAAAAGGGTTACACAATGCGCCCTCATCTTTTTCTCCCGGGTTAAAGATTCAAAATAAACGGTACTACCGTAAATATGCCTCAAGTAGTACCCTTCAAATTTCAGGTGCTCCCGTCGCTGACGGAATCCCCGCGGCTGCGCAGTACGGACAACGGTGCCATCTTGCATTCCGGAGGAACCATCAGCGGCCGCCGGCCCGCCTCCATCGTGCCCGAGACCACCAGGACGCCTCACGGTCATGTCGTAAGTGTCTATATGTAATACTTATGTAGCGCCGTTGGTTCCTATGTCGCCATAGCCATCTCAAGGGAAGCACTATCCACCGCCTAGCCTATATTATTTCACGATGCCCAGTCCGTCGCACTTCTGCCAAAGTTAAATTTAACAGTTGGAAGAAAACTGTCTCGAAAACCAAGACTCTTTTTTTTACTTAGCCATTTATTGTTTAATATACTCATGTATTTAATGTATTTATTTGTTTATCGTGTATGTATTCTTTTTTCTACGTTTGGACCTACTAATACACAGAAAAATTTCAAATTCTCCGCTACCCAAAGGTTGCCTGGAAGAAATCGCTCTTTATCTCTCTTGCATTGCATTGTATTTTATTGTAAGCCAAAGAAGTTCAAAGCAGTTGTAGCCGGACAGAATGAGAATGGATGAGAATGTTTATTTGTCCATCAGGATAAATTTCAGTTCCCACTACTCTCGTACATGATAGTGACAATAACAGCCCACTGAAGGAGTAAGAGTATGGTTAACTGGTAGAGAATGACTTATAGTATAACTCCGCCGTTTATACTATGTACCTACTAATTTGTACTGTCCAATAGATAAATAATAAGAAGTCTAAAAACTTAACGGAGACAATACATAACCAACGGATCCCAAATATGGACCTTGTATTCGCACGCAACATGAATTTTATTTTCATGAAGATGTTCCGCTTCCTATAATGACAAGAAAGGTGGTAACATCATAAAAAAGTTTCCGGGAGACTTCTTAATATAGAAATAAAGGCTATTATTTATTCATCTCCTAACGTCGATACGGATTGAGTACAATGCTCCTCGGATTTAGTACCTAATAATTTTGGAACTTAATTTTAAAACAGTTATCTTAATCGTTATCGCAACAAAAACGGGCTCTAAAACCAAGCTGACTCCCAAGCCTTTACGATGGGTAAATTTTTTATTCACCTGCAAATCAAATGAAATGGTTTGCTATAAGCAGAATATGAAAATTATCTCTAGGATCTAGATTTATATATATTATCATCATCATAAATTTTAGAGTCAGTCGCTTGTCAGTGTAGCTAATGTAATATAAATATAACTGTCTCCATCTATCCCTATCCATAGCCAACTCTTTGATTTCCCTATATGACATGACGTTTACCTATTAAAAAAGAGGTCTAATTTTCTAATGGTAAATGTTTTTAGCACGCCAGCGCCTACCGGTCCCGCTCCGCCGGCGCCACCAGCGACAGCGAGCTGCGGGCCCGAGAGAGGGACCCACTGCACCGCTCTTACACCAATCTAGACATGCGGCACAATGACAGTAAGTCAAATACCAATAATATCACAAGATCAAGAGAACGATAGCCAGACGATACACGATTTCTGTCGCGCACGATCTTAGAGCATAGACAAAGTCCTTTAAATACCTACTCAAAGCGCACGATAGAGATGGTAAATTAAGACAGTAGTGTTATACTTTAAAATTGTCCCTAATTGGTTACCCCTGTTTTACAGATGGCAGTATAAACAAGAGGTTCGGCTCCGAGCCCGACTTGCGGGAGGAGGAACCGAAGCAGAGGTGCAAGAAGCACTTCAGAAAAAAGTACCGAGCTCCTCCACCACCTACTAATGAGGTGAGTTCAATGTTTTTCTAACTATCAAACTGGTTAATGAGCGGACTACGGCATCTGGTTTCTTTTTGAGTACCATAATCAAGCAAATCAACAGTAATGACATCCACATCATTTAAAAATCGCAATAAATACTTAGAATTCAATTATATTCGAAGTAACAAAGTACATATACGGGTACATAAAAAAACCAGTTCAAGGTTGTTAGCTGATATACTCTTTTTTTTTTTTCAGCATCGCGAGGGTTCATCGCCAGATTCCAGTGAAGGGAACGCGAGACCAGAACCCCAAAGGAAGCTCCGACTCTTCAGGACGAGGCACGAGACGAAGAAGCTCAGCCATGAGCCTGAGGTCGCGAGGAACTCCTACATGGCCTACAAGTCTTTGGAAATTGATCAGTCCTTTGAAAGACGATACAGGTCACCTTGTAAAGACAAGGAACAACACTTCAAATACCCTGATACTCATGATATGATTCAGAGTACAGCATCGTTGAAGAGAGAGGAACATATAATACAAAGTAAACAAGACTTCAGAAAGAGGACAGATAGAGTTAGTGGATGTAGAGCGAAAACATCTAAAACAAACGACAGCGAAGCATGGAAAACACCACTGCTGAATAGAAATTTTAGACATTCAGAACGATTTAAAAAGGTAGAACAAGAGCAACCTGTTTTGAGGAGAGAAAAGACTTTTGACACGCTGATCTCGAGTGAACGAGACAGCGAATCTCCAAGAACAATGCACGAGAGCAGGATGAAAGCTCTAGGAGAACAGTTGAAAGGATCTAGACTCCAACCGAGTCAACCTTTGGGAAAATCTCTTCCTTCACTATTAACTAAAAATAATGAAGAAAAAGATGAATTTCAAGCAGAATTGAAAAAGGCAACAAGTAGAATAAGAAACGAATTAGGGACTAAAATTAATGTAAGTGAAAATAAAACTAGTCATAACAAAACGATGCAGAAACCAAACCCAACGAAAACACCGAGCAAAGTCAAAGAGTCTAGTCTAAAAACGAATGTTAGCAAACCAGAAACGAAAACAGCTGTAAGTAGGAGACCATTAACTAGAGTTACTGAAAGTAAAATTAAGACGACGGTAACGCAAAACAAAGTCAATACTAAACCAGGTGTAACTAATGGAGACGAAACGAGTAAAGAGAAAAGTAGAACGATACCTGACAGAGGACAGGCATCAGGGAAAGAGTCTACCCCAGAACACTCTCCGACAAGAAAAATCACGCCGGTACAAATTCATTCAAAGGAAAAGTAAGTGTTATATTTTTCTTGTAAGTCAAACCAATAATCAGTCCCATCATCACATAAAATTTTATGGATTTTCAAAAATTGGGATTCTCGTTTTAACTGTTTATACTTTCACAGTTCTTTATCAATTAAGACTAACGCCTACTGTACAAACCAATTTGCTGTGCAAAAAATTAAGCATACGAATTAGGGTTAATGGCTTCATCATTCGTTTCAGACAAAAACCGGCCCCCTCAAAGCAGTTCTACTTCGGCATGATCGAGAGCAAGCAGTTTGAAACCCATGATCATCTGAAAGACTTCCCCGGACTTGGCAGTCCCATCATCGAGGAGATCAGCAACTTTCATGCCATCGAACAGAAGCTGCTGGGCTACCACGCCGAGGACGCAGAGTTCGAAGAGTTCAACGCCAAGCTCAAGGAAGACTGCAAGGTTAAGAACTGTAAGTGCATTATGATAAGTCTTATAAAATTCATACCCTGGTTCCAATAAAGAGATAAAACCTCTTCTGAAGATCTGACCGTTTCGTGTGAAAAGATGATCATGAGGGCCCGAATCTTTGCGGTTGGTTATTTACTGTCGGACTTACACACCGCCCTTACTAGTTTATTTTAGCTAGGACGGTGTGATTATGATTTTGAGCTCAAGCTGATAATTAGATTTCAGAAATTTCGTATTGTGGTCAATAAACTCAAGAAAGAAAGATTGAAGACGTAAATCTCACCTTTATTCGACTACAGAGTAAGAAGTCTCCTCACGTTGCCAATGTTTCAAAGAGTGACATTGAAATTTACGTTATTTTCTTTTCTACTTCTTACCATTTCTGGTTCGAATACCTATATGTATATAAGCTAATACAGCCACTTTTCGCTCTAGTGTCGTCAGAATCAGCCCTATCATCAGACGCGTCGGATTCAGACGGTTCGCTGGGCATAGCCCTGCGTCTGAGGCCCACGTTACCCAAAAAACAGCGCGCCGTGCCAAGGTTCTCCCCAGCCGCTGCTTGGAGACAGCTGGCGACGCTCGACGCACACCTCGCGTCAGGTATACTTTCATTTGATCTATGCTTTCATCTATATATTCTATATGTATATGTCTATTGTCAAATCAAACATATTCCTATAATGATGAATGCACAGAGATTTTGATTTTTATGATGGTAAATCAAATCTGATCTATTAAAAGTTCCCCGTGAATGAAGCCTTGGACTAGTTATTTCTTGTTTTTGACATTGTTATAGTTATTTTTATTATTTGACGATCATGATGTGAATACTTATAATTTTGACTACTTAATGCAAATGTATACAGTTATTTTCACATAAAATAAATGAATCTGAATCTGAATCTGAATCTCAACAATGTTTCTTGGGAAAGCCCAGGACTTGAAGCATTTCAAATTCATAATCAGATTCACATACATGTTGTTCTTAACGGACAAAATACATTATCAACATAAACAATGAAGTCGAAATTTTTAAAATCAAAATATTCTGTGATTTTTAAAATGATTCCAGACGACTCTTGGGTACGGGTGTACCCAAGAGTCGTCCGGGATCAATTGCTGCTATAGATGTAGTTTTTAAACAAATACTAAACGTATCAATAAATTTAATTCTACAGAGACGCAACCGCTAGCGGTAGAGACCAAGGTGTCAGCGGACATATCGGCGGAGTCGTCGCCGCGGTCAGATCAGTCGGCTGACAAGTCAGGAGATTCAGGCATCTCGGGTGATCACGCACACAGCGATCAGAGGATCGAGTCTCCTTCTAGACATGTAAGTGAATTTAAGTTTTTTACTCAAATAATCTGGGTATATTCGATCGTAAGCCATCCTCCGGTAATTTTCATACACAAATTTACCGGTTTTCATTCGCTACACCCTACCCTTATATGCAACATTATGTAGGTCTATGCAAAATAACGATATCCACTCCATCATCCATCTAGTGGGAACCACAAACCAAGTCCAATGCTTATTTTAAAGAAATACTTGGACTAGGTGACGTGTTCACAACAATTGACAACATTTCATATTTATAACAGGTGGAAATTAATATAGAGATCGACAGGGCTTTATGTCGTATACCTTAAAAAAAATCTTTGAATTTATTCTTCTGTAATATTTTCTTCGGTTTCCGCGACTGTCACACATTTAAATAAAACCGAAAACGTTTCAGTACCTTTACAGATACCGTTGTCAAAGGTACTGAAACGTCAGGGAGGCTCAAATAATTAATATACGCGATATAATCCGTTTAAATTGTTTTATTTAAATTTATTCTTCTGTATTTAAAGAAATATAAGAAAATACATCAAATAACTGCAATCTAAGACAATACGGTCTGAATAGGGTTGTTGTGTAAACCAAAGAGCGAAAAAATATATATTTTTTTATTTGACGTTGACAGATGACAGATGCATACCGAGTTTTATTAAGTTTTTTTTTAATAAGAAAACCGACTAAAGTAACCGTTCCATTAAGTTCAGGTTTTGGTGTTGCCACATTTTAAAATGAGTATGTTTTTATAAATTGATAATAAAATAAATAATCATCTCAGAAAATAAATAAAAACAGAGATTACTTCATCTTTTTAAGCAGAATTCAGAAAATTAATAAAATGATAGTCTTAAAAATAT
The DNA here is from genome assembly GCA_905147355.2 of Apotomis turbidana. Lineage (NCBI taxonomy): Eukaryota > Metazoa > Arthropoda > Insecta > Lepidoptera > Tortricidae > Apotomis > Apotomis turbidana. The sequence continues at coordinate 1,618,948 of LR990283.1, forward strand.
GAAATGTTGTCAATTAACAATCTGCTTAATGATAGCTATCTACGTTATCATTCAGTCCTCGTACATAAAATGGATTGGCTTTTGCATATAGCGGGGCTTTGCACTAGATTGCAAATAATTCAATTAGTCGCATTTGACCGCAATTCTAAGGTAGAAGGAGAACTGTGCTATTACTAAAGAAACGGGGACTTTATAATAATATTAAACCTAGTTTCTACAGATTTAAGGTAGTTTAATAAAGAATAATGTAAAATTTCACCAGGCTCCTGAGACGACGCCAGCCTGGACCCCACAGCAGGACCTCGGCGACAGCAGCTCCGACGGCGTGGGGGGCGCGCTCCACCTGCACAGCCCCGGCATGGGCGTGGTCACCTACAGCCCCGGGGCGCAGCCCTTCAGCCTGTCGCTGCCGAGGGACCAGGACAAAGTGAGTAGGACGTGGGGTGGAGTACGCGGGACGTTAGGGATGTGCTCCGAGGTGGTATCGTTTGTTAAGGATGGAGATATTTTATTTGTTTTTACTTTCGAGGCTTGCAGATACTAATGCTGGTTGTTATCCACAATTAATATTTATTATGTAAACTGACCCTTCCACCATGTGGGACAAAGAGCCTGGAAGAGAGAGAGAGAGAGAGGGAGAGAAGTGCAGCATAAGCTTGATTTACATATAGGGAAAACATTACATTATTGTAAAGGCTGGTAAGTAAGCAATAGACAGGACTAAGTTCGAGAGCTGGTCCGAAGGGGAGGCTGGATATGAGTAGGTAGTCAAATTCGGTAACCGTTTCAATATTACTGGAAAGGAATTATATATTAATATAAGTTAACTTAAATATCCAAACAACCTTACCATCTCGAAGCAAGATTTAACTAAATGTTTTTCTAAATTTAACTAACACTGTAACTAACAGACTAATTTTGGCTCTAATTGATCCTGAACTCCCGTGTACTGGCTGAGGAGGAGTAAAGGCAGCAATACTTACTTTAACTCTCTCACTCACTTCAAATATCAACACTTACTAACCACATGCATAAAATTAATCATCCTCATCTTTACTATATTGATTACTAATTAAAACTGATCTTTCTCATTAGTATTCTGGGTCTTTTTCTATTTTAAATGTTGTAGTACATATGTTAGTTATCTCATTTAAATTTTTTATCCCCTAGTTCTTCACAACATTACCTATATTTCAAGTGATTTAATTTTATCTTTACTTCATTAACTTACTACCTTCTATCGTAATCTATTCACATCTTAAAGCTTCATAAACCTTTATTCCTCGTCAGCTCATCATATCATTAAGAACTCCTTCATCTCCTCATAGTTTAAAGGGATGTCGTGCTTCTACGAATGCTTCCAGGGCAAGCAAATACAACAAGGATTCAACAGTCTCCAGAAACTTCGGAAGTCTGTGTCAGGAGCTCTGGGGACGGCGTTGGGTTCTAGAAGATTCGATTTGGAGCATGAGCCAATGCTACAAGAGCCTGAACAGAATTGGTTTCTTACAAAGTCAGCGCCAAATTCACTGAGCAATCCACTGCTGTATCAGCCTCCCGCGAGAGCGAAAGCTACTGAGGATGATATCAAGGAGGAGAATTCTACAGCGCCGTCAGAAAAGGTAGGTACAATCGACTTATGAATATGAGACTCAACAACATTCCATTCACTTACACTTTTTTTTAGACACAGTTTTCTGTTGCTCAGTCACCGACAGGGTTGACAGACCAAAAGTTAAAGCAAATTGTTTGACCACTCTTCGTCGGTTTCAATTTTGTCAGAGTGGTCGTGGTCATCATTTCAAAAGTTGGTGGCAAGCTTCACAGCACGCCGCCATACTTTCCTGATAGCCGCCTTCCTCGCGCATTTGTGTAGTGACGATTTATTTGCGTAGTGACGATGCGCCATTTATTGCAGCTTTTATTTGATCTGTACATCTCATAGGCGACCTTATCGTGTCTCAACCATACCCTGTACCACAAGTACCAACAGAGTTCATCTTTACTCCTTGTAATGAAGAGAAACAGCGCAAGTTCATGACTACTCAAATAATGTAGGTATCTTTTTCATTCATGTCTCATCAGAGAAGTCACGGCTGGTCAGCACCGTGTGGCTGGCTTATCTGGGTTTATTGGCCTTTTATTTTTAAGAGTAACTATTTATTTCCATCCAGGAGGAGCCAGTACCCTGGCGGCCCGGCATCAACTACCTATCGTGGGGCGGGCACGTGATGTACCTCCCCCCCGCGCCCGCGGCGCCCGCGCAGCCGTTGTCCATGCTCGGGCCCATCGACCGACCCGTCAGGTAACATCAAACTCTACAAAAAAGAAAAAAATTCGTTAAACGGTTTACACAGTATAATATACAGAAGTGTAGGTACTTACTGTTATTAATTGTTTACAACAATTTGTAAAAGCAAAGCGGGCATAACTCCCAATTCACGAAAGCATCGACATTTGCTCTAAAAACAAAGGAAAACTAGGTTGAGCGGCGACATAATCAAGGTCGCAGGAAGGGATTGAATGCGTGGGGCCCGGGGTCCCAGTGAATGGGAAATGCATGTGGAGGCCCTGATCCAGCAGTGGATAGATACGGACTGATGATGATGATGATGATGATGAAGAGCTAGATTTACAGAAGAATAACAAGTTTGTCCATTTGAGATTTTACACCTCATCATCTGTTTTTCGCACTAAGTATATATCGACAACCTGCATTTTCATCTCTGCTTGCTTTTACGATAGTCCATTCTTAAGCCTCTAAATCTAATAAAACGTTATGAAATGAAAACAATAATTTCGACGTAAGAATATCATTCTCCCTGCACCAATTTTTATTATATCTTTAAGTTCTCATGATTTATCGATAAACAAGTTATTTAGTTAACATTCTATCCGCCATTTATACCCTACATCCTACATGTGATGACAATCTATAAGTACCATGTATTAAAGTAGTCCTGCATAAGTAGACTAGAAGGTGCCCGCAATATCGTCCTTGTAACGCTTCCTTCTTTATCGTAGTCGGGTAAAAACCCATCTTTGGATGTCCAACTATCCCTGTGCAAAAATTGATTAAAATTCGTCATCACGAATCGTCTCGCGCGTAGGTTCGATGACTTCCAGCCTCCCGAACAAGCAGGATTCCGAAAAGGCTTTAGTACCATAGACCACATCCATACGCTGCGACAAGTTATACAGAAGACCGAAGAGTATAACTTGCCACTATGCTTGGCGTTTGTGGACTATGAGAAGGCCTTCGATTCGATCGAGACTTGGGCAGTGCTACAGTCTCTCCAGCGGTGCCATATTGACTATCGGTACATCGAGGTGCTGAAGTGTTTATATAAAAACGCCACCATGTCGGTTCGAGTACAGGAGCAGAGCACGAAAGCTATTCCTCTGCAGCGAGGCGTAAGGCAGGGAGACGTTATTTCTCCGAAACTGTTCACCGCCGCATTGGAAGATTCGGCATCAACATCAATGGCGAATACATTACTCACCTTCGGTTTGCCGACGATATTGTGGTCATGGCAGAATCGCTGGAGGACCTCGGCACAATGCTCGATGGCCTTAATAGAGTTTCCCAACAGGTAGGTCTTCGGATGAACATGGACAAAACAAAGGTAATGTCGAATGCCCACGTTGCACCCTACCCAGTAACGGTTGGGAGCTCTACCCTCGAAATTGTTGACAAACATGTTTACCTGGGACAAGTAGTCCAGTTGGGTAGGTCCAATTTTGAAAGGGAGGTCAATCGACGAATCCAACTCGGCTGGGCAGCGTTCGGGAAACTACAAAATATCTTCTCGTCCAACATACCTCAATGCCTAATGACGAAAGTCTATAATCAATGTGTGTTACCAGTGCAGTGATGACATACGGAACAGAAACGTGGCCTCTTACTGTGGGCCTTTTAAGGAAGCTCAAAGTTGCACAGCGCGCTATGGAGAGGGCTATGCTCGGTGTTTCTTTGCGAGATCAAATCAGAAATGAGGAGATCCGTGAACGAACAAAAGTCGCTGATATAGCCCAACGGATTAGCAAGCTGAAGTGGCAGTGGGCGGGGCACATAGCACGTAGAACTGACGGCCGATGGGGCAGTAAGGTTCTCTAATGGAGGCCACGCACCGGCAAGCGCAGCGTAGGACGTCCACCCACAAGATAAACAGACGACCTGGTAAAGGTTGCAGGAAGCCGCTGGATGCAGGTCGCTTCCAACCGGCCGATCTGGAAGTCACTGGGGGAGGCCTATGTTCAGCAGTGGACGTCCTGTGACTGAAATGATGAAGGATTTTTCCTGAAATAATGAGTATGGAGTTCACAGAAAACAAATTTCGAATTTTATAATTGCACCTATAGAAATGTTTCTAAATTACTAAAATAACAACAAAGCTAGCATGCTAGAAATCAACTTCCGTTATTAACACCATGTACATCCATAAACTCAAAGTGTTGATTACCTATCAACCGGCTTAATTACAAGTCGTGGTCGTTAAATTCTCACTCCATCAACTCGCCGTTTTCAATTATTCTTGTCTATTTCCATTGACTTCCTCATTTCGCGTCATTACAACACTATTCAGTGGATAATACTCTCTTCAGTTATTGATTATTTATAAAATACAATAATTCTTAATAGGATACTTGAAACGGATTTTATATCTCATGTTCGTTGAACATTCTTGAAGTTTCAGTCTTTAGAATGTGAAAGCAGTCTTCAGATGAAGTAATCCTATTGGGTCTTAATTCCTCGCTATGCACTCTCACAGATCTCTGGTGAAAACGCAGCCTAACTCATACGCGATTTCGAATACCGTGATTCTTCAAACACGGTACGCTCCATCCAGCTGCGCGTGAGTGGAACCACACTCTTGTATGTTGATAATTCAAATTGTACTGTGTGTTGTAGCCAATCAGTAAAATTAAGTAACATAATTTCAAGACTATACTCGTCCTAGACTGTGTTACATATTGTTTTTATGTTACCATATCCTATTCTCGTTGTTGTAGGAGTAAATCGAGCGGTTCCCTAGAGGTGGCTGCGCGAGCGGCGCGCGCAGCGGCCCTGGCGAACGAAATGCGTGAGCGTGAGCGCTCGGCGTCACCTGATGTTGCGCGCGCGCTGCCGGCGCGAGTACAACCTGTGCCTGAGGTAAGATAGTTACAGTAAAACACTTCGCTGTCATAGCTGAGACACGTCCATGGTTAGACAAAAGCCCCAAGGATCTTCACGATGGATGATATTGCCGGACATCAGTACTGTTTTTATCAACACGTGCTTGTTTATCGACTCTTCATCAACCGCTCATTCCCTGACAACGCGACTCCTGCTAAGGTCTGAAGGTACTTACCACCATTCTCTGGCATATAGGACAAGCCTAATAATGGTTTTATAGACCAATAATTATTTTAATTTAATCGTCATCGCCATGTTGGGGCCACACATGACACCCAGTAATTTTGAGTCACCGGTGAGCGGCCATACAAATAAAGTTTCTGTACCTGTAAGACTTACAGTACTTAGTATGTCAATCTTGGCAAGATTTCGGGGGCCACAGTGCACGCATGGCCTTATGATACAAAAAAAATGGCAAACTCGACTCGAAGCTACTGATACTGTGGTTTGGACCATGATTTAGATTTAGAACAACGAATCACTGACATCTTTCATCGTAATATTTTCTTCGCTTTTCGTTTAAACCGATTTAAACGGATTATTTCGCGTATATTAATTACTAGCTGTGCCCCGCGGTGTTACCCGCTCATCCCACGGGAACACTAAGTACATTTATTCGGGATGAAAAGTATCCTATGTCCTTCCCCGGGACTGAAACTATCTATATACCAAATTTCATCTAAATCGGTTCAGCGGTTTAAGCGTGAAGAGGTAACAGACAGACAGGCAGACAGACAGACAGACACACTTTCGCATTTATAATATTAGTATGGATTTGAGACTCCCTGACGGTTAGGTTACTATTCAGTTACCTTTCTCAAAGGTTGACTGAGAAAAACATACTTTTTATCTGTCAATCTTTCATCATACTAGCAAAAATGCAGAAATCAAGACAGTGACCTATAAATAAATGAAAAACGGACAAACTCAGCCATACCCCCTCTATCTATTTCCACAATAAGCTCTAGTAGGTACGCTTGTGTTATGGCACTAGATGACGACATACATACTTACGAGTACATAGATAAATACATAGGTACTTAAAGTCATAGAAAACATTGATAAATCTTCTCAAGACGAATATTCTAACTATTAAATTGACAGATCTGAGAAGCACCAATGCAGAACAAATGTAATGTAGATCAGATCATCAATTTCGCAATCGGCAATAACGGTGACACCATTAGCCATACCTCATTTCGCCGCAGTTGGGTAAGCGCGTCTTTGTGTTGCCTCGCGTGTTAATCGGTTGATTCATGTTGTCGTTAATTCTTTGTTTTGTGTCACGCCTTATCGATCAATCTGAGAGCAGGTGTGGAGTCACACGTATTTCAGAAGTGATCTCAATCTTAATTACTACGTATGCGTATACGTATAAAGATAGACGCAAGTTAAAGAATATGATTTGCTTTTATTTGATGTTTTGTGATGATTTGTTGCTGATATGTTGTTAAACAGGTAAAAGCATATAGGATGAAGTACCTAGGGCCTCCAACCACCCTACACGAAGCTACAAGCATTGTAAAGGCTTTGTTGGGGTTCGCGGAGGAGCTGGGATGGTTAGAATAGCGCTATCCCCCTTTTACGCAAAATAGGCACGTTGGATGTCGACTTGCGAAAAATACACCGCAACTAAAGTAACTCTTTTACGGTCCGTTTATTAGGTATTAGGTATCCTGCATCCGTCGCGACATTTTGCTTATTCTTCTGAAACTATTCGTTTTCGGGTTTTTGCGAGTAGAGTACGCCTGCCATAGGAAACACGGAGGGCAAACGAGCCCGGACACGGTGCCCACCCTGATGGACCGATAAAGTGAAGGGTCCTTCCTCAACCAAGTTTTGCTCGGCCATCGGAGACGCATGAACAAGCACCGGTGGAGCCAGGTCATAGAAACTAGGTGTAGAGCGTCCACAACCGATGACCACGATCCTCAGTCATAAGGGAGCGACTACAGAGAGGGACCCTGCCATTGTCAAACTAGTTTTTAGAAGTTTGGAAAACAAACAAAGCACATGCGATAAACAAAACATTTTCAGTAAGTACAAAGGTTTATTACATTTGAGCCGGAACTGCTACAATCACAAAATATTCTTAATTAATTACCAAAAAAGTGTTTAATTGCGGAACACATTACCAAAAGCTCGTTCAGGCGACATTGTGTTCCCACGTTGCAGCACAATACAACACATTGCTGTGGAGTTTTCCGTGTGGGTTTTAGTCGTAATGTGCAGTACATTAACTTTAAATAGCCGCTGAGATAATCCGGAAGAGAGCATAGATTGATGAATTACGCCAGATTTGTGTGTAGCATTCGGAAGTCAGTAGTCATGGCGGTATTTTCTGGAGGCAAAGAGTAAAGCATTAATAGACGTTTTTTGGCTGATGATGAGAATAAACTATCAGCTAATATCAGGTATTTTGAAATAGTACATCACAGCAAGCGCATCAGTTTCTGAAGTGTAGCCATCAACTACACATTTTGAAGTTACACGATACGACAACGATGAAGTTCAACGAATGATACAGAAGATGCATGTAGATAGGTATTGCTTGTACGGGAATCTTCGCTAACTGGGGAGCGAAAGAAAACCAAGCAGCCTGATTTATTCACAAGAACTAAACACAAAATTACTTCTTAAATAGTCAAAAACTAAACATGGACAATAAATATTAAACCTCAACACTGCTTCTAACAGTAGTATTGTGATGTAACCATACGTTTGGATGTTACACGATCCGACTGCGTCCTTGGTTGACGGATGCGATATTTGAGTCGCTGAGGACTGGGGCTTAGATTTGATAGTGAAATATGAGACGCGGTACTGCCATCACTTTGATCCTTTTTTGTGGATATTTTGTATGCTTCGTATGATACTTAGTTATTTGATCGTGCCAGTGTAATGAAATACTTTACAATTTATACATACTACAGTGTTTGTTTCACGTTCGCTCAGTAAATGAGTGACAAGGCTTGGCACAATTTTTCCAGGACCATTTTAAATTATTTAAGTTTTTCGATAATCCTTGCTGTAAGGATCTACAAACTGCAGGACATGAATTTTTCTTTGATTTTCCCAAAATGCTTTTTAAATTGACGATTTGACAATTCGCAATATTGTTGGCTGAATGGAGCTTTGCCTTCGAAACCTAATAAATAAAACTAGTCGATGGTTGACACTTGCCAATGTCAAGCCGTCCTTATTGTTAGGGGGAAGTCCCCTAACGCCGGACGGCACCTAACGCCGGACACTCGAACTATCTCGGCAACTAGCAACGCGAGCGAATCAAGGACAAGTGGAAACCCCCGCGCCCCTTCCACTTGCCGAGTTGCCGTTGCCGAGCTTCCAGTTGCCGAGCTTCCAGTTGCCGAGATAGTTCGAGTGTCCGGCGTTAGGTGCCGTCCGGCTTTAGAGGACTTCCCCCTACGTTAGGTCTTATTGTCATGTGCCAAATGCTTGACTATCGTAAAGAAAAAACTGATGATAGGCACGCACGAACAGTCTAATCTGCCAGTAAATATCGCACTTACGAATTACAGAAACCATGAAAAAACTATTTTCCTTGATCTATTAACAACGACAACGATTAAAACGACTTTACGTTAATAATAAGGAAGCGTAAACAAAACCATTCACCTGACATGCACAAACGAGATAGCATCAAAACAAAACATTATGCACCATCACGGACGTGAGCAAAGACAATCCGAATTAAATAATGTCAAGAAGAAGGACATAATTCTACCATAGAGTAAATAAACTTCTGAGATACTTCTTAGGTACTCCGATACTACTTTCAGATTCAGTATATATCTTTTCTCCTTCCGTAAACATTTTTTCCCGAAAATCCCGCATCTTTCTTACAAATTCATAATTTGGGAAATGAAGCACCGACTCGATTAACATTAAGACAATCACAGAAATGATGAGATCAGGTAAGCCCTTTGTAAACTCATCCGTGTGTTTGTATTCATGTCTCGACATTATCCGATTTTGACGAGCCGCCAAGCGCACGATCTACGGATCCTGGATTGACTCATTGTTTATGCTGTTCGCGGCATCATTATGAGGACTGGTCTATTTTGGGCCCTTGGGCTGGGAAAGAAGATATTAGATACCTTTTATACGTAGGTAAGATGAATCGACTGCTCGAAATATTTCCTGAATGGAAAAATGGATCATAGCCGTTAAAGAAACCTTTTGAATCCTGTACAAAGCATCCCACCAAAAACATTCTGTAAAAAACTAGCCAAGTCTCGAAAGAGCTGCTTGTTTATCTCTAAAAAGTAATGAAATCTAGACAAAGTCGTACCAAGTCTAAGGTTCCTTACTGCGATTTCTTTATCATTATAGTTAATGTTGTGTGACTAGGCCGTTGAAGGGTACACCAGTATGGGCTATTATCTCGCTTAACAAACATAGGTAGTTACAACAGATATAACATTACGTGTAAACCAAATTGACTTGTAGCGGTTCTGGCGACAGATTGGTGCAATGGTGTCATGGAGCACCTGGTTTTGTACCCTTGTGTACCCTTCAACGGCCAAGTCACACAACATTAACTATAATGATAAAGAAATCGCAGTAAGGAACCTTAGACTTGGTACGACTTTGTCTAGATTTCATTACTTTTTAGAGATAAACAAGCAGCTCCATCGAGACTTGGCTAGTTTTTTACAGAATGTTTTTGGTGGGATTTCACTTCTTTTTGTAGAAACGTGGGCATATTGTCTTATATCAACCTGCTAATTCACTTTAGCAAATTTTTAGAGATAAACAAACAGCTTCATCGAGACTTGGCTAGTTTTTTACAGAATGTTTTTGGTGGGATTCACTTTAGCAAACCTCACGAAATAATAAGCGAAATCAACGAAATGCAAATAATCCCTCCTTATCCCTAGCAAACGTTTCCAAGCGCAGTAGAAGAATGTCGTAAACGACTGTAACGCGGCCGGTTGCCACTTCGCCATATAAGATTATCGGAAAAACAAACGACGGCGCGTTTTAAAATACAGTCAGCGCCATCTACAGACGAGTGCGGGTATCACCGCCACTCTTAGTCCAATGCATTATATTTTGACCAAATTTTGAGCGAAATAAATATTTTGGTGTAATTTGTTTATTTAATTTGTGTAATGTTCGAATAGAATAAAGTTAATCGTTCGACTATTTCTTCTTGTAAACTTGTAAGTATAAGTATAAAAGCCAGTCCAGTCTTGTCCAGAGTTTCCCTTTAATTTTATTTATATGCGTATTAAAAGCAGAAGGGGAGGCATTCGCCCAGCGGGTACGTATTACAATGCCGAAGTTCAAAATACCGAATATCATAAGACCTATGGACGGAAGGCCGAAAATTAAAATGTCGAATGTTTATTTGACCGAAAGTTTAAAATCCCGAAAGAACGTTTGATCGAAAGGATGAAATACCGAATATTATAATCTCGAAGACTGTAATCCCGAAGAATGTAATCCCGAAGACTGTAATCCCGAAGATTATAATCCCGAAGACTATGATCATGCCTGAAGGTTGTAATCCGGAATATTATTTAAACTCTCGAGAATTATCTCGTATTTCTGTAGTCTTACAGATTCTAATGTCTATTTTATACAAAGAATATTAACCTAAATTACTGTAACCTACTTGCCTACTACTATACTTACTATTTATAAGTGAACTCTTCTGTGGAACCGATCTGCTCCGGCGCTGCGGGATGTGCAGTCCCTCCGCCCTAGTACGTTAGTACTCTTTATTATACTGTGGCCCTAGCGTAAGAAAGTGCGGGCATCAAGCGAGTCGCAGCGGCTGAGGCTGGTCGCCGAAGGTGACTAAAAAGCCGAAGCTGCGGAGGCGAGCGTTGACAGCTTCGGTTCCAGACAAGTTCGGTTCGGTTGGCAGTCCATGACAGAATATTTTATCATAATATCGAATATTTAGTGTCATACTTAATTTCCCACTTTCCCGGACTCTTTCCTTTTCTTAATCGACTTGCCACAGAACCGAAGCTGTCAACCCCGATTCCATGTGGTCTTGTCTGCCCTACCCCTAGAGTGTATATAAAAGCCCGGAGGCGCGGAGGGAGGGCAGCCCCCGGCCGCTAGGGCGGAGGGGCTGAACATCCCGCAGCACCGGAGCTGATCGGTTCCACGGAAAAATCAGATTAGTTTAGTGTCCTGACACTTTTAAAGTGCTCATTGACTTTCGGGATTATAAAATTTCGAGATTTAAAAAAAATCGGGATTATGAAATTTCGAGATTTTGAACTTTCGATTTTCTGAAAATAGGTAATTTGAGCTTCGGTTTATCGAATATCGGCTTTTTGAACTTTCGGTATTTTGACCATAAGTATTTTAACTGTAGGTATTATGAACTTTCGGGATTGTGGATTGATTTATTCCGCCCAGCTGTGGGACGCTATAGGCTAGATTAAATTAAAAGATTTGTCCCACTACGCTGGATTTTTGCAATGACAGTCGATTTTTTTATGTACCAATAGTAGAAGGGGGCATTACCATATCTCTAATACAGCTGAGACCAGCTGAGGGTTCTTCATCAAATAAATAATAAATAAATAAATATCGGACAACCTCACACAAATCGATCTAGTCCCGAATTAAGCTCTAGAAGGCTTGTGTTATGGGTACTAGACGACGATATACATACTTATATAGATAAATATATACTTAAATACATAGAACAACCATGACCCAAGCACAAATATTCGAGTTCATCACACAAATATTTGCCCCGGCCGGGACTCGAACCCGGGACCGCCGGCTCAGTAGGCAGGTGTTTACAAATCGAGCCAAGCGCGTCGTCAAAATACTTCAGACCTTGGATTTTTGACATCAAATGAAGCGGCCCACCATATTGAATATTAAAATACTTAAACGGGTTTACTCACGTCGTAGAAATCGAATAACACTCTATCCTAGTTTTTAGGGTTCCGTACCCAAAGGGTAAAAACGAGACCCTATTACTGAGACTTCGCTGTCCGTCCGCCTGTCACCAGGCTGTATATCAAGAACGGTGATAGCTAGACAGTTGAAATTTTCACAGATGATCTATTTCTATTGCCGCTATAACAACAAATACTAAAAATAAAATAAAATAAATATTTAAGGGCTCCCATACAACAAACTTGTTTTATGGTACGGAACCCTTCATGCGCGAGTCGGACTCGCACTTGGCCAATTTTTATAGTTTTCGCTTTATGTGGCCATTAAACCCTAACTCTGTACCAAATTTCAGCTCTCTAAATTTATGGGAAGTACTAGTTCTTTACTGATGATCATGAGTGAGTGAGTGAGTGTCGTAAATGCGAAACTTTGCTTTCGCTTAACTTCGGAACTAAATGACCTACAGACTTGAAATTTTGGATTCTAAGTATGTGATTATAGCTTACTGGATGACGAAAATTTCTGCGTTCTGGTCTTATCCAGAGGTGCTCAAATAGGGGCCTGAAAATGCGGCGAAATGGTTCCAGTAAAGGATGGTACGGCAGTGTTTGCTTCGCGCTCGACTTGGCGGGGGCACTGCCGTGCCCCCCGATATAATTTGACGGATGCTTTGTCACTTTATCACGTGATAAAACCAACCATCATAGGCCACCTGATCAACGTATTGTATTTGTTTCGATGACTATACATTACCTAGGTCAAACTAAATTCAGTTCACCATAAAGAGTTTTGATACAGTTCCTACCTAGCTCCTTCACAATGAGCTACGGCTAGATATCAAGTGCGTTATGCCATGTTAGTGGACAATGACGATCGTCCTTCGAATACTAATCACGGAATCAATGCGCTAATGGGCCGATTCGAAATGGTCGCGAATGCGACTGACTGTTTCTCGCGTTGTTTAAGCCATGGTCAAGGTGATTCATGAAGTGTTGATTTTACCGTAAATTGACGCCTTTTTTAGTCCGAGCGTGTTCTCAGATTGGTGAATTTTTTTAGTCCGAGCGTTTTCTCAGATTGGTGAAATAGTTTTTTGATTTAAATGGTAATTTTGGTCTGCCAAATTAGGACTCGTGGAATTAATAACTACTTTTAGAACGTGAGATGGTTCAGTATCAGTTCAGTTAGTAAAGATCTACAAATATAAGGTAAAATATTTCAAATAAATAGTGTTCCTTTTATATTTAGAGTGCTCAAGTACCTACTCATTAATTTTCGTACTAAACATATACAATAGGCATGATGTTTTTTTTTTAGGATTACTATCGATTCTATTTTGTATTAGGAACAAATGCAGTCTGTATGAGACTAACTACACCTACACTTTAGACTGTTCTAAAAGTCAGAAATAACCGTTAAAGTTCAACATTCCTACGGAGCGCTAAAAATGCTCCTTACAAATAGCCACCTAATCGCTGACGTCATTATTTTATGTTTTGGGTACCAATATTTGTATGGAGACAATAAGTAATTTGCCGTTTTTCACAGTGAAAAACTGCGTTTAAGTAAGAAAACTATTTCAAAATTTCGTTAGGATTTCTAAAATAAAAATTGCGTACCTTTAAAGTAACTTATAAAAAAAAAATACTGTTTTTCTTGTTTCACGACATATTCTTATAATGTTAAAACAAACAACATTTTATATAAATAATATAAAATATATTAGCAGAAGAAATAACACAAGTGACAAGGGCTTTTTACAATTCTATATAAAAACAAGTACAAATATATATCTGACATGAGTCAGTTGGAGTCGGCCAGGATTACAGAAGATTAAAACCTCTAACACGCCCTCTTAATCTTGGACGATTTCTAGCATGTCCTGAACAAATGACTTGTGCTTACAATTCGGCAATGCCTTCGTCAAAACATCAGCAGTCATTCAAGTAACAAAGAGTTCTATAACCAGGGCGTTATGTCACCAAACAGTGATATAGTCGGCCTATACTGGTATCCATTGTGACTGCTTGCACTATAAAGGTGTTTAAAGGAGCGTTTTAATTCTATAAATTAAAGAGCAATTAAGTTCTATATTTTAGCTCTTAGAACGCTTACAGGACCATACAAAAGAATCTTTAAAGTGTTGCACTTTACTAGATATTTAAAAAGCTGCTATGGTACTATTTAGTACTGTAGATGAACTTACTGGCACTTTTATGTATACATTCAGCACTAAAACTGCGTCAAAATGACTTTAACAGTACTGGCACTGTAGCAGTGATGAAAACACTGTTATAGGATTAATTTGCACTATAAAAGTACTCTGTACAAGCATTACGTAACGTTATGGCTTCTTAAAAGCTTCCTCAACATCGCTATGGGGCTAGTTCTGTAAAAGTGATGAACACTTTTCTATAGCACTAATTAGTACTGTAGCGACTCCTAGTGCAGTTGCTACATTACTAAAATTCTAAATAGCCCTTTAAGTGAATTTGTGTTACTGCTACGGGACTAAAACGTGACATAAAAGAGTTAAAATTATGAATTAATGGACTAATTAGATCTGTAGCAGTTTTTTATTACCAATTATATCACTAGTAAAAATATGGCCGCTGTTTACGCCATGATAGCACATATTAGGAGACGGCTGGAGCCAATGTGTACTATAGCAGCCATAGTCTTAAATTTATTGATTTTAATTTAATTAAAACAAGATTATTATCAGGGCGCATTGTCAAATTTGAAATCAGCATAATGGATTTATCAATACATTTTTTTTCGCAAGTGCTGATATCCTTCTGATTACACGTTACGTTAAGTAACAATGGAGCATAAATAACTTATCGATATTTATTTCTTTCAATACCACGATGGCATAACACATCTAAAGAATAAAATGGGAAACAGTTTTGACGAGAAAAAAACACTGGAATCGATTACAGTGCAGAGCAGCACTATAAACATGTTTTGGTTACTTTTATAGTCAAATTCGTGACATAATAGTTCCTGACAGCACTATGTTAGTACTAAAAAGCGTTTCACGACACTTTTATACTTCAACAACAGAGCTGATTTATCACCGCGCGAGTCTTTATGTAATGTTTATAGAATTAATCAGTGATAAAACTAGGGCCTCTTTGGGGTTCTGTAAACATTTATAACACCATTATAGTGCTGATCATGAACACTATTTGGCACATCCTAAAACGTTCCCAGGACTTTTATAGTACCAAATTTTGTTACTCATAGATCAGTAGGCATGTACTTAAGCTCTACAATATTGTTGTCAACGGCTTCACGAATATAGTGATATCGAATGTCCACATGCTTAGACCGTTTGTGGAAAACTGGGTTCGTGGCAAGCTTCGCCGCTGACTGGTTGTCGCTGTACAGGGTAAGAGAGTCAGAATGACCCGTCAGTTCACCCAAGATCGCACGTACGTACACCGCCTCCTTAGCAGCTTCGGACAAAGCAATATACCACCACCTCTTATAATGTTAAAACAAACAACATTTTATATAAATAATATAAAATATATTAGCAGAAGAAATAACACAAGTGACAAGGGCTTTTTACAATTCTATATAAAAACAAGTACAAATATATATCTGACATGAGTCAGTTGGAGTCGGCCAGGATTACAGAAGAGTAAAACCTCTAACACATATTGAGCTAATTTTATTCATATAACTACAATATGCTGAAGAATTAAACACCAGTCGAAATCCCTATTGAAAATGTTGCGCACATAATAACAAACAAATGATACCACTAAAGCAAACTTTACCGTCACATGCTCATCAAACTTTACGGCCCTAGGCATTGGTTTACAAATTCAAAGCCTTCATTAATCGAAATACCTAATGATAGAGCCATTGATTTATCTACATTGAAACAATGACTGTTTACCGTGTTTGACTATAAATTAGTAGTCATGACATCAACGCGTATTATGTTACGTCGTGCCACAAAAACAGGTACGACACAAATCTTCCTTAAGATCTGCGCTATTACGTGAACGATTGCTATGATATGTCATTACTGTGGGAACACGTATTCAATGATCTAATAATTTATTTTGCGAGTACGAAATTAGACATAACTACGTCAAGTGATATTTGTATTTATGTCAGGCCAGTATTATATGCAGTTGAAATACGATATTTGTCAATAATCAGCAGAATTAAATATACAATAATAATTATGAACAGAGAAAGTCAAGATATGTGAACTATATGCGCGCGTATTGTATCTTTAATGGAGAATTTTACGATGTAAGTAGATATGGAATAACTTCTTCCATCACTGAATGCATCAATATTTTTTTCATAAATTGACTCCTGCTTACGTTAGTGACATACATGCAAATTTATCTTAGCTAGTTCAGCGTCTATCCACACGGTAACTAAGCAATCGATCGAAGTTATTATTTAGTCGCTTGCGTAAAAACTAGTGCCTACGCCACATCTTGGGATTTAGGTAGCCGACCCCGATTGAGAATTCATTCTCAAAAAAAATGGGACAAAGGCTAGGAGGATGATGAATAATTAGAGTTAAGATGAATAATTAGAGTTAAAGCGATATAATCGCCATTTAACAAACTCTATCAACTACATAGCGATTTCGATGGCGACTGGCACACGCACGCTGGAGGGGAGTCGCGACGTCTGCGCATCGCATCGTATCCCACGTGCGCGCGCACACCTGTCGCGACGACCCCGCGAACTACTAGTCTCGCTCTTTTTCTTATTTTATCGTTTATCGTGCGTCGAAGCGTTTTAATATTTAACTGCAGTTTTATCGTTGTGGCTTTGAAGGCTTACTTGACAGGCTATTAAAAAGGTAAGAATAGGATTACCATTTAATGTGTTGTTTTTTTTGGTAGATATTAAAAATGTTTACGTAAAATATAATATTATTTTCGATCGATGTAAAGTGTGTCAACACAGCTATTGTTCCACGGAATGTGTTTAATTTTTATTTTCATATTTACAGATGTTATACATATAATATTGAGTATTTCAATAGAAAAGATTTAACACCGCATAGTTCAACTTGGCTATAAAATAATATTACAGTCATATCCGTTGGATTTATTTTTAATTTTCTTTTACGGCTTCAGTGCAAGTGATGGTGTAAATACAGTTTTATTATGGTTTTTATAAAAATAATTGCAGCGCCCCGCCCTTTTGATCTTTGCAATGACTTATTATGTAAGCTTTTTAATATAAGTAATGTAAATATATACAGATGCTATATAATTTTAGGAAAACCTAAACAACAATTTGGAAATACATCGAGAAATATAATCGCGGAAACAACATAAAATCGTATGTACGTAGGTACGTATAAAAGTTTCTGTATACATCATGGAAATTATAATGTATGTTAGATATACTCGTAATATGAATGAATTTAAAGTACGATCCAAAGCCAATCCGCGCCATCCGAAAAGATCTCTTGATGTAATACCAACTGTTCACAGGCTAAAGCTGGCCAAACGGTCTCCGAATGCTATGGGGTGTATACTATATAACAAACTACCATATTGCATTAAAAACATAAAAAGCGACAATGCATTCCGTCTGCGTCTGAAAACACTGTTGTTGGATCGGACACTGTACAGTATCAAGGAATATATGCATAATGATTATGTGAAATTTGACATTGAAATTAATGAAGTAGATAAATAACAATAATGTAGATAGATAACAATATTCTAGGAGCTTTATGGTCACTTTTTTATTTTTTATTTATATTTTCTATTAGCAATGTAGTAATTCTAGATACCTAATATTGTATACAATTCTTAAGTTTTGATGAATTAATATAATTATAATAAATAAAATTATGTATAAAATTCTTAATTTTGGATGAATTGAATAAATGTAAGTGTCATATATAGGTAACTTATGTAATAATTGACGAGGCATGCTTATATCTAATTGACATAATTGTTAAATGTATGAGTGTGGTAATAAATATTTCTATTCTAATCTATTCTATTCTAGACGACGTGGTTGGCGCAGTGGTTAAGCAACTACCTACTGAGCCGACGGTTCCGGGTTCGAATCCCGGCAAGGGCAAATATTTGTGTGATGAACACGAATTCTTGTGCGTGGGTCATGGATGTTCTATTTATTTAAGTATTTATTTATCTATATAAGTATGTATATCGTCGCCTAGTACCCACAACTCAAGCCTTCTTGAGCTTAATTTGGGACTAGGTTGATTTGTGTGAGGTTGTCTGACATTTATTTATTTATTTATTTCCTAACAAATTATATTTTTGTCGCATTATCAATCTTACTTCACGTGTAATTTATCTAAATATATGGAAACCTCGGACTGGCAATGCCTTGGCTAACTTTAGAGGTCAAGTTAGACATAAAATGGCAATAAATTAATTATAAATGCGTTACTTATCACGAATTTTGACTAAGTATAAGTGCAATGCAACACGACCTTAGCATAAAAATGCAATTCAACAAATATTATATCTAAACATGCGGACGTATGACAATTTAACAAGAATCAGTAGATGGAAAATATTCATTGAATATTCACTGATTACATCCCATCTTGTAAATAGTAACATCTATAACATAATACGGTATTTTGACTATAGTGAAAATAAATTGTATCTTTGAAACCACTAAAACACACATTCAAAAATACACAGAACCAAATAAACTACCAGTAACTTTGAACATTATACTATTTTTAATTGAACAAAAACTAAAAGAAAATGTCTTTTGAGTACTGATTTTTATGACGACACAAGCTAGTATCTTCATAGAAACTTCAAACAAATAGTTTTTGGCATTTCATAAAGAGTAGCTGATTTGAGCTCTTATCAAAATACCGTATTAAGTATACATTGTTAGAGCTATTGATTTGACATTGAAATGAAACGCAATTGACGTATTTTGCAATATACCTAAATATAGATAGGTAAATAGGTACGTATTCTTGCAAAATAGTTAAGACCTGGTTAAGACGACCGAAATAGTCAACTAGCGATAGCGACCTAATGAAGTTTTGGTGAACTATTTTACCAAACGCCGCAAAATACAAGGCTCATTTTTGCCTCTGGCCACTTTGTAACATACATTTATGTACTTTGTTTTGCAATGTAACGGAATAAATTGTAATAATTCTTACTGTGAATCAATTTTATAAACATAATAATTTATGAAGAAACACGCAAAAATAACAGTAAATAAATCACCTAGTGTGTGATGTATTCTTCAAGGTCCGTACGTATTATGAATTTGGACTGCCTGTAAATACACTAAACTAACTGCGTCTATATAGTATACAGGTCTTATTAAGTTCTGCGTAAACAATCAATAACTTAACATATGCAAATCAGCTTTATATAATTTCTCGAGTAAAAGCGTTTTTACTTTCGTAACCACTTTTTTGTTATATACGTATAATTGGCGGAAAGACCATCACTTTCTTGTTTCAGCACTCGTGCGCACCCAGCCGTACATAATGCAATGCACTGGCCTATATACCCAGCCTTTATATTTTAAAGCAAACAGACTGGTTAAATGTTAGAAATCTCGTTGACTGTGACTATGACATGAACAGTTTTGTGCAACGAGAGGCTAAACTGGTTTTTTAGGGTTCCGTATTCAACTAGGAACCCTTATAGTTTCGCCATGTCCGTCTGTCCGTCTGTCCGTCCGCGGCTTAGCTCCGTGACCATTAGTACTAGAAAGCTGAAATTTGGTATGAGTATGTGTATGTATCACGCCGACAAAATAGTTAAATAAAAACTAAAAAAATTTTTTTGTAAGAATCCTGGGCCTCAATTCGACTTCGTTACCTCTATTTAAAGATATCTGAATAAACGTTAATCACGATCAGTTAGCACTTTTGAAAATCATTATCACCTTCCTATCTCCAAAATTGAGATATGAGAATTTATGTGCAACTCATCGCGTTTTAATGACAGTTAAAAGACCTGATAACTAAAATATGAGTCACATCTCAGGTATTTAGGCGTTTTAACTGATTCTCATATCTCAATTTTGGACATACGAAGGTGACATGACTGAGATTTAATGAAGATCTGATGTAGGTATGGCGATATCTCAAAAAGCACACTCGAATAAGCCCCCTGAGCGTAGAAAGGTCTAAAGACATGACATGAAAGTACATAATTTTGATGTCGCATATACTAGGTATAGTCACAACTTTTGTACCTCAAAAGCGAGAATATTGAGACATATGTTGCTTCGACATTTCGTGTGTTTCCTTTTTTCTGTAGTAAATATAATATTTTGTAAATTTTCAACTCAAACGTACTTTATTCTCCGTCGAAAGCAGCCCGGTAAAATAAAGAAGTAGCACTGTCTAAATTTATAACGTACCTTGGTAAGGTACTTGGTAACTTACCTATTAATAAATATCGACTTTGACATACGTTTACAG
The DNA here is from genome assembly GCA_905147355.2 of Apotomis turbidana. Taxonomy (NCBI): domain Eukaryota; kingdom Metazoa; phylum Arthropoda; class Insecta; order Lepidoptera; family Tortricidae; genus Apotomis; species Apotomis turbidana. Next base: position 1,639,470 of record LR990283.1, read on the forward strand.
AGATACTTAATCCTGTGATTAATTAAGGATTTAACAGCAGTCGCCTAAGATACATTAAGCTTAAAAAACTCGTTTCCATAGCTCACGATTCAAACCACCTTGACCTTTGCATTGTTATTTAAATCGTTTTGTTATAATCTAGATTTTTTTTATAAGCCACTCAAAAACATAATATAATATTCTAAATTATAAACCCGTGTAAAACTAGACATGCTAATAATGCTAATACTTAATATCAAATGTGGTGATGAGGGGTTTCCCAAATGTCAAAAAAAAAAACACCAGAGAAGTCCGTTTTTTTTGTAGAATTAAATATTAATCAAAAACATCCGATAATTCTTAAAAAAAATTGTTATTTAAATAAAAAAGAGTTCAAGCGCATATTTGTCTGCATAATTTATTATTCAAATTAGTTACACAGGTAATCAAACCAAGGCACTATGAACTACAATATAAAAAAAAAACTTAAAACTGCGAGGCTCCGTTGCGTCTTCTGATCAGGCGCAGGATTCGGCAGATTGTCCCGTATATCCCTCAAAGTAAAGTCACTTTTGGTTCATAATTTTCCAATATTGTTCTTTTCTCCGATGTTTTGTAGTTAGACATCCACAGACAACGTACCCCGAAAATATACCGTAAGAGTCGTCAGGAATTGACAATCGACCAAGATCCTAATACTGATTTATTTACTACGCAGCGCGCAGGCTCAGGCTCAAATCCGGAGGATTAAGATCAAGCTAAGACTTCTTCTCCACTTTGTGCCACTTTCCGCTAATTAAATATTTCGAGAGTGCACGGATTTTTCGGCACCTAATCGTTCCAGCGGTATCCTAGTACCAAAAATATATTTTATTTACTCACACATGATTGTAACGATTATAGTGTTATCGTTTTGACTTTGAGCTATTTAAAGTAATATGCCTAGAACTGTCTTATTTCACATCTAGGATTAATGTCTTGACTTGAAACGCGACATAGATCTAGGACCTGCGCGCACGCCGGTCGTCCTTGCACCCTGACGTCATCGGCGCATCTCTGCTAGTCCTATGAGCACTATTACCATAGCTCAGCGATTAACCTTGTTCTAATTCACTTATTATTTATTTATATTAATTATCAATGTGTTATTTACAGAGGGGCATTAAATTCAAGGCCAAACTCGACTAATTAAAATATTTTTCATGGAAATAAATAATTACAATTAAGGAAGTCTACTTCCTTGGAGGTATCAGCATAGGTTATTAGCAAAATTATTCTAAGTCGTAAATGTAAATGAGAAAGATTGAGCTTATAAATAGTTTCAAGTAATATTGTTTATAATATTCAAATTATATTCATTGAATTGTGTTAATAATGGCAAATATGCTGCGCTGCGCGGTGCTGCCCGCTCATCCCACGGGAACACTACATCTTTCGGGATAAATATAGTAGCCTATGTGTTAATCCAGGGTGTCAGCTACCTTCATACCAAAATTTATCAAAATTAGTTCTGCCGTTTGAGCGTGAAGAAGAAACAAACATACACATACACACACAATCTTTCGCCTTTAGATCCATATCCATTTATTCACTATTAGTCATACATTAATAATATAATATTAGTGAGATTAGCAGCTTTCTGCTAAGGCATTCCAGGCGGTGGGTCAATGATGAATGATGATTACTAATGTTAAGAATAACTAACATTATCTTTAACAAAAACGAGCAAGTTTTTATCCTTTAATGACACATAGTTTTTGCATTCAATTTAAAATATTTGCATTTAATTATGTGCCTAATGTATTTTTTGTCTAGCAGTTCATCCGATTAAATGATTGTAATATGACTAGCTGCTGCCCTCGACTTCGTAGAATTAACAACATTTAATATTTTTAAGACTACAATTTTATGACGACGCGGTTGGCTAATATAAATATAAATATAATGTATATCGTCGTCTAGTCCCCATAGTACAGACTTCGCTTAGTTTGGGATAGGTAGGTCGATTTGTGTAAGATTGTCCTTTAATATTTATTATTATTTATTTATTTACCTACCGTACTCCGCTTAGAAAAAGCATGTAATCACATATTTTTGCTGAGATTACTTATTATTTTACTATTCATTTATTAGAATGTAGGTAGTCATTCTAAAATGTAGTAACTCAAAAACTATGACATAATGGAAAGGTTGCTTTAATAGTCAGGTGTCTATTTAAAAAATTACAACGTTATGGTTGACATAGTTGACAGCTTATTTCTTTTTTGCGCGAAAGGTCGAAGACGTAGACTCTATCTAGTATAGATAATAGATAGATTTCGATAATTTTATGTATTTTCTTACAGTTGTTTACAAGCAGAAAAATAAATTAGCGTGTACACGACGCAAAGTTTTCTCGATCTCTATATTAATTTTCATCTTTTAGAAATATGAAATGTAGTCAATTAGTCGCCATATTAATTCAACACTTTAGTCAATTTGAGTGACAAACATTCAATTACACATTTTATACACACGTTGATAACCTATCACACTTCCATAGTGAACGCCACCCGCCTTTCATCCCCTAAAGGGATGAATTTGGGATAAAACACATAGGATACTATGTGTGTTATTCAGAACTCAAACTATTTCCATACCAATTTCCATCTAAAGCGGTTCAGCGGTTTAAGCGTGAAGAAAACAATCAAACAGACACACTTTCGCATTTATAATATTAGTGTGGATTAGCTGCATATATCATTCTTTTTAGAACTTTATTTTTCCATAAAATCTTCTGACTCGTGTTATTTAAATATTATTTAAATTACGTCTCGTGTAACCTTTTTGTTATTGGCAACAGTTGCATAAAATTACCGTTTTAAAATAAGTTACTTTGTAAGGTGAACAAAACTAATACTAGAGAATTTTACGGTAAAGGTATAAAATAGGTAGTGATTGTAATAAATCTGGTTGTTTATAAGTAGATATTAAGTTAGAACCTGTTCTGAGCAACGACGAGCATCCTTATTATTCTAATTCTCGTAGAAATGTTTGTTGTTTCCTTGATTTGGGCTTCGTTCTGGCTCCAATCGGCATGTCTGTTGCTGTCGACATAATAATAACAACTAACACCACGCACACACTTAATTTTGATAATAATTTAAAATATTAAAGTATCCTTAAGGCGTTGATAACTGTATAGTACATATAGTAGGAACACATCATATCAACTGACAGACGTCCACTGCTGGAGGCCCCCCAAAGTTCTCCTTCTCATTTGGGGGGTTTTGCCATAATCACCAGGTTCACGATCGCAGTAATTTCCACCGGACTAAAAAACAAAGATGCTGCTGCCCATCCCACGGTAGTTTTTAGACGTAGTTTTAGGACATACGCAGGTCCGGTTATATACATAATGTATTATTTTTTTTAAATCGATGATCTAGCAACCCCGTGGATCAAAAAAAAAAAAGCTAAAAAAAACACCGACATCGCAACCTCTAAAAATAAATAAATTAAATCTACGAAATGTGCCCTTACAATGAACAGTAGAAAAATATCCAAGCTTCGTTGCGTCGGGGGACCGCTAAGTACCTAAATCCCGGGTTAAAAATAGTCCACAGTCTACCTACGGCACCCTACGGTACCTACCTAATATTTTAGGAAATGTCACCGCGAATATTCTACTGTAATTTCATGTCATTTTAATTTTTATTTTGTTACAAGGCGAATGCTCGCAGTCAGTGCTCCTTAGTGTCGTGGAGTGACAAACACTGACAAAACAAATTCGAATTAAGAATTATAATTTCTTAGACAATATATTATGTTTATAAATACTTCTGTACCTCATATTCTTCCAATTCTCTACGATGATAATTATTGTAGGACATACACACGTACCTCATCCGACTTGTGAATTGTTTAACATAATACTACATACTTGTTTAAATTCGTTAAATAAATAAACAGTATCAATTCTTCGACACCACATAAGTATCTGCTATGATTTCATAGTTAGCACCTAGTCTCTATTGAGTACAAAAAGGTCATAAGACGTTAGGATCTCACATACTTTTAATATCTGTTAATATCTTAAATTTGAATGCTAGTGAACGAATGTAAAAATGCTTGAATTTATAAGTTTCGTTTGCATTTACTTCGTTTTGATTTTAGGAAGGCAGAATATCATCTTGACACTATTTATAAAACTTACGTAACGTGTGTTAATTATTGTTGACCTTATAAGGGCCTCCGGCGACATGATGAGTATCTGATTTTATAAATGATTTAGGCTGCATTCGAGCAAACTTTTATTCCAATAATAACGCTTACTCTCTGATAGTATTGTCAAACTAATATGGGGATGTGACATTACTATGTGAATGCACGCGTTATGGATTAAAAGCTTGGTTAAATCCAGCCTTCTAGGCCTATCATGGCTAATAAACGACAAATATACCTCTTCAAATGTTTTTAAACAAAAAGCCGATGTAACGAAAATAACTCGGGTTCTTCAAAACGATGTAGATAAAATCCTAAACATGGGTTTCAGAAAAAAATACTTTTGGTTACTTTCACTTGTTCACACCACATAATACTCACTAAGGAGAAAATCAGTTAAACCTATCTAATTGGCAAACAGATTAAATTAATCTTATCGGATCTTAAATTGGCCTAGGTATATTTTACAATTTTAATAAAAATATGGGTCTGTATTTTTTTAGGTAGGTATATCCCAATTAGTACTAGCAGCTGTGCCTATAATTTTTAAACATTATATTTCACAATATTTTAATGTCCACAGTTTTCACTTACATTTTAATAAATCACCAACTTGAGCTCGACATTTTCTAAATTTATGAAACATACATGTAATGTCTCATTATTTATTATTTGTCTTTGTATACCTAAATGGTTCAACATTTTCTACTTTGAAATCTTTCATAAACACATGTGTATCGATTTCTACGCTGTGAAAATAAGCTAAGCACAACAATACCTATGATATGTTTACCGTAGCATTTAAGTTATTTTATTACACATTTAGAGAGGTAGCAATTTAATAGCATATAATTACTGATCTTTGCAAATTACTAAACCATATCGTTAAGTAAAATCTTATAAAAGGCCAAAATATGAATGTATCGAGATTATTTCGAAATGATGAATAACAAAACGGGTTTCTACACGTAAATAAATTGAACATCACTTCTTAATGTATCGATAAACGATATATCACAACCGAAGCCAGTTTTCGAAATACTGTAATGTCTACCATTCAATTATATATTTTCCAATAGCACCGTCACAACATTAATTAACCTATTCGGACAAAATTTATACTAACAAACAGATTAGAGAGCAGATCTTAAAGAGCCGACGAGTAGTGTTAAGTTGACATTTCTTTCTAAACCGTGGGACAGTTAAAACTCTTACAAACTAATAGGTGAGTACATTCTAATTTCAAAGTCCTAGAATGCAACATTTCAAATATTTATACAAGAAATAGTCCCATTTCTACTTATTTCTACCTAATCATAGGTATTTTTAATGTAAGAAGTGGATGTCCAAAAAATAAATCAATTTTTACATCACCGTAGGCCGAAGTGAGATTTTCTGCGCGGGAAGAAGATCTCACTCCCTCGCTAAGGCAAGATGTATAACTTTAGACAAACCACGGACGGTACTTCGCAAAGCCCCAAATCGCATATTAATGGCCCTCACCTTCGGTTTGAGCCGCAAACACCTGTGATCTCGGATATTCACGAATTCACTTGGTAACATTTTACAAATAAAAGTAAATGGAACATATTTTCGTAGTCCTGACTGTCTTGAGTGACATATAAAACTGCAGCCATTTAACGTACGTCTAGTTTTGGATGAAAATATTAATTGTTTTGAAGGTTTTCTAGGGGGAAAACCTAACTTGGCCTTCGCATCTAATGTTTCATGGTATCTGCAACCTACACGTACAAAATAACTTGTCTATGGCTAGAACGCCACCACCAACAGCTTCGTTAATTTTGTACGTTATCTGTGATGAAATTTATCAATTGGGTTATTTATCGTTGGAAATATATCTTTTATAGCCGCTGTAACATTTTACTATGCTAATTATATAGGTGAAATGTGCCTCATTAAGACCCTACGGATTGGTACCGGTGGAAACCAAAATACGAAGACCTATGACTGTTTTTTGCCCCTATAAAACAAGGTTCAAGTTACTTTGGATTGTTAGAATTCGTATTCTATGCACGCACAGCTTTCGCACTTATCTGCCGTGTGTGGAATCTAATTTATAAAGAAATGTGGCTTATGTGGCAACAAATATTTATCGCAGCTATTTTTTTACTTTTCCATGCGAGTTATGTGACCTTAATAGAGTGGACAAAACAAGACAAATTGTCTATGGCTTTATAAGTGAGCTGTCAGTTTGACGTTCGGATTTCCCACGCATTTTTAGGGATGTACCGCCTAACCTTATTTTATTTGGACTATCGATATAGTGATTTTAGAAGGTTCCAACATGTTTTATTGAAAAGGAAATTATTTTTGGAATATAACTACAGGATGTTTATCCATAACACAAGTCCAATCCATTATTGTCCAATAACCGTAATGTTTGCGGTATAGATGTCGTGTTGACCGTGTCGTCCGCGACACAAATCACCCAGTTCGGTTCCAAATCAAAGAGAAACGACAATATTTGCTCACAATGGACAATATTTGACATTAAACTGAACCAATACGATTGTTTTGCAGGCTGTATGTCATCGTTTTACTTTGAGAGACCTTATAACTTGTTTTTTCTCTATTTTAATCTTAAGTAGAGTTTATTATAAAAATAAATACAAATGGGCAAATATTTGTGTGATGAACTCGAATATTTGTGCTTGGGTCATGGTTGTTCTATGAATTTGAGTATATATTTATATATATAAGTACGTATATCGTCGTCTAGTACCCATAACAAGCCTTTTTGAGCTTAATTTGGGACTAGAACGATTTGTGTGAGGTTGTCCGATATTTATTTATTTATTATCGTGATGGAGTTGGTTGATGAGGTTTACACGTTGACCTTGTTGCGCTCTTTCAATTTATTTTTATTTCAAAATTCGAATTTTATATACAATCTTATAAACACGAGAGACAGAGAATATTATTGAGTAAAATAAGGTACTTTTACCTCATTTCACGTCTCTCTTTCTAGCCACTCTAATCGTACACATAGACAATAGAAACTTCTTGATCGTACATCTCTTCCGGTGTACATTTGCCACAATTTGGGAACCACGTCTGTTGCGGCCTTAACGCCCGCCACGTGCATCTCGATAAGGCACGCGAATCTACACTGGATGTTGGATGCTGCGTGAGATTACCGCCATTATGACAAGGGCATCAGCTCTACTGTTCACGAAGTTAGTAGTTAGTACAATGGCTCGTAATACTTAATGCCATGTGTTCAAGTCTTTGTTAAAATGTTTTTAGACACGACGGCGGTTATAACATAGTTTATGTTTGTCTACATGTTGACATCACAGACCACTTTTACATGAAGGACCTATAGTGCCCCAGTAAGAAGTCACTGACAACATAACCTAACTAGCGACCCGCCCCGGATTCGCACGGGTGCAATGTTAATAAATTATGCATGTTTTATACATATTAAACCGTCCTCTTGAATCACTCTATCTAAAAAATATCCGCATCAAAATCCGTTGCGTAGTTTTAAAGATCTAAGCATACATAGGGACAGGCATACAGGAAGCGACTTTGTTTTATACTATGTAGTAACTTGGAGGCGCCCGCAACTTCGTCCGCGTATTTTTTAGGGTTCCGTACCCGGGTAAAAACGGGACCCTATTACTGAGACTTCGCTGTCCGTCTGTCCGACAGTCCGTCCGTCCGTCCGTCTGTCACCAGGCTGTATCTCAAGAACGGTGATAGCTAAGACAGTTGAAATTTTCACAGATGATGTATTTCTGTTGCCGCCATAACAACAAATACTAAAAATAAAATAAAATAAATATTTAAGGGGGGCTCCCATACAGCAAACGGGATTGGTTGCGTTAACTTTGCACCTCATTTGCATGGAGCGCTATACATACCAGGTGCAAACTTAACTTAACCACTTAAGGATGGAAAGTGTTTTTACGGAACCCTCGGTGCGCGAGTCCGACTCGCACTCGACCGGTTTTTTTTTATCTTTACCGTATGCGGGTAAAAGTATACCACCTATAACCATCTTTGGATGTCCAGCTAATATCCCTGTACCAAAATTGGTAGAGGAATAGCTCTTTGTCCAGCAGTAGACGTCTATCGGCTGATATGATGATGATGAAGTGCGTCACCAGCTAAAAATATCGGGATCCCCAGGTCTAAGCTACAAGCATCCTCAAATTCGTGGCCTAGGCCAACACCCGTCACAAATCAAAACGTAGCATCACCTTGTACTTGTTGATGACACAAAGTGACGAGCTCATAGACTAGAACGCTACAGGTTGAGCAAGCGTTGTGAAAGTACAGAACAAAGCCGAGTGAGGTAATTAAAAAGTTATGCTAGCAAGGATGGTGGAGGTTACATCGGTTAGATTATGACGTGTATACGTTAGAATAAAATAAAATTGACTAAATTGTGGCATTCAAAATACCAATTAATCAATCCTAGTCCTATCCATGCAAGTACGAAGATTGGAGAGAGTCGACGGGGATTGTTGGAGCGATAAAGCGGAACTCTCGCCCTGCTGATTCCTAAAACATAAAACGTGAATGTCTTAACGTTGAGAGTGAATAGAGCTCTAGGTAAGCATGCTCCATCTTAGGCCTTATTGTCACTTAACATCAGGTGCATTCCAGATTCCAAACCGAATGCTTGTTTATCATGAAAAAAGTACCTATAACATTTGTGGACCGGCAAAAAGGGACGGCACAACAGAGATAAACAATCAAAGCAATCTTTATTTTATTTTTACATTTGAAATTCTGCTTCGTGTTCAAACGTGTTGCGATTTTTTGTGTTGAAATTTATGATAATAACTAGATTCTGTTGTCTTATGACCTTCAGACAAATAAAATAGCCGATATTTTTACAATACTTATAATGAAATCCTCATTATTATTAGAGGTATTCAGGGCGTCCCATTGTGCGAGGAAGGAGTGTCCTCGCACGGCCTCCAATAAGGCTACTGGCATATATTTACGGCTACTGTTACACAGCTCCTATTATGACTTGGAAGAGACATTGTTCGTTGCACTGTGGACAGTTGCCAACAACAGAAAATATGACTTGGATAATTATTTAGTAATGAATGGCTACTTGTCTCATGGTCTTAAAATTCATAGCCCTTCAAGACTTAGACTTTTATTAGGGTCAATGACTACCCACACAGGTAGCAAACGGGCTGACCAAATTCCACGCGGGCGGAGCCGCGGGCACAGCTAGTTTTGTAAATAAATGTAACACGATTGAGACTATTTAAGACGATGGTGCTATTGATGTTAAAACAAGTAAACAATACCGCTATGGACCTGTTTTAGTAGTACCTATTTAATAATTTTAGATATATTTATGCTTAAAACAATATATTAATATTCATGGTTATAGGTACAACACTTCGCGATCGATAGTTGTTTTATAATCATAACTAGTGACCTGCCCGGGCTTCGCACGGGTGCAATGCTGATAAATTAAGCATGTATTATACATATAAACCTTCCTCGTGAATCATCAAAAACCGCATCAAAATCCGTTGCGTAGTTTTAAAGATCTAAGCATATAGGGATAGACGGAAGGAACCTACTGTGTAGTAGTTAGTAGTGACATTCTCGTATTTCATTTGACAAAATAAAAGGCAAATGGCATCGCTAAAAACTTAGTAATTATACAGTCAAATCACTGTGAATAATTTAGTTACTTAAAATTCCAATAATTTTTCATACACATTCCGAAAACGCGCACGCACGAAACTATGCCAAGTACATATCCAATATTTATGTTATTCACGTCGCGCCGTGACCTTACTTTGGACCTTAGTTAGTGACAATAAAGGCCCTATTTGCTTGTTAAATATAGGTGTATATTGTAAGTCTTAAGTAGGAGTATTAAGGGACATATTTGCGTGGTTGGAAGTGTTTGTTCGCAAAGTAAATCGATGCACAGCTGAGCAAGCAATGTATTTGCGCGTTGCTCAACCGCTAAACAATGTGTGTTGAAGACCGGGTTCGATACCCGGTCAAACTGTGTTGAAATTAATGTTATTTTGAAAATGAAGTCGGTTAAAAGAGGGGGAGGGATCCGCGTGAAATTTTATAAGTAGGTTCGATAAGTAATAAGACTAATAAGTACAACATTTCATTGTCAATTCCGTTTTTCGAATTTTTTTAAATTATTTTTTGTTAAAGGGCATTGAAGAAAAAAACTTGCAGCTATTTATTAACAAATTATCGATTTTTACGGCTACGGCTAAAGTATGTCTGTTTTGTTTTTGTACCAAGGAAAAATGTACAGTTCAAAACAGAATTTGAGTACTACTTTTATAAAGTGGGTGAAGCGTGAAGCCTCGCAGATTATATTAAAATTAAACTTTTTTATATGTATATGTTACTTTTATTTTTGGAACTAACTGTCAATGCTTATTTAAATCCATTACTCTTACAAGCGTTAACATCAATTTAACTGCAAACTTTAAGCGATTTAATACACTTTATCTCGAGTTTACACTTAAATTGCTAACAAAGTTGTCATAACGTGCCTAATTGGTTAAACCCGTTAAAAAACTGTTGTCACGAAACAGCTTAATAAGTGAGTTACAACGGCACTCGAGATACTGATGCAGCGATAGTCGCAGTAAGCGATTAACGTGTTCGCCGCGGTCGGTTAAATGCCGCTTACTCAGTTAGGACTTAACGGTTATCGTAGTTACGATTTCGGTTATTGATAAAAATGGCTTTAGGGGATTATACTCTTAAGTATGAGTAGTTAGTTTAGTATTTTAAGAGAATAGATTATACGGGTCAGTAGGGAGAAGTCACACAAAACTCAAAAACTATAAGAGAAAGAGAAGTCAGTTCTTAGGAACCATGACGTCAATTTACCCGGTTATAATACCGCTGCACGCTGTAAAGAATATTACAATACTACATGCGATTACTTACCGCATTTTAACCAGGTTCTATTCCCGGTTATGTATGAGATTTAAAAAAATGAATGCCGTTTCTATTAAATCTAAAATTGACGCCACGGTTCCTAAGAACCGATTTCCCTATCTCTTATGGTTTTCGTTTTCTCCCTACTGACACATTTGGATTGATCATCCTGTATTAAATAGTGTAGTACCAAGAAAATAATGGGAAAGTATTATAATGGGAAATTAAGTTTTTGTGATAATATTTAAAATTCATATAAATATTAATGGAAACCTAAAACTTAACTTAGGTAATCCTTAAAAAAAAAGCTTTAATATGTATATTTATCGATATCGCGAACTACCATCCCTAATCGCATCCCTAAACGCCCGCAGAAATTGGGATTTATTTTGAATTTCGAATGGTATATTCGGCATTTTGTAAAAAAAAAAACAAGGTATGTTTGTCAATTGTAATAGTTTTAGGCGGGAAATCAGATAGCGTTTTCTTTTTATGGTCAATTTCCGCGATAGTTTAAGTTACGTGATAACAACAATATTAAATGTGATATAATAGCATGGCAATGACCATACCATGATCCATAGATGCGGGCTAAGGTCGCTTGCATCACGCAGGATGCCCCGGATCGCGATCATAATATTACGTCCGCTGGATTATGCTTGCTTCCTCTGATAACCGAAACTGATGTACATACATATCCGTTTTGTTATTATAGATTTCCATCGACATTCACTTATTTTCGGATATCCTTTAATTTTATAATAGAGAGCTGATAAAATAGTTAAAACTGCAGTTTCCTAAACTGTTACTTTTTGAATTGTCACGAATGTAAAAGAAAAGTCTGTACGGATTAAATAATAGCACATTATTACGTCAGACTGTAGGTCATAAGCAGAGGTCGGAATTCTCGTAGCATTTTTGAGCTGTCATGGGGACTTCTCGTTTATCGACTTCCGATTATACATATATATATATCGATAAATACAGAATAATATGATTACGAGTAGAAGTAAACAACATGCAGTCTTATCGCGATTGAGCGATCTCATTTCTAGGAAATTATAAATAGAAGTTAAAATAATAATATTTTATTGTTTCTTAAAGTTATCTAAAATAGATCGCTCTTTAGCGGTAAGACTGCCTGTTATTTATCTCTACCTTTAATCGTGTCTAATATGTTATGTTCTATAATTTATCGATATAATTATGAATATCGGTAGTCGATAAATGAGAAGTCCCTATGACAGCTCCAAAATGCTACGAGAGTTCCGACCTCTGGTCATAAAAGTCATAATTTTCATAATTCTTGTAAATTGATTAGGTTAGATTAGGTTTGTTTTATAACAATCTCAAATAGGTTACGGCTGCAAATAACAATGCTTTCTACGGAATGATTCTGATGATTTCGGCGACATTATCCATCGACAAAATTTTAGAAGTCAATATAGACCCCTCAACCTTGCGTCATATACGTAAAAGCTTCCTCAGTATAAATCAGCAATTTTTACAGTTTTCGCAATACGGTGATTTCCTATAAGTTAGTAACAGTTTCGGTAATGGCTCGTTGCCCGTTATTCATAACCAGATCAAATCGAGGCGATGCACTATTACTATTGCGGGCAATGATTCACACCTGAGCTTAGAGCGGTGTCACCGGCAGCCCTACAAGTCAATCTTAAAATTTAAAAAAAAATTTCGCGTATACATTAACATTGAAAATTGGCCAGGTAGATATTATGTAATGACTCTTGCAACTCTTAAAGTAATTTTTATACATAACTACCTAATTTCTTCATTTTTACTTATGTACTTACTGCGGGCCTCTCTCTTTAGATTTTAGACATGTAATTTGAGATACTTTGATTCGGTAATTGCAATTAAGACTATTTTAAAACGTAACTGATTCATCCTCATCCTGTACAGGAAGATTTATGATTTTTTGAATATTCCAAACAACTTGTCAACACACAATATAATCGCAATCCTTAAAAGTATCAAATAGAAATGTTCAATAACTGACGTCATAAATTTTGTATTAGGATTGAATTATTGTTCAGATTGATTATCTGTTTAAAACTCTATATATTTGAGTCTATATATTTAAGACTTACATTTTATTCCGACTACATTTACATTATGTACCTACTATGGGCTGCAGAATTGCATGGCTTAATTACAATTGGCCCATTTACATGCAATTGGGCAGCCCATATTACACAGAGTCCTTGTATTTATTTAAATTGTATTTATTTTTGTATAGACGAATGAAAAGGACCGTCGCCATTCGACTTTATGGGATGTACAAAATTTTATTACGCGAGTGTACTTTCTGAGGCTTCCAAAAACAGTTCCACATTATTTTAAATTTAAATAGATACTTTCACCAATTTTCTTTCAAGGCAATAAAATCATTCAATATTTATATTCCTAATCATTCCTTTTCTTCCGTGAAAACCTTTGTATGGGCGAGCGGCCACATTAAGGCAACCCACATACGATCCGATAACAATGAAAGCAAAAGCCAGTGGCTCCAAACATTTCTTTGTGCGCCAGTATTCAGAGCGTGAGACCAGATGCGGCGATACCCCGTCCACTGTTTTATTCGCGAATGTGGCAATTCTAAGTGTTATGTGTGAAAACTCTAAAAAGGACGTATTTACTTATACTGGCTATTCCGAATTTAGAGCTATCTTGGTAAGCTCTCTTTTTGAATGGGTGTTACAAGTGCTTCTCAATGTAGATTTTGCTAGATGCAGCGATAGTCAACCGTCGGTCTAGTTTTAACCGAAAATGAGGCAACGCGCTTGTCAGCTAGTCCGTAAAACGCAATTTAACTGGATAAATAAAATGGGTAATTGCACAATGTACTTTACAATAAATTAACATACAGTTTAAGATTATATTCCTAAGGGATTAATGGAGAAATTATATTAAATAGTTAAGTAAATAAGAATTACAACAGTCAGTGTAGGAATAGCATTTTTGACAATCATTATCTTATCGCCTTCATATAGTTCATATGTCTAAAATGGACATGAGATATGTCACTTGAAGCTCACCGAGTTTTGATGACAGTTTTAAAAGGCGATATGACTGATCTCTAATAGAGTTTTGACGGTTTGCGATCTCTCAAACAGAATTCTCCTGGAATTCTCGTCTTAGCGCCCAGTTTTAAATAAGTACCTATACATGTTTTTTTTTTTTAATTAAATTATAGATTTTTTTTATGAACATTGATAGAGATTGTGTAGCTCCACTACAATTGCAGATCGGTATCAAACCGTGACCTCTACTTATCCTGAGAAGTCGTCTTAGCCCTGAGCTATCACGACCTTGCACACATCGCTTGTAAGTCGTGTAGTTAAGCATTATATTGAACCAATGTGCCCTCTGTACCATTTTTATTTTTTTGTTTTTAAAGTACCGTTAATGAAAAACAAGTGGAACTGACTTAAACAGCTATACTAAGCTTTATTTCCTTCTTTCCAGCGTAACGCTCGCAGCCGAGGAAAGCGGTTCACCTTCCAATCCACGGTGCGACAACTCGAGAGGAGGAGACTGGCGGAGAAGCTGTCCAAGGAGGCAGACCTGAAGGAGCAACAGCGACGCACCGAGCTAGAGGCCATGAGGAGGTAAGGAGGAGGAAGGAGGGCTGGTAGATGATTAGGAGGCTCAAATCTTCAGCGAGCCATGGAAAGAGCTATGCTCGGTATGTCTCGCAGGGATCAAATCTGAAACGAAGTAATTCGACAGAGAAAGAGAACCAAAGTTACAGACTTAGCACAATGAATAAGCAAGCTGAAGTGGCAGTGGGCTGGTCATATCTGTCGTAGAGCCGATGACCACTGGGGCAAACGAGTTCTGGAGTGGAGGCCACGAATCGGTAAACGTAGTGTACGGCGCCCTGTGACAAGGTGGAGCGACGACATTCGTAGGACAGCGGGTAGTAACTGGAGGAGGAGAGCTGAAAATCGAGCTAAATGGCGTGCCATGGGAGAGGCCTAGGTCCATCAGTGGACTGATAAGGGCTGATGATGATGATGAAATAAGTGACATAGTATCTGTTACTCACACTCGCATTTTGTCTAAACATGACGGATGCTTTATCACCTATTTATCGCGTGATAAAAACAACCATCATAGGCCCCCAGATCTGATTCATCATTCCGACTTCTTCTCTTTCATTTAATCTTTTATATCGTTTCAGTGGCAAGGACATCGGTAGTGCCGGTAGTATTTTACAACGGCAATAAACACAGACATAAATACAAGACTTTATCATACCCATGCATGTAAAGTGTTGACTTTTGGATTTAATTTTCAATGTTTATTTTTGCAGAGTGGAGGAGGAGTTCCAGAGAAAGCGTGCGAGAGAGAAAGCGAATATTCGCCAGCAGCTGCGGCTGGTGAGCAGCGGCGCCGCCAGCATGCCGCTCACCACGCACCACGGGAAGGTAAGACTTACTGCTGGGCTGGCACATCTTGCCGCGACTGCATCGCCTGTCTTGCTCGCATGGTATTGATTGGAAAGTGACAAGTAGTGCTACAGTTGAGCTAGAGGTGCTGCTCTGATACACTGCTCAAGCCATTATACCTAGAGAGCTCTTCTAAATGATTTCCACCTCCGCTTGAATAGTCACACTCATCCTTCTCCAACAACTTCCGAAAGCCCCCACCAGATCTAAGAAGAATTCGGAAATATAAGACAGCGGTTACAGCTGTCATGGCGGTTGGCAGAGTTTATGTCATGGTGGGCCATCAGTCTGGTCAGATCAGAATGACGAAGAATTGATCGTGCAACTCTTTCCGATAGACGATTCGAACTGGTGTAAACGAATAAATGACAGTAAACCTCAGTCCGGAATGATGGACTAAATTGACACCAGAGTGAGCGTGTAACCGATGACTTAGAAAGATGTTCTTGAATGTTAGAAAGTTAATATTTCCTCAGACCACATTTCCTTGGATGTTTCTCTTGTACATAAGAGTTTCAAGTTCCAATTTAAAGGTTAATCGGTGCGATAGATATCTTCCACAAAGTAAGTCCTTATTCGGTGCGATTTAGAACCAATCGGAGAGACGAAGTCCCATAGACTTCGTTGGCTCGTCGGTCACCTACAAAAACTCTTCCAAAAGGATCGCGCGGCAAAAAGAACATACTTGGGGCAACCAACCGGTCGATATAGTGGAGGTGGATCTGCGTGAGCTTCAAAGCGAAAACTGGCGAGAAACTGCGCAGGATCGGGACAAGTGGTGTACTCTCGTTTCGGAGGCTAAAATCGAGTTTGCGTCACTGAGTCAAGTATGCATGGGGCAACCAACCGGTCGACGACCAGTTGGTCATCCCAGGTACCGCTGGGGAGACTTGGTGGAGGTGGATCTGCGTAAGCTTCAAGCCAAAAATTTGGCAAGAAACTGCGCGGGATCGGGATAAGTGGCGTACACCCGTTTCGGGGCCTAAGATCCTGTTTGGGTCACTGAGCCAAAATAGTTAGTTAGTTAGTCACTAAGTCAAAATAGTAGTTAGACAAACATTTCTCATGTTCCAGGCACGTGATGAGCCCGACGGCTCGTGCCGGGCGTCGCCGGCGCCCGAGCGGCCCAGGGACCGGCAGAGACACAGCAATGCGTCTTCGGAGATCAGCGCGCGCAGCAAAAGCACTACACCGGTTAGTATTGAGTACGGCGATGATGAGCAACATATCTGATGATGCATCCCCGTTCTACCAATAGCGATAATAATGAACTTCTTTTGTTACACTTTTTTTGTAGACATATTGGTTCAGTACCTACCGGTCACTGAGATATACTGAATTTAATTTAGACAATATTTGTAATAATACTTATTGGCTCTGGCTATGTTATGTCTGCTTATGTTGACGATATTTGATTACCTAGTACAATTAAAAAATACATCTATCTTAGCTTATAGCTTTCCTGATTTTGGGTGGATACCCAAAATCAGGAAAGCTATTTGGGCGCCTTTCACCTTCGTCGCGCTTTTGAGGTTAAGTAATATATCTTCTGATCCGCTAGTTTTTCGATGAATTTCTCAGTTATTTTCAAAAGGTACCTAAGTAAAAAAAATAAGTGTTCTTAGAATTAGACCCAGAAAAAGCTCTTATGGAGATACATACCATGACTTTGCGCGACAGCGGCAACGTGTGTCTCACTCACTCGGTATGTCTCACTCACTCGGTATGTCTCACTCACTCGGTATGTCTCACTCACTCGGTATGTCACCGCACTCGGATCTCTCGCTCAATCGCTTGTCGCGCCGCTTGTCACGCAATATCGTGGCATCTTCGTGCTATGAGCAAATAGTCGCCAACTCCGCTGGGCCAAATATACTTAACGATGACGCGGTTGGCTCGGTTTGTAGACACCTGCCTACTGAGCCGGCGGCCCTGGGTTCGAATCCCGGCCGGGGCAAATATTTGTGTGATGAACTCGAATACTTGTGCTTGGGTCATGGTTGTTCTATGTATTTAAGTATATATTTATCTATATAAGTACGTATGTCGTCGTCTAGTATCCATAACACAAGCGATTCTTGAGCTTAATTTGGGACTAGATCGATTTGTGTGAGGTTGTCCGATATTTATTATTATTATGTACTTAAGGCCTACCTACTTGCAAAAATATATCTAAAAGTTGGTCAGTTGACTGATCATACAGCTGACGTCCTTGTTGAGCCCTGATCTAAAGTATTTGTGTTTCCAGGTTCGATGCGTAGAGCTATCAGAGTGGCGCACGGACAGCGCAGCGCGCGTATATCGCGACTGGGGAGGCGCTGGCGTAGGCCTCCCTGCGCACGCGCATCCACCTGCCTGCGCGCGAATGCCAATCGCTCATCAAGGTATCAACCATGAACTTCCTTTTTCACTTACACCTAAGTAGAATTTCATGTTCCCGAGGAGTCTCAAAATTTTGTGTGGTGGACTCAACTATACTTGTAACTGTTACAAGAGTTGTACATAACCACAGTGTAAAAACTAACAATGGGCCGACGCCTTTGATGTTTGCGTAAATGCCGACACCGCTCAAGGTTACCGTATCTACCAAGGGTTGTCACAGACTTACGCAACTGCCCAAAAAAGGAGGGTAATGTTTTTAGGGTTCGTGTATGTACTCGTATGTATGTGTACTAATTTTACGTATGGCGTCCATTTTGGAAATAAAGATGGCGGACGTCACTTTTTAAAAAGCCGACATGGGTGCCGTTTTCTAGGTTTCTGGGGGTGTAGATTTCAAAAATAGATATCGCTGCTACACACATCGACACCCATTTCGAAAAGTGACGTCCGCCATCTTGGATTTCAAAATGGAGGGCATTTTCGTATCCGGAACCACGAGGAACCTCGGAGATGACACCCACATCGATTTTTAAGAAAAAATAATGTCCGCCATCTTGGATTTCAAAATGGAGACCATTTTCGTAATCGGAACCCCCAGGAACCTCGGAGATGACACCCATATCGATTTTTAAGAAAAAATAATGTCCGCCATCTTGGATTTCAAAGTGGACACCATTTTCGTAATCGGAACCCCCAGGAACCTCGGAGATGACACCCATATCGATTTTAAGGAAAAATAATGTCCGCCATCTTGGATTTCAAAATGGACGCCTTTTTCGTAATCGGTACCCCGCGGACCCTCAAAAATAAATTAAAAATCAGACATGATTCATCAACAAACAATTTCTTACTTTTTAAATAAAGTCTAAGTTAAACCTTACGTAACTCGTAATTCCTTTTTTTTAATGTAATATAAATTTGTTGAAGTAAAATAAAATATTGAAAATATACAAAAATTGATGACGACGGCAGTGGGGGAGTAAAGGTCAAACTCGTAATTACTTAAAATAACCTATAAATCATGTCCGACATTTTGAATTTAAAAATTCATGTGACATATCATATCATTATATATTTTTGTTTAGGTACACAGAAACAAACAATTAGCGATATTTCTGCGGTTTTTCAATTTTTACTGGCAGGCGTAACGCTTTTACATCCGCCATTTTGTTTACGTTAGCATGACATGAGAAAATTTATTACTTAGGCACTATAAAATAATATTAAAAATATAATATTTACCTTTCTATTGACCGAGGAAATCTATGGAATCGTAGTTCTTTATTTTTAAAAGATGACGACATGCATTGTCGCACAGCACATGTCGTATGCACCATTTTAATTATGTTTTGCAAGACGCGTCAGCCCTGGAAGTCATCTCCCGCAATACTAACAATTTCGTCGTATGACACATGGGGAGCGCCCCTCCCGCCGCCGCCTCTGTCACCCCGCACGATTGCCCTGTCTAGACGCCTTCGTCGACCGACTGTATTGTTTCTTAGACTGTGACATAACTATGTACAGCATGTGGCTAATCTCGGTGTTATTTGGCTAGGGTAGGCAGTGCCTATTTGCCTATATGGAATGCAGGCAATCTTAAATAGCAACGGGTGTGACAATGCGCAAACCAAGGCCCTTAACATAACAAGCCCTCCAGCAGTTTCTCTTGAGTTAATAATATCAATGGGTAAATAAAGTCGATCTACTTTTTGGCAAAACCAATTACCGTAAAACTACCCAACTATAGTCCAGTCCTTACAACTATGGTCCAATTTAATCCGAAAATTACTCGTTAATATTATGACAATTATTATGAATAAACTCTAAGGTGAACCACATAATTAAACAAACTTAAATAAAAGCGTATAAAATCACTGGTAGAATATGGATTTTGATAAACATAAAGGAGTTTTGTTTTGGACCATAGTTGGATGATTGGACTATAATTGGGTAGGGTATCATGTCTTAAACCTAAATTCCCTTCAATTTGTTTACCCCTCTTCCAGCCCAAGAAATAGAAGCGTTCAGCGGCAGCCCCCGCTCGGACAACTACCGGCTGGAGTTCGCGCGGGGGCGCTCCCCCCGCTCCCCGCGCTCCCCGCGCACCCCGCGCCCGCCCCGCCTGCTGTCCACCACGCGGTCTCCTTCCACCTCCGGCTCGGAGCTGTCGCTGCGGCAGCCTATTAAGATCAGGTAACATTGTCTTCGACGTACTTAGATGCTTGTTGTTAGGAGGCCTGAATCCTTTTAAAATGCAGATTGTTTTAGGCATTTTACTCTATGATCAAACATATTTCTTAACATATTAAATATTGATGTTACTACCTAGAACGACTGCACGCAATGAAGGCATGAAATAGCTGTTTTACTACCTAGAACTCGGGAAAAAGTATTATTCACTTCAAAAAGTTGGTTGTTATTATCAATATATTTGTCATAATGTGAAAAAAAAAATAGAAATAGGGCGTCTTAAGTGTTTTAGATTCAATTATCTGGCTTTGTCACCGTTAGGTAAATTTTTATATAATTATACGTGATATAATTATGCTCTAGCGCTTTGAAAAAACCTTAACAACAGCCTATTAAGATACTGAAGTAATTAGCCTAGCATTTGTTTTTGATTGTCTTAGTGAAAGCAAAACGTGCAGTCAAGGAAATTGAAAATTTGCCACGTTAGGTACAATTCGTGACTACGGAAAAGCTTTAATTTTACGGTGACATGCTGTTTGTGATGAGACCGACTTCCAAAATGCCTATTGAAGAATAATTGACAATCTATTGACTATAATTGTGTGCATGTCTAGAAAAAATGCTTAACGCTTTCAACAATTATTCCCCTAGTTTAGTTTACCGTAGTGCTTACTTCTCCATCTTATCTCGCAGTAACACAGCCGTAGAAAAATCAGCTTGATAGCTTACCTACCTCGAGTATAGTAATGTCACTATTTACTCGGGTGATACAGGCTCATGTGACGTTATGTAATTGAGAGTGTGACATGGTTTCAGTTAACCTAGAAGGCTGTATTTAAAGTAGTGCTAATTATTCCAGTAACCTAATTGCGAAAGAACACGCTTGATTGTGGCCGACGACCGAGATTATCTTCAGAATTACAATGTTATTTTTTTATTACTTTTGATACAATTTAAATAAAAACATATTAATTCTGTGCCAGAGTACCTAATTTATACCATTAATTATTGCAGTTTTAGTTTGAAAATAAGCCTATTGTTTAGTAAATAAAATACTATCAGGTGTTCGTAATTTGATCATAATGAAAATTTGTAAACTAACGAATTAGCATTCAAATCAATATCAGTATTGTTTTTTTTTTCATAAATAAGCAAGTTTCTCGTTCTGTGCTCTGCACAATTTGGCCGCCTGCCAAATCGTGTCAGTGTGCAAGCGCTGTAAGTAGTGGAATGTGACATTAACGTGGCATTTGTCCGAAGGTGGTGACCGGCGGCATGTCGCAAATTAACCTAACCGCCCAGGTGAGTGCTTGTAACGCTTGTTGTAAATATTATACGATCGTAGCATTTCCTAAGCTAGTAGATAATGTCCTAACTTATAGCCCAGCAAGTTGGTTTTATGTCCTCGCCATATTGCGAATTTTTAGTGATACTTTTTTTTACTGGCAACGATGAATTTTTGATACAGCTGCCGGCAAACTTTTAGAGCATAACTTTGACTGCGCAGTAGCCGATTTACGTACAAATGTATCTACATGCGCAGATCCGCCATTTTTGTTCTAAAAGTTTTCCGGCAACTATAACTGACGTTGAAAGTCAGTAAATGTCAGTGATCTTTCAATCTGAAATATTACACATTGTAGTTAACTATCTTCTGCCCCTGTCTTCGGGCGCGTAGAACTACATAGTAAATAGTTATTTAATCCCTATACAAACTATTACAGCACTTTTCCGGGATAAAATTTATGATAATGTTATCCCCCGGGACTCAAACTAGGTATCTCAATACCAAATTTCATTTAAATCAGTTCAGCGCTTTAACTGGTTTACGCGTAAAGAGGTAACAAACAGATAGACACACGTGTGCCAGTGCATGCCAGTGCATGAACTATATAAAACCCTTTTCCTAACTACCTACGTAAAGTTTTGCGCATGATATTCCCGCTTCACGGTTATTTCCTACCTAAATAATAAGCTTACTAAATATAACATGTTCTTGGCGTATTGTTTTAAAGCCTGACCAGAAATATATGAGGATTGTCAATTTATAAGATTTATATGGCAACAATTTTGCAACCAATCGCAACCCACTATAATGACATTAGTTTAAGTGCATGTCAGTTCCACTATGTTAACCCCGTAATATCATTTAATGGAATGCACTAATGCTTTTCCTGACTGTTTTTCGTGTAATAAACACGTGTACCTACATAATTTATAATCTTACGTTCACGGCTATGAATGGTTTTCAGCATTTTCTTTGGATACTTTAAAATATTTGTCTTTTAAAGAAACCACCACGAATGACATTGAAATTGTTGACAAACCATCATAAAATCATTGCCAGTTTAAAAAATTAGTTCCAGTGAAATTCCGCAATATGGCGCATCCTCATATATTTCTGGTCAGGCTTTTAGGTAATTGGACAAAACCGACAAATGTGGGGTAATTTTGGATACATTAGTAAGTAGACACACTAATAATTTTGCTTTTTCATTAATTTAGTAGATTTGCAGCTAAACTCCCAAAAATTATTATCTATGCCATATGATGTCCCATTTTACCCCACGCGTCAAATAACTCTCCCTTATTCCTGTTACTAAATTCAAATTCAAATTGTTTATAGTCAGAAAAGGAGTATTTGTAAAGGTTACTTACGCTACATACATATTTCAAATTACCATGACGCTTCAAGAAACTAACTATGTGTTCACTTTCTCTAGAGACACTAAAGAGGAAACGGAGGAGCCTGCAATAGTGCCAACACTGCGGCCTGGCCCTGCGCGCGCAACCTTCGCCATCCGCTGAACCTTCGTCAAAGTTTACACTTTGGCTAAAAGCTAAAAGGCCTGGAGAAACCAGCAATGGTGCCATAACATCGGCCTGGCCCCGAGCGAACAACCTTCGCCATCCACAGAACCCTCATGAAAAGCCAAAAGCTAAAAGGCCCGGAGAGCCAGCAATAGTGCCAACTAATCGAATCAGCCCTGCGCGATCGGCCTTCGCCCTACTCTCGAACGCTGACAATTTGACCATAACCTGAAACGCCTAAAATGTTAACTATGAACAAGGCCAGGTCTTGTGGTGAAACTACCGGCCCATGCTGATACTGGAACCGAAACCAATAGAATCACCCTCGAGGAATCGCGCGATTCTTGGATGATGCTGAAATAGATGGTCGCTTAACTCGTCGTGTCAGAGCAGGGCGGGATTTCTAGGGACAACAAGTGTGAGGGGTAAAGGGGCGTCAATTTCTATTCCAACATCAAAAATGTTTTAAGACCCTACTGAGGGTAAATCCAACCCACTCAGAGTGTAATCAATGTGCTTGAATCCGTTTAGCTTACTCCATCAATCGGCGACTTCGAGTGCCAAGGTACAGGCCAAGGGAGGGCTTTTTGGATTTACACGAAACTAAATGATTCGTTATTATTTAAACAAACAAGATAAGTACATTATTTTGATGATGAATTGATGAGTATATTAACTGGTATGAAAAGTCAAAATTAGGTTTATTTATATTTCCATATTGTCTAAGACTCAATTTCTTTAAGTAAACGCATGAATTCTGCCTCTTAAAATCAGAAATTTCTTTTCGAGTCACATTCATAAATATTGGGGGTAAACAGAATCTCCCCTTTCATAGGCAGTCAATAAAGTAAGTGACAGACTAACGACTGTTGAGTAAAGGTGTGTTCGGACGCTACAATTTGGGTCAAACACACCCAACACAATTCGGCGCACGAATTTAGGCTTTACAAATGTCTCTTTCATCAAAATATGTTCCGTCACTTTAATGCTTATTAAGAAAGTAAACCACATGGGAAAGGAAGAACCATTGGTTTCAAAAATTAAGCAAACCGGAAATACGAGCTTGAGGAAGTTATTCCTAGTGTCGATTAAAGAGTTATTGTTGTTCATAAATTGAAATTGATTGGACAGTTGCATTGTGGCATTTTAGGTCAAGTAATAGACCGTTTTGGAGTCGGAGTAACCCTGGCCGATTTTCAGAAGGGTAATTTCGGACAAACAGCTTTTGTAGTCGTGAAAACATCGGGTTGGATAAACTTTGTTGTTTAATATTAGCATTTGTTATAAAGGTGGAGTAAAAAAGTGAATGCTTAATTTATAACTGACATCTATTGTCATAATAAAAATCGTTTTTGTGTGAACTTTTGTTAATAACCATATTTTTATTGTAATTGATTTTATGTACTTATTTGTGAATTAGAATCATTGTCTTCCATAAGCGGATACTGAAGCTTTAATACTGTAATGAACTGTACAATAATTTAGTCTTTACTTAGGTAATCATAAGATCTGGTGCTAATATTTCCCTTATATTACCTTATTTATTTAAGTTTCTTTCTAAAAAGTTATTATTTGTTTAATTTCAATGCGTAGTACTTAATAATTTTAAATAAAGACTTAACATATCGTGTCACTTGTCATAATAGTTTAAAATTAACAAACTACAACATGAGAGACGATCTTATCGTTAAATAGCGATATCGTCCAGGCAACCTTTCCACTACTACAAAGTCATTGACCTTTAAAGGCTATTTGTCCTTTATAAAATTAAAGGTGCTATTCACATAGTACTCCATGAATATATAACAAATGTCTCTATTCCATCCGCCAGTAACCTTTCACGGGCGATCAATCATACCAAGGGGGGGAAACCACCCACAACACAGTACCCACCACTTCTTAGGGTGCCACCTCACCGCGAGCATTCAAATACAAACAAATACAAATAAATTTATATAACCAACATAATATACGGCTAAATTCTATAATACACAATTCAATTCAAATTTTATGTAATCTGAACTAGGGTTCCCCCTGTGTTTAGGTAAAAGAAAGCTTAATATTACATTCGCCTGTAATGTACCTAGGTACCAAAAAAAATACAAATTCATCTGTTTTTTGTTACATTACCGGTGAATAGCTGCGGTGAGAGAGCACCCTTACTTTCACTATTACAACTAAAGTGCAAAAGAAAAGGATATTTGTTATGTACAGAATAAGATTCATATTTAGCGACAGTTTTATTTTAAATGGTGATTTCCTTGGAATGGTCGATTTTTATAGCGACACTTCAAAATGGAGAAGTAAAATTTTAAATGTTAACTGACATCGTTTGTTTTGTCGCGGATTTTGTTTTAATTCTTTCAAAATTGTAAATGAAACGTGTAAATTAAACGGAGAGACAATGATTTTAACATTTTGGACAGTCCCTTGAGGCATGACAGGTCAGTTGGGCCCGAAAGAGCTTATTTCTAAGAAATCTAAAGTTTGCCTAGTATTAATTTATCTTATTTCATGGGACTTTTGGTTTCTGCACCTCTAGCATAACCGTCATATGCGACTATTTCTCGGGCGAGACAATCACCCGCCTCTATCTGTTCAGTAATGTGAGAGAGTGACGGGTAGCGCTATCTCGCGCGACAAGAGTCGCGAAGCATAGTTGTGCTAGACGGGCTGGTATCTTGTTATATGAAGTCCTCCGACCTATGGCCAGGTACCTACATTTTGTCTCAGTGCTGATGTTTTGCTAATTTCCTCTTCAATAAATCCAACATCTCAAAAATTCAGATGATTCCGAAACTGTTCTAATGTAATCTTTTAATTTAATTTAAAAAGTCCATATACGTATTAATTATATTAATTTAACGGACAACATGCATATCATGTTATGCTGTCATTAACCACCGAAAATGGTAATAAAATAGAGCTAAATAATAACCCATAAAGTTGAGTAGACACGCCTTTCATGCTCTAACCGTAACACATGCGGTGGACTGTGGAGGTGCGCCCGAATTGGGTTATCCTGGGTGTTATTGCCTTTCATCGATGCTTGTATAAGTTATAAAAAGTAAAAAGTATACGTAGCCTGCCCTGCTGAAAATTCTCTGGTTAGATTATTTCGCTACACTGTTCATCAATTCCATTTTCTTTTAAATATAAATCCTAAGAAAGGTCGGTTTTCGAAACGACAAAAAAATCTACTACCTACTAACGTGTACTGTTTTTTACAGGCATTTATTAAGTTGGAAAACCGTCACGCAATGAATGGTACTCAACGTGTACTCAGTTAATTGTAAATTGGAACTAAAATGACAAGTGACACTAAAAATATTTTTTACCTAACTAAAATTTATTTTTTCCCAAATCCATATGTAATAATAACTATGGAGTGGAAACATTAGCAAAATGTTTAAAGGCAAATTCGAAATAAATTTCAGGCATATACCTACCCGAACCGAATTTATACGGGAACGAAATAATATAAAGACAGATATGAAATGTAACTTTAATGAACTGTAATTTTATTCTACATGTTCTATAGTTTCTTAATTTAATGTAATTCATATAAGAAATAATATTGTGCAATATACAAATACAGTAATAAATGTAAGCTACACGAAGTAAATATATCGTGCTCTGAAATCGCTCAATATATGTCATAGGAATGTATATACATAAACATAAGGCAATAAATATACATAGAATAATCATATTTTTTATGAAATTGTATATCCGTCCAATGCCATTTTATTGGAAAAAATAAATTTAAATAAGAACCAAGGATTTTCACGTTAATGTGAAGTCATTATCTATCAAAGAAGAAATTTCTGTGAATTTTGAAATCAACTGCCAGTTGTGCTAACTCTTAAGGCAGCTATATTATAATATTTGACATAATTACTAATATATACTCACATAATGTAGGTTTGTACATAAGAATGCCAGAATACGTAATTATGGTGCATGCGTATTGTACATAGTTAAGATGTACTTAATGGAAGAAATAAACTTTTGTATTTAAATTTGTCTTCTTTTATTACTTCTAATTTTTAAATTTATCCCTGTATTACCAGTTTGGGTTCCGTGGTAATAAAGTAAACAAATTTAGTTTACCATATAATATTGCGGACAGAGTAAAAATACGGCAAAACGCTCAAACAACCCGTTTCCGAAGCAATGGTAGAATCTGCCACCTAAAAGAACTTCTCAATCTTATTTGCAGAATAAAGTTTAAATTTTTTGTAAACAACTGTGAAACATGAAAATCTGTTGAATTACCTATATTGATAATTTGAGCAAATTAAATATTATTTTATCGCCGTCCATAAATAAAAATTAAAACTTCTCAGAACTATGCATATAAACAAATTATTTACCATTCCTCAAGAAGCATAGGAATTATAAATGTTGTATAAACCTCGTTCAGAACCCATTAGGCACTATTACCTTCGGCCATTAAGAAACTGCGGCCAGTGCCCTAAAACAATAAATAATAAACAAAACTACGACCGGTTCCTTAAAAAAACCCATCCAACGACACATTACTAGAAAATACGATATGCTGTAGTCATAGAGAACCGGCAATGTATGGCTACGAAGTTTTTGCTGCTAAACTACTCCAGACATGCGCAAAAGACATTAGTGAAAACCTTTTGGAGGGAATTCAGTTTCAGTCGTGGTTCTTAACAGGGTATACATCCGTGTCGAAAGTTTTCGGCGTTCTGATAAAAAATAAATAAACTCAGAATTCATAGCAAAATTATATACTTAAATGTGGTGTAAATGTTATAACGGACACTTTAATAAAGAGTCCTTTAATCCACCATTGTAGTGAATTTTTAACTTAAAAATAGTTAAAACTTTTTGTCTTTTTTACTACTCCGAAATCCTCCATTTAACTCTTAAAATATCTTTAGAGACTTCTTGCGTCGACATTCCTGGATGTTCAGGTTCACAAGTACAACGTGTGGATTCGTGAGTTTAAAAATACAAAAATTATCTGATAAAAAATAAATAAACTCAGAATTCATAGCAAAATTATATACTTAAATGTGGTGTAAATGTTATAACGGACACTTTAATAAAGAGTCCTTTAATCCGCCATTGTAGTGAATTTTTAACTTAAAAATAGTTAAAACTTTTTGTCTTTTTTACTACTCCGAAATCCTCCATTTAACTCTTAAAATATCTTTAGAGACTTCTTGCGTCGACATTCCTGGATGTTCAGGTTCACAAGTACAACGTGTGGATTCGTGAGTTTAAAAATACAAAAATTAAAGACAATAGAGTCAAGCACACCCAACCACCGTGGCATTTGATGACGCCCCAATCCGCAGCGGGCCCTGCTTGCTGCAGACCACTGGTTCCCGTCAATGCCTAGCATGCGCTCATAAAGCCAAACTCCGATCCGGTACCGCCCCGGGAGAACTAAGTCTAGACCCAGCCAGTCTAGAAAAAGATAGGAAGAAGTTGAAGAATTCTGAGAGCGAACCGGCTATTCTGGAATTGTCTAACTCAGAGAGGAAGTCAAAGTTTAAGGAGACCGCGAGCTGGACGGGAGGGTTGAGCGGTGTGGAGACGGGCTGCCAGACCGAGTGGGCCGGTCCGGCGGTGCTGGAGGTCGGGCCGGACGAGGTCGGGCCGGACAAGGTCGGGAGGATGGTGTCCAAACCCGACAGCGGGGTGCGGGAGGCGCTGGAGGATCGGGATCCGAATAACTTGAATCAGCATGTGCAGGTAAATGTTCGAATCACAAATTCCTAATTTTGATAGATTTCAAGAAATAACACGTAAAGTTTCGAAAGGTTTGTTCTGAAACCCACCAGACTGAATAATGACAAGCCATGATAAGAAGAAGAATATTATAAATTTATGAGACATGTCTCATTATTTTTAATGTGGGTATAAACACCACATTATTTTATATTAAATCATTGATAAGATGAAGAAAGATTGAAATGTGTAACCTGGCGGAAGAGGCCGGGAATCGAACCCGGTATCTCTGGATTACTTTGGATTAACACGCTGGACCGGTAATCCAGAGGCACCGGGTTCGATTCCCGGCCTCTGCCAGGTTACGCATTTCAATTTTTCTTTGTGCTTTGAGTTTTGTATCAATGGTTTAAAACAAGAATAAGTTCGGAATAATCCCTCAGTTATAGTGACAATGTATTAAACACAAATGTAAGCGTTGTATTGAATAAAATTATCAGTAAAACTATCCTGACTTTACCAAACTCCGCGTCACCTGTCTAGTCCTTTATATCTATATTTGTCTGAAAACTATTGTAAAGAATAGCTGACGTACTCCAACAATTTAATTCCAACCTGTCAGCCATATAATTAATAACCGCCACAAAACAACACGTCATTCAGCGACCAAGTTGGATTCCTGAAAACCCCCACTTTCGCTACACTATGAATTATTAAACAGTATGTAAATACAACCCTTAAAATAGATCTCTGCGAAAACACGTGTTTATCAAAAGCGAGCCAAGTACGGTAATTGAGTAGGGAAGGTCAGTTGAGATGTGCCCATGGGAACATCTGCATCTGTTAGTGATATCAAGGGAAGGCAACGCTACCTAGGGGTACTTACTTCTTTTACACTAATAGTGTCAAAATTTTGACAGGGAAGTTAGGGGTAGTTTTGTGTGATTGAGTCCTAAGAAATTTAAAAAAAAGCAGTTACTACCATTGATGCTGTTCCAAATAGTGACGTGCAGTTTCTGAGAATTTCCGGAATCTTTCTTCAGTTTGTACGGGACTCTCCATACAAATCGGGAAACAAATCGTAAGTCAGGTTCTTATGGATTGTAACTAATCCTGGAACAAATCTCTCGCTCTCGCCATCAGGCTAGAAGTCCTCTCCAGGGCATAGGTCTTCCCAATATATATATACCATTCTAACATATCGTCGTTCCAATGCTAAACTAACATAACTGCCATTTTGTCAAAATTGAGTTTTTGATGTAAATCTGTACCAAATATAATCCCGCACAATGTCACAAATTTATAGAGCTCTATCTTTTAAGGTTCCAGAGAATATGAACTTTTAGTTTTTTGCCCCCATGGTAAACTTACAAAATGTAGGTCAACTAACGAATCTGACATTTTTCGTTAACTTTTTATGGTGATAATTATGACTAACCGGTTAGATAACCAATAGCAAATTTGCGAATCTGCCAGATTCGTTAGGTTTCTATGGTGGCTATTATGATCTGCTCATATAACAAGCCTATACCAAATGTGCGAATCTGGCAGATTGGTTAGTTTACTATGGTGGCTATTACGATCTGCTCACATAAGTAGCCATAGCAAACTTGCGAATCTGCCAGATTCGATAATTTACTATAGTGGCGATTACGACATGCCAACATCGGTAGCCTGCAGATATTTACGAATTTAGCATTTTCGTTAGTTTGTCATCGTGACTAATGCGTTTATAGAGGGTGAAACTTGAAGTAAATATGCGAATCAGGCATTTTCGCAAATTAAGTATTGTCAATTTATTATAAATAATAAAATTCATGCGATTTGCGTATGAACAAAGGGATAAACATATCAAAGGGGAAGCATATAAAACCCTAAGTCATAAAGACGCCGCGTAAGAGGCGAGGCGAGGCGTAAGACCGATGAAAGAACCTAGATGTGTGTCAAAATTTATCCATTATAGGGAGGAGAAGGTCCTTTGAGCAATAGTAAAAACATTTCGAGTGCAGGTTCTCAAAAACTAAGG
This sequence comes from Apotomis turbidana, assembly GCA_905147355.2. Lineage (NCBI taxonomy): Eukaryota > Metazoa > Arthropoda > Insecta > Lepidoptera > Tortricidae > Apotomis > Apotomis turbidana. The sequence goes on from LR990283.1 coordinate 1,670,172, forward strand.
AAACAAGTTGCCGCATTTTTTAAATTCATCCCTGATAGGAATTAAATGAAAAGCGAAATTTTATGAGAAACTTAAGTAAAAGGGTGCATTATTTTGCGTGTAGATTCTCATTTCTAAAAAATATACTCCTAATGGAGTAAAGTTGGACTTAAAAGTTTGTTAAACAATTTGAACGCGATATTTCGATAGATGAATTTATTCTTATCCGTCACCGATGATACTGGGAAATAGAAATACGATTTTTTATTTGCCAAAATACTCTGTCATAACAAATTAAACTTAATACTAAGTGCGTTTGCATTTGACGCAATATGAACATCATCCAATTTAATCTTAAAAATAATAATTTTAATAACCCTATAATGCAATATGTCGATGTGAATAAATTAGTCAAAATAAATTAAATTTAATACTCCAAATAAAAATAAAATATGAACCGATAAAAAGATTCTATACAAATATTTAATACTTACTCCATTTAAGGTCCATTTGACGACGCGTTTGGCTCGGTTGGTAGACACCTGCCTACTGAGTCGGCGGTCCCGGGTTCGAATCCCGGCCGGGGCAAATATTTGTTCTTGAGTCATGGATGTTATCTATATATGTATTTATATATTATGTATATCGTCGTCTAGTACCCATAGTACAAGCTTTGCTTAGTTTGAGACTAGGTCGATTTGTGTATGATTGTCCCTTATTATTTTATTTTATTTATTTATTTTTTAAGGTGAAATCTTCATCATTATCAAATAAATTCTAAAAAATAATTACGCAAAGTCAAATGTAGGTACAGGAATACAATTTTAAATCTATAAATATAAATGTCCAAAGTTACTAACACGGTCGAGACAATCATCTGTAACGACGTAGTCAGTTTTGTCTTAAACATTTTATAGTCCAACAATTAAAGAAGACGATACATATGTTGCACGCATTTTTCCTGTACATATCGTATCTACAAGGTGGGTAATATAGCAAGTTTTTGTATTTTACCCGCATTTGACATAAGATTTTTGATAATAAATACAGATTAATTTGATAAATATGGGGATATATATTATAATTATGGTATTTAAGATTAGTGACATATCTAAACTTTGCTGACAGAAAATAATAGTGTCCAAATATATTATCTTATTACGAAAGTGTCCCTGTTTAGGAAGTGTAGAGTTGGAACACAATAACTCTTCCAAGTAAATGAACAGAACTGTCAAACACGTAAAAACTAAGTATGGCAATATTAACCAAAGAGTATTAATATTAGTACTACCATATTTTTATTTCAAATTTACTTATACAACTTTTATCTTGTTTTAATCCCCTTATAGCCCTTAGTGTAAGAATGTCAAAAATGCTGAAGTTACTGTTTTGATTTACAGTATTCACTTAATACAACGCAATAAGTTCTCTCTCTATCTGTTATCTTTTATAATTTTTTTGTGAATATTTTTCTAAATACAACATTGTGATCAGTGTTGTATTTAGAAAACTGAAATTAAACATAATTTACCAAGATATTTTTTTATTTATATAAAATTTGCTAGAATCTTATAGTAGTTTACAGATTAGGAATGATACACAAGTGTCAAGACGCCCAAGAGTGCCCTATCATCAGTGTTGTAGTATACCGAAAAAAAACTATATTTGCTGGAGCAAAGACGAACCCAATACCGACGATATTATTGTAAAGCTGCCAAATAAATAAACTAATATTTTTGTTTCATTACTTGATTTCGCTATCAATTGGCATTTCAAGATAACGCTTATTTTATTATTAACTTAACTAAACAAAAGATAAAGTAAATAAAAAATATATAGGTATATTTTACACTTGTCAGTCGAATACAGTTTTAACTGCAATTATTCACTGACAGGTATAATAAACATTAGTATAACTTTGTAACGTTTTGATTAAAAAGAGTCCACTAATGTCGCTCACCATGAGCGCGAAATTTGTTGACATGTAGTAAAGAGACGAGAAGTGACGAAATGGTATCTTTTGCTCTAAACCGTCACATTTGTGAATTTAAACATTATTTCTAGGGCGAATGCCATTCATTATAGACAATATACAATAGTATTATGTTATTGGAAACAAAAATAAGAACAGATTCGCAACCCTATTATGATAGCAAATGAAAGGAATAGCAATTACATTCACCATACGAAAACTACGAAAGTGGCATTTTCGTAACTTTACTTTGGCTTAACAATAATAAAATCATTTTGAACTTGCGAAAGTGGCACTTTCGTAAATTTACTATGGTGAATAATCTTACCTTTTTGTTCTTTTCTATGGAGGTGCAAAATTGCGAATGTGCCTTAATTTCTAAACCCAATGAATTAATAGATATATGACACAATGATAATATAAAACATGCATTTTAAAAACATTGTGTGAAATCAGTTCTACTATAACTACAAAAACAACCGAGAAAAAAAAAATATAATTTTTTTACAAACTTAAAATCGCTGCTCTGTAAAATTAGTTTTTTGCAGTTTTGTTAATAGTTTAGCATTGGAACTACGATATATCGCCGATCGCATCTAGTTTCTGCCAGCGACCTTTCACAAATCATTACTCTACCTAACTGGAGTTCTTTCTACACGACGCTTGCCTAATCTTGGTCTCCATTCCCCAACGGTTATTTAAAAAGCTCAAATACTTTTTTATTGTGAGACTTGGCTTGCACCCTTTGCATTTCTGTTTTAGCGGGGAAATTAATTTACATATACCTTCACAAAAGCTGTTAGCAAAGGTCAGAACACAAAGGTCGCATACAAGTCTAAATTATGCGTGGTCTTATAGTTATTTAAATCCATTTCCTTCAGAACTTGGCTTTTAAACCGACGGACGGACGGACGGTCAACAAAGTGACCTGAAAAACAAAAACGTTACATTCAAATATCGCCGAGTTTAATTCATCCCTGATACAATTAGACGTGTGAACGCATTAGATAGGTAACAGGTCATAACCTTTCCTTTTGGTTTTGCGGTAGTCGGGTAAGAATATACCTACTCAAGCCCTCAAAACATTAATCGATTACATAACTTCAGGATCCTGCTTAGATTGTAGTTGATCGCATTAAATTTGTCTTTCTTAATTTACCTTTGTGTCATTATTTATAACAAATACCTACTTAAAACAAAGCTAGCTCGTATCTCAGTGTCAATTTACTTATTAGATACGAGGTTTTTGAAGAACAGTGACAGAAATTTTTAGTGAGTTTTAGTTGTGACCATTATGTGAATGCTATTCTGAACTTTATTTGTGTGCAACATTTTAGGTACTTAAAAGTTTTTTTTTTTAATAATTAGATGCTTAAAAGCCACTTTGTTAATGAAAAGCTGGAGCGATTGCCATCAGATAGCGACCGGTGAAGAACGGATACAAAACCTAATTTATCTAATGGATCAGAAGTATTAGAACCTACTTTTAGGCTACCTATCCACTGAAGCGGAATGGAGAAAATTAACCAATAAGGCTTCGCCTTTGTAACGCTTAAAAGAAGTGCATTTAAATATGAAGAATGTGATTGGTCCATGTTACACAGCTAGTTCATCTCCGTTTCTAAATTGTGCTGAAACCTAGCTAGCACTTGTACCAAATAAGTATGTGCATCTCTAGGTACTTATACTGTCTGTCCTTTTTCTGTTTTGTGGCACTCTTCTTTCATTTCTAAGCACTTAACTCAAAAATTTGCTCATTTTCCTGTTATCATATGAATACCTACCTCTTCAATGTGATTTTTTGGAACAGAATATAAACCGCCTCTACAAAGAACTAATTTAAATAGGACTTGAGTATGTATGGACTCCACTCCTTTTAATAAACATACGATTTTCCCTTCAACTTCACCGTAAGAACGCTGACCGCATTAACTGCCCAATTACGGGCACGCAAAAATGAGGAATAGCTAAACAAAAAGAAAAGAAACAACAGACGGTCAAGTGTGAGCTCCTGCTACGCAAACTGGGTTGTGTAACGCAACCGCATTTTGTTTGTTCGAAAGTCGCTACCATCGACTTTTTTTTTAAGACATGAACATAACTTGAACTGTATTAGGGCTGGTTAGCCCTCACTACAAGTAGTCGGATTTTGCGTATAGGCGAGAGTATAGCCCGCTAATGGGATTATCTCCGCGCTACAGTATCATTGACGTGCTGATTTAGACGTCAGAAGGGATGAGCTGAAAGACCGACCACCTGCAGTAGGTAATCAGCTACAATTATGTTTGTGGGGTGCTCACGTGCTCGTTGTGCACGCGGTTCTGTAAATAAAACGTAGCCCGTCAGCCACACGACACGAACTGAGTTGAAGTAGTCACCATGACCGAATACGGTCTGGAGAATATATATATATAGTATCGCTACCAATTTTCTTGTGAACGACAAGACAGAAACTTATAAATGTGCCATCGTCTATTTTTGGTGTTCTCGTTTATCATTGGACCTTTTTTATTTTTTTTCGGAAATCATTTGCACTCGCAGACAGCTGTTAATACTTACTTGGATATTTTGTTAATCTTCATCACGCTTTGATGGATGATTGAAGCTGATTCTCAGAACAAAATGTCTTCTAAACGATAGTCATTCAGGCATTTATCCGATGAACGATAATTACTAACCCACCAATAATAACAATAAATCAAATTCAGACATTGAAAAATGTAGCAAAAATTAACTAAGTATTTAGTATTTAGGACAATCGGATATATATACAATTACTACACAAAAACACAATCTGCTAACATTCAGGTTCAGTGTATGAAGTCACGCAATCCTTTAATAAAAACGGACTATGACTGACGGACGCACTGTGCTGTAGGCTACAAAGGAGCCCTGCTTAACTACATGCAAAGGATAGATTTACAGACATTGTTACAATTAGAGGAAGAAAACAATAAGTGAACTAAATACTTTACATGATCGCAGCTATAAGTAAATTACAAAAATCTCGTCATTAAATGTCGAATAAGATGTCTGCTTAAGCAGGCATAGTTTTAAGATTTTGCAATATCCTTGCGGGTCCATGTGATACATAAGTAAGTATATATTTTTAAACGTTTGTAATTACCATGGTATGCAATAAAGAATATGAATATGAGCTTGTTTGGACATTGCTTGTCTTGCACCAAAAACAACCGTGCGCGCTCATGATAAAGCTACTTCGAAATGTCTGAAACATGTCGGTAACGGTGATGTGGTTGTGAAATTCTATAGGTACTAAATGTCATTCGGTTGTCGGACTCCAGACCATCAACATTTCCTGATGTTGCTCGTAGAGGGGCGAAACACGTGTCGAGTACGTTTTATTATTTTGGTGGTGGTTTGTTATATTTATGTGCGTATTTATTGTTCTTTTCACCGTGGGACCATTAAATGCATGAATGCATGAAAAAATACGTAAATAAGTATAACGAGTGAGCATCGTATCCGTTTTTAGGTACCATTCGCTTAAATCGAGCTCAATGCAACATGCCTTTTTATATAAAATGGACGACTACTACTATTTTCAATCAGACTGTCTGGTTTGATTCCAACACGTGCCAGTATGTCATTGTCAACGAATATTTGATGGCTTTTCAAGGTGTCCCGGCATTAAATAATATCAATTGTCCTTCGGTAATGAAAACTTGCTATTTCCGTACATGTCAAGGACAAATATTCGTTCTTACACAACAAAGTAATGTTTAATGTTCTTGGGTATTCATGATTCATTGACTCTTGTACTCTTGCGTCATAAATTCATAATCCTAGTTAGAAACCTATTTGTCTGATCGTTACGGGCATGACACCTTTAAATGAGAAGCTATGGCATTAAGTCCGCCCTTTGTACGATTTGTTTGTGCAATATATAAATAAATAAACATACACTTCTAATAATCTTAGTCACATTTGAACTGCAGGCTTAGATGCACAGACACAATTAGGTGGAGATGGTGGAAAAAACTCTGCCTATTCTAATGTAAAAGGATTTCGTATCGCTACGCGCGTAGCTTCTTATTCATGTTTTGTACCTATGTAAACATTGATACTGTTCTATATGGAAAAATGCGTTGGTGTAGTAAAACTTGCTACGAGCGTCAAATGTTATTTAGTCAACAAAATTAATAATTTAACTATATGACAAACCAGTGCATATATGAGTTACAAGACCAATGATCTTGAAAATGTAGGTAGCACTTCATCAAAAATTCACGCAACCATATCAGGGCTGAATTATTCGTAGATTTTCTACTTACTTTGTAACAGTATTACTCCCGCAATGCTTATCGAACTTCCACATGGATGACCCATTGTAAAAAAACGGCCGGTCACGCGATACAAGCTTCATTTTACACGGAATATATGACGGGCCGTTGACTTGTCGATCTGGGCTGAGTTCAGGTGACCTGTTTAGGGAGACACATTTATTGTTAGGTTTGGTCACGGAGCAAAATAACCATTTGGCAATTTTGGTGGAAAAGAGGTGAAATACTCTACCTAGTTCTCCTAATGGTATTTATGCCTACATTTCATGAAGAGGAACGCTATGAAATAAATAATTTTGTTAGGTATGATAGTTTTGTAACGAAATGTCTGTTCGTATTTAAGTTAAAGGTAAATAATACGAGTATTATGGTGTTAATTCTTGCTGCATAAAATTGTTGATTTGTATACCAAATGATAGATTGTAAAATAAATTTGTTTTCTATTTTAAGCTGATGGCTTTGTTGCCAATGCTTATAGTAAATGATTGATTAAATAAAAAATAAACAGAAAAAAGTTGGTTGACAATTGTTTTTTTTTTTGTTGTTGTATGTATTTTTTATATTCTCGCAAATATGATGAAAACATTGTGTGTATCACGAGCAGAAAAGTATTACAATTTCGAGTCATTAAAAGCCCTCTGCCTTCCACGCCGGGCTTCTAACAAACGCTCGTTATAGTCATCCCCTTCTTATAACACAATATAGGTAGGTACTATTGCCGAACATTTTACTTTGGTAGTTATAGGTAAGCTTAACATTAAAGTCGTGTGAGAATTATACTGATGATAAGTGACAATAACTACTTAAGTGAACAGAAAAGCATTGAGTGTGTATGTAAAAGATATCCATCTTCGGGTTGTGTGAAAGATGATAACGGATAAACCTAAATTAAATCCAATATTTGTCCCACAGATAGTATGGGATGACATAATCGGAGAGCCCGAGGGCGCCCGTAGTCCGGAGTGCGCCTGGAGAGTTAGCAATGTGTGCTTCAAACATGCTCGCAACTGGTGCTACACGATACTGGCCGTGCTCATAGCACCGCCGTGTGCGCTGTTGCTGGGATGTGGCTTCGCTTGTCTGGCATTTGAGGTGAGTTCTCTTCTGTTTCTGCAACGCTGTCAGTTTCTGTCCAGAGTGTGCCTAGTGAATGAGCGAAGTCTCCTTGAAGCATGCCAGAAACTGGTGCTACACGATACTGGCCGTGCTCATAGCACCGCCGTGTGCGTTGCTGCTGGGATGTGGCTTCGCTTGTCTGGCATTTGAGGTGAGTTCTCTTCTGTTTCTACAACGCTGTCAGTTTCTGTCCAGAGTGTGCCTAGTGAATGAGCGAAGTCTCCTTGAAGCATGCCAGAAACTGGTGCTACACTATACTCGCTGTGCTCATAGCACCGCCGTGTGCGTTGTTGCTGGGATGTGGCTTCGCTTGTCTGGCTTTTGAGGTGAGTTCCCTTCTATTTCTTCAATTTCCCCTTTCAATTTATATCCAAAGTGTGCCTAGTGAATGAGCGAAGTCTCCTTGGAGCATGCCAGAAACTGATGCTACACGATACTGGCTGTGCTTATACCACCGCCGTACTGCGTTGTTGCTGGGATGTGGCTTCACTGGTCTGGCCTTTGAGGAGAGTTCCCTTCTATTTCTTCTATTTCCGCCAAGTCCCTTCAGTTTCTGTCCAAAGTAAAAATTAGTGAATGAGCGAAGTTTACTTGAATCATGCCAAAACTAGTGTTATTACACACGATATTAGCGTGCTTATATAGTGCCGCCGTGTGCATTTCTACTCAGATATAATTTCAGTTGCTTGGCAGTTGCGAGTGAATTGAAACTAACATCTATTTATGTTTCATGGGAGTTAGCTTTAATCTAATCCATTAACAGCGGGCTGTTACTTAACCGATTTCCTAGGACAAACGGTCATTGAGTGTCGCCTACTCGCTTATGTTTAAGTTAAGTATTATCTACCACGAACTCCTAACCAAACCAACGACCAACGTTTTTTTTTTTTTTTTTAATCTTATTTATTTTATAAGCCATACATCTTATGATTAAGTCGGCTTAAAAATAATTACAATGTTACTTAAACTTTAGGTGTTACATTAAACATTGGGATTGGTACTTAAGGATTATTTTTATAATACTCAAATCTTAGGTTCAGTGAGTGTATAATGAATTTTATCAATGTACCACTGTATTCGGTAGAGAACCCTGAGCTTAAGATTTGATGGAAGAAGAAGAGGAGATCCCCCGCAGAGCAACCAGTTTCTTTTAAGAGATCCAACCTAGATTGTTCGTTGATTTTACATTCTAGAACTAAGTGGAGGAGGTCCTCTTCTTTGTCACATTGTGTACAGTTTGAATTGTCTCTTTTTTTCATGATGTAGTTAAATTTATTTAGTGGGATGTGGTAAGTTCGGGTTCGGAAACAAATGACTAGTTCTTTTCGGTTAAGGTTTCGTGAGGTAAACCAAGGCACTCGTGGTGGTTCGTCTACAATGGTTCTGTACCAGATGCCCTTGTTTTGAGAGCGCTCATTGAAATAAGCTTTGAATTTACTGTAATTGTCGGCTTTAACTTTTGGAAGATGGTCAGTATAGTGCGGTACCGTGTCGAGAGGTATGCCGTTCTGTAGGGCTTCGGCTGCGAGTGAGTCTGCCACCTCGTTACCCCTGACGCCCACATGTGAAGGGATCCATTGTAGACGAACTTCAACCCCGTTACGTATCAATCTATGGATACATTTAATAATGAGGTAAGCTTCGTATCTACCGACACTACCGCCCTTAGCACTCCCCAACAAATGCTGTAGACTGCTCTTCGAGTCCGTGAATATAACAATTTTATGGTATGGAGTCGATTCTAAGTAATGTACTGCTTCATTGATTGCTGTCAATTCGACTCCCATTATGGGTATACATGGATTATCAATAAGAAATTTAGCTCCAAAATCCGCAGCTTCATCGTAAAACGCGCAACTAGAACCGTGTCTTGTTTTGGACCCGTCAGTGTAAATATGAATGTGATCCAAGAACTGCACTTGTATCATTTCTTCGCAGCGTTGTTTTAGGTCATGAGTGGGTAGTTTAGCTTTGGGTTCATCAATAGTGTTAACTTTATGAAATATGATTTTATCCCAGGGGAGTGTTTTAATGTCACAGGGAAGTAAAAATAGGGGTGAGATCTCAAATTGTGACATAGGTAGATTAGAGTACTTTCTGAAACTCTCGAGCAAAAGTGGGAGCTGGTTATTTCGCCAATATCTTGCGCCCGAATTTAATGTGTTGTCTAATGCTTCTATTTGTTTTCTCAGATAATCGGATGTTCTAGAAGAGAGTTTCAGGAAGTATTTGTCGCTTAAATAGATTCTTCTAAGGTTTAACGGTGGAATACAAAGCTCGCTTTCCATTGTAAAAATTGGGGTGTCGCGAATAAAGCTTCCACAAATGCGGAGGCATTGGTTTTGAATTACGTCCAACCTCTGGAGAAGCCCAGGATTGGCGTTGCCGAAAATGTTACATCCGTAATCAAGTCGAGATCGCACCAATGTTATATAAAGTCGCCTTAAGTGAATTGGATGGACACCCCACTTAGAACTACTTATGGCACTAAGGATATTAACGTATGGGATACATTTTTGGGCAGTTTCTAACACATGTCGAGTCCAATTCAGGCGGCTGTCCACCCAAACACCCAGGAACTTTGTACAATTTATAACCTCGATTTCAATGTTATTTATTCGTATACCAATAAGAGGCATTTTGTATTTTCTAGTGAAAATGCAGAGTTTAGTCTTTGAAAGAGAAACTTCTAATCCAATTTTCTCTAACATTGATGTAAATATATTAAGACTTGATTGCATGACATTAGCACAATATTCAAGACTTTGGTTAATACAATACAAAGCGAAGTCGTCGGCATATTGTGAGACCTTGACTGTTTTAACGAGTGTGTTGCATAACTTAATTGTAATTATGTTAAATAGAATAGGTGACATTGGATCACCTTGAGCTAAACCTTGTCTGCATATTCTTGTTATTTCCCTAACATCCCGTAGCCTATATATCAAAAATCTCTCCTTGAGAAATTCTCTTATATACCTACATAGGAATGGGTCTACATCAAATTCGAATAAAGTGGATATAAGAGGATCAATTGCCACATTGTTATAAGCGTTACTTATGTCTCCGTAAGCACATAGAACGTATTCTTTGTTTATAAACGCAGTTTCTGTGTCTACAATAAACCTACCAAGATTGTCTTGACATGAAAGTCCACGACGGAAACCTAGAGTACTATTATTAAATAATTGGTTGCTTTCGAAATGGTATTCGAGGCGACGAGTTATCATTAAATTAAAAATCTTACAAAGGCAGTTAATAAGTGAGATAGGACGATACTTAAGAGTGTCAGTATTTCTTTTAGGTATGGCAATAAGTTTGATTCTACGCCATTGCTCTGGTATCTCACCTTTTTTATAGATTATGTTAAATATATGTAGGAGGTATTCTTTTGCATTCTCCGGTAAATGGTTAATCATAGAATAAGTAATAGTATCTAAACCAGCGGAAGTGTCTACTCTTTTAAGGATCAAATTTAATTCTGACAGTGTAAAAGGATGGGGGTTGAAAACATTAGTATTAAGGTCTAGGGGTTGTAAGGAAACACTATCAGGGGTGAGTTCTGTTACAAAGGAAACTGCGCTACTTTCTGGTAAATATTCTTTAGGACTACGATGACCTTTTAGCCATCTAAGTTTCCTCCAGACCTCACTGCTGGGCGTATTGCAGTCTATACTGTCACAAAACTCTTGCCAGGAATTCCTTTTTGCGAGTTTTATTAGTTTTCGTGCAATAACTACTTTTTCTCTGTAGATTAAGTAATTTTCAACCGTGCGTGATTTCCGAAAGTGCTTAAGAGCTAGCCTTCGTTCCGCGACTGCCCTTGATAGATCAGAGTTCCACCAAGGTTTTGGCTTGAATTTGTTAGGGTTAATACAGCTTTTAATATAAGGAATATTTTTGTTAGCACTTTCCTCAATTGCTTCTATAAGTTTATCGTAGCTACTTTGTACATTGTCTCCGAAATCCACTCCCTCACATGTAGATTTTATGTGTTGTGTGTATTCTACCCAGTTAGCCTTTTTGATGTTTCTTTTAAATTCGGGGCTAATTTGAGTAGTGTCTAACGTTTTAATAGAAATAATAAGGTGATCACTGCCAAAAGATTCTTTAGTAACACTCCAATCAAAATCGAGTGAGATATCAGCACTACAAAAGGAAATATCAGGTGACGTGCACACTATACTATCATTTAGCTTAGCGCAACGGGTAAAGTCTCGATTGTTAAGAAAAACGTAATTATATTTTAAGCTAGTGTCTGATAAAAGTCTACCCCGTCTGTCAGTTGTGTATGACCACGCCGTATGGTGAGCATTAAAGTCGCCGACTATTAGGGTTTTCATAGAAAAATTACTGAAAAGCTCCCGGTAGTCCTCAACGTTTACTGAGACATTTGAGGGAGAGTAGACACCTATGATATGCTGAAGCTTATTGCTATTAAGGACTTCAAGGTACAAAATGTCAATATTATTATGATTTCTTGGAAGAGTTTTGTGAGTACAGTTAATAGAATGGTGGACCAGGATCGCTAAACCTCCATATCCGTCTGGTCGGTCCTTTCTAAAGACAGAGTATCCTGTAAAATTAATTTGGTGTTCGATATTTAGCCAAGTTTCGGAAAGAAAGCATATGTGTATTTTTTCATTATGTAGATATGAATCCAAATCGCTTAATTTTGGTATTAGGCTTTGACAGTTCCATTGAATAATATTGAGCTTGAACCTTTTAGTCCAATCCATTGAATAATAATAAATAAATAGATAAGTTATTTATATGTGTGTATATAAATAACCTATATAAGTATAGATATGTATTGTGTACCTATCTAAAAGTTACTTACTTATTTGTTTAGTGGTTTTCCTTAACAGCTTTAGTTTACTTACAATACGCGAGAGTCTGTTCTTAACACTACGACATGAGATGTTAGGTATTAAGTCCGTAAACATTTCAATCAGGGCATCAATTTCTTCTGTGTAACTGTAAGTGATTTCCGATATGTCCTTGACTCCATATGTGCGTCTGAGATATTCTTTAACTTGTTTTCCAGACAGTGGGTACGTTTTACAGGGATCGGATATTAAGTTTTCCAGGAGGTCCCAATTAATTGAATCCAGATCGCTGTGCGGCGTTCTCTTGGGTATCTTTCCCTTCTTGGGTTTGTAGACCTCATCTGAGCTGGAGTAGGAGGAGTTATCAAAGTCGTCATCACTGTTTTCGTTGCTAGCTATACAGTCTTCTTTTGTTGTTTCGGATTCCATAAAATCAGTAGTAGTCGTAGATTCAGTAGTGGGTGGATGTGGGCGCTTGGGTATTTGTGTCTCCGTAGACTCCTGTGTTTTTTGGTTCAAATCGTTCATGTCGTTGGTGTTATCTGGGCATTTAGATGCTACGTGACCTTCTTTTTTGCATAAGAAACAAGTCATTGCATCCGATGAGAAATAAATCCAGTAATTCGTTTCTTCAAAATCAATAGATATTTTTTCTGGGAGTCGGGTGAAGTCCTCTGGAGTTACGTAAACTTGTCTTCGGAAACTTAGAATGTGATTGAAGCCCGTTTCATTTAGACCAGCACGCAGGAAAGAGATGGGTGACAGTGGCGTGATATGTAATTCTGTCAGTTTCTTTTCTATTTCGGTGTGCGGTATAATGGGGCACACGTTAGATATAATGATACGTTTGTTTCTGTTGATCAGCGGTCGAATGGGTAATTTTTGATTTTGGATTGTGACATACATTTTGTTGTCAATGATCTCATCAACGATTAACTTCGAGGAGACGTAGATACAAATTCTATTGTTTGATATTCTTGACAAAAAGCGTATTTGAGATGGGTCGATTATTCTTCCCAAAGCTTGAGCATAATCTTTGATTTGTACATTTTCTAAAGCATCGATGACAATTGCTTGGTCCTTTTTAGGAAACGTGGTGATTTGTGTCACAGTAGCATAACTACGGTTATTGACTAACGTTTGGGAATTCATTTTGTTCCTGTAGTCAGAAACTATTGCGAAGTTGTTATAAGGCCACTTACTGGAGAATCAAAAAGTCCGATTCCATCATTAGGCACTTTACACAATGAGGGTAGAAATCAAACTCGTGAAAATATAGTTCACTATCGCGCGCAAGTTACGACCGGTCTCGGTGACAGCTCAACGCGGTATAACGACCAACGTTGTTCTACTCGATTTGACCATCGTTGTTCTTTCTGTTCAAAAACGAGCTAATATTTGTGATGTATCTGTGTTCTTTTTTTTACGATAACTTCATCCTTGTAGTATACTGCACTAAAAAGCAAGATTAAATTTTCATTCACATTCTTAAAATTTCCAGCAAATCTGGTGCACGGGCCCCTGCCTCCGCTGCGTGAAGATTTACTTCGCGTCCCTCCGCACGATGATGCAGTCCTGCATGGCGGCGACGGTGGTGCCGGCGGCGGAGGCGGTGGGGCACGTCTGCAGGCACATCAGGGTCAATTTCAGGAAGGACGCGCCGGAGGAACGGGACATGCTGGTCGTGTAGTTCCTTTTTGGGCCACTTGTGTCCGATTTGATGCGGAGACGATGGGGTGGGGTTACGTGAGTCAGTTTAGTTAATTAACCTTTTAACCGCCGTAGTCTGATATATAAGACGTAACATTTCCAGCTCATTTCGCCACAGTCTGATAAATATCTATATATAGGACGACGCGTTTGGCTCGGTTTGTAGACACCTGCCTACTGAGTCGGCGGTCCCGGGTTCGAATCCCAGCCGGGGCAAATATTTGTGCAAATATTTGTTCTTGGGTCATGGATGTTATCTATATATGTATTTATATATTATGTATATCGTCGTCTAGTACCCATAGTACAAGCTTTGCTTAGTTTGGGACTAAGTCGATTTGTGTATGATTGTCCCTTAATATTTATTTATTTATTTATCTATTTATTTGTTTATATATATATCGGCGGCGACACGAGCAAGTTTGATGAAAAATTGATGGCGGTTAAAGGGTTAAATTGTATTCAAATAGCTATACAGGATGATTCGGTAGTCACGAGCACGAGTTATAGGGGTGATATGGTGGGGTACACTGAGCAACTTTCACTATGGGGCCAACCACAAAATCGTAAAACAAGACAGCTGTTCAATACATTTCCTATAGTTAGCGATCAATTAGCTAGCAATTAACTATATAAATTATCGGTTTCGTGACTGATTCCTTAGTAAAAGTTGCTCAGCGTGACTCCAGAATCACCCTGTATAGGTACTTAGGTAATGTCTAAACTTTTCACAATTTCCCTAATATTTTCACCATCATTATATCGCTGACACTGACCGTCAATTTATCACGATAATGCCCAATTACGAGTACGGAAAGATAGGTAACAAAGAGGCGAGATGGCTTACTAAAATGTAACCTGCATTTAAGCAGAGAACAGTAACCACTTCGCTGTTTTTTTATATTAAATTAACTATTGAATTTGGTGAATACCGAACGTGCCTTTTCTTCATAAGTTTAAGGAACATCGGTCTCTTACAGATTTTAATCCTATGTACTATAATTAACTGTTTATCAGTTCCGAGAATAAATTCCATCCTGTAGTGCACAACTATGTACTTACTGACTCCATAATGAAAATGAATATCGGTATTTCAATGCACCAATTTTCCAGTAGCAACTTGTTGTGCCTTTTCGACTAGTATTTATTACGTGTGAAAAGATGATAAGGCGCAATACAAAACAGAGATGCACCGAATATTTGGTTACTGTCCGGTACCTGGCTTATCCGTGCCTTATTTTAACATATAGGTATATTTTGGGGTAACAAATGGAATCTATTGCACTACTACTACATATCTGCACGTGTATATTGAACAAAGTTACTCCGTAAGAACATGATAAAACTCGTTCCGAACCTAGAAATGTGTGCGCGGATACCGAATATTCGGCCGGTGATCAGTTCGAATATCCGGTATCCGGCCGAACAACTATCCGTTGCATCTCTAATTCAAAGTATTCAAAAAGAAGAGACGTAGGACGAGGACGCGTCTCAGACTCGACGCCCATTTTGTGAATTTTCTTACAAATAGTAGAGAAGCGTCCCGATGCAAAACAAAAGCTAAGCAGGGGCAGACGTGTCCCATTTTCGTTTGGTATAGGAACTGAAGAAGGGGCACCGTGTCTGCGAAATGTCTTCGTCCTACGTCTCTTCTGTATGACTTGCGCCTAAGAGCCCGATTTCACCATTCTGTTTAGTTATTAACGACGGATTATTTATTTTACGCAGTGTCGATAATTTAACAGGTGTAATCTGCCGTCAATACCCCGTTAATAACTAACCAGAAGATATATCACAGTGTGAATGAATAGAATATGGTCGATCTCGTTAAATACGAATTAAGTAATTATAAGGCAAATAAACAAACAAGATAATATTTTCGTAAAGTTGAGAAATCAAACAAGATTTTCAAAAAATTGGGCAAGTTCGAGTCCGACTCGCGCATGAAGGGTTCCGTACCATAATCTATAACAAGTTTGTTGTATGGGAGCCCCCTTAAATATGAATTTAATTTTATTTTTAGTATTTGTTGTTATAGCGGCAATAGAAATACATTATCTGTGAAAAATTCAACTGTCTAGCTATCACCGTTCTTGAGATACAGCCTGGTGACAGACGGACGGACGGACAGACAGCGAAGTCTCAGTAATAGGGTCCCGTTTTTACCCTTTGGATACGGAACCCTAAAAATACTTACCTGAGCTGTAGAAGTAATTTACATGTTATCATTTAAATGTAATACAATTATAATAAGTAAGTAGGTATGTAAAATTGGTATGGATATTAAATTCGGGTATTTCTATAAAGCCATGTTTATATCTGTTCTAAGTTCTGTGATTTGTTTTATGTGTATGTGTAAGTATAATAATAATATAATATAAAGTTAGGTCACTTAAGCATAAAGATAATTTTATTGTAATTTAATTAAGACATACTTAAACTTTTATGACATAAATAAATAGTGTAGGTACCTACCTACTTGAAATTTTATTAAATCTATTTAATAATATTAAAATCATTCGAATATACCTAACAATAAACTTTTTAATTATATTATTGTACGCTTATTTATTAGAATAATCAATATATTCCCAAAACGATGTTTTTTTTTCAAAGTTCAAGTTCAATGCGTCCTATTTGTTTTTTTTTACGGTGATAGATTGAAAGGAAATTAATCTCATAAGTGAATAATCATTTGCCATAAAAAAGCAATGTTAATTTCCCTGTAACTTATACTAAAGTTAACATTAAGGAAATAAATTGTATCACGTAAAGGTACTGACAACTTCATCCACGAAGCGGAAAAAGAAATACATATTAACCACTTTAGTGACAGTAGAAATTGTAAGAGAAATGAGAATGTCCTAACTATATTTCAATGTGACCTAAGGAAAATGGTCCAAATCGATTTCACAACTAACATCTTTTCCCAACTGCCAACCGGCTGCCCATAGTAAATAAATAAATATAATAAATAAATATTAAGGGACAATCATACACAAATCGACCTAGTCCCAAACTAAGCAAAGCTTGTACTATGGGTACTAGACGACGATATACATAATATATAAATACATATATAGATAACATCCATGACCAAAGAACAAATATTTGCACAAATATTTGCCCCGGCCGGGATTCGAACCCGGGACCGCCGACTCGGTAGGCAGGTGTCTACAAACCGAGCCAAACGCGTCGTCCAATAGTGCCAGACCAACCTAAAATAAAAGCGGTCAAGTGCGAGTCGGACTCGCGCACCGAAGGTTCTATACAAATAAAAAAAAACTTTATTGGTGGAAACATAAATACATATTCTTTGAAAATTTCAACTGTCTAACTATCACGGATCATGAGATTACAGCCTGGCACAGAGACATGTAGGTATCGAGCAAAAAACGGCAGAATTATCACGTTTGTTGTATGGGAGCCATCTTAAATATTTATTTTATTCTGTTTTTTAGTATTTGTTGTTATAGCGGCAACAGAAATACATCACCTGTGAAAATTTCAACTGTCTATCACGGTTCATGAGATACAGCCTGGTGACAGACAGACAAACAGACGGACGGACAGTGGAGTCTCAGTAATAGGGTCCCGTTTTTTACTGTTTGGGTACGGAACCCTAAAAAACAATTAAAACAGTTATTTCAAGTAGCTGTTTGGACTCGCTGTAATCTGACAGCTGATAGGGTCCTTCACCCCGTCTAAAGGGTAGAACGGCGGCACAGCACGCGACTCTTTAATATGGATTTTTTAATTACCTTTGTGATGCTCACTGTGATTCAACACCTTCAAGTAATTACGGCTTTAAAATGCAAGCTAGGTTTTGAAAGCAGTTAAACAGGCCAGCATTTTTGGAGTGCGCTAACATATTTTGCTTGCAGTTTAACAACACCATGTACTAAGTTTGTCATAAAATTAGTACTTCAAAAAAATATTTTCTCAAACATGCAATAAAATTTCGTCATAACGTGCGTTAAAACACGCTTCGAAGGGTCATGTTTCGGGCGGACCAATTCGAGAGAACTGTAAAGGAATGACATGCAAAATTAACGGCCTAGGCGGTGAAGTATTTTTTTAAACATATGGCACCTGTGTTCATAAACGGGCTAAACAGCTGAATTATGTTTTTATGAGTGGTGTATTTTTTTGAGAAAGGCACTATACATGAATTAGCCGTGAAAAGGGCTTGCCGGCTTCGTATAACTTATCCGTATATATATATATATACCTAATACTCAGCCGGCAAGCCCTTATTTCCCGGCGTCTGCAGTAAATGTACCTACTATTGTGAAAGATCATATTTAGTAAAACACTATAAAGATTGGGGGGGGGGGGGGGGGCTTGGCATACCTACCTGTTCCTAATAGAAAGCCACATCATGAAAAAAATACAATCTAAAACTCGCCGAGGGCAGATTCTCTTAGTCTATCCTGGCATCGGTATGGCCTTTTATTAAATTTTTCAATATACTCTATGTTAAATTTCATAACAATGAGATGAGTTCAATATACTAACTTCAGTGACCAAATACATATTTATCAAAATTATGTCCATTTAGCGTCTACTTGAACCCCATTATCTCGTCACACTGGCAGCTTTTAAGAAAAAAAAGGCTTGGCTGAATGACATAAATTCCTGTGCTTGACCCAAAATCATCTTTCATTTAAAAAACCATTTGTCATTGGCGGGAAACGAAAATCGCAACGAAGCTCAAACCTAATTTCTTCCGAGCATTGACTGTCGGAAATAAGTGAGTCTTTTGTGTTGTGACAATGATAAATGAAAATTCTGATGGTACTTCGACAACCGGGCCACGGGCGAGCAGCAGTGGTAACAATCAGAGGGATCCATTCGTAATATCGAGGTGCCGTAGGTGAGTCATTCAGCTGTTTTGTTTTCTGAACATTTCTAAAAAAAAATTAAAGTTCAATATAACTTTCCTATTTTGTTACCAATTATTTTAGTAACGTTACGGGGTTACGGTTATGTTTGATAATGAAGGTTCCGTTATGCTTATACTTTTATATTATGAATAATCTGAAATCAATGTACTTATTGGAAATCACAAAGAAAATTGGTAAAAAAAATAGGACAAATATAATTGTAGACATTAATTGAAGTCTTGATTGTGTAGGTACAAACTTTTTGAGAACTGCTTTAGGATAAATTATCAAATGGATGATAGAAGCGGATAAGCTATAACACTACCTATATTTTACCTGTCCAATGTTGATTATTGTATTGTAATTGTACGTAGTAAATAAAAAGATCTAGTCCGTTTATTTACGTTGTAAAATATTTAGGAAGATTTGTACATAATTGCAGAAATGCTGAACTTGTTGTAAGTAATGAAGATGTGAACAATGAGTCCAGCGAAGAATCCGATTTGGAGGAGGTATAAATTATTCTGTTTTATTCAGAATGCATCAAAATACACAAAGTATTGCCCTGTATAGAAATGAATCGTGCATGATAATTTGATAATTATCTGTAATTAAAACTAAAATTACAAAAATCACTTTCTCGCAGTAAATTGCAACAACTCCATCAGTTATTCAACTACCTACTTTTGATAGGTAAAAATAATGAAAAAAGTTAAAACTGACGTTTTTAATAGTTCTAATAATAGTGAAGTGATGTGATAAATAAAAATATAATTTAGATAATTTATTACACCTCATAGTTTAATCGTTAAGTCGGAGATTGCGAATATGCATTTGACGTCTCTTAAAGATGAAATTTTCTTAACAGTATGGTGTCAATTTAGCATTGGATTGCGCACATTCAAAATATATTTAAGTTGTATGTAAAAAAAAACAATAAGAACCGAGATATTTTTAAAAAAATGCAGAACAAAAAATTCTCAATTTGGAGAGACAATTAAACCTTTGGCCAGAGACACCCCGTATATAGGTAGGTATGTGGCTAATTTTGATCCACTATCTGGCACAGAAACTGCTGACGGTGTTTTGCCGAGCCGGCAAGCTGGGCGCTGCTTACTACACCATACAGACTGGAGAGGTAAATCAATATATTCCTATAGGTAGATAGTTAACAGTGGCGTGGAGTTCATACAATTCCCGATTCCCACTGGCTTGCCCACTTCCAGACAATTCAGCACCATTCGCTATTGCTACTGCAGAAAAATTAAGCGTAATCTATCCCGGCTTGCCCTAAGTTTTGGTTTGATGTCATACCACAGATAGTCCAATGTCATCACCATAATATGAAATCACATATACAGACTACAGACACAGGAGTCTGCCATGCCATATCTGATTTGATCAACAATGTTCGAATACCTATGATAATCGACGGTATATTCAGACAAAATAGAAATAACAAAACCAAACACTAACTGCAGTAACTAATCTGTAATTATGTATTATGGTCGTTAATAAAAAAAAAAAAAAAAAATTTAATCCATAACTTACTGGTGATTAGGTTTAGCGTAGGTAAAGTATAAGTAAGTAATAAATAATGTAAACTTTAAAGTTAGATAAGATTGTCCTAGCAGTGCTGTCAACTATCCCAGTAGCGTATTAAACTTACATACATTCATAACAAGAGAGGTAACTGACACTGTAAATTATTAATATAAAATTATTAACTACAAGTCAACCTTTGACAACGGCAACTGGAAAATTGCCGAAAAGTCAGGGAGGCACATAGTTATAATTAATATACACGATAATCCATTTAAGTTGTTTTATATAAATGGGTCATTGTCAGATTTAGGTGCGCGTCTTTCTGGTGGGCATTTGCGAAATTAAGGATTCCAGGGCCTAATTTTCTTATTAAATGCCTGTGAGAATAAAGAACGATCCCTCTTCTAGTTAGTTGCGCGCTGGGCATTTTCCGCAAGTCGACATCCAACGTGCCTATTTTGCGTGAAAAGGGGGTAGCGCTACTCCAACCACCCCAACTCCTCCACGAACCTAAGCAAAGCCTTGATGTTGCTTATGGCTTCGTGTACGGTACTTGAAGATCCTAGGTATTTCATCCTGTATCCTTCTACCTGTTTGCAATCTAGTAGAATATGATTGGTGGTTTCTTCTGCCTCCATGCATGCATACTGGGCTGTCTGTTATACCTAGATTGAAAAGGTGTTTGTTCAAAATATCCCTCTTCTATAATCCGATGTAATAGCAACATAACCTAGATTCATACAAGCTCTTAACTTTTGACCACCGAAGGGACGAATATTGTTTTTTGAACTGACAATGACCCAAATGTGTGAAAGTCTTGAAAACCGAAGAAAATATGAATATAAGATGTTAACATTGCGTCAGTTACTGATTTTTTAACAAATTAAATTATATTATAATCACTTATTAGTACAGAATCTGATAAGTAAAGAGTTCGTCAGTTTTGGGGTCAGTAGGGTGAAGTAGACGGGTAAGGAACGGTGCGTACTCACGCAACGCGTCTTAATCGAGTAACTAGTTCAATGAGCCACCCCTTTTCGAACATTTCTGATAAGCTATCACCCTAAATCTAATGCCGTATGGACCGAGATAAGAATGTTCAAAAACTTACAAAATACGAATTTTCCATTAATCAGAATTAATTATCTCTCCTTTCTCCATATCATGCCTCTACACCAGTAAGTAGCTAGCTAGTCAGTAATTTAGTTACGGATAAACACTGCATACTACTCATATAAAATGTGTTGCCACTAATACTCCTAGTATAGGTTTAGTTTATGTGAAACAAATACTATTAAGTACTAGATCAACTATTATATGTATATTAAACATAGGTATTAAATCTACTTGTGTCCTCCAGTATCTTCTGTTGGACAGCACCAAAAATATAGAAAGAAATCCAAAATAATAAATTGAAACTGCTCCAGCTGTTCATCCTAGAAGAGCTGCCAGACCGAGCCCCAGAGTTCCTGATGTTCCGCAACCTGTTCCGACAAGTGGAACCTCTCCAGGTCCTCTTGGATGGAAGAACTCAGAGTGCCTTCGTCAGCGCCGTGAAGAGAACAGTGTTCGACGATGGGGAGTATGGAGGACGCTGCAAGCTGCTGTTCCTTGCGTCTAAAGAGTACAGTGAGTTTCAAATAATGTAGTAGATAGGACTGAGCATAGGCATTGAACATCGTAGCTATCTCGATCCTTTGTTATCTCTCGCGGCGCGAAGAGGTTTTCCTTAATAGGTGTGTACTCCTACACAAAGTCCAACTCACTCGTAGTGAAACCTAACCAGGTCTCAACAGTTCAAGTTATCTAAAAAAAGGATCCAATCTCTCCTAGCAATCCTTAGCTACCAGCTAACATCTACCTTCGTGTTCGCGATTAAGGTCAAGTCAAGTAATCGGAAAAGATAGTGGTTTACTTGAATTAGGTACTTTTTGACAAATTATGAATACGAATTTCCAGGTTTCGAAGCCTGCAAACGCCGTATCTACTCTCTATCACTTCCCACGGAGCCAGCTAACTGCTCCAACGAGGAGAGAACCTTGTTCCTCAGAACAGTCATGGACTTCAACCAGACCCACACCGTCCATGCGCTCGGCGCCCTGCTCAAATACCTGGATCTGAACTGGTCCAACTTAAACCTGGATCTGCAGAGCAAACCTCAGTTTCTGAGCCTGAGGAGAATTTCACTGTAAGTGTTTTGTAAAGGAAATTAATAGAAGTGTAATTAATTAGTAGTAAGTGAAGTTACAAAATGATATCAATCTATAGGAGTGCCTGAGTTGAGTTAATTTAATGTGTCCGATCATTGATTTACTTTTGATGCCAAACCGCTACAAATTGTAAAAAGTAATGGTGGTCCGTAATTATTTTGAAGATTTTCATTTGTTATTTCAAACTAAGCATAAATAGCCAAAGGTGGATTAGGCGTTGATCCAACTTCATCCAATCAATCTAACCCATTCAGGATAATCGATCATCCCCGAATATTCGTTTATCTTTTAAGATGGCATTAACCTATGATATGACTCGATAAATCGTATAGACGAGGAATGAAAAGGTCATAATTTTTCGTAATGGTGTTAAGGTCTGAAAGTGACCAACTTTTCCATTCCACGACTGTACATAACACAGATATTACTCGTAGGAAAGACATAGTAACCATAGACGATGACACGTACCGCGGCCTGCAAATCTTCAGCACCATATCGCACCCCAGCAACTTCAAGAAGGGCGTGCAGGGCAGCAACAAGGAGGGGCTGAGTCTGTTCCATCTGTACAGCAAGTGCTCCAGCAAGGCTGGCCAGAAGATGATGAGGTACGTTGGAGACTAAATTCACTCGTGGTTGCATAACTTTCAATCACGCTAATATTTCATACAGACTTGTTCAATTGTAAACAAACTGTACCAGCACAATGCTGGTTATTTTTCATTACTTCGCTCTATCTTTACTTCACATAAAATTCAATCGTGAATTTATGAAACAGGTCCATCGCTCGCATCACCTTAATAATCTGATGAATATTCTGAACCAGAAGCTTTTAAATCCCTTAGGAACAGCCTCTGTAAAGAAGTAACCTTTGGCTAGCTTCCTCCTCCTTCTTGCGTCGTGTTCCTCATCAGAGAAGGTCGTGTCTTCTGTTCATCACTTTAATTGTGACGAACTTTCCCGTCGAGATTATTGGGTATTTGGTCAGACCATCGCATCGGGCTCCACCCTCGTGGCTAGAAGCTTATAACTTCTACTTTTTGGCATACATAGACATAGGCGTATATACGTAGGGGGGTGGCCGGGTGGGTTCTGGTCTAGTGCCTACCCCAGGATGTTAGGTTTCCGATAGAAATTCATGGCTTCATCTCATAGGCCATGGCCAGGCCTCCGCCCTAGCCCCGTCTGAAAAATAATCTTAGATATAATAATCTATGCATACAGAGTGCTAATGCAACACCCAACCACCGACCTGGAGACATTGAAGCGCCGACACGACGCCGTGGAGTTCTTCTTGAAGCCTCAGAGTGACACCATCGTTCGGAACATGTGCTCCTCGCTTCGATTCATCAAGAACGTCAATGTGAGTACTTACCTGTTGGCATTACGTGGGGACGTTACATTTGTAACTATTAACTTTTTGAACGCCACAATCGGATGTGGCCGACAACGGAATATTCCTCCACTGACGCCTACGTCTGCAAATGCCGGCAAAACTTCAATGATCAGATGTTTGGTGGTTATAATCGGTAAAAATACTTTTGAATCCTTGTTGATTTTGGAGTAATTCTTATTTTTTGGCAGTGACGTAAGGGATAAGGGGAAGGTTAACCATGTGTTTTGAATATATAATATTGAAAGAAATACGTATATTTTTCAGGGGATCTTAGCGAAGATTAAGGAGCTATCTGCAAAACCCTTCCAATGGAAATCCCTTTACAACGTTAGTACCTACCTCAAGAACTGGCTATATGTAAATCGCGAATTTCAGATTTAAGTTTTATAACTATACTTTTTCAGACTCTGTACAACGCAGTCCTTATTTGTGAAATGTGCGAAAACGCAGGCAAATCCAGCGAGTTTCTGGAACAACTGGCTTCTTTTGACAACAACAAGCTTTACGAAGTACGATCTATATACCTATTTAGAATATTTTAAGGAAATAATTTCAAAACATTATTTTTCATTGTTAGTAATCATGCTTACAAACTTAAACCCGACTTAACTTATAAATAATATACTTTAAATCACGCTAATATTATAAAAGCGAAAATTTTTGTTTGTATATTTCACTTTTTATCCTGGAAAAGGAAGTGTTCTCGTGGAATTAGTGGGTGACACCTCGGGACGGAGCTAGTAAATATTAAATGCCAAAAGTCTGAATATTTTTAACAATTAAAATGAGATGTGCTGTTAATGTTATAGATGGCGTTATATATGAACAGAATAATAGATTTCGACTTATCAAAGACGGAACGCAAGTTCACAGTGAAGGCGGGAGTTGATCAAGAACTTGACATGAGTGAGTCTATTACTTCGATTTACAATTAAAACTCACACTTAGGGTTGTTTTATCTTTGGAACAGAGTGAGTATTTTATTAGTTGAATACTCTACCACAGCGACCTCATCATCCCAGCCAGCCCTTACTAAACAGAGGCCTACCCCGATAATCCCCACTATAGTTATCTGCATCCTGTGGCCAAGCTTATACGGCTACCTTCCGACCGCTCAGCTCGTCGACAGAAAACTGTGTCCCTGATCACAGATTATAAACAAGTTACCTACTCCCTGACGCCAAACTGACACTAGATAGTAAGACATGTGAATCGGCAGATTTTTCTCCGTCGAATGAGCTCGCTCTCCTGTAAAGTTAAAAATGTTGGTTAATAGTATATTGTGTCATAAGGGTAGTAAGTAGGGGATTACTAACGAAGGTCTATTAGAAGCCCGACGCCGAAGGCGGAGGGCTTTCAATGTCCTGAGTTTGTAATCCCCTTACTACCCGCCTTACACACAATATTTTTCATCACATTTTGGAGTAATAACAAATAAATAAGCCAAAAATAAACATTAAACGATAACGATTGACAACCAACTTTTTTCTGTATATATACTTTGTAATTTACTATAAGCACTGGCAAAACGGCCATCAGCTTAAAACAGAAAACAAATATACACAGAATCTTACTATCTATTATTAAACAAATAAAAATTAACAATATTATGCAGCAATAATTAACAGCGTAATATTATAAAACTTAAATATGAACAGTAAGTTTGTTACAAAACTAAATAGGTCATAACCAATAATTTTATAACTCTTTTCCTTTTTTTTGTGTCGTCTACCACAGATAATGCTAAGAACTGCGTTTCGTTTAGAAACTTGACAGGCTATACTACCAGATTGTAAATAACGATAATTCAAAATTTAATTTAATAAAATTATTGCAAAATACAAATAAATTATTGTAAAACATAAATATTAATGCAGTTACATATACAGTATTAATTCAATACACAATAAAATTTGCTGGTAGGCAAGTTTTGTTGATACAACAAAAAACCTTGGCTGGATTGACACCTCCTTAGTCTGAAGTAATCTGCGAGTGCGTCTCAGAGTGCGTACTATATTTTTAAAACTAAAACCATAACTCCCGAGGGAGTTATAACAATTTATAACTCCCGCGGGAACTATATAGGCCTTTTTCCTTCAGTACACCTGCATGTAATACCATATTTTACGAGCAAATGTGATGAAAACCAAATAGCCTTTCTACCGTCGGTATGTTGAAGCGAAAAAATTATGTTCCGGGCGGGGTTCACTTTAACCTTTCCAGAAAAACAGACGATGGCCAGCCTCCACGGCCTGATGTCGGAGACAGCCAAGGTGGAGCTGGAGCGACTGCCGCCCTTCGTGGAAGAGTGCACCATGCTGTACATGCCCCATCTGGGCTACCTGCTGGGGGTGAAGACCTGGGCCGAACAGCTCTCTATGGAGGAGAAGCAGCTGCCTAATATGAAGTTCATGGTAAGCAACATTTAAACCATTGATACAAAGATCAAAGCTCAATGAATATTTTAAATGCGTAACCTGCTGGAAGAGACCGTGAATCGAACCCGATATCTCTGGATTGTCGGTCCAGTGGATTGTGGTGTGACTCACATGAAAATGAGACATTTCATGTTTCATACTAAAGGGTATAGCAGGATAGCCTAAGAAAAAGTGTCCCCAGCGTTTTTGGGTCGAAACTATAATCAAACGATGGCTTTTAAGGAGGTAATACCCTGCACAAAGTTTCATCCCTCTGTTACCCCCTGGGGATGAAAAACACCCGATTAACCCCAAAACTGTTTTATTTATTTTTTCCTAAACTATGAAAGTGACGAATTTCAAATTTTGTACAAATATGAATGAGACTAAAAGCTACATTAAAAAAAAATATGACCCTCCTAACCATTTAAATTCTTGTAAAAAAAAGTAAAAAAAAAAAAAACAAAAACACCCTGTATAACAAGTTCGGCTCTTGGTACACACACCATTTTTTTTCCAAATATGAATCAATTTATATTCTACATCATACAAAAGTTTTATCGACCTAGCCCAGAAGGAACATTACGAAATTAATATGAATTGGCTCTTTGGTGCCTACTATTCATTTAACTCCTACTAAGAGCCTTGCATTATTTTTTAAATATTAATAAACAATGGCCTGCGATCGGACCGCTGTTTGTGTCCGATTAAAAAATTTGAAAATCGAATGCGGGCAGTAACGCGGCCGCGGGCAGTGTTTTTTAGGGTTCCGTAGTCAACTAGGAACCCTTATAGTTTCGCCATGTCCGTCTGTCTGTGCGGTATAAATTACCACTTCGCTACAAAATTGAAAGCAACTCTTTTACGTGAATCCCATTATACCAACGCATATATTACCTAACATGTTAACCTTTGTTTGTATGGTGAAGACTAATCTATAAAGTGGTCAAACCCATTTGCATTTTTGAACAAACCCCCTCTTTTGACCCTCCTAACCATTTAAATTATTGTAAAAAAAGTAAAAAAAAAAAAAAACAACCTGTATAACAAGTTCGGCAATTACGAGAAAGATTTCAAACTCTATAAAAAGGTCGTAAACGCCAAAGTAACTGTAATTACCTACTTATTACCTTCTTGAAGTTATCGGTTATACGCGCCAGATTGAGCGAATGTTTTAATACAGTATGGCACTTAACTAACATGTGTAACGTTCGAAGTATAAACCGCGGCACTTACGTCATTTTAAAGAAAATTATGATATTCTGCGATAACTCAAAAACGGCTCGACCGATTTTATTCAATAAGTATAGTTTTCATTGGAAGTGCTTATGAGGTCAAATTTTTACGAATTTTTCCATAATTTTTGAAATGTGGTTGAAAAGTTAGAGGGCGGGCGCTATTTTTTGGATTTCTATAGCGAATATTTATAAAACTTCTGACTTTATCAAAAAATGATGTTCAAAGACCCCTATTATTTTTAAAATACCTATTCAACGAAACCCCACACACTAGTTGAAACGAAAAAAAAACACCCCCACTTTAGGGGTAAAAGCGGTACCCGAAAAAAAGTTTTTCTTTTTATTTTTATTTTACCGTTTTGTTGGCGTTTTACATACACATACTCATACCAAATTAGAGCTTTCTAGTACTTTAATGTAATGATAACGGAGCTATAAGCCGCGGACAGATAGACAGACAGACAGACGGACATGGCGAAACTATAAGGGTTCCTAGTTGACTACGGAACCCTAAAAAACACTGCCCGCGGCCGCATTACTGCCCGCGTTCGATTTTCAAATTTTTTAATCGGACTTAAACAGCGGTCCGATCGCAGGCCATTGTTTATTAATAAAAAATAATGCAAGGCTCTTAGTAGGAGTTAAATGAATAGTAGACACCAAAGAGCCAATTCATATTAATTTCGTAATGTTCCTTCTGGGCTAGGTCGATGAAACTTTTGTACGATGTAGAATATAAATTGATTAATATTTGGAAAAAAAATGGTGTATGTACCAAGAGCCAACTTGTTATACAGGATGTTTTTGTTTTTTTTTTACTTTTTTTTACAAGAATTTAAATGGTTAGGAGGGTCATATTTTTTTTTAATATAGCTTTTAGTCTCATTAATATATTTATACAAAATTTGAAATTCGTCACTTTCATAGTTTAGGAAAAAATAAATAAAACAGTTTTGGGGTTAATCGGGTGTTTTTCACCCCCAGGGGGTAACAGAGGGATGAAACTTTGTGCAGGGTATTACCTCCTTAAAAGGCATCGTCTGATTATAGTTTCGACCCAAAAACGCTGGGGGCACTTTTTCTTAGGCTATCCTGCTATACCCTTTATAAGTAACATTTAAGCCAATATACTTAACCTTGGGCTTTTCTAAAATCAGACGAATCAAGTAAAGAACTCACTCACAGTTTAACCAAGTTTTGCTGATTTGTAAAGAACGCAATGGACAGAACCCAATGAAGACATATTTTTTCAGTCAAAGTATAATTTAGGGCTAATGATTAAATTTATGATTTCAGTTCCAGAATAACGATTATATCCACTACAAGAGTAAAGGCTGCGAAGGTTCGTATCATTCCCAAGTCGATAAAAATATAGGTAACTGATAAGACCGATTTGGCTCTTTGATTCTCCGATCTTTCAAATTTAACGGTGTATTTAAAAAAAAAAAACATTTTTAATTTAGGGTTCGTTAGTAAGTAACTAAAGTAACCGACACATTCTACATTCTTCACACTTCTGTGATTCCATCTTTCTCATTAACGTGTCGGTCATAGAGTATATTGAATGTTGGTGTCGGTTCGTAGCCGACCGCAAACAGCAACAGCAGACGACGTGTCGCAGCGAGACTACTGGTCTCTATGTGCTTCTATGAAATACAATTCATAATTAGCGACGTGTCAGCGAGCGGCAGACGACACAGTCGCCTGACCGTACGTCAGCAGAGCACTCTGAACCAACTGAATAAGGACCTACCGTCGGAAGTCGAGTCCGAAATCATAACATAGCGACATGACGCCACAACGTGTCACTGCGACTCGTCGTCTGCCGCTGCTGTCTGCGGTCGCCTACGAACCGACACCTTTATTCATATCCCAAACCGCACATGCCAATACCAATTCCGCGGTAAAAATTCAAAAAGGTTTTCACAGAGCTGGACGTGATGATAGGAGACACATATCCCGAGATAGTGGCGCACGAGACACGCATCATGATGAGGCTCACCGCCGTCATCCTGGACAATCTGCACACGTTGGCGGCCTGCGTCGACGCCTGCGCAGAACTCGACTGGTAAGCTGGCGGAAATTTTAAAAAGTCACACTTCTATAGATATGCATTAATTTACCAATAAACCTGTCATCTAGGTACTTGTCCGTTTTATTGCTCAATTAAAGTATTTTTTTTATTTTATTTAAAACATACCTACTCTAGATTTGTATTGAAAATTCAGGAAATATCTAAATAGCGTGATGCAGGACCGTCTTTTGTTTTGTGTGGGTGCGTGGCGTCATGCCGGTCTGGCGCCATCTGTTAGGCATAACTTCCACCGTCCTCTCATCACGCCGAAACGGCTGGACTAGCCGGACATCCAAAGATGGTTATAGGATACTTTATACTCGACTTGGGCAGAAAAAGAAATACGCATACGAAGTTGTGAGCACTTTCTAGGTAGTCATATAGTTATGAATAATTTCTATTCAGCCTCATAGCGATATCGAAAGTCTGCAAAGAGTACAGCTTCGTGCGGCCCACGATGACATCAGAGAAGATCATCGACATCAAAGATGGCCGGCACCCGCTGCACGCGCTCACATGCGACAACTTCGTGCCCAACGACGTGTACTCTGACAGCGGGAGCTGCGCCAGAGTGCTGACCGGACCCAATTCTAGTGGGAAGTCCGTCTACATGAAACAGATCGGTGAGAGAAAAGAGACTATGATCCATGATCATTCTTGTAAAAACATTTACAAACTCCTACGGAAAATTATTTATGGCTTTTATTTCAAATTCATAATAAATATCGCTTTATGATGACACTGTATATGTATACTCTCGCGGTTTGTACACATAATTAGGTATACACCAATTATAACGGGTCTATCGCGAAACGTTAGATCTTTCCTTCCATATTCAACCCAAACCTACCTAGAATGTTGATGTCCAGGTCTGATCGTGTACCTGGCGCACATCGGCAGCTTCGTGCCCGCGCGCGCGGCCCGGCTGGGCGCGGTGCGGCACGTGCGCTCGCGCCTGCGCGCCGCCGAGTGCGTCGCCGCGCACATGTCGGCCTTCCTCATCGACCTCAAGCAGGTGTGTTCAATCTCTGAGACCTCAGTACATCGTAGTTGGGCCATTTTTTCTAGTTGTACACCTCAATTTTTTTTTGAATTTTCGATATTTCGGGTATTTTCTACTCAGAATCACGAGCTCTTTCGATCTAATTAGAAGAAAAAAGTGTTCCAATGTTCGTTTTGTCGTTCCATACCGTTACCATTTCCTTATAACCTACTAAAGTGGTAACGGTATGTAAAAACAAAAAAATATGAATATTTTTGTCATTTTTTCTCCTAATTAGATCGAAATAGCTTGTGATTCTGAGTAGAAAATACGAAAAATATAGAAAATTAAAAAAAGTGGGGTGTACAACTTTGGAAAAAATTACCCAGTTGCAAAGTAATCCCTTTGTATAGTAATGATAATCTTTTATCTGTAGATGGAGCTAGCCCTGCAAGAGTCGAGCTCGGACTCGCTGGTGCTGGTGGACGAGTTCGGCAAGGGCACGAGCGAGGTGGACGGGCTGTCGCTGCTGGCGGCCTGTCTCAACACCTTCCTGTTCCAGGGGGACGCGTGCCCGCACATATTCCTGTCCACTCATTTCCTGAATATCAGGGAGTATATCGTGGATACACCGCTCATCAAGTTTTTAGTAAGGGTCTCTTTCAAAGATAAGGAGCTAGGTTTTTAAGCTGCAAGCTGTTATACCTATAGTTCAAGTATTCCGGTTAGGTCCAAAAAACACAGTCAGTCTAACAAAGATGCATTATTTATACATTTTAATAATGTTCACTGTGGTCCTGTTAACGTTGGTGACGTCAGTTCTACTTTTTTTAAATTTTTACATTTTCTATAGCTAAATTTTTGAGAATAGAATGGATTTTATTTTTCATTGGGATCAATTTCTGCATGGGAGTAACTACACTTAGACTGCTCTTTAAGTCAGAAATGACTGTCAAAGTTCAACATTCTTACGGAGCGCTAAAACGCTCCATACAAATGGCCACCTAATCGTGACGTCATTATATGTTGTGGGTACCGATATTTGTATGGAGACAATAAGTAATTTGCCATTTTCACCGTGAAAAAGTGCGTTTAATTCATGGTAGTCATACAATCATTGTTTTGTTAAATAATGTGGATTCAAAATTTCATTTGGGTAAAAAAAACCTTAACGTTCGTAATACATTTGAAGTCACATACCTATTTCAAAAAAATACTTTTTTCTTTATTTCATGACATATTGAGCTAATTTTATTCATAACAACAATATGCTGTAGAATTAAACATCAGTCGTCGTCTCTATTCCTTCACAGCGCTTTGAGCATATAATGGACGGCGACGCACCTGTCTTTCTTTTCCGAGTGACCGAAGGCTGCGTGCACAGCAGCTTCGCGTCACAAGTAGCGCGCGCCAGCGGCGTGGAGGGGAGCGTGTTGGATCGCGCCAGCGAAGTTGCTAACTGCATGAAGGTGACTAAATGTATACGGCTCGAAGGACCAAATTCGCGTATGCATAGAAGACTGCACCAGTCGCAGAAGCCTCCAATCACAAGGAGCCCGCCAGAGACATAGAATACAATGTCCAAGCTACTAAAGTGACTAACAACATGAAGGCGAGGTTAAGATCCGGCTCAAAGGACCATTCTAAAAACTGCAAGTTAGTGACATCTGCAGCTTTGTGGCTCGGGCCGCCCGCCTTTAAAAATCAGTAGGTGGCAGCGAAATAGGGGACCGAACCAGTGAAGTTGCAAACTGCATGGAGGTGAGTATATGTATACGGCTCGAAGGACCAAATTCGCGTATGCATAGAAGACTGCATCAGTCGCAGAAGCCTCCAATCACAAGGAGCCCGCCAGAGACATAGAATACAATGTCCAAGCTACTAAAGTGACTAACAACATGAAGGCGAGGTTAAGATCCGGCTCAAAGGACCATTCTAAAAACTGCAAGTTAGTGACATCTGCAGCTTTGTGGCTCGGGCCGCCCGCCTTTACAAATCAGTAGGTGGCAGCGAAATAGGGGACCGAACCAGTGAAGTTGTAAACAGTAAGAAGGTGAATATTTGTATAGAATCTTTTTATCGACTCATATTTCTATGTGGAAATACCACATTTTTATAAATAATGACACAAAGGTGAGATTACGATCCGGCTCAAAGGACCAAAACTGACAAACTCGCCGGCAAGAGAGTATAGTCTATACAACTTAAGACCCATTTTGAATATAAGTACGACCACAGCGATGAAAATGTTGCAAAATTTACTGATTGCGTCCATAGTCTTTCGTTCTCGGAAATTTATGAAATAAAAAGCGCACAGGAAGCATTCAACAGCTTTCATGACATCTTAACACTATTTTATACTCTATGTTTCCCAAAAATAAGAATAAAAATATGTCACTTTATCAAGAAGCCCAAATGGATTACTAAAGGTATTCGAAAGAGTTGTAGAATTAAAAAGGTCTCTACGGCAGTGTTATTATCTGAATAAAACCGCGGAAAATAAACAAAAGGTAAAATTATATTCTAAGATTTTAAAGAAATGTCTATATGGTTTACAAAAACAACATAATAAACAATATATCTTAAACTCAGATAACAAAGGCAAGGCATCATGGAATATTGTAAAGCAAAAGATTGGTACTACGGTTAAAAAGTGCGATTTCAAAGAATTAGTCGACGTAAACAATACTTGTATATCTAATGGATCTGACATAGCCAATACATTTAATGACTTTTTTATATCATGTGCATCTAACAATTTAGGTTCTAAAAGTAATGTTAATGGTCTGCAGGATTCTGTCTCGTCAAGCATTTTTCTTGCACCTACAACTCCGACAGAAATTTACAAGACTATAATGTCTCTGAAAAACAAGAAATCGACTGGTTTTGACAATATTACGATCATGTGCCTTTAATCAATTTCCATGAAAATAGCCGAACCTCTTTCGCACATTATAAATCTATTCCTGGAACAAGGTGACTTCCCAGACAGACTTAAACTCTCTATTATAAAGCCATTACATAAAAAGGGCCCAAAAACAGACGTCGGGAATTACAGGCCCATCGCGTTAATCCCTATTTTATCCAAGGTATTTGAACGTACGATGTACACCAGGCTGCTAGGGTTTTTCGAAAAACACGACGTTCTAGCCTCGGAACAATATGGTTTCAGGCAAAATAAATCTACCATATTAGCTAGCTTCGTACTTTTAAAATATGTTCTTTGTAATCTAAATGCAAAAAAGCCTACTTCATGTCTATTTTTAGACCTGAGCAAAGCGTTTGATACCGTCGATCACGAAATACTGCTACATAAGCTGAATAAATATGGCATACGGGGTACAGCAAATAATTGGTTAAGAGCATTTGTATGCAACAGACAACAAATAACTAGAATAGCAAAAATGGACGAAGTAACAAACTCTATGAAAGAATATGATTCCAGCATTAAATACAACAACAGAGGAGTTCCCCAGGGGAGTATTTTGGGCCCTCTGCTGTTTTTAGTTTATATTAATGATTTACCACAAGCGACAATTCAAAAATGCATACTTTTTGCGGACGATACCAGCATACTGTTTGAATGCGATGATACTAATAATACTGAAGTATATGAGACAAATATTAATAATGCTTTGAGGGATGTTATAAAATGGTTAAATAGCAATAAGCTTCAAGTTAACACTCTTAAGACAAAATTTGTTCAATTCTCTTCTACTAGAGCAAAGAAAATAAGTTTAAACATCCATTACAACGATGAAAATATAGAACAAGTCGATAACGTTAAGTTTCTTGGAATAAATGTTGACCAACACCTGTCTTGGAAGGAACATGTCCATAGCATATGTAAAAAATTGCATTCTTTAGTGTATGTTCTCAAAACAATAAGGAACAGTAGTTCAGTTGAAACTGCCGTAACCGTTTACCACGCTTATGTATGTTCTATACTTCGATATGGCATCATACTATGGGGAAATTCAGCCGATTTTGACAGAATTTTTGTAGCACAAAAAAAATGCATAAGAGCTATCTGG
The DNA here is from genome assembly GCA_905147355.2 of Apotomis turbidana. NCBI lineage: Eukaryota > Metazoa > Arthropoda > Insecta > Lepidoptera > Tortricidae > Apotomis > Apotomis turbidana. The sequence goes on from LR990283.1 coordinate 1,704,861, forward strand.
GGTCTACGTAACACTCAATCCTGCCGCCCACTTTTCCTTAAACATAAATTGTTGACATTACCATCTATCTATATATACGAAATAAGTAAGTTTGTGAAAAATAATTTATCTCTTTTTAAATTAAGAGACAACACCAACAAAAGAAACTTGACACATTTCCCTCTGTCCATGCCCGGCCCAAAGTTAAAATTATATAGGGACAACAGCCACTATATGGCATGTTTAGTATTTAATTCTATTCCATCGGAAATAAGTATGTTACCAATGAACAGGTTTTGTAGGGCTCTGCGAAGGTGGTTAACTGAGCAATGTTTTTACTCGACTCATGACTTCCTTGAAAAAAGTCCTTGTAGATTGAATAGGTACTAATTAATTGAACATTTATATTACTATTATTATTTCATTGTTGACATATTATTTATTATATTAATTCTGGCATTTTATTGATGTTAACATACTAAAGTTTATTAAGACATTAAGTCAAAATGTGACATGTTCGCGTTCGTAATTAAGTACTTAATAATAGTTTCAATGTTGTAACTTACACTATAAAATTTGCATGCCGGATTTCCGGCTGAATATGTACCCACTATTCGAAATGTATGATTTACGCCTGTACAACTTCTACATATTCAGCAAATAAATATTTCATTTCATTTCATTCATTTCATTTCATTTCATTTCATTTCATTTCATTTCAACTGTCCATACTAAGTTTATATCAGAAAATATTAAACATATTTTTCTCTTTCAGAATAATTGTCTGCCGCCACCAAACAAGAAAATCGCAGAAAAACTGAAGGCGTTCACGGAAATAATAAAAACAGATCTCGCCGAAGACATTTAATATAATAAAATTTGCTTATAAACAGTGATATTCCTCGTAGCTTAGCAACTAATAACAATATTCTTATAAAATCTTCAAATATTAAATAAAATATAATCACAACTTATGTACCTTACATTTCATAGGCATTACTTATTAATATTAAATTAATATAAGATGCCGAGTCACATTTATACATTACAAATAATTACTTACGCTGCTGGAATGCATTACAAATTTACGTTAATATGCGCCGCAAGCATCGCCTTCGGCTCGTGCGACAAATGCTTCGACCTGGGATATTTTTATTTTACCGAACTAGACGTATAATAAACATGTACACCGTTCGTAACTTGGTAATGGACATCATGATTATAACAACATCATTTACACAAAAATCTTATGTATATACAATTGTCCATTCAATTGGAGTTAATCGTTAGTTATCTCAATATCTTGTCATGGAAAACCCAGTTTTCTGTTGAAATACAACACAAGTTAAATTTCAACAGCATTCAGCAAAAAGCATTTTTATGTGACATTGATATTTCATTTATTGACACCAATTTATTGGTGTAAGGTTTCGCTATCGACAGAGTTTGTGACTTGTGCTAACTGCCAAATACGCGTACAAGAAGTATATTTACGAATTCTTGAATTGTTTATGGTATGTAAAGTATAGAGTTAAAAACGTCCAAGAAAAACGTGCGTCCGACCCTCTGAGACACAATAATCTTATAATTATTCCCTAATTTTTAGTTATTCTAATTTGTTTCTGGAAATAAATTATTATTATATTTTATTAGAAAAATACTTTGCCTGATGTATACTTCTTTCCAGTTTCCGAAGCTCTGGTAGATTTAAACTTGTAAGAGTACCCGTATGACCTAGGGTAAATACGAATTATATTATAATATGATAATAAATAAAATGGAACTGATTATAATGTGGTTTTTTAAAGTAATACTCGTACAATCAAAAACAGGGTGTTCTCATTTTGAAATATATTTTAGTAAGGTTGCAGAATCCACGTTCGGTTTCGATAGTTTTTTGACAAATACTGTCCGGAAAGTAACCGACGGTGCCACCATCTAGCGGTTTAATGTCACACATCTTTGTCACACGATTAAATAAAACCTCTTATAACTCTATACTCTACTGCCAACCTTGAGGCTGGATGTTTAGATGGACTTCATCTGCTGCATGAGGTCCTCGAGCGACAGCTCGGAGGCGGCCACGGCGCCGCCCGAGCTCGACTCCGGCGTGCTGTTGTCCACCGGTATGCTGTACGCCACCTGCACATTATACATCATCCTCCTAGCCTTTTGTCCCATTTTTTGAGAATGAATTCTCAATCGAGGTCGGCTACCTAAATCCCAAGATGTGGCGTAGGCACTAGTTTTTACGAAAGCGACTGCCATCTGACCTTCCAACCCAGAGGGGAAACTAGGCCTCATTGGGCTTAGGTGGTTTCCTCACGATGTTTTCCTTCACCGAAAAGCGAGTGGTAAATATCAAATGACATTATACATAAACAAATAAATAAATGAATGAGTAAATGAAATAATAAATGAATGAATAAATTAGTAAATAAAATAATAAATGAATGAATAAATGATTTAATGAATAAATGAATGAGTAACTGAAATAATAAATGAAATAATAAATAAATGAATAGATAAATGAAATAATAAATGAATGAATAAATTAGTAAATGAAATAATAAATGAATGAATAAATGAATAAATGAATGAGTAACTGAAATAATAAATAAATGAATAGATAAATGAAATAATAAATTAATGAATAAATTAGTAAATGAAATAAGAAATGAATGAATAAATGATTTAATGAATAAATGAATGAGTAACTGAAATAATAAATAAATGAATAGATAAATGAAATAATAAATCAATGAAGCAATATATAAATGAATGAATGGATAAATGAAAGAATTAATAAATGAATGAACAAGTACATAAATATTAAGGACAATCTAAGTCTTACACAAATCGACCTAGTTACAAACTAAGCAAAGCTTGACTAGATGAGGATATTAATAATACATACACTTTAATTTCAATGTGCCGTTTAAGGATCGATGTTTTTTTATTATTTTTGTGTGTTCTAAAATTTCGACATTATAAGGGAGCGCTAAATTCAAGCATGACGTGATCCCTGATTGGAGATATCAAAATGAATGTGGGAAAAAAAAAGAAATGTGCGTGAAAACCTTTTAATGTAAATATTATAAGGGTTAATGGTAAGTGTATTGTGTTTTCTCTGTTACTTTGCTTTGCCTTTTTCTTGTCTCTTTGTATAGTTCAAATAAATATTTAGGTTAGTAAAAAGGTAAATTGAACGTGTGAATAAAATATACTGAGTATCTTAAGTGTATATAAATAAGTTTTATTTTAATAGAATTTGAAATACATACCTGAATTCCATGAACTAATCTCAAATTGGACGTATCCTCCTCTTCGGGGCAATTTTCGTCGACCAAACTAATGCCTGAAATAAAAATTAATGAAAATGTTCAGTATTCATTGAGTATGGCAACATTGGAGTACATGGCAACTGGTAAATTATATTTGACATAAGATTTAAGATCAAACTCGTGTAATCATACACGTAAGAAAGAATTAAGATAGTCTGTAGGTTAGATAGTGTCTTTTTTAAGGCTGGGTGACCCAAATGGTGACCATAGGTCCCGATCTCCGTACAGACAGACAGTTTATCTATCAAAGGGCTGTATCTTTTGGGCACTCAACCCATTCGTTATCAGCGTGTATGGGCGTGGTGTACCTACTCGGTGACTTCGGTGGCGACCTGCACTTAAAGACAAGCACGTACTTCGATTTCTCGCGCGCATAACATAACTATTCCCAGCTTTGAACACTCACCACACTCGCTATTAGCGTGTGGGGTCGCGTGGTGTCCTCAGTTATTTCAGTGGCGATGGGACAATGATTGTCGTCACCCTGGATGTTTGGTTACATAACCTTCTATCCCTAGCTATGAACACTCACCCCACTCATTGTCAGCGTGTATGGGCGTGGTGTCCTCGGTGACTTCAGTGGCGACCTCTACTTAAGGACGCGCGCCTGCATCAATCTGTCGCATGCGACAATGCTTGTCGTCTCATTACACTAGATATTCGGCTACATAACTATCCCTAGCTTTGAACACTCACCCCACTCGTTGTCAGCGTGTATGGGCGTGGTGTCCTCGGTGACTTCGGTGGCGACCTCTACTTAAGGACGCGCGCCTGCTTCAATCTGTCGCATGCGACAATGCTTGTCATCACACTAGATATTCGGCTACATAACTATCCCTAGCTTTGAACACTCACCCCACTCGTTGTCAGCGTGTATGGGCGTGGTGTCCTCGGTGACTTCGGTGGCGACCTCTACTTAAGGACGCGCGCCTGCTTCAATCTGTCGCGTGCGACAATGCTTGTCATCACACTAGATATTCGGCTACATAACTATCCCCAGCTTTAAACACTCACCCCACTCGTTGTCAGCGTGTATGGGCGTGGTGTCCTCGGTGACTTCGGTGGCGACCTCTACTTAAGGACGCGCGCCTGCTTCAATCTGTCGCATGCGACAATGCTTGTCATCACACTAGATATTCGGCTACATAACTATCCCCAGCTTTAAACACTCACCCCACTCGTTGTCAGCGTGTATGGGCGTGGTGTCCTCGGTGACTTCGGTGGCGACCTCTACTTAAGGACGCGCGCCTGCCTCAATCTGTCGCGTGCGACAATGCTTGTCATCACACTAGATATTCGGCTACATAACTATCCCCAGCTTTAAACACTCACCCCACTCGTTGTCAGCGTGTATGGGCGTGGTGTCCTCGGTGACTTCGGTGGCGACCTCTACTTAAGGACGCGCGCCTGCCTCAATCTGTCGCGTGCGACAATGCTTGTCATCACACTAGATATTCGGCTACATAACTATCCCCAGCTTTAAACACTCACCCCACTCGTTGTCAGCGTGTATGGGCGTGGTGTCCTCGGTGACTTCGGTGGCGACCTCTACTTAAGGACGCGCGCCTGCATCAATCTGTCGCATGCGACAATGCTTGTCGTCTCATTACACTAGATATTCGGCTACATAACTATCCCTAGCTTTGAACACTCACCCCACTCGTTGTCAGCGTGTATGGGCGTGGTGTCCTCGGTGACTTCGGTGGCGACCTCTACTTAAGGACGCGCGCCTGCTTCAATCTGTCGCATGCGACAATGCTTGTCATCACACTAGATATTCGGCTACATAACTATCCCTAGCTTTGAACACTCACCCCACTCGTTGTCAGCGTGTATGGGCGTGGTGTCCTCGGTGACTTCGGTGGCGACCTCTACTTAAGGACGCGCGCCTGCCTCAATCTGTCGCGTGCGACAATGCTTGTCATCACACTAGATATTCGGCTACATAACTATCCCCAGCTTTAAACACTCACCCCACTCGTTGTCAGCGTGTATGGGCGTGGTGTCCTCGGTGACTTCGGTGGCGACCTCTACTTAAGGACGCGCGCCTGCATCAATCTATCGCATGCGACAATGCTTGTCGTCTCATTACACTAGATATTCGGCTACATAACTATCCCTAGCTTTGAACACTCACCCCACTCGTTGTCAGCGTGTATGGGCGTGGTGTCCTCGGTGACTTCGGTGGCGACCTCTACTTAAGGACGCGCGCCTGCTTCAATCTGTCGCATGCGACAATGCTTGTCATCACACTAGATATTCGGCTACATAACTATCCCTAGCTTTGAACACTCACCCCACTCGTTGTCAGCGTGTATGGGCGTGGTGTCCTCGGTGACTTCGGTGGCGACCTCTACTTAAGGACGCGCGCCTGCCTCAATCTGTCGCGTGCGACAATGCTTGTCATCACACTAGATATTCGGCTACATAACTATCCCCAGCTTTAAACACTCACCCCACTCGTTGTCAGCGTGTATGGGCGTGGTGTCCTCGGTGACTTCGGTGGCGACCTCTACTTAAGGACGCGCGCCTGCCTCAATCTGTCGCGTGCGACAATGTTTGTCATCACACTAGATATTCGGCTACATAACTATCCCCAGCTTTAAACACTCACCCCACTCGTTGTCAGCGTGTATGGGCGTGGTGTCCTCGGTGACTTCGGTGGCGACCTCTACGTAAGGACGCGCGCCTGCCTCAATCTGTCGCGTGCGACAATGTTTGTCATCACACTAGATATTCGGCTACATAACTATCCCCAGCTTTAAACACTCACCCCACTCGTTGTCAGCGTGTATGGGCGTGGTGTCCTCGGTGACTTCGGTGGCGACCTCTACTTAAGGACGCGCGCCTGCATCAATCTGTCGCATGCGACAATGCTTGTCGTCTCATTACACTAGATATTCGGCTACATAACTATCCCTAGCTTTGAACACTCACCCCACTCGTTGTCAGCGTGTATGGGCGTGGTGTCCTCGGTGACTTCGGTGGCGACCTCTACTTAAGGACGCGCGCCTGCTTCAATCTGTCGCATGCGACAATGCTTGTCATCACACTAGATATTCGGCTACATAACTATCCCTAGCTTTGAACACTCACCCCACTCGTTGTCAGCGTGTATGGGCGTGGTGTCCTCGGTGACTTCGGTGGCGACCTCTACTTAAGGACGCGCGCCTGCCTCAATCTGTCGCGTGCGACAATGCTTGTCATCACACTAGATATTCGGCTACATAACTATCCCCAGCTTTAAACACTCACCCCACTCGTTGTCAGCGTGTATGGGCGTGGTGTCCTCGGTGACTTCGGTGGCGACCTCTACTTAAGGACGCGCGCCTGCATCAATCTGTCGCATGCGACAATGCTTGTCGTCTCATTACACTAGATATTCGGCTACATAACTATCCCTAGCTTTGAACACTCACCCCACTCGTTGTCAGCGTGTATGGGCGTGGTGTCCTCGGTGACTTCGGTGGCGACCTCTACTTAAGGACGCGCGCCTGCTTCAATCTGTCGCATGCGACAATGCTTGTCATCACACTAGATATTCGGCTACATAACTATCCCTAGCTTTGAACACTCACCCCACTCGTTGTCAGCGTGTATGGGCGTGGTGTCCTCGGTGACTTCGGTGGCGACCTCTACTTAAGGACGCGCGCCTGCCTCAATCTGTCGCGTGCGACAATGCTTGTCATCACACTAGATATTCGGCTACATAACTATCCCCAGCTTTAAACACTCACCCCACTCGTTGTCAGCGTGTATGGGCGTGGTGTCCTCGGTGACTTCGGTGGCGACCTCTACTTAAGGACGCGCGCCTGCCTCAATCTGTCGCGTGCGACAATGTTTGTCATCACACTAGATATTCGGCTACATAACTATCCCCAGCTTTAAACACTCACCCCACTCGTTGTCAGCGTGTATGGGCGTGGTGTCCTCGGTGACTTCGGTGGCGACCTCTACTTAAGGACGCGCGCCTGCCTCAATCTGTCGCGTGCGACAATGTTTGTCATCACACTAGATATTCGGCTACATAACTATCCCCAGCTTTAAACACTCACCCCACTCGTTGTCAGCGTGTATGGGCGTGGTGTCCTCGGTGACTTCGGTGGCGACCTCTACTTAAGGACGCGCGCCTGCCTCAATCTGTCGCGTGCGACAATGTTTGTCATCACACTAGATATTCGGCTACATAACTATCCCCAGCTTTAAACACTCACCCCACTCGTTGTCAGCGTGTATGGGCGTGGTGTCCTCGGTGACTTCGGTGGCGACCTCCACTATCGGGCGCACGCGAGCCTCGATCTGTCGCGTGCGACAGTGATTGTCATCGCATTGGGTGTTGGGCTGCGGAGAGATGCGTTATTAATTTTACCATAAAAAAAAACGAGCTTCGCACTGGGTACCAGTAATAACTGGGTACACAATATATATGTGCATTAATTATCTACAAAACCCATACAGCGGGCCTAAGATGGTTGCTTTTATTACGCGATAAATAAGTGACAAAGCATCCGTCGAGTCTTGACAACATGCGAGCGTGAGTGACAGATGCTTTGTCACTTATTTATCACGTTATAAACACAATCACCATGGGTCCCCAGGTACTTTTCTAGTTAATAGCGAACGCAAGACTAGGATTTTTTATTTAGAGATTGTGTGAGAAATAAATCTAAATACAATTTTGGTGGCTATTTGTACTTAGCGAAACCGCTTCTCGTCAAAACAGATAAATACAAAATAATAAATAAATATCGGACAACCTCACACAAATCGACCTAATCCTACAGCAAGCTCTAGTAGTCTTGTGTTATGGACGCTAGACGTTGATAAACATACTTATATAGATAAATACATACTTAAATACAAATAACATCTACGAGTATGACCCAGGCACAACTATTCAAGTTAGTTTTATAATTGGAAACTAAGAAGGACAATGCGGAAATGACAAGTTTACAGTGAATCGGCACCGTACCTTCAAGCTCATCATGGGGAAGAAGTCTGTGAGCGCGCTGTAGCCGAGGTAGTGGCTGACCGAGCCGAATCCCAGCAGGTGCTTCAGTGTGTTTTGTACTGGAACACAAACCAGAATACTTATAAGTATAAGAACAAAAATGTGAATATAACAATCAAGTATTATTTTATTACAACAGCGCCCTCTCTTTCCCTCCCTCCTGTAAAGTGGTGCGGTAAGATGTGAATATTAACGTTTTCACATAGAGGTCGCTAAGGTGCAAAGCCTTTCAAATAAACAATGCAAAAGATCGACACGCAAAGCACAAGGAACCATTCGATAGGTTGCTTGGGAGTTAGGGTGGCGAAATGGTTAACGCGCTGGACCGGCAATCCAGAGGTACCGTGTTCGATTCCCGGTCTCCACCACTTAGCTCAATTTCAGTTTTTCTTTAAGCTTTGATCTTTGTATCAATGGTTTATAATAAAAATTATGGTGTGTACCCACGTTAAAAAAAAATTAGACATTATCGCCTTCGTATTTCCAAAATTGAGATGAGATATGTCACTTGCAGCTCATCGCATTTTAATGACAGTTCAAAGGTGATATCATTGTTATCTAATAGAGATTTGACGTTTGGCGCGTTCAAATTAGGTCCTAGGTAGCAAACAGGCTTAAATGCTTAATATACATCCAATCTATCTCTAAGTAGTTTAAGCTGTAATAAAAGCTGTATAAGTGCTAATGCAGCCTGTGTACAACTTGAATGTTTCTGTTCGACATATATGTTTATTAAATGTATACTACTGTAATGCTTAGCATGGCAGAATTCGCCAGTGTGCTAACGCTCTTACGGAGATGCCACGACTCGGCCGCGGCCGCGGCACGTGTCACTCACTCGTACGGCCGACGTGCTCGATCTGTCACTCAACCGCTCGCCGCGCCTTCGTGGCACCTCCTTTAAGGCTGATTTAGACGAAGACTATTTTGAGGCGCCTAAATTACGGCGCCAGTGACTACCGTACAGTACACCTCAGACCGTTTAGATAATGACTATTTTCAGCCGCCTAAATCTCGCCGCCAGTGACCAGTAAGCTGTTTACACAGAGCCTTTTTTCAGTAAAGTCAAAATATTCTTTATTCAAGTAGGCCTAGCTACAAGCACTTTCGAATCGTCAGTTACAGAGAGCAGAGCAATTTATTGATAAACTAAAAATAAAATAAAAAACATAAAAAACAACATTATAGAAATAAAAGAAAAATCCTAAAAAGGATTGTCACCATCGTCGTAGTACCAGTCATTAGTGGCAGCGAAAGACGCGGGCGGGTCACTGGCGCCAAAAAATAGGCGGGTGTTCTATTCCGTGCCAGCGCTGGCATGCCGCGAAAAAATGGCGCGAAAAGTGTTTATATACGGTGCCTTTTTTAGGCGCCGTTATTTAGGCGTCTCAAAATAGTCTTCGTCTAAATCAGCCTTTAGGGAAGTAGAGAGTTATGGTGCGTCTCCACTGAAGCGCAGCGGAGCTGAGCCGTGCGGGATCGACCAATCACAATACAATACAATACAATACAAGTACGCTTTATTGCACACCAAAAAACATTTACACAAGAAATTACAAATAAACAAATTAAAAACGGTAGACAACAGGCGGTCTTATCGCTAAAGAGCGATCTCTTCCAATCACCTGAGTTGAATTGAAATCGTATCTCAGGTCCGCTCTACTTTTCCGATTGACGTCGTATGACCACGGTTCGGAAATTCGGATCGATATTTACCTAAACTTTGGCGGCGGCTCTGTTATTCGGTCGTAGGTTTTGACGTATGAGATAGCAATAGGATTTTGTCAACTTTAGGTCGATATCGATCCGAATTTCCGAACCCTTTATGACATACCGAGAAAGCCGGCGACGATGCCCATGGTGGTGGGAAGGCTGGCCGCGCACACGCCCTCTCGCTTCAACGTCCGCTCGTCGATCTTCGACGCCACCACTAGTGGCGGCGCGCACTGCAACATCACCCTTCGTCAAATACCTTAAAATAATGCTGTACATACACCATGGTTAGGGCTGCCATCCGTCCGGGTTTCTCCGGATTTCTCTTAATTTGGAGGCCGTCTGGGGGGTTTTCAAAAAGTGTTTGGGGAAAACCGGAACACTTTTTATGTGAATGAAAAATAGAGCTATTGTTCTTTTAATATTATTTAGGGACCCGTCCAGAGAAAAAATGCTATATACGCCAAATGTCCGGGTTTTTGTAAGCCTTTGTCAGAGTTCGGCGAATTTAGAGATGATATGGTGTGGGTTTAGTATGTTGGTTAGGGCTACAACCATGATTTATTTGATGCGAAGATAGGAGAGCCAAGTGACCAGCCCGTACAGTAGGTACAACTTGTATTGTGTTCCCTGAGGCAATTAACTTGTAACTAACAATACAAGGAGCCATTAAACGTATCAATGTGACAAAGTTCAAAGTGACTCATAAATTAACCCTTAGGCGCATAAAGTATCAAAAACGATACTACTGAAATAACATATTGCCGAGATCAACTGAACAAAGTCCTAATTGACATGGTATTTATTTTTTATTCACTAATTTCTGAAATAATGTGTAGTATCATTTTTCATACCATATGCAATTATGCATTTAAGGGTTACAGTTCTCGTCTGTACTGGGGCTATAATATGACCTATCCTAAACCACACTCGTTTACACATTTAATAATTCATAACTATTAGCAGGTTTTGTTTAATAATTAAAACAACTTGCTAAATAAAATCTTTATTCATAAATAATATTTACAGTATTTACACCATCAAACATTGATAAAGCCCAACTCTCACTTTCTTTTCACCTAATAACCTACTCTCACTTATTAAATGAAAAAGCACTACAATATTATATAATAATTATGCTATAATAATCTATAATTTGCTAAATGTTTCTTCCCATTTGATTTATTTACATAAAACCCCAATCCCACACAATGATTTTTTTAATTTGAAATATACTTAAGTAGATCATTCTTAACAACTTGGGTGATTTTAAACTTAATATTTCAATATCCTAGTCATGAGACACTTTATTAATCTGCACAGAGTCCTTGCGAGCAGCCCCAGTTGTCCTTCTTGCAGGTTGTCCGTAATGGCTTTCTTAGGAAACACCTGTTTATTTATTTACTATTTATTTTAGGCTGTGCTGTCCCACTGCTGGGCAAAGGCCTCCCTCTCTTTCTTCCAGTTGTTTCTGTTCAAGGCAGCAATAGACCAATCTTTTCGGAATCTGTCTAGGCCATCTCCGTCGTGGTCTGCCGCGACGCCGTACTCTATTAGGTGGGATCAAATCCGTGGTATTCTTAGCCCCAGTTCGTTCGACATGCGGCAAACGTGTCTATCCCAGTCTCACTTAAGCTTAGCAGCTGTCAAGGCTCTGTCGGTTTGCGTACTTGCGTTTTGGTACAGTATTTTTATCTCACGAGCGCGGGTGAGCCATGTTTGTGTGAGTAGATGTACATGCACATTGGCTCTGTGTGGGTGAGCTCGGGAGCGTTCAGTGCAGGCTCACCCACACAGAGCCAATGTGCATGTACATTACTCACACAAACATGGCTCACCCGCGCTCGTGAGATAAAAGTACTGTACGCAAGGTGGTATTTCTGGTACAATCTGCTAATTTGATTCCCAAGATACTATGCTCCATTGTCCTCTGGCAAACCTTGAGGGAATATTTCTGAGCATTAGTCAAAAACCAAATCTGGGCACCATAGGTGAGGATCAGAAGAATGCACATGTCCATGAGTTTCCGCTTTAACCTGTTGCATTGATTTATCTTTTTCAAATTTAGTTAATTTACACTAAAGTTTTGATTATTTTTTAATACTCTGGCCATCAGACGCTTTATTTATCTGCACAGAGTCCTTGGACAGCAACCCCAGCTGTCCCTCCAGAAGGATGTCTGTAATAGCTTTCTTGGCGAAGACCTGCTGCAACGGTTCCATTTTCTTTAACTCCGCAGCCATCACTTTGCCCCAATAGTCATATTCATCCTCAACATGAAGCAATGTTATACTTTCTTCTTTTCCTTTATGTTGTTTAATTGCTTTAACTTGTTTCCTTTTTTTATAGATCAATGCTGTATTTTTTGTTTCTTTTTTATAAATGTACGGTGAAGTTTTTGCTTCTTTTTTATAAATCACTGGTACTGTTGGTTTTTGTGTTGCTTTTTTATAAATGAATGTAGGTGAGATTTTTGTAGGTTTTTCATTTTCATAAAGAAGTTCTTTTGAACATTCTTCTTTTTCTGTTGTGTCCTCGTCTGACACTTCATACTTTATGGTGTCACCTTCTACTATATCATATTGCTCCATTTCTTCAGTTTCCTAGAAAATAAGAGAATAAACAATTTGTTAACACTGAAAATAGGTTTAAAAAAGATTGAAATTTAACTTGGCAATGATTGGCTACTAGCAGTCAATACATAGAACTAATTCATGACCCTGGAACAATACCGTCTTCACCATAAGGACTCGCGGGGCCCGTGCTCCCATTCCCAGGGGGCCCGAAGGACCCACCATTTCCCTCACACAATAAATAGTCATAGTTAGTAAAAAAATATTATTATAATTCGCTTTTTTTATTTTCCAAAAGGGCCCCAATTTCTTATGTGCCCAAGGGCCCCAGCCTAGTTTAAGACGGCCCTGCCCTGGAACGAAAGTTCAATTTCATCAATTATTTGACCTTGCCAGGAATCCAACCAGGCAGTCCAACTACTTAGCCATCTATGTTAACTACATATATTGCTACAAGTATTTGGATCGGGATCCTCTTCTTTTAAAGAAACACACTTCACCGAATTCTTAATTTCATAGACAACTTTTTTTCGGAAGTCATACATTTCTCTAAAATCTTGAAAATGTCAACCTACAGTTGTGTTATAACATTCCAAAATGGTTTTTGGTTTCAGAAAAAAAAAAAATGCTTTCCATAAAATTTGAATTCGAAAAGACATTTATCTATGCAACAAGGGTAAATTTGACCATAGTTATGCAGAAAGCGACTAGTGTACATTTTTGGTCAAAGTGGCTTAAATCTTAATCAATGAATGAGTTTGGTCGCAATTGGCATCTATGGTCATTTCTTACCATTTAAATTATTTGATTTCCTTTTGAGCCAGAAAAACATACTTATTTTATCATATAAATAGGTAATATATAGTTTGTTAAATTTAAATGATAAACAAGAATAAAAGCACAATGACTAACTCAACCTGTCCTAACAGAACCTAACTAAGACCAATGTCCCCCAGATCACGGCCTTGTCACAGAGTATCTACCTACATAAAATATTAATTAAATTTAATGAAAACATCAATCATAAAAAAATTGTCTTACCTGATCCTTAAAGGAATCATTGACACTTATGATTATGTCTGTGTGCCGTGGATCGCACTTCGCCTCCGAATAGCTCGCTTCCACATCAATTGTGTTGTCCACTTCTTCGCTCCCCATAATAAAGTTCATGTCTTTAAACCAGTACAAGCCTGGAGGCCCGTCCGGCCCGTACTTGTGATAATATCTTCGATAATTCGACCTCAACGAATTAATTTTCTTCTTAACATCTCTTAAATTTGCTGTTGGGTAGTTCTCTTTGTATTTATTTAACAGTAATATATAGGATTTATGTTTTAAACTTGAATGACGATATTCTTGGCATTTTGTATTCCATATTGCCGGCAATTTTTTATAATAGTCAATAAATTCGGTTAGAAATTCTCTGTCTTTTTCCGAAGTGCTACTCATGTTGTTTGATCTCAATCATAAAAGTTTTCGTTTTCGGATTGAATGTCGGAAAGTTCGGCGGGATATCACTTGACTTGACAGCTGTTTGTAAATATAATTTCAATCAAATTGATCGTGTACTCATCAATCGTCGTAAAATGAACACTCACAAAATGGCGATCACGTCAATCATTAATTATCATTATCACTTCAATGAAATTTCCATCTCCTAATTGTATTTGTAGTTTTTTGGTTTTTATTTATCAACAGTGAAAAAAAAGTATTATGAAATCAACATTTCAATGGTTTACATTTACTGACAGTATTTACTTATCGGTCAATAATAAGATTGATTGCATTGCATTGCGTAAACTTCGAGTTGAGGTTATTTGACGTTAGAGTTGCAGAGTTGCCAGTCTTAAAAACTCAATATGTATGTATTGTTGTCATCAATAAAATTAGCTCAAACGTGAAAATAGCGCACCGGATTTAAATTTGCTTGATATGACAAATTGAAGAAAAATATTTTTTTGGCTCACTATTACTTATAAGTTATAATTGAAAAAACAATTACGTTTGGCGATTCAGCGAGGAAATGCCGCCAGCATCTTTGGCACCATGCCGCAGGGGCCATTTTTAGATTTAGTTTAAGTTTATTATGTTCGAGTTTAGTTTAATTTTTAGGTATAGTTTTATTTTAAGTATTTTATGTTGTATTCCTTGGGCTTTATAATGTGATTGATTCAAATTTGTAAAATGTTATGTATTTGATTCTTGAAATTACGCGATTAATCGAATTTTGCGGATACATTACGTAAATATCTTTACCACTTCAAACTGGTTGAGCACATATCGCTTTTTGATGACTACTTTTTGGGCAAAAATGCATCAATTTAGTAATAATCCCTATGCCTGCAAGAAAGTAGGACGAAACAAAAAAATATGCTTGCCCATATAGAATAGTAACATTTTGTTCGTGTTAGGATAATTTACCACAAGCATATAGTAATTTTAACTACGCACAAAGCATTACTCTTATGGATCGTCATATAAAAAGTAACTTACAGCAAAGCAGGCAGTGACACCCGGCACGATGAACTGTATGTGTCCAGAGACTGCGTTCTCGCTGACCCCACTCTCGAACCACTTCTGGTTGAGCTCGTTGCAGGCCGTGTTGATGGCCATGCGCGCTTCGAAGTTGTCCACGCAACTCAGCACCAGGTCCACAGGGCCGCCGGTCAAGCTGCCGGTGCTATTGTGGAAAATGTATTGATTATACTCGACGCCACGTAGCTTGGCAATAGCGACCAATGACTCCTCCTACCATGAAACTCAATTTCTAATAACGACACTTTTGTTTGTTCCCCGTAACGACCATTTTTACTTTTATTGTTACACCATGGTAGAGGGTGTCTGGGCATGGAGGGAGCGGACCCGCTACCACGGTGTAGCAATTAAAGTAAAAATGGTCGTTAAGGGGAACAAACAAAGTGTCGTCATTAGAAATTGAGTTTCATGGTAGCAGCTGCTGTTGTCTATCTAGAGACTATACTCGACGCCACGTAGCTTGGCAATAGCGACCAATGACTCCTATTGGTCGCTATTGCCAAGCTACGTGGCGTCGAGTATAGTCTCTAGATAGACAACAGCAGCTGCTACACTACACTGACAATCTAAGATGTTAATAAGATAAGAGAGAAAGAGATAATATGTGACCATGTGGCCCAAAAGAGTTAGTCATCGGTCAAATTAGAATAGCATAGAAAAAGTTTTATTCAAGAAAACACATCATTACATACAATTCTCAATATACTTGTATATAAGACATGTGTATCCGAAATGGTCTCCACTCAGCTATATGCAATTAGGGCAGTTTCCTGCAATCAACTTATGAGATACCAACATTTAAAGGCATCTGATAATGTAACTTCTATCTTCTGGTCTACATCTATTACAGATTATGAGATCAGGATGTAGCAGAAAATAACAAGCACATATGAAGGCGTACTATTATAGTATAATTTATACAATCTGACAATATTACTTTACATTTGACGACGCGTTTGGCTCGGTTTGTAGACACCTGCCTACTGAGCCGGCGGTCCCGGGTTCGAGTCCCGGCCAGGGCAAATATTTGTGTGATAAACTCGAATATTTGTGCTTGGGTCATGGTTGTTCTATGTATTTAAGTATATATTTATCTATATAAGTACGCATATCGTCGTCTAGTACCCATAACACAAGCCTTCTTGAGCTTAATTTGGGACTAGATCGATTTGTGTGAGGTTTTCCGATATTATTTTTCCGATTTAAATTGTCTCCCGCCCTAATGGCAGACGCAGTCCGTAGCATCGCTCAAGGGGAAGTTAAAGGAATTGTGGCTGTCGAACGAATGATTAGGTTGCTGTTTTTGTTATAATAATAATTTCATTTATGTTGAATATTATGTATATGTATTTATATAGATATTATGTAATATGTATTATATTGATTGTTACCTATCTCTCTCTCTCTCTGTTGGTTTTTGCATTTTCATGTGTATTATTGTATAGTTATAGTTACTCCTTTGTATTGTACATGTTGCTTGGTTTGTCTACCATTTACATTTGTTTAGCACTCATTTGCTCAAAGGTTAACTGGAAGAGATCCCTTAAAGGGATAAGTTCGCCTTTGTACATGCTTATTTTTTGTAAGGTGTTTTTCTTGTTTTTATGTACAATAAAGTGTTTACATACATACATACATTATTTTTTTTTACTACGATCATAAACCGAACACACTAATCTCATGTAACCTACCTAATAGCATCGCAGAACTTCTGAAAGTTGTCCACTGTGGTGATGTTATAGTTGTATGCGTCAATGGATACGTCTGGGTTGATGTTCTGGAGCGTGGCAGCGGCAGCGTCCACCTTGCTGAGCCCGGCTTGGTGCGGCTGGAAGAACAGCCGGTTCATGTTCGCCAGCTCCACCTTGTCATAATCGAAGAGGATCAACTGGAAATAGATAGATTGATTTTTTATTTATCATAGCCAGAGCCCATAAGTAGTACATATTTGGGCAGATTTTTTTTTTGTTGTCAAATTTATATTATTCTCAGAAATCAATAAAATTTGGTCAGTTGGTAAAGTTGCTTATGCTGAACAAGGTAGGCCCAATTTCACGATAAGTCCTACAAAATTTTCCATTGAGTTACAAAAAATGTATGGATTTTTTTTACTAAATTTCGTATTTTATACTAAAATTTTGTTGAAAATGAAGAGATCGAAATACAAAATAAATAATTCGACAACAAATTAAAAATGGTCCTATAAGTCAATTTCTGTCACACATTTTGCGTAACTCAATGGAGAAAAATTTGTAGGACATATCGAGAGATTGGGCTTACCATGGTCAGAAGAAGCAATTTTACCAACTCACCAAATTTTATTGAAATCTGAGAATAAAAGAAATCGACAACAAAATAAAAATTTGCCCATTTAGTCTAAATTAAATTCAGTATTCTTATTTTACATTTGTTATATGTAGTTATAGAACCAATAAGTCTACAGTGGTACAATAATTTGAATAAGATGTCAAAATAATGGTAAAATTTGAATCCTTGTGAGGCCTAAGCCAACATAAAACCATAAGGCAATGTACAATTTTTTTAAATGTACCTGTGGCCAAATTTTTTTTTTTAAGATCTCAAGGATATTTTGATATGTTTTTCAAGATGCTCTAGGGTCTAGACAAATAGAATGCACCGAAAGAATCTTGTACATACATCGTAATGTACACTGAGCTGAGTTTTTTGCGTGCGTATAGCATAAACTGTCTGGATTCCATCCCAGTTATACATGTGTTACTTTCTGCATTGAGAGGCACATTGAGCCTCACGATCACGAGAGATGCAAAATCATAGCCCCCTAAGTAAGCTAGAAAGGAAGCCACACAACACAAATAAATATTTTCAAAATGTAAAAGCATACCTTGCCTATCCCGCAGCGAGTGAGCATCTCAGCTGTGACGCTGCCAACACCGCCAACTCCAACCACGGCCACGGACATCTCACGGATCTTCTCATAGTTGTCCACAATGCCCATCCGCTTCAGAGCCATCAGTCGACTGAAATTTTGATTACAATCATTATATACCTATTCATAGTATTGGCTGGAGGACGCCGATGCCGAAGGGCAAACAGACAGAACAACATATAAAAGATGGGAAATAGTGGAATTGTAATGTATAGTTATATCTGAAATAAAGGCTATTATTATTATTATTTGTATCTTGTTATGGAGTCTCGGGCTCATACGTCCCGGTCTTTTAGAAGGCTTGCGTGGGGATATGGATCCAACATTATTTTTATTATATAGTATTGACTTTTACATTCGGACTTCGCGTTTGGCACATTTTGTAGAGCACCTGCCTACTGAGCCGGCGGTCCCGGGTTCAAATCCCAGCCAGGGCAAATATTTGTGTGATGAACTCGAATGTTTGTTCTTGTGTCATGGTTGTTCAATATATTTAAGTATATATTTATCTATAATATAATTATGTATATCGTCATCTAGGCTTCACCCATACGTACATCACCCATAGGCTTTGTGCCTTCTTCCGCTTATTTGGGACTAGATTCATTTGTGTGAAGTTGTCCGATAGTTATTTATTTATTGATAGAATATTCTCCGATTTGGTATTTACATTAATGGTGATCAAACCAGTTTGGTGCTTTGCATATACAAAATTAAATATCAGATATATGTCAGAAATTAAGATTTTATAGTATAATAATTACTTCTAGCGATACACATGGCAAATATTAGGTAGGGCACAACAAATTATTGCGAATAATTTAAAAACAAGTAAAAGGATTACCTAAACATGAGTCACTTTTTACACATTTTGACGACTATTTCAACATCGTTACTTAAGAGGCTAAAAGTAATAGCATTCTTACTTATTCTATGAGGATTTATGTTTGATTATATGTGTTTAAAATAATAGTAAAAGAGAAATACCTGTAAGGATTTGAGTCCACGACTTCAGACGACATAACTTCGATTTTCTGCCGCACAGGGCCCGTGCTCGCCTGCACGGCCGCCAGTTTGGCCTCCAATTCGTTCACTTTCTTCTGCAATTCTTCTACACTCGACATTTTTCAGTGAATTTGTTTGAATTCTACACAAAATCACTTTGTCTTTGTAGGTACCCAGCTGGCTCGCTGAGTTGTCAAGTGAAATGTCAAGTTGACATATTATTTGCCACGATATATGATGCGTTCACTTTTTGCTGCGTTCGGAAAATAATAATTCACAACCGCACGTGGCAATAAAAAATTATACGTTACTGAAAGAAACAAAAACAATGGAAAATTTTCATACCCTAATTAAATCCAAATAGATCAGATCACATAGAACTATGCTAATTGTAAAATAATATAAGATACTGTTACAAGTATATTTAGAGTTTGTCAAACGCATCGTGTCACCTAGGAGGGGGCTGATTTGTTATATTCATCTCTTTTTTTCGTATGGTATATTATGAGATAGATATATAATCAGCCCCATACCTGAGGGGCGCGACTCGCTTGACAGACTCTATATTCCTTGATGTTTGAGGTGTGCAATAAAGAGTATTTGTATAGCGCGAAGATGGAAGTAAAATATTGCAGTTCAAAAATGACTAAGTATATATAATTAAAAGTCAACAAAAACTCTTAGTTTAGATTTAGACCCGGACTAAAGAAACCGTAGTAATGTTTCCTAATTCTGTAGTTGGTTTCCCCTAAAAAGAAAGAATTGACTAAGTATCCGTTTCGACTTAACATTGGTACGGCTTCAGTCATTCACAGCCAATAAATTAAATACCTACTTGTCGTGTACTTATTAAATATTTTTGTCTTGCCGATTGTGTTAATAAAAGATAAAATATACATGTAGGTATTAACTCTGTATACCTACCTACCTAACTATAAAAAGTAGTACTTATCACGGTTTGGTGACAGTAAAACTAAAAGAGTATTTTTTAAGTCTGAACTTATAAACCTTATTCAAGTATGATTACAATATGTACCTAAAAACCCTTTACCTAGTCTCAATATCATTTTAGTCTACATGGGCTTATATATCCAGAATACATATTTAAAAAGGTAGGTTTTTCCACACTTGGACTTCTATCGCATCGCACTCTTTAACTATGAGAGTTTAAAGTTTTCCACCCAATAACAGTTTAATAAAATCATTACATATCTATTAATGACTAAGCGCCTCGTTTTTTAACACAACCGGCAGTTGAAAAACAAATTGGACCCCAGCCACATTTAAATAAATGCACGATTGTCAACAACAGTTAGTGGACGCTAGCCTTGGATACCGGTTGTGCCAAGCGCGCGCAATTGAAAAAGAAAAATAGTATAAACAAAAGACGATCGATTTTCAATCTGTGAAATTAAATATGTTTGAAAATGTGATGTGAACTAAAGTTAATCAATTTTAAATAAAGTGTAATCAATTTTAAATAAAGTGTTATCAAGTTTTGAAATTTCGCTGAAACCATACATCTAGAAAGTACGTATTTTGTTTTTGTTAACGATACTTTTATCCGCTATTTGGGAACAAAAAAGGCGAAATACTATTTCGAAACCTGTTTAACTTGTTGTGCTGCAAGCTCGAGTAAGTGTAAGTATGTATCACGCCGACAAAACGGTACAATAAAAACTAAAAAAAAAACTTTTTTTCGGGTACCTCCCATACACCTAAACAGGGGGTGAATTTTTCGTTCCAACACTAGTGTTTGGGGTGTCGTTGAATAGGTCTTTCAAAAATAATAGTGGTCTCCAAACATTATTTTTTGATAAAATTAGCAGTTTTGTAAATATTCGCTCCGAAAATAAAAAATATAGTGTCCCCCTCTAACTTTTCAACCACGCTTCAAAAAATTATGGAAAAAATCATGAAAATGAGGCCTTGTGAAGGATGGGCAACTACGGAACCCTACACTGAGCGTGGCCCGACATGCTCTTGGTTTTTCAAAATAAAAGGTTAACCTATGATTTTTTTTCTACTAATCTTGTTCAAAACTAATTGAGACATTTCAGAAGTGAAACGAAATTAAGGGTTTATAATTATAACATAATTATCTAAGAAGTACATAACTGATATGTGTGATAATTTTCTAGTCCAATCAATCTGGATTTTCCTTTATATCCAAGTAGGTAAGTATATAATATAATTAATGTGATACTTCACACGAAACAAACCTGCATTCTGTTTCTATCTCAACAGACCATCTTGCGATTCTTGCGCAAGTATAAATTAAGATAAAAGTTGGAGTTAAAGTTTACACATCCTGAGATAAAGGAACAAGGAACTCTTTTAACCGCCAAACGTTTACGTATTGTTCATTAATTAATTTGACTATGATTTAATAATTAATAACTCAATTAAAACTAAATTATAAAAGTAACAAGGTTCAAAAAACACCGTTCCCTGTCGTTCCTGGTCCAAAGGTGCCCATAACGCGCTCGCAGCATTTGACTATGTATTAATTTGTATTTAAATAGTCATGCGTGACTAAGCGGAAGTATAATAGCCTGACAAGCTGCGGTTTGATCCTGGAATATTTACGCTAGAAACAGCTTACATAAATAGCAATAATCATCCAATCCAATCCTAGCCGATTTCGGTTACGGCGACTGGACACACTAGCTAGTCAGAGCGTCGTTCGTGTGCTCTACTCTAAGGTGACTGACATAGCAATAATATGCACGTCATAAATGTACATATACTCGTAGGTACTTATGCATTATAAAAATATTAATTAGCGGTATATCAACAATCAATTTCATAACATTCTTTGTCGGAATGAAGCCAAACCCTTCGTTCTTCTGAAATAAATATTGAATCGTTTTTGCCTACAAACTGACCGGCGGCGATTGACCTCAATATCACCTGAGTAAGTGACTACACGGGGTCAAAGAGAGCTCGCTGGTTCAGCAACAGCCTATTCACTCTTTCCTTGAATTCGGAAAAACTTAATTGCAACGCTGCGGATTTGGCTTTGTTATGCAAAAAATATTTAAAAATTACGTAATTTTTAGCCCTGTTTCCTCTTTGTTTACTTCAATGAGATTCGATGTCTTTCAACGTCAGTTACCAAAAAATATTCCTTGCTAGTAAAATAAAGAACCACTAAAAATTCGCAATATCGCGAGGCTCTAATAAGCAACTGGCAGGCTAGTACAATAGGGTTGCCATAAACATGGGAAAGTCGATTGGGATAATCTACCCCGTTGTTGCTATATCAGCGCGTGACTCATCGTTCATCCATATGACTGTCAGTCTCAACTGACCGGGACAAAGTGAATGGCCGGACGGATACCGGGACACCAGTTTTAAAGCCGGGATATATCCCGGCGTACCGGGACGTTTGACTACCCTATATATTATATAACAATAATGTATTAATTATATAGGCAGAAATACTTGGTAGGTACAGTCAGATGTTGTTCGTTGTACTTTGATTATAAGATTAATAAAACTATCTACTCATAAACGCGAGGCGAGACTGGCGAGAGTATGAAAATAGTTTTTGAACTCTACATTTATTTTAGCATTATATTTGATTCTTGTATAAATTCGGCTTTTTTGTGGATTGTGGAATAATCCACGCATAGCATGTATAAATGATTGCTGTAGAAACTAATAAATTTAGAATGATTTCGTTGATTTCAGGGTAGAGGATGGAGCGTGCAGGAACAAGTAGCGAGCGCACCCCCTTGGTGCAGCCCACATACGTGTTCGATTCCAGCCTGAGCCGTCGTTACCGCAAGCGCCTGCGCAACTGCCAGTGCGCCATCTGCATCTCCTTATTGTAAGTCCTCACCTTCATCCTCGGCATTGAGGATGGAGCGCCCAGGCAACGCACCGGTGGCTCAGACCACATACGTGCTCGAGTCTACCGCAACCGCCTGCCTTGCCAGTGCGCCATCTGCATCTTCTTATTGTAAGTCCTCATCTTCATCCTCAGCATAGATGATGGAGCGCCCAGGCAACGCACCGGTGGCTCAGACCACATACGCGATCGAGTCTTAGTCTAAGTCGGCGCTACCGCAAGCGCCTGCGCAGCTGCCAGTGCATCTCCGCTTTGTAAGTCCTCATCTTCAACTGCATAGAAGATGGAGCGCCCAGGCAGCACACCGGTGGCTAAAACCACACACGTGTTTGAGTCTAGTCTAAGTCAGCGCTACCGCAAGCGCCTGCGCAGCTGCCAGTGCGCCGTCTGCATCTCCTTATTGTAAGCCCTCATCTTCATCCTCGGTATAGAGGATGGAGCGCCCAGACAGTGCACCGGTGGCTCGTCTGAGCTCACATACACGTGTCAAGTCTAAGCCTAAGTCGACGGTACCGCAAGCGCCTGCGCAGCTGCCTGTCTGCATTTCCGTATAGTCCTCATCTTCATTCTCGGCATAGAGGATGGAGCGCCCAGGCAGCGCACCGATGGCTCAGACAACATACGTGCTCGAATCTAGTCTAAGTCATCGCTACCGCAAGCGCCTGTGCAGATGCCAGTGCGGCATCTGCATCTCCTTATTGTCAGTCCTCAACTTCATCTGCATAGAGGATGAAGCGCCCAGGCAGCGCACCGGTGGCTCGTCTGAGCTCACATACACGTGTCAAGTCTAGTCTAAGCCGGCGCTACCGCAAGCGCCTGCGCAGCTGCCAGTCTGCATCTCCGTATTGTAAGTCCTCATCTTCATCTGCATAGTGGATGGAGCTCCCAAGCACGAGCAGCGAGTGCACCCCCATGGTGCAGCCCACATACGTATTCGAGTCTAGTCTGAGCCGCTGCTATCGCAACCGCCTGCCTTGCCAGTGCGCCGTCTGCATCTCCTAATTTTAAGTCCTCATAACCGACGGAATCAGGGCGCCTGCGAATTACGGTCGGGCATCCTGATTTAAACTACTAACACTAAGGAAAAAGGAAGTCAGTGTCGTTCTGGACTCTGCTATTAGCACTGCCCTCGCCATCATCGTCATGTTAATCACAATCACCGTCTTCAATGACATCATCATCATAATCATCACCATTATTCTCACTATCATCGTCATTATTTCAAATGTATACATGTTTTATAAGGGTGCATGTTATTTTTGTAAGGACTTAATTTTAATTATTTTTAATATTAATTGACATATTTATATTTAATTGATAGAAATTGACATAATTTTCGGAATCTATAATTGACACGTGTAATATTAACTTTAATATAATTTAATTTAATAATTTAATTGACATGTTTACTAGCAATACTATAATAACATTTCTACGCCAATACTGGCCGAATATGTAGCACTAAGACACTTTATAATAACCAAATGTACCATATTCTTGGAAATAAATGATTATGAATTATGAATTATTATCATACCCACCAAAATTTATCTTATCATCATAATTATCATCAATGCCGCCGCTGCCGCAACCCCCTGCGCAGTCGCTAGTTCGCAGTCTTCGTTGATTTGTTATCAGTCTCAGCGTCATCATAAGAGGTCGGAAAAGCTGTTTGTTTGTTATTAATATCATCATCGTCAGTCATCAATCATCATCCGCCTCAAAACAACGATTCAATAAACCAACAAACATTAAACATGTGTTTATGTGCCCTTAAGGCCTACTTGCAGAATAAAGATTTAAATTGTTGAATTTTGGAATTGGAACAAACATTATGCTCACTTATGTATGAAAAGCATATATGAAAACGCTTCATATTCCACCTTCCAATATGAAATGAGAACTGGACTGATCAATTGTAATCCCGCTGACACGTACATTTGTTTGCAGAGTTCTCTTCAGCGTGCTCCTCCTGGTCACAGTATCATACAACCTCGCCGACATTATCAACGGTGACGACGACAACTCCACTATCGTCCCCATACCTATCCCCCTTTTGAACATATCCACAGCCAACCTGACCTCGATTGGCAACCTGACGATGGCTGGCAGAATTGTCCCTAACCTTACATCGATAGAACCCAATTTGATGCCGATGTTAAATAAGAAATGGCCACTGGAAGGTAAGGGTTCGTCTATATCATTTCCATTTATATCATAAGTAGGCTTTGAATTTTCTTACAATGGTAATTTCATTTCACTTGAGTCGAAATTCGTAATCTATTCAAAGATAAAGTTTAGCCAATTAACAGAACGGGGGACGGGTGATGTGGGCCGACAAAAGAAACATAAAAACAAACTGTCATAAAAAAAACGTATTCTATAACACACGGGTTTGTATAGGTTTACATATAAACTCTATGTTCCAACAGAAGTCGAGAAATCAAAATCATTGCGAAACATTCATATTTTCAGTAAAATAACACTAAGTTCATTTTAATAGAGCGTTTGCGGTTTCTAATGATGTGGAAGAGTTAGACTAGTATGGAATTTTATTTTTTGTATAATTAATGAAACCGGTCGGATCCGAAACCGTGGAACTAGTTTTGTCTGTCAGCCTTGAACCCAACCTGCATCTGTTGAGACACGAGAAGGCATTTGTTGATGTAAATTATGATATTTTTAGAGGTGTAGCATATTCATTGAGCCGTTAAAGTTATTGTGTTTTGTATAAATAGGAATGGTGTTGGAATACGTGTCCCTAGGGAGAGCTTTAAAGCTTTTTTTATTCGTACACACTAGTTACCCGCCTAAAAGAATGACCCAAAGAGAATGGAGGATGGATACTTAAGCATATTAATTTGAATGGTAACTGATCAGTGATCACCATCGCATATTCATTGAGCCGTTAAAGTTATTGTGTTTTGTATAAATAGGAATGGTGTTGGAATACGTGTCCCTAGGGAGAGCTTTAAAGCTTTTTTTATTCGTACACACTAGTTACCCGCCTAAAAGAATGACCCAAAGAGAATGGAGGATGGATACTTAAGCATATTAATTTGAATGGTAACTGATCAGTGATCACCATCTTAACATCTTATCAACCATGGCAGTCGTGGACCCAATCAGCATTGAATAACTAAAAGGGAATTGGTTCTGTGAAAGTTTAAATTGTGCTTATGACCGCAGATTTGGCACAGCATGTAAATTTATATAAATCAAATGCTTATTATAATATCCTTTATACCTAAAGGTTACCAATGATTTTTAGCATCGCGGTGTTCCAACTACTTAAGTGCTTAGGAAGATCCTGAAACTTAGGTACCACGACAGACGATGACTACCTACACTTGGAGGATCCAGAGTAATACTGAGATCGAGGAGATGGTAGCAATTCCAACAATTATCGGAGTAACAAAGTCTATTAGGTTTCGCTAGCTCAGTCACTTACATTGGAAGAGGATCGTGTAACAAAAGGAGCATAATTGGATCGACCAAACGGTCCGGGGCTACTTTGGTCGCAGGTATCTCTGGGGAGACTTGGTCGAGGCGCATCTGCGCGAGCTTCAAGCTGAAAACTGGCCAGAAACTGCCTAGGATCGGATCAACTGGCGTACTCGGAGGCTAAAAACCTTTTTGGCTCACTTAGCCACACAGTTAGCTACCAAATACCAACGAAATTCAAACAGGCAAACCTAACCCAATCTCTCCTCCACAGAAAAGCCCTCCACCCCGTGGCCGTCCACCCCCACGCCGTCCGCAATAACCGCCGCGGTGTCGCACGGCAAAGCGGCGCTCGCGCAGCAGAAAGATATCGAGGCGCAGCGCACAGCCCTCGCCGCCGACACTCCCGCGCACCGCGCGCAGCGCGCCGCCGCCACCGGCGCCGACGTGAAGCCGCTAGCCGAGGCGGCGTACGCGGCTGAGGAGGCCACTAAGGCGATGCTCAACGGGTAATGCTTATGTTAGTCTGCACAGCTAAGATTGTGGCACAATCGGGAGATTTTCAACTCCTAGAAATATTTTTCGTCGAAAGTTTAATTTTGCAGAAAGATCATTTCGTAAAAAGGCTTTTTCTTTGCAACCATAAACTATTTGAGATTGTTATTAATCATACCTAACCTAACTTAATTAATAGGATGATATTTGCAAGAAACATGAAAAATATATATGACTAACAGAGGAATACAAATTCTGCGAAATGATTTTTCTGCTAAATGACACATTCGACGAAATAAGTTTCTAGGAAACATAGGACTCCCGTAAAATACGAGTATATATCTAGATAAGTCGTTATAAATACCACCACTAGCGAACAGCTGATATATATTGATCGACTTGATCGTCAGCTAATATGCATATTGATCTTCATTAGATAGAGAGTTCACTCTCAGTTAGATAAGACCCATTTTATTGTCACCGTAAAAGGTAAAGAAGAGCCAGAGCCCAGAATCGCAGACGACCGTTCACGAAAACAGGGCGAACATACTTAGAACAAAGCATTATTATTAGTACCTATTTATCAAATTACCGTTGTATCACTTAAATGATAATTATTTAGATATAAAAGATTATAAGTACATTTCTTTATTGGTACCATTGCTAAGCACGCACAACCATACATACGCTGTCCTAGGTTCTTTATATAATTATATTTATTTAGTAGTACATTTAACTGCACTGTAATAAACCTTGCACTGTAGCTAACTGCACATAGCATAGTCAATGTTTGTCTTTATTTTTCAAGTGTTGATTGCACTGTTTTCTTTGAGACTATAGTAGAGCATGCATTTTGGGAGAGACGTCTATATGCAAAACTTTCTACTCTTTATAACATTAACCTTTTTAGATAACATAAATAAGCATACCTACTCCCAAAACGCAAAGCCCATATAAGTATTTAGTAATGTGTGGTAATTATTTGTCCTGACTAACGTATTGTATGCTTTAATACATGTTTTGTTACAAGCACTGTATGATTTGCTTACCCCTTACCATTTTCCCTGAGCTTTGCCAACAATGTACCTACCTATAGGACTTCCAATCTAGTGTACTTAGTAGATTTACCATACCACACACACACAGATAGAATTTATGAAACATGTCTCATTATTTTAAATCTGGGTACACACTATTTTTTTTAATATTAAACCATTGATCTAAAGGTCAAAACACAAATATATTTTTTAATGCGTAACCCGGCGGAATAGGCCTGGAATCGAACTAGGTACCTCTGGATTACCGGTCCAGTGTGTTAACCGCTCCACCACCCTATCAATGTATTTGTCTCTATTTATATAAATGGTTTAATAACGATAGAACTTAGGTAGCCAGTATGTCATCATAGCCATAGCTTACTTATTATCCTTTTCCTATGAACGATTATGCACCGACTTACTAATCCTGTCCAAACCCGCTTGTGCAAGATTGACTTGCAATTGGGGATGCTTAATCCGTTCAAGAGGATCAGAAAATTCTGTAACGATAGGTTTTATATCCTGACACTCGAGTAATATTTTGGGTAGGTCTGTAAAAGGATCCAAGGTGCTTTGGGGTAAATTCGACATATTTTTAGGCGAGTGTAGAGTATGTTAGGGTTTGGGCTCGTAAGTCAGAACCTAAGAAGTATTCCTTCCAAGTAATGAGATCTTTACGAAATTGGATATATTCATCAACGCTTTCTGAAAACAGCGTTTCAATACGTTGCTTGAATTTGGAAACAAATTAGAATAAAAAAAATATATATTTTGAATACTATTTCTTAAGGAGTGGGTAATTTCGAAAGCAAGTGGGGTAATTTCGAAGCTGGTTTTTATGCAATATGAGTTTAAGGATCATATTTCTTTTTAGTTCTAATTTACCCCCGCAAAGATCCAAAAATCGCACTGCTTTTATTTAATCGACTGCAACACACGTGCCCTCACGACTAGCGATGCGAAGTGAACTGAAGCGGGGGAGGAGATAAACATGGCGTTTTGACAAGCGTTGCAAGCGTAGAATTTGTTCCCAGTTTAGTAGAAATGTGTGATTTTCGACTTATCCCCATTTTCGACTTTATCCCAAAGCACCTCAGTGCATTCGCACTAACAAGGAATTTCAAGTTTTGTCAATGAAGAATAACAGTATTTTATTCCTCAAAACCTCTAATCCATTAGAATATCTATACTCTAGACTATTTATGTTTGTGCGCTTGACTTAAGTTCTCGAATTTTCTGATCCTCTTGCATTTACAGTTTTATTTCACAAACTACAGAGATTTTTTTTGTGTCTCTGAATTCCCAAAGCATCACAGTATTTGTAATAGATCCATAGGTCACAGGTTCAAATCCGGTTCGAAGGACCAATTTGTGAACCGCGGGTTTGGTTCCGAATATACTTATTTAAATAAAAACTGTTTGAAAAACATAATTCACACAGTAATACATGCAGATAGCTCCATGATAGCTCTAAAGAAAATTATTGACAACTGAAAACTGACATATAAAAAAAAGAACAAAAACTTAGCGGCCATGCAGCAGGTTATACAAAGAGGCCCCTCCCCCTCAAATCTGGACCAATAGCGTAAGTAAGCCCGATACGGGAAGGGTATAATTACACCTTAAACTAAAATAATTCGCATTGTACGTTTTTTTTCTTTTATCAGCAAAGTAATATGGAGTTCTAACGGGTATGAACATTGTCTAACGGATCGTGAGTGTGCGTTAGGTATAAAAAAAGTTTTTGTAAGCAACCTTTATAACTCTTAGAAAAGATTATCCAAGTTAATTTCTTCTGCACTAGGGCATAGCAGTTTATTGTTTTAACATTCGATATTATTTTCTAACAGACTTGTCAAGAAATTATGTCAGAACAATACGAAACGAGTGAAAAAAAATTCACTCCCTGAAAAGATTATACAAGTGACTTTTGGCAAATAAAATGTGTTTAAAACTATGGAAAGTAATGACAGTTTTAATTTATAACAGATTAATCAATAGCTTTATTTTATATAAACAATGGAATTTTTAAATCGTTCTCTAGGCCACAAAATTTTACACAAAATTGTCAAGTCGGCGTAGTGAACTCATTTTCATGAAAGTAATCTATAAACATAGAATTCTAACCAATTCACCCACGGGAACAAATTATATTACTTCATTAGTTGTACGCGACATTTAAATTTGAGCGCGAACGCTTTGCATCAAGTTAAGGCTGCACCGAGCGTTAGCGACTAACCCATAGAGAGCGAGGAATGCGTATTTAGATCGGCGCGCGGCCGCTATTGTAAAAGTGTATGGAGAATTAAAAGCACTTGTTATAAATGTGGACCTTTAATACCAAACAATAATTGAAATATTTGATGTGGACAGATTGTAATGTAAACATTCATCTTTCAGAAAGATAACCTTAATTAACAAAATGAATCGGTTCTTGAAAATATACATTTGACTTTAAGGTTGTTTACAAATATTATTCCATCATCTAAATAAATAGGTTTGAAAAGTTAGTTCTATTCATATTGCACCAATACATTCCCGAATGGTAAGTAATTCCGAACGTCATGTCATTCAAAATTTCAAAAAGAGCTGTATTACCTTAGGTTAAGGCGAGTAGATACATTAAATGGTTAATAATACATTTTAAGTCCTAAGGCTTGTAATCTAGCCAATGTAAAATTTTGATAAAAATATTTGTTACTTAACCTGGTATATACTATCCTACGGGAACGATGTTTTATTTTTTCCAAGATAATAAGTAGCCTATTTCTTAAGTTAGGGTATAAACTATCTCTGTTTCAAATTGCATACATATCCGTCCAGCTGTTTTAACGTGAAAAAGAAACAAACATAGACACATACTGTCGCTTTTATAATATTAATGGGAAATTTTACTCGCAGTACGGATACTGCTATCACAATATAGTTGTATCTTTTATATCTATAAATAGTATTTTTCATTGAAAACTCCCGTGAGTCTCTATATGAAACGGGTTTCCTAACGTCATTATCATCAAAAAATAATTAAAAACCGGCGAAGAGCATTTCGGGTGACGCTCAGTGTAGGGTTCCGTAGTTGCTCATCCTTCACAATAGAAACGGCTCGACCGATTTTGTTCAATATAGTTTTCATTGAAAGTACTTATCAAAGTATTACGCGTTTAGGTTGCTGTTGGGGCTGCCGCGTTACTGCAGCGCATCAGGAATGTTCGCCGAGGCGCGCGTTGATGGCTTTCATGCTATTTTACGCAAGCGAGTAGCCTCAATGATGCGACGGTTGTGCGGCAGTGCCAACAGCATCCTAAAGGTTGTGGCTGGCAGGCTGGACTGTCCCATACAGGCACATTGGATGCAACTCCATGTGAATGGAACGACTGACTTGTGAGCCACGCTCCCACTCTGTCTTGTGTCTTTGGTTTGTTTTAATTTATTTTTAGTTTTTGTATTTTTGTTTTTATATTGCTCTGTCTAACACTAGGGGTAAGTTCTATGTTACTAACACATTATACGGAGCCAAGCTCTGAAATAAATGATTTTTATTTATTTTATTTTATTATAAGGCCTTATTTTCATGAATTTACCATAATTTTTTGACCCGTGGTTGAAAAGTTAGAGGGGGGGACGCTATTTTTTATATTTTCGGAACTAATATTTACAAAACTGCTAACCTTATCAAAAAATAATGTTTAGAGACCCCTATCATTTTTAAAAGACCTATTTAGCGACACCACATACACTAGTGTTGAAACTAAAAAAATAATTCACCCCCACTTTAGGTGTTCGAGAGGTAACAGAAAAAATTTTTTTTTTTATTATACCGTTTTGTTGGCGTGATACATACACATACTCATGCCAAATTTCAGCTTTCTAGTACTAATGATCACGGAGCTAAGCCGCGGACGGACAGACCGACGGACAGACGGACATGGCGAATCTAGTTGACTACGGAACCCTAAAAAGAAAATAAAAGAAGTAAGAAACAAACAAAAAGAAAAACGATTGTATAGTCACTAATAAAGCATCGAGTGCTGTTTACTTTTACAAGTGTCACAAAATGTATGTCTTGATTTGGTAACGGATAAAAAAACTGGAAGAGATAAATAGTACATAACTGCAGAGGCCGCGAAAATTCAGTTCGTGTTTGAGTATGATTTTGAAGGAAGTCCGAGTCCTTCAATTAATACGAATCCACGAACTGACATTGACAGTAAAGCACTCGATGTTTATTGGTGACTTATTATAACATCGTTTATCTTTAATCTTTTTCTTTCTTACTTCTTTTATTTTACATTTCTATTTTGTGATAGCATTATCCACACTGCGAGTAAAATTTCCCATTAATATCATGAAAGCGACATATGTGTGCATATTTGTTTCTTCTTCACGATAAAACGGCTGGATGGATATGCGTGCAGTTTAAAACAGAGATATTTTAGAGACTTAACAAATAGGCTACTTTTTATCCCAAAAAAAAATTGTTCCCGTAGGATAGGTTTTAACGGGAGCGAAGCCGCGAGCAAATGCTAGTAACATATATTTTTTACCAGAATTTTACATTGGCTAGAATACAAACCTTAGGACTTTAAAATGTATTATTCACCATTCCACGTATCTACTCGCCTTAACCTAAGGCAATAAGCTTTCGTTTGAAATTTTGAATGATATGACGTTCTGAATTACTTTCCCGAATATAATTCGAGATTGTATCGGTGCAATGCGAATAGAACTAACTTTTTAAACCTATTTATTAACATGATGGGATTATATTTGTAAACAACCTTAAAGTCAAATTTAGTTTTATATTTCCAAGAACCGATTCATTTTGTTAATGAATCATTGATTTAGTAAGATCAATAAAAAGACGCACTGTTAACTCTTCTAAAAGTTGCTAAATAAAAGAAGGACAATAATACACAAAATTAACAATACAATATAAGATATCTTATTTAACCAAGATGATAGTAACAAAAGTCAAATTTTTGCATTGTATTTTATATAAAATCTGAAAAGGCCGTCCGGACTTGGTGTCAGTAAGACTGCACCGAGCGAAATGTGAACAAATAAGTAGTTGCCGTTAAGGCGTTAAGTATATGTAGACAACGTCAACACTAGTCGTTGAATCCATTTCTAAACTACATATTTAGCACTTTGAAGAATGTGTTAACAAGTTCTCTGTGGAAAAATTATAAGATTATTAATATTTCACCCTAGACAACTAAGTAAAGTTGGACGTAAATTGTAAAATCGTAATCTGGCGTTAAGTGTTTTTTTTATACTTTAACAATTATTTCATAGTTAAAAAAAAGATGAATATTTAGATTACAATTTGTCCGCATCAAATATTTCAATTATTGTTTGGTATTAAGGGTCCAGATTTATCAAAAAGTGCTTTTAATTCTCCATACATTTTTACAATGGCGGCCGCGCGCCGATCTAAATGTGACCGTCCATGACTAAAGGGTCCTTATGGCAGGTATTGAGTTAAGCACAGGTTCTAAATCTATGTTAAATAAGCTATTTAACACAGAAAGAATCATGTCCCTAAGTCTCATACTTTTTTTAAAAAAAAACATTATACACTTGCTAAAATTTCACTTTTGAGAAAACGTCAAAAGAAGTTTGAAACTAACTTTAAGTATGTTCCCATTGGAAGTTACATAGATTATGATTGATTTTGTATCTCAAGGGGTTTTTCTATGGAACTCAGTCATGGTTTCATCAATGTGACGTCCAGATCCTGAGAAAACAGCCTTTGATAACAGCAACACGCTATAAGAATGAAATTAATAAAAACATGTTTTTCAGCTTTGTCTTTAATTATGTTGTAATCTGAACTATTGTATATAGTAGGACATATTTAAACTTACATTTTAGGATATAGATAAAATCAAATAATTAACGAAATATCTTTATTTTAATGAAAACGTGATAATTATTATACTTTTCATCTTCCCCTATAACAATAACAAATTTAGTACAGTGAGTTCTAAAATATATTTATTCAGTCCACTGGAGTATCACAAAATTATCATTATTGTTCTACAAGTTTTATTTTTTTATTTATATACGATTAAAGTTACGTAAATTTGACTCCTATACATTTGGGAAAAGGGTCCTTATGACCAATCACAGACAAAACATATTAATAATTCCAATATGGCACAATATTAACATTATTTATTTCCTAATCTTGTATTAACACAGAATACCGAAGAAAAAAGGTTATTATAAATTTACTCAAAATCTTTATCTGTAAGGAGATATTCTCATTTAACGTCAACGAATAATTTACACAGTCGGTGACTACTAAGGAACTATTCATAAATCACGTAATAAAGATAACTTCACGCGATTTCTGATCTGACGCGATAAGGGCGAGGGGGGGGGGACACATTCCAATTATAATCATTTGCTAGTAAGTAATGCCCAGGTCATTAATAATGTATACACTTTTTGGCCTTGTCGAATGCGTTTGCTTACAAATTGTAGGCGACCGCATTCGACTGGGTGAAAAAGTGTACACATATTAATGACCTTGACTATACATATTATTTTTGCATTAAATTTTAAATTAACTAACAACAATCAGATATAACATGTCATTCGACGCGCGCCGAGAGATGTTTTGACGTCAGACGAAAAATGTAGTACCTATAATGTTATTAAAACTATCGTGAGACATCTTTACTAATTATAAAAACGGAGCTCTTCATCAGGGGTAGCTATCCGTGCTGTTACGCGACTCGCGACCCACTGACGAGTCGCCTGAGTCGCGTAACAGCACGGATAGCTACCCCTGATGAAGAGCTCCAAATGAGTTCGAAACATGTCGGGCCGTTCCTGACAATTTTTACGTGAGTTTATACCGTTTTTATAATTAGTAATGTAGTACCTACCTACATTTTACGTACATTTTACGTAAAATCTAAAATGACCATAGGTACTTAGCAAAGAAATAGTTGTAAGCAAGTTTATCTATTGACCTTTGTCATTCTTGTATGCAATTTCCCACAAAGACCCTTTTCTACTAAACTTAAAACTCCGTTTTAATAAAGAAAGAATTAACGTACACAACTGAAACCAAGGTACAAATACAGCTCTATCTTTGTATTTTACTATAATGCATAAAACAAACAAATGATAATTTTGAAGGATTTTACAAAACAGCAAATATCTCCGTAACTAGAAACTGCCATAAGGACCCTTTTCTCATGGACGGCCACAAATACGCATTCCTCGCGCTCTATGGGTTAGTCGCTAACGCTCGGCGCAGTCATAACTTGATGCAAAGCGTTCGCGCTCAGATTTAAATGTCGCGTACAACTAATGAAGTAATATAATTTGTTCCCGTGGGTGAATTGGTTAGAATTCTATGTTAATAGATTACTTTTATGAAAATGAGTTCACTACGCCGACTTGACAATTTTGCGTAAAATTTTGTGGCCTAGAGAACGATTTAAAAATTCAATTGTTTATATAAAATGAAGCTATTGATGAATCTGTTATAAATTAAAACTGTCATTACATTTCATAGTTTTAAACACATTTTCGTTCCCAAAAGTCACTTGTATAATCTTTTCAGGGATTTATAATTTTTTCATTCGTTTCGTATTGCGCTGAAATAATCCCTCGACAAATCTGTTAGAAAACAATACGGAATGTTAAAACTGTAAAATGCGATGCCCTAGTGCAGAAGAAATTAACTTGATTTTTTTTTCTTAGATTTACAGAGGTCACTTACAAAAACTTTTTTTATACCTAACGCACACTCAAAATCTGTTAGAAAATGTTGATACCCATTAGTACTCAATCTACTCTAACTGACTACAAAAAATCACGCACTTGTATTTTATTGAAGTTCAGAACTGTTCCCGTATCGGGCTAAAATGTAAGTATATACATATAGTATATAGATTCATAATAGCGATTAGAGAATGATTTCTTGCTACTTCTTTTTCCACAATCAAATCAGATATAGCACTTGAGGTTATTTACCCAAGTTGTTGTACGAGTAAGAGGACTATATAGCTATTACTCTGATCTAGTTTCATATTGTAATTGGCTGTCTCCAATTGGCCTAATCGGTCGGATGTCGGCCATTGCTGATAGATAAAGAATACGCTTGGACATGCCAATAAAGCAAGGCATAAGATATAATCGTCGCCTGCATAGTACTCGTAGTCAGCCAAGAGACCACGGTAAAATTAGAATAGACATTTACATTTAACATCTTTATTGCAAACAAGAGGTAGACAAGCTAGGTGATGAATTTCAAATTAACAAACTAAACATGTGAAGTCTATCGTGAAATAAGATATAGGCCCATACAAGTAACCTGATACCGTCAACCACGCAACGCAACTCGACGCCGTTCGGCTTCAGTTCACTGCGCCACCAAAATGGCTAATAGATATGTGACATGTCTGCGATTGACAAGGCAATTGAAGCGTGCTGCAAATATTGAAGTGGTTAAACCAGTAGGTAGGAGCAGTTATGTGAAAAATCGTGGGGCTGTATAGTATAAGGCCGATTGTTCATCAGAACTGCGCAATAACAAAATCTTCCATTAGGTGTCTTGATTTTTCTAGTTTTGCTCAACACAGCGTCTGGTAGATATGGAATTAGCGGACCGAGGTTTTTGCAAAACAAGCAAGATATGTCTGCATATACGTGTGCGAGGAGCGATGTCTGGGCGTAGGACATTCAAACAAGGCAATTGTATCTACTAACATACGTGATGTCTAATGAGTAATGACCTTTGTGGTACACCACTAGGGTCACTAGAGATCACGTCACATCTTTATTACCTTAATTGTCACTTCAGAACTGGCACATCTATAATCTAGAAGTACAAACAGCTTAGATTAGCATTTTTGCACTAATCGCACCACTACATCCTAACCTTTCGGGGAATAAGTAACTTATGACTCCTATGAGCCAAATCGATACAATTATACATTTTAAAAATTGTAATGAAAATCTGTTTTATATCGAGAGGGGTCAATATTTCAAGAAATCATAACAACGCGATACAGGATTAGTACCTACGGGCGCGCGGCCCGTAGATAGAGCGCCCTCTGTTGGTAAAATTATGTTATGCTTATGTCTGAAAACTTCACTTTAGTTTCCTATTCTGACGATTGGTTGGCGCAGTGGTAAAGCAGCTGAGCCGGTCCTGGGTTTGAATCCCGGCAAGGGGAAATATTTGTGTGATGAACGCGAATATTTGAGCCTCGGTCATAGACGTTCTATGTGATTAAGTATTTATATTAAGTAAGTATTTCGTCGCCTAGTACCCATAACACAAGCCTTCTCTGGAGCTTAATGTGGGACTAGGTTGATTTGTATAAGGATATGTACTCTTTAAATCCTATAAGTAAGATTTATAGATAGAATACTTGATAATGAATGTTAGATTGAGGGTCATTTTAATGTCACCACGACGCCATAACGGAAAGCCGCGATGTTCACAGTTCACACTCTACTTGGCTAAGCCCTATCGGGTTTCGTGGGCAATACCAGATCTATTACCCAACGGGGAAGTCTAAAGTTTCCGATACATTTGTACTTAGTGGTGGTTTAGAAATATGTTGATGATTAATTAATGTGTATGTTGACACAAGTTACAAATGCGAATTAAAAGAAAAAGTAAATAGTACATTCTTTACATTTCTCTCGAGTTGTTCCGCCCGAAACGTGATCTTTCGAAGCCTGTTATAACGCTCGTTATGACGACTTTTCGTTGCATGTTTGAGAAAATGCCTTTATCTCGTTCGGCTAATGATGGTCCCTGGGACTCTTCACAAAATGTGATACTTTTCTAATAATATTGCTTGAATGCGAAATCCAGATGGATGGATGATATATGAATAAGAAGGTAAACGACAAGATGACGAGTAAAAGGAAAGAATGGAGGAAGAAAACATGCTGCGCCGAGCCCAAGATAAATGGGATAAGGGCAAGGAAATGATGATTGCTTGAATGCGTAATCAATTTATTTAAGTATACGTAAAAATGTGCTATAGGTATATATTTATCTGGTTGGCATCAAACATGTTGATATATTATGACATCAACACCATTATTACAAGGTAAATTTCAAAAATTATAATAAGTGTCACACGTATGTTCATTCTCCGACCGAGGTATATAAATAAGTAGATGTAGTGTTAGGTACTTAATTAATAACAACGGAAATACCCAATTACTGCCCATGCCCAATTATTATACATTTACCTGCCCTAACCCCTAACACTGGTTTGAAATTGACGCCTAAAAGAAAATAATAGCACAAAAACTGTGCTGTGTGTTGTGCAGTATACGAAATTACGAATCGCTTGAATCGTAATAATAAATATTACTTCCTTGTTTAATATTATTGATACTGTTATAAGACACGAAATTAAAGACCGCAACATTCAACAATAGTAAATTTTAAACAAGTTGGTGTTGGTGGTGGTAGGTTAAAAATAACACAATAATAAAATGTTAGGCGTATTCAACAATAAATGTTATATAAAAGTTAAGTACATATTTATCATATTTTGATGTGACCAGCAGGGCTAGAATATCATGCCGCGACTTCAGTTGTCGCGCGACTCAGCATTGCCCATCTTGCTCGCACGGTATTGAAAGGAAAGTGACAGGTATAGTATATGTCGCGCGACAAAGAGTCGCGTGTGACAGTTATGCTAGAGGTGTATTAAACGCTATCTGTACGACGACGTCCATCATTAAAACATTGCTTTAAGCTACGATGCCACCCTAACGCTATAAGAAATGCAGCAACTGGTTAAAAAAATCGATGGCTCGCGCATCGGTTCGGTGGTCTAATAGGTAAGACGCCTGTGTGGGACCGGAACGCCGTTGGAAACGCAGGTTCGAATCCCTGCCGCCTTTGGGTACGGAAGCAGGGTAAAAAAACGGATTTTACCCTGCAGGGTATAAAACCAAAGGGTACAAAACGGGACCCTATTACTAAGACTCCGCTGTCCGTCCGTCTGTCTGTCTCTCACCAGGCTGTATCTCATGAAACCTTATAGTTGACACTTGAAATATTCACAGATGA
Organism: Apotomis turbidana; assembly: GCA_905147355.2. Lineage (NCBI taxonomy): Eukaryota > Metazoa > Arthropoda > Insecta > Lepidoptera > Tortricidae > Apotomis > Apotomis turbidana. The sequence goes on from LR990283.1 coordinate 1,743,829, forward strand.
TGTATTTCTGTTGCCGCTATAACAACAAAAATACTATAAAATAAATATTTAAGTGGGGCTCCCATACAACAAACGTGATCGGTTGTGTTAATTTTGCACCTCATGTGATGCAAGCGGCGCCATACATACTAGGCGCAAACTTAATCCGGACAGTTAAGATGGCATGAGTATTTATACGGAACCCTCGGTGCGCGAGTCAGACTCGCACTTGGCTGGTTTTTTTATTTTCTTGTTTCGATTTAAACAATTGCTTCCAGCTCTCCAAAACGCCACGGGGGTATAGGAGTCGGTCCGGCCACCAGCGGCCACTTCGACCAGCCTCCCTACTGCCGCAACAACACTCCCGTCTGCCCAGCCAGCAAGTACAGGAGCCAAGATGGAAGCTGCAATAACTTGGCTCAGCCTCTGCGCTGGGGCGTTTCCAGGACGCCGTTCAGAAGAGTCCTGCCAGCTGACTATGGAGATGGTAGGTTAACGATGATCGTTGCCTTCCCTATTTTATATAGAAATAGAAAACTTCCGTGATCCTCAGACATATTAAAATACATACGAAACTGGTTTACTCACGTCGTAGAAGTCGATTGGCCGATTGGCCACCACCGCGACTGATCGTAACTCCTGGTGGTGAATCGCGTACCGATTGGAAACATGTTCAGCGATATTCTAGAAGTCGAATGTCGACGTGAGTAAACCGTTTCGTACGTATTTTAGCGTTCCTTTACTGCACTGTGGAAATAATACTGAGTTATCACGGTTCCAACAACAAGAATGGCTGCAGTCAGCTATATATCACAAAATTACAAACTCAGCCTCTTAAACTTGGCTGACACACTCGCGTCCAAAAAGTGTTTATTTATTTTACCTTGACGTTCCGTACGTAACAAACGTTATGTTACGTACATAGTCTCGAAGAGGGAAACGTCCCTGAACGCGATTGATTCCCGTTTTGTTAATATTTAATGTGTGAAAAATTTAAAATCGTGTAAGTTTAAACCAACACCCTGCTGTGTTTTATATCTCATATAAAGATATTTGCTGTCAAGATTAATAAAGGCGTTATTTTATGAGCCGACTTCAAAAAAGGAGCAAGTTTTCAATTCGACTGTATGTTGATTATTTTTTAGACAACTCTTTTTATCATTTAACATTTTCGTTGGATAAATATGGGTAGTTTGCAGAAATGGGACTTAGGCAGAGAAAAATTAAGGTTTTTAAAATCAACCTTTGACATCGGTAATTGCAAAGTTGCCAAACCGTCAGGGAGGCTCAAATAATGAATATTGAGTATATGCAATATAATCTATTTTAATTGCTTTATTAAAATGTATGACAGTCGCAGAATAATATATACCTAAAAATAAAATCTTAAAATTATAACGATTCACGAAATACTTGCTTATTCTGTGTAATCTTTATTTTAAGAACTTGTAAGACATCAAAGCAAAGAAAAACTGAAATACGTAACCTGGTGGAGGAAACAGGGAACAAAACCCGGTACCTCTGGATTACCGGTCCAGCGTGTTAATTCAGAGGTACCAGGTTCGATTTCCGGTATTTCCGCCAGATTACGCTTTTAAATTATTCTCTGTTGTATCCACTTTAAAATAATGAGACATTGACATTACCTACATGTTTCACAAATGTATTACTTAGTATTGTTCGGTTATTCCAGGCATCAGCTCCCCCCGCCGAGGTGTGAACGGGAGCGCCCTCCCCACCGCCCGAGACATGAGCCTCACCGTGCACCGTCCCAGCTATGCCCACGACATCTCCTTCACCGTCATGCTGGCCGTGTGGGGGCAGTTCATCGACCACGACATCACCGCCACTGCTCTCAGCAAAGGTACCAGATGGTACCACATGGTACCAGCTCTTTCGCTGAGGCGCGAACGGGAGTGCCCTACCCACCGCCCGGGACATGATACCGATTTCACACGAGGGCAGGACAGTGAGGCAGAACAGTGGGCAGTATAGTAATGTTACTGTTTGAACACACAGAACAGTACTGTCTTTACAGTAACTGTGCGTTCAAACAGTGGTGACCATGACATTACTGCCCTGTACTTAGCTAAGATACAGAAAACACTCACGGCATAGGCTGGAGCTGTCCTTGCAAAGGTATCCATTTATTTATTTAACAGTATGGCATACACAGTGATAACAGACAGGTATCCATGAACGGACGGGACGGAACGTGAGTCTCGCTGTTCCAGCTCAGCGGATGATGTTCATGATGACTGGGGTCGCATGTTATGTTCACGGTTGGTGGGCCAAGGGCCCCTAAGAAAGCCTCGTTACATGGCTCAGCTTCCACATTAATAGCTGTCTGAATTTTGTTGAAGCGTGTGAAGAAGTGGCTAATTTAAATTGTACGTCTGACTTCTAGGCGAAAACGGCACAGCCCTGTCCTGCTGCGACCCTTCGCAGCCTCCGCACCCAGCCTGCTTCCCAGTGCCGATAGAAGCGGAGGACCCCTTCTACCAGACTTATCACGTCACGTGCATGGAATTTGTCCGTTCAGCTCCGGCGCCTACGTGCCATTTTGGTGAGTTGTTGCTATGGTTAAAATTTTAGGCGAAAATCTGTTTACAATCTTTTGTATAAATTGCTAATATAATGTGTGTGTAAAGTGGCATAAAAATAGCCAATGAGGAGTACTCTTTTCTTCGCGATATTATGTTACACTCATAGTATGGGTAAAAAAGCCCTCTAAAAAGACAACCTTCAATAGCAGGAACGCTTGCTAAGCGCTTCTGAGTTGTGATTTTATATTTTTTGCCAAGAAACTCGAAAAATATTCATAGCATTTGAACGTTTTCTGTTTCTTACTATGTCTACTTACAATCAAAGCCGTAATAAGGTAAACTGATTCAGATATTAATGAAACATTCCAAATCAAATTCTAAAATTCATATAAGAATAGACCCGAAATAATTGTGAATTGCGTTGTAAGAAGGTAACATTGTCACAACATTAAGTATTTCAGATTTCTTCCAAATCCGCTTCAACAAAGCTCCTTTCCTTAAAATGGTTATGTATTTAATTCAAAACTTCTATCCATCAGGTCCTCGTGAACAAATGAACCAAGCGACCGCCTACCTGGACGCGTCCACCGTGTACGGCTATTCTCCTGCCCGCGCTTCCCAGCTCCGCCAGGGGACAGGCGGGCTGCTGCGAATGCTGGTGGTAGAGGGCCGGGAGCTTCTGCCACAATCCCTGGACCCTAACGACGGATGCAACACGCAGGAGATGAATGCAAAGGGCCGGTACTGCTTTGAGACTGGTAAGTTAACGGTATAAAGCTTGACCTTTAATCTAGTATGAGGTTGTACTCCCGACTGTGCGGCCGGCAACGCACTTGTGACTCCTCTGGTGTTGCAGGTGTCTATGGGCGACGGTCATCACACATCATCAGGCGATCCGTTTGCTCGTTTGCCCTATGACATAAAAAATAATAATGAAGGAATTCTAAAGTTACGATAGTGCTACCTCGAACTGCTCACCTGCCGCACACATACAGAATGCCAAGAAGCGGTATCTACTGACTATGCATACACATACACCGACACGCACACTGTCACGTGTACAAGGATGAAACACAATTAACAGCCACTTCGTGACACGTTACCAACCGTCCACACTGAATGGAATATGAATTTTTGATGAGACTGAATCGCACAGTTGAGTACCTAACACTAGAGACTAGAGGCTATATGCAGACAAGTTAACCATTACATAACGTCAACATAAATCCCTATTGAAAAGCTTTCACTTCCTCATTTCCAGGAGACGATCGAGCCAACGAGAACCTCCACCTAACGACCATGCATCTCCTGTGGGCGCGGCAACACAATCGGCTGGCCAGGATCTTCGCCGCGCTCAATCCTCGCTGGGACGACGAGCGACTGTACCAGGAATCCAGGAAGATCGTAGGTGCTCAGATGCAGCACATCAGCTACAATGAGTTCCTGCCGCTCGTGCTAGGTTAGTAAGTTCGGGACTAAATTTAAGTTTCCATTATGGAGAGAAGACAACGTACTAACACTTTTTAAAAGCGCTATGGTTTTACTTATGTATTCTATGAACCATGCATTTAGATATAGCTATCGAGCAGCACCAGTCCGTCTAGCACAACCTGTGATCGACGACTCTTTGTCGCGCGACATATACTACCTACGTGTCACTTTCCATTCAATACCATGCGAGTAAGACGACGCTGAGTAGCGCGACAAGCGAAGTCGTGTTAAGACATGCTAGCCCAACAGGTGCTAGGTGCCCCATTAATCCCCTATGCTTAAGCGTCCTAAACATAAAAGTTTCATAAATACCTGTTTAAGGGTGGCATATGTTCCATTACGTGGCATAAACATACAGTCTGACCAAAAAAGTAGAAATTAAAAAGTGGCAATACTGTAGTGTCGTCCCTTTCAAATCAATCTAAGAAAACGGGGACGACACTACAGTATTGCCACTTTTTAATTTCTACTCTTTTTGGTCAGACTGTAACAGCCACTGCATGCTCTTCACCGCTCTTTTATCTCGCTGGAGCGATTAGTGCTTGTCACATCCTGTCCTTCAACACGTTGACATCGTTCGACTATATCTGTGACCACTGTCCTTGTTCCCTCTTGTTAGCAAATGGCTGTAGGACCTTCCAATCTATCATGAACCTCTCACGTTATCTGTGTCTGTTCACAGGCAGCGACGTGATGTGGGCGCTGAACCTGTCGCTGCTGCAGCAGGGCCACTCCGCCAGCTACAGCGCGCGCGTGGACGCCTCCATGGCCAACCACTTCTCTGCCGCCGCCTTTAGATTCGCGCACACCTTGCTACCGGTAAGTAACTCTTCGGTCTTTCACAGGTGCATGACAAAACAGGACTTTATCGCGTTTGATCACATATACATCAGTGGCATTAGTCACGGAACGATTCTTCAGGAAGGATAGAATGAGGTTGAGTTTTTGGTTATCTTATTTAGTATTTGTATAGGTATATGTGTATAGCAGAGCTTTAATTTAAAATGAATCTATTTGTACATAACGGTGGACCATATTTATTAGACGTTGGACAACGTTGACAAGAAAAAGTGGTGTTAAATGAGCTGGAAATTACTCCTCCGGCAAGAGCCTAGGTCTTAAATATATATGGTGATGATGACAATATTTGAGACGTCAAAAAATATTAACCATTAGACTTCTGAAAAAGTTGAGATTTTAATGCTCTGATGTGACGATCTGTTCAAGTGTAGAAAAGCAAACACTACAATGTATAGTCAGGATACTGTACCTAAACATAAAGAGTGCAGATCGATTCACTACTTGTCTTTTATTTCTTCAGGGTTTAATCCACACAATCAACGCCGACACGGGTTCTGTGGACTATGTCCATCTCCACGAGATGCTGTTCAATCCGTACACTTTATACCTGGAGAAGGGAGCCAGGGGTTCCGTCCACTCTGCCATCAACACCCCGGTGCATAGCGTAGACCCGCATGTTACTGATGAGGTGAGTAGCACTTTCCCATCATATCTCTTGTTTTCCAGGATCTCATCCATACCGAGATGAACTCTGTAAATTAATCCCCCTAAAAAAATTACAAATTAACCCTATTCTGGAAGATAGCGCGGGGGGTCGGGGACTTATCCGTCACCATCCGTTTATGATTTCGACTGCCATGCTATCGACGACGTGAGTAAATGAACATTTAGTAATATATAATCACTGCCAATATGATTGTCCTTTCTACAAATCTTTATGACCAAAAACTACCTAAGGCGACCACTAAAGCGGAACGAATCAGGCTGCGTCGTTGTAAAGACCAAAAGAAGTGCGTTTAAGAAGGATCTGAGGCATCGAATTGATTCATTTTGTACATTCTCTTCTCCGCTCTGCAGTCTTATTGTACTAAATCATTTTAATATCCTACCAATGTTTCATTCAGCTCAGCAACCACCTGTTCGAGCGTCCTACCACCACCAACACATCTACACCACTACACCCCTGCGGCCTCGACCTCGTTTCACTCAACATACAGCGCGGCAGAGACCACGGCCTGCCTCCCTACCCTGCGTGGAGGGAGCACTGCGGCTTCCAGAGGCCGCGGAGCTTCGAGGAGCTGAGAGGAGTGTTCAATGAGGTGTCCTGGATGAGGATCAGTACTATATACAGGTCAGTCAATAAAAGTTCGTCTTTCTATTCTACCTAATCAATGACGCAATGTAGAGGTCAAGTAGTTTCGAAAAGCCGAGGAAAGTGTATAAATATCTTTAGCTACGTCACCTTAGGCCGGAAGTAGGATTTTCTGCCTACTACGCGGTGAGAAAATGTCACTTCCTGGCTAAGACAAGACATAAAACTTTAGACAGACCACGGACGGTTATTCGTAAAACCTCAGCTTCGGTTCGAGCCACAAACACCTGCAATCTGGGACATTCACGAAATCAACGCCCTGGGTATCTAATGTTAAATGTACTATTGAGTACTTTAGCCCTACCTTCACGCCTGTGTTTAGGTTCTCAACTGGCGGTACAACAATTGCAACTCCATAAGTTTTGTTATAAAAGGATACATGGTTAGAACAGCGCCATCTCTCTCGCAGTCTCACACTTGCTGTAAAGCAATGGGGACAGGGGATCGTGCGTGTAAAGCGCACATCCTAGGGTATGGCTAATGCGCATAAGCATTTCAAACACATATGACGCAGAGGGCGCTCCAGTAGCGTATGAATCATGGAATGAAAGATTTGGCGTGATTGACGTAGCGATCTAATAGCTCAGTTGGAAGAGCAATACGCCGTAAACGTAGAGGTCGCAGGTTCAAATCCTGCTTAGATTGTAGTGGATCGCATTCAATTTTTAACCGACTTCAAAAAAAGGAGGGGGTTCTCAGTTCGGTTGTATGTTTTTTTTTTTTTTTTTTTTTTTTTTTTTTTTTTTTTTTTTTTTTTTTTTTTTTTTTTTTTAATGTTTGTTACCTCATAACTCCGTCATTTATGAGTCGATTTGAAAAATTCTTTTTAGGTTCATGAATAGACATCTCAAGGTTGGTCCCATAAAATTTTGGTGAAGATCGGATGACGAGATCCATGAGGAATCGAAGGAATTCCTGAAATTTTATAGGCACTCATAATATTTTTAATGTTTTTTCTAAAACTATTTAAGTATTTGCATATGGTAGTCATCATCTTCTCATGCTGAACTGATGATGGAAGGTACAACTCCTTAACAGTTAGGAGTTAGGAGATATTTCAAACGAGATGCATGCCTTCAAGACCTCCCTGATCACCCCGCCATAAGTATTTTATATGAATCACTAAAAAGCGAAAAAAAAAAATTTTTAACAAAAAAAAGAACCGACTTCAGTAAAACTAAAAAGCCGAAAATAACCCGTTCAAGTACAGATTACATTTGACTCACCCTTTGAAGTCGGTGCCAAACCTCACGTAAACTTTAATATATAAATATAATAACTGAGTGGTTTGGGATCGATTTCAAAGGGTGAGTCAAATGTAATCTGTACTTGAACGGGTTATTTTCGGCTTTTTAGTTTTACTGAAGTCGGTTCTTTTTTTTGTTAAAAATTTTTCTTTTTTATTTTACCTTTGTGTCATTATTTAGAAAATGTGGTATTTCCACATAAAAAATAGAATCGATAAAAAGATTCCATAAAAATGTTTAGGATAGTCTTATGCTTATTCTTTGCTTGAAATAAGAGTTGATTCACGGTTTAAATTTTGTTTACACACAAAGGTTCTACGAACCGCGTGCCCAGGGACCGGAAAACCCCTCTTTAAAGTTAAGCCTAATATACGGTAACCCTTACAATTTGGTAACATAACATAAGGTAACCTTTTCATTTGGTAACCCTATGTTAAGGTTACCCTATCATAACAGTTAACTACAACCTCAACACAGTTACACAGTTACGGTTAAAACCCTAACGCGTAAGGGTTATTTATAGCAGTTAACTCTAAACCCCATCGCGTTAGGGTTTGGAACTGAACGTTGAAGGATCGTTATAGATGAGCGGAGTTGGCAGAATGTTTACGTATTGCCGTGTTTTTTTACACTAGTTTTGTTTTGACTTTTTGTTTTTTGTTGTTGTTATTAGATAATAAGTACTTTATCTTTGCTTTTTATATGTTTCTCCTACACTGATGTTGTTAATTAGTTGATAATTTGATGTGATTGTTCTGCTAATAAAAAAGTAATATATATATCTAATAATAAATAACTATAATTTTCATACTGTTTTTAGGGTTCCTTAGTCAACTAGGAACCCTTATAGTTTCGCCACGTCCGTCTGTCCGTCCGTCCGTCCGTCCGTGGCTTAGCTCCGTGATCATTAGTACTAGAAAGCTGAAATTTGGTATGAGTATGTGTATGTATAACGCCGACAGAACGGTAAAATAAAAATTAAAAAATTTTTTTTTTCGGGTACCTCTCGAACACCTAAAGTGGGGGTGTTTTTTAGGGTTCCGTACCTCAAAAGGAAAAAACGGAACCCTTATAGGATCACTTTGTTGTCCGTCTGTCCGTCCGTCTGTCAAGACCCTTTTTCTCAGGAACGCGTGGACGTATGAAGCTGAAATTTATATCAATTACTCAGGTCTACTGTCCCTTGAAGCTGTGAAAAAATCAAACTTCTAAGCCAACGCAATCAAAAGATACAGCCGTTTATGCCGCAAATTTTCGACACTTGCAAGGGAATCAAAACCTACAGGGTGCTTCCCGTGAACTCAGAATCTTGAAATTTGGTACGAAGCAACGTCTTATAGCATAGATAAAGGAATAATTACGAAAACCATAAATTTTTTTTTAATACCTAACTTTGCACCTAATTTGCATATTTTCGACACTTGCAAGGGAATCAAAACCTACAGGGTGCTTCCCGTGAACTCAGAATCTTGAAATTTGGTACGAAGCAACGTCTTATAGCATAGATAAAGGAATAATTACGAAAACCATAAAAAAAATTTTTAATACCTAACTTTGCACCTAATTTATATGAGGCGCTATACATACCAGGTGCAAACTTAACTTAACCACTTAGGGATGGAAAGTGTTTGTACGGAACCCTCGGTGCGCGAGTCCGACTCGCACTTGGCCGGTTTTTTTTATTTCTTTTCAACACTAGTGTGTGGGGTGTCGTTTAATAGGTCTTGTAAAAATAATAGGGGTCTCTTAACATTATTTTTTATAAAGTCAGCAGTTTTGTAAATATTCGCTCTGACAAAAATAGTGCCCCCCCCCCCCCCCCCTCTAACTTTTCAACCACGGGTCAAAAAAAATCGGAAAAATTCTTGTAAATGAGGCTTTATAATTACTTTCAATGAAAACTATATTGAACAAAATCGGTCGAGGTGAGTTATCGCCAAATTTCATATTTTTTCTTTTAAGTTGACTTCCAGAAGGTAATAAGTGATTACAGTTTCTAGGGCGTTTACGACCTTTTTATAGAGCTTGAAATCTTTCTTAACTTAAAACTCGGGCTTAAAACAGCAGTTTATTGTGAAGGATGAGCAACTACGGAACCCTACACTGAGCGTGGCTCGACATGCTCTTGGCCGGTTTTTTTTCTTATCGAGGAACGATCGGCAGCTTTGCTGGTAACGTTATACCTGATAACAGTAAAAACCATCGTATAAGAACAAAAGAGTATTTTTAAGTGTGCAACGTGCTGTTTTAAAATGACAGATTAGATAAAAATGTAAGAAAGAGATGGGATTAGTATTGTTTTGAAGCATCATGGATGCTAAGCGTTAGTTACTCAGTATCCTCCAAATCGTCCAACTGGTCAGTTACAAACGGGTGCCATAAAATAACAAATATTAAAAAAAACTTTAAAATATACTACAAAAAGCGCTTGCTGCCACTGCCATGCAATTTTCCCGAGGAATATAGTGACTTTGTAAATAAACTTAAAAGACAGAAGAAACTGGTAAGTTATGCATTCTTATTATGATTATATTTCCATTTTGTTTACCATTAAATCGTTGTAAATACTATCGACCTTAAAGGTACTCGAACTGATATTTTTTTCCTTAATAGTATCTGCAATATGTTTTTTTTTTCAACCATATTCTAATTATATATATACGTACCTATATTTATTTATTTCAACTTGATTGCACATTGCATTCCACAAAAACGTAGATAATAATGGCGGCGAAATTACCATACAAATTCGGAATACCTACTACAATGACATTTCGTAAATGTGTGTTTGTGCATTTTCATTTATTATACATTTTGTTCAGAATATGTTGGCACATTTAGCTAAAAATCTCAGTAGTAGATCTTGCATTATTCCAATTTACTTATAATGTTCGGGTATCCTTAGAGCTGCCAGTTTAGCATTCCTAACAAAAAATAGGCCATGCAGGAACGTTGTACTTTATTGGACGACGCTTACATTTCTTATATTAGTGACGTATTTCTTACTAAACTTAAAATGAAACACCAAATTAAGTATATATTTTTTTTATTTCAGACTCAGTGAAATCAAGAGAGGAAGGAAGGTTATGAAAAACGTAAAGAAATTTTGGCTGAATTCAAGGAATTGTTAGAAGACGTACCGGACGATAAATTGAAGGACATGTGGGCACGTGTAAAATTTATGACAGAATTGTATCATACGGCTGTTCTAAAATTACGTAAATAATAACTAATCCATAATTTAGTATTATATTTGATATGGTCTAATTTTAAACTGATTTGATTTTTTAATTGCTGTGATTTATGTCATTGTTTTTTTTTATTATGGTGTTTTTAATGTATAGGTGTTATAAGTATTAATTGTTAAGAATAGGTAGTTATTAAGACTGATTATGCATGTTAAACTGAGATGATGATATTTTTATGGTTTTAGTTATTATAATTAAACTTACTATTTTTGTTATCTGATTAAAAAATGTATATTCTAGTAAATTATTTACACACCTAAAATGTATTTTTATTTTATGAACATAGCATGATTATAATATGGTAAATACTTTTAAAGGTATCATTATAGAAATCGCGTTGATGCTGGCAAGACGCTATTAGCGCTCAGATTAGGAAAAATTTAATTCTTATTTTATTAATTGAAGAAAAAAAGACAAAATAATTATTATACTAATACATTTCAAATAACGTTCAATTATAATGATTAATTTTACTTGGATTAATTTTATTGTACAGTCGGTTAGATTTTGCTACCTAAGTAGGTATTGTGATGAGTATTTTTTTTGGTATCTTCAAAACGGTGATAAAGATCAGATGATGAAACTAGAAAGTGAACGGCGCTACTTTTTATTGTCAGAGTAAAGGCGCTGAGGAATGACCGCACCACGGGTTAATCTGGGAATACTCACATGGAGGTGAATTAAACAGCAAATCCAGCCAATGTTTGTTTATATATTAATTCAATAATATTAACACAACATCTTGAGTCAGTATTTGGTTAAAATATCATGGATGCACTTAGATTATAATTAAATTACATTGCGAAGATAAAGTTAAGCCATAGTTGCTGCTATGGGAGATTTTGACAGGACAGTGACAGTTAACCACAGAGTCGAAGAATGTCATCGATGATGAACTGTCACAGATACTCCAATTCCAATGTATGGTGTATACACGAATTTCAACACTTTTTGATGGTTAAATATATATATATACTTAACCTTTGCATACCAAGGTAATTTACCAAACAAGCAACGCATCTCCGTATCAGCTTGCCCTAAAATGCTTTCATATGTCCAGATGTTCGGATTTCCGGCTGTTGTCGACTAGAGGTCCGATTCATATGAATTGTTGATTCAGTTATTAGTAATTTTTCAATATAATTATTCAAATTCAAATTTAAAATATATTAAATAAAACGATGGTACATGATACTAGGTTAGTCAACTTATCAAATATAGTTTCATACCTAAACTAATTAACATAACAATTAACTAATTTAATTGATTATTAATTTAAATTGTTTTATTTTTTCTTCCAAATGGATGAAAATTGTTTTTTTTTAGTTTTCAAACCTCATACCTCTGCCATTTCAAAAGTTTCAAATAATTTTATCGACACAAATATTTCATATAATTAATTAACCTAGACTTCATAAATCGGTTGAGAAATGTGACCCCTAAGCGAGACCAGCCGGAAATCCGGACAAAATGACATCTGTCTGTGTGTAAATAATTTTCTTTTTATAGTTAAAAAAAAAGTTATAGAATACAGAATATAACAAAATTAACTTTGTTTCAAATAACATTTTAATTACTTAAAACATTTTTTTTTAATGTTATTATAATTATTACGTTTTTAACTATTAATAAAAAAAAGCATCATGATTTAATCAAGACACAGAGTACAAGAAATATTCTTGTTCAAATCAATTTGAATAATAAGAATATCCACAGAACCATCATTAATATTGCTAATCTTTACAATTTAAGGGTGTAATTTTATTAAAACAATTTGAAGTTCGTTATTGACGCATACATCAACCTAAATATATACTTAGATGAAAAGGGATGAGTGAAATGCTAAGGATTATTTTTATTTTATTGTTATCGGGCTTATGGCATTTACTGCACACTAAGACGCAAACCGTAATGAGACGCGGTATTTATTATTGTTTTAAGAATAATCAAAATGCAGTTGTGCCTTAACTGAATGCCGCATTAATTGTTATATTTTTTTATCGAAACAATTCTTATCTGTATTACGGGGAATGAAGGAAATTATAGTTAATTGTGTTTGGGATAAACCAATATGTGATATCAATGGTGACGGCAAAAATAAATGAATGAGTTTTATTTTTTCCGTCTTAGATTTATTTGTCAAGCCCCAAAGGCAAAGATGAAATATGAAAAAAAAAACAAACAACACACTGTTTTCGCCGCTCAAGTTAAGCAACGCTACCATGGTAACATAAAAAGTTTCTACACTAAAGACTTAAAGTTGAATATTGACTGATTTGACGCTTTATAGCATATTGTTACAAACCTCGAAAGCCAAACACGTTTATAACTTGCAAGAGATAAGAAATTTACTGAGTTACTGTTATTCAAAAACTGACCTAATAAGACATAATTTAGGGATCATATTCGTTCGAACTCGTTCAAAAACCCTTACGTTAAGGTTATTAAGTTAGGGTTAGTAGTTATTATAACTGCTATTCAAAAACTGAACTAATAACACATTACTTAAGGATCACATTCGTTTGAACTCGGTTCAATACCCTAAAGACTCGGTTAGTGGGACGGGGTAAGTTATTTAAGTTAGTTATTAACCGCGTTAACTGCAACAAAACAGTAACCGTATCATTGAAACAACCACATCATAGGGTTAACAATATGTAAGGGTTTTTAAAAACAACTTCTAAAATAACCTCATCAAAAACCCTTGTTAAGGTAACCGGTTCCGGTCCCTGCGCGTGCCGTGTGCTACTGCCCAATATTCAGAAATAACCTGGACAGCAAGAAAACGTAGTAACGATAATGCGTCATTTGGGGTTATGTCTAAATCTGGTCTGCCTGTCTGTCTGGTTACGGATCCGTTATCAAACCAGAAACTTATATAAATAAGTACGTAACTAACAAAGTCATAACCTAATTTTTTGCCTTTCCGTAGTCGGGTAAAAAGTACCCATCTTATAAACGGGGTTCTGCGTTTTCGCCTAAAATTATTTCGCCAAATGTCACTTCCCAACTAACTTATTGCAGAATTGTATTTGGCAAACTAACCATTAGCATACTTACTCTGAAATTCTTATTTAGTAATATCTACTTGGGAATGTATTTTTTATAAAAATTGTTTTAGGTAAACGGGTTATTTTGACTAATATTTAAATGCCTAAAAATATTTGCTCTAATGAATACATGGCAAACATTATTTCGTTGGTAAGTAAAATTTGTTGATTTTTTATTTGTAAATCAGAGATCATTAAACATCGCTTTCATAAGGAAACTTGGTACCTCTTGTTAGATTAGATTTGTACGTCGTCGAGAAAAAAAAACAATAAAAAGCGACAGCGGCCGGCGAAGCGCCAGAACTCGATTGCTCGTTATGTATCCCACGACCCTCTCCCCCACCCCGTATTAAAAAAAAACCAGAGCCGAACCGCTGGGTTAGGTTAGGTTAGGTTAGAAATGCGACCAAAACAGCGTACGTACAACGAAATTTGTGATTTGCACCGTATACAACTCTGAATAATTAAGGTCAAAATGTATGCGATATAAATTATACCTGTGCTAACTCGGGGCACGTTCTAGGGATAGGATGTCGAAAAAAAAGATGTCGATATAGGTAATTAAATTAATAATATGTGCTCATTGAACATTCTCGATTACTATAAAGAGGTTCGATGTCATATCTGATCTGATATTGAGCCTCTTAAATTAAGATAATAAAAGTATGAGGATGTCATTTCAATCAAAATGACAATTTACGTATATTTATTTATTTATTTATTTAATCTTTATTGCACAAAAGAAAACTTATCGTACAAAAGGCGGACTTAATGCCATGAGGCATTCTCTACCAGTCAACCTTCGGGCAAAGCAGATAAATTGTGGGCGGTGCAACTAACTTAAACAAGTTTTAATAAATAATATTTAGATAAATACATATATTATATAATGTATACACATATAAATAAATACAGATGAAACATACTAATCAGATAACCTAAGAATTCACAACTCTGCTAGCGTAGAGGTCACGCAAACATTTTTTGAAAGCGCATTTGTTCGGAGCTTGTTTGATCTTGAGGGGAAGGCGGTTCCAGAGACGGGAAACTTGGACGGTGAACGATTTGGACATAAAACCAGTACGGTGACGAGGGATGGAGAGAGACAGATTGCCAGAAGAGCGAAATTGACGGTCACGGGTTACACCATAATAGTGAAAGAAGTTTTTGAGATACTCGGGAGATTTTGGATTTTTGAGAACAGAAAACAGAGTGCACAGCATTCGAATTTCACGTCGTTCGCGGATAGGAAACCAGCCCAGCTGAGAGCGGTAAGAAGACACATGGTCATACTTACGAAGACAGAAGATGAACCGAATGCAGTTGTTGAGAAGTCTCTCCAATTTATTCATAAGCTCTACGGTTAAGTCTGGATAACACACATCACCGTAGTCTATTATGGGTAAAATTAACGCCTGAACTAATAAAATCTTAGTTTTACTGGGTAAAAAGTTTTTGAGCTTGTTCAGAGCATGTAAAGAACCCATAACTTTTCTACTAACTTCGGCAACCTGCGCCTTCCAACTCAAAGTACTGTCCAAGATAATCCCTAGATCTTTGACGCTGGGGCTGAAGGGGATAGTGGTGCCGTTGAAGCGTACAGGCGTGACAGAGTCTAGGTTAATCTTAGCAAGCTGGCGGGAGCTACCGATGACAATGGCCTGACACTTCGATGGGTTAACAAATAGTCCGAACTTTTCAGACCATCGCTGGATATGTAAAAGGTCCAAGTTTAGCTTGTCAATACAGGTCTTAAGGTCAGTCACATTGCACTGGTCGTAGAGTTGTAAGTCGTCTGCATAGAGATGGTACGAAGAGCGTAAGTCGGGGGTGATAAAATTGATGAAAGTGGAAAACAGGAGAGGAGAGAGAATTCCTCCTTGAGGTACGCCAGTGGCAAGGTCACACCAGTCAGACAATGACCGGTCAACCCGGACTGCCTGTTGACGACCCCGAAGATATGCAGAGAACCAACTAAGGGCAGAAGACGACACATTGAGATATTCCAAGAGGGCAAGAAGAATGTCATGATCAACAGTATTAAACGCGTTGGAGAAGTCGATCAAAATAAGTACCGTGACTAATTGATCCTCCATGCCCCGTCTGATATCCTCAGTCACCTTAAGGAGTGCAGTGCAGGTGCTATGACTAGGACGAAAACCGGACTGAAAGGGGCTCATGAGCTGGTGAGAGTAGATAAAACACGAAAGTTGTTTATGAGCCACCGCTTCAGCGATATTCGACAAAAAGGGGAGAATAGAAATCGGCCTGAAATTGCTAACCGAAGTGGGGTTACTGATTTTAGGCAGGGGAATAACAAAAGCTTTGCGCCAGAGTGAAGGGAATTCGCCACTGCACAACGAGAAATTGATAATATCGGTAATTATAGGGAGCACACTGTCCAGAAGAGACACCACCATATAACGACCAATATCATCAAATCCAACGGCTTTAGATTTAATAGCTTTGATTATGTTGTTGACGTCATTCTGAGAAGCAGGTGAAAAAGAAAAGGTTTCTGTAACAAAGGGTGGAAGCGACGAAATATCGGAAAGAGTAATGGACTTAATATGACTGTCAACGGAGAGAGCAGCTGAGAAATGTCTGTTCAGGTCGTTAAGAGAAAAGGAAGTACCATCGAAACCAGTAGTAGGTTATGAAAATTATTTTAAAATAGACATGTAAATACACGTTTTAATATGTTTATTTTTTTTTGAAAATGTGGAGAAATAAGTAATATTTATTTATGTCGCTGAAATTAGATGTTGACAGTAACATCGATATATTTTTTAGTCGATAAAATATTTTGCTACATTTTTTTCGTATAGGTGCCCCGAGTTATCCCAGTTATATATAATGTTTTGGGAAAAAAACAGTTTGGCAAATGATACATTTGACGAAAAAATAAATGGCATAATGAAACTTTTGAGTAAGTGACTAATTGTTAAATGATAATTTGCCAAACAAAAATTTGCAAACCGAAAAAAAGGAGATATGACATTATGCCCAAATGAAAATGTAGGAAAAATAGTTCGAGATGTAACTTTGCGATTTTTTTTTAGGTGATACGGCAGAGAACCCCTATAACCACTTGGAGATGTACCGAATATTGTTAAAACCAGTTCAAGTCTTCTAGACATGATGAGGGCAATAAGACTGCGGATGTTGTCAAACAAAACATCCTAAAAAAAAATCGATTCTGTGCTCCACATAGCCTATTATTTTTCAAATATCTTCAATGGTAGCAAATAAACAGAAGACAATTAAATTAAAATAAAACCTTAACTATAAGATAAAAATAAAGAAAATCAATTAAAAAAATAACTATAAAACTGTGCCCCGCGGCATGGTCCCGAAGACGCTGACAGCATTTCCTCGCTGAATCGCAATGCCGATTCGTTGTGCGAGGCAGCTGCCAGCTCTTCGGTCACCAGTAGACTCAACTCTTCAATGTACATTACATTTCATTTTTACATCACACGCTACCCAGGTTTAAGAGCCCTGACTCGTATTCCTTTTAATTTTATTTTTCATGTTATGACAAACCTATTACCTAACCTAGACCTAAAACTAGGCAGACCTAAAACTAGGTGGAAGGATGTAGTGCTAAAGGATATGATAGAGTGTCAAGTATCCGACGACGACGTCGAGGACAGGGCGAAGTGGAGAAGCAAAGTACGGAAAGCTGACCCCACCACCATATGGGATAATAGCTAGGAAGAGAGAGAGATTATGACAAATATATTGATAATTTTTCAACAAACTTTTTGAAGTGAATAATACTTTTCCCCGAGTTCTAGGTAGTAACATATCTATTTCATGCTTTCATTGCGTACAGTCGAAAATAAGTTGATAACTAATTTTCCGCGTGAATTTTGTAAATTTCGAGAGTTTGAAACAAAAATTATCAATGAAAAATTCAAACTGTAGGTTTCAAATATATACCAATAAATCTCAATAGCCCTGTTCTAATATGTTAAGAAACATGTTTGATCATAGAGATACATATACATGACTAAAACAATCAGCATTTTAAAAGGAATCAGGCCTCTTAAGTGCTCTATGTTTTAATACCTACTTGAACATGACCTTTCATCTAAACCCATTCGACGGTCAAGCGCGTCTTCCAGTAACAAAAATACATAAATGGTAGTGATAACCAAATTTAGCTAACGATTAAAAAGCGCATCAAAACGGAATTAACTGTTAAAAGAAAAGGCTTTTTCTGCACATAAATTCATACATTTTTTGATACAGTTCCTAAAATAAATTATGAATTTAAATAGATCAACTAAATACATTATCTTTGGGAAATTCAAAACATGTCCAAGTTCCGTTGTACCTATTTCGGGACGCGACGGGTCAACGACTTAACCACTTGCTACCACCAACTTACGCGTTCCGGTGACTCAGATCACACCACACTTTGACGTACGATGACTATTGACATACATTAATGTTGAGCACTAAGAACTAGTTTACGCAGTCCAGAAACTTCGCATTAACTAGAATAACTCTATAAGGAATTAAACTGTTTGAGCAGCAAATATAACTTTGTCGCATTATTCTAGCTCAGTGTTTCCTAAACTATATTCAGATAGCTCTATTATACGACAGATATTGTTATTCTTAAAACCAACTCGATTTATTTCGATCGAACGGCACCTAACTTATCCGGCTCGAAGGACCATTGTATGTAAATCAGTAATCGGAGAACATTTATACTAACAATCCGATTTTTTATTCACTTTCTCGTTTTAAATTCGAAGAATTTAAGCAGAATTTGCGTAGGTATATACAACATGTAAAAAATCAACTTTCTTGGAAATTAAAAGCCGTGATTGGTTCTTAATGGATGTTGTGGGTGTGCTAACTTACTCTAAAAAAGCCTTGAGAGGTCAGATCGGCTTTTAAAGAGTTATTATTCCATTAGTAATAGCGTATTCAATGTAACGTACCTACGTATAAGTATATAGAAAAAACTTCGCATATCTATTTGTAGCCATTTATATGTAAGGATGTGCCGTTGAGTTGAAGAATATGATTATTGATGACTAATTTGACTGTTCCTTTCCATTGGATCCAGATAACCGCATCTTACCGGACGAGTCGTATCTCTTATTACTTGTTCATGAATTACTAATTTCCTAAAAATAGAACCTTATCTATGTACTTTGTACTTGTATGAAAGTGACTGGACTTTCTACAAGATTGATGATATTTTAAAATACATACAAAACTGGGGCCCAATTCGAGAATGCCGTTTGAGATATCGCCAAACGTCAAATCTCCATTAGATAACAGTTATATCGCCATTGAACTGTCATTTAAATGCGATGAGCTTAAAAGTGACATATCTCATCTCAATTTTGGAAATACGAAGGCGATAATGATTGTCAAAAATGTTATTCATGTATATAAATTTCTGTTTTGAACGAAACGTAACGGACTAATTTCACGTACTACGCGGTCAATTTAAAGTATGCGCCTGTTATTTATGCCGTTACATACAAAGAAAGCGAACATTTTGCGCGTCCGAATTGACGAAGTTGCGATGTTCTAGGGATATCGCCACTTGTCAAGTAGGCACACGTCAAAAGTGACGGATGGCGATGAAAAGGAGAGATCTCCATTATATCTCTAAAATTGGTCGAATACCCCCCCCCCCCGTTTACCCACGTTGAAGTCGAATATCAGTCCACATGTCGCTTGGAGTTTTTGAATTAAATCTCTTTCATAATGTCATTTAAAATTGAAAAGTCGAAGATTTCGAATTAGGTCACTATAATAGGTATACCTACTCTCTTTTTATTTGTTAGCCATTAGCCAAATATGCAATCTAGGATTAAATTCCATGTTCATAATTTATTATGTCGGATATTTGTCTATTTTAGCGGTGTGCTCTATTTAATACCTTTGAATGATAAGTTAATTAATATGCCGCTCGAATAGCTCGATGAATATTTATCGACTAGCTATAAATCCGTCCAATCCAATCAAATTAGGTAGGTACCTAAAAATATTTCATGAGTTCATGAATCATGACACTGCAACAGATAGGTAGCAGTAATGAAAAAATCATGCTATCACCTTTTCAACATAATAATATCAGCAACAGCATACATATACCGGGTGATCAATCCAAATGGGTCAGTAGGGAGATAACGAAAACTATAAGAGATAGGGAAATCTGTTCTTAGGAACCATGGCGTCAATTTTAGATTTAATTAAAACTGCATTATTATTTTTTATAAATCTCATACATAATTTAAGACATAACTCTGTCAAAACTCTCTCTCCTTTATTATTTTCTCTTTTTGTAAACTTTATCACCCCTGGTCTTCGCTGTTCTTACCATCTTTATGCTGACGATTTACAACTTTACGACCAATGTAAAGTGTCTGATATTACTGACACAATTAACAAATTAAACCTGGATCTCTTACACATCCAACAATGGTCTGAGAAATTTGGTCTGTTTGTAAACCCCTCAAAGTGTCAGGCTATTATCATTGGCAGCTCTCGTCAGCTTGCTAAACTTGACCAGGATTCTGTAACTCCTGTAAATTTCAACGGAACGCCTATTCCTTTTAGTTCTAGTGTTAAGGACTTAGGTGTTCACTTAGATAGCACACTGAGCTGGAGGGTGCAGGTAGGTGAAATTAGCCGGAAAGTCATTGGCTCGCTTCATGCTCTCAACAAACTGAAAAAATTCTTGCCTATCAAAACTAAGGTATTGCTTGTAAATGCACTATTACTACCCATAATTGATTATGGTGATGTTTGTTATCCGGACTTAAATGAGGATCTTCTTGATAAGTTGGATCGACTTCTTAATAATTGTATTCGCTTTATTTTCTGTCTCCGTAAATATGATCACGTTTCTTCTTACCGCTCTCAGCTTGGCTGGTTTCCCATCCGTCAACGACGCAATATTCGTATGCTCTGCACTCTCTTTTCAATACTCAATGATCCACAAGCTCCTGAATACCTGAAAACCTTTTTCTGCTATGTTGAATCCACTCGTAACCGTAATTTTCGCTCTTCCGGCAATCTTGCCCTTTCTATTCCTCTTCACCGTACTGGTTTCATGTCTAATTCTTTCTCCTTGCAAGTGGCTCGCCTCTGGAACGGTCTTCCTCTCACAATCAAACAGGCTCCGAGTAAGTTGGCATTTAAAAGGGCCGTGCGAAGTTTCTTTGCTGGCAGAACTGAAGTCTCATAGTATATCTGCTTGGTTTGTTTCATCGTCGTATATATTTATGTATGTATCTATTTATATATATGTATATTATATGTATGTATGTACCTAATATGAGTATTTTAATTATATGTAATTATGTTGTCTGATGCACCGCCTACAATTTCTCTGCTTTGCCCTAAGGTTGACTGGTAGAGAATGCCTCATGGCATTAAGTCCGCCTTTTGTACGTTAAGTTTTTCTTTTGTGCAATAAAGTTTAAATAAAATAAATAAATAAATAAAACTGCTGTAAAGAATGTTACAATACGACATGCGATTACTTACAGAATTTTAACCAGGTTCAATTCCCGGTTATGAATGAGATTTATTAAAAAAATTGAATGCAGTTCTTATTAAATCTAAAATCGATGTCATGGTTCCTAAGAACAGATTTCCGTATCATATATAGTTTTCGTTTTCTTCCTACTGACCCATTTGGATTGATCACTCTGTATACTACATAGAAGATGCCAGCGCTACTTCGTCTGGTCTGGACATATTATTTGTCTTTATCATAGTTGGGTAAAAAGTATCTTTAGAATCTTTGGATGTTAGCTATAGAGCTATCCCGATGAGAGGACAAAGATAATTTCACCAACAGGTCAAACAGATGGCGCTATCCGCCTGGCTACTGCGTCGCGCTTCGCTTATGTTCCTTAATTTCCTTAAACCGAAATTATGACCCTTCTCCATAGAAAATACCGGTGGAGGCAGATCATCCGCACCAAATGCTACCCTGAAGCCTGACCACGATCCTCAGACATGAGGGATCGACTCCAAAGAGAAATGAGAGAAAGAGGGTCGTGTCAAATAAATTAACCAGTGGCTTAGTCATATCATATGTGTTGTGTGAATACAAGCATTTTTCCGCGACTTTGATCATGGAGCAATTTTCTTCTTACTAGTCGGAAAATATTTCCATGATGAAAAGATAATACAATTCAATGCAGCAGAACATTATCCTATCTCTACGTGAAAACTATGCCTTTGCTAAGTCATGGTGGGATATAAGGACAAACCAAGGTGCCAATTAACACACTTTCGCATTTATAGTGTATTCTTAAGGATATCTGCTAATATAACTCGCAAACCACGACCGACATCTGTTGACCTACTTATGTATTTATTACCTACAGTGATAATGACGCCTATGTTTCCAACAACACCCTGTCTTTCTGAATGTGTTCGACAAAACCAAATTTGAATTTGATTAAAATAATGATAATCTATAAATTAAGGCTTATAGTACCAATAGCCGACCGAACTTGCCCGAAGTATGGGTTTCCCCAGCGAAGTGCCCCTTACTATCATATTCGCACAACCTCTGCCAACTTCGCGAGTAGTGGGGAGCTAAGGGTACATTCGCTTCTGGATAGAGTATCTCATCTGAAGTAATCAATATAACATTACATGATATACGACATACGTGTTCTTCTTTCAACTTATGTTCAGATTACTCAAAGCTCCGCCCACACTGGAGCTAATGGTCTAATTTTCCAAACAAACTTGTCGAAACTTGTATTAACATATTGACGGTCGTCAGGTAGGAGAAATGCCAGAACGCGCTGCCCTCACGATCACGATGCCTCGATATTGTCTGTTTCTTGTCTTAACGGCCCATCTTCCCCATCGATCTATTTTGTCCTACTTTCCTGATTCCTTGGCAACAATTATCTAAAGATATCCACATTTTCTAATAACGTAAAGTACAAAATTACTTTGATCTTCCAGCCACGTAGACGACATCGACCTGTACACGGGCGCGCTGGCCGAGGAGCCTCGTGGAAGACTCCTGGGGCCCACACTCACCTGCCTCATCGCAGACCAGTTCCTCAGGATCAAGATCGGAGACCGCTATTGGTACGAGACGGAAGACGAGGCTGCTGGCTTCACTATTGGTGAGTATTCACTACAGCATCAGTGTGACTGTTGGTTCACGCTCCCTTGCCTCATTGCAGACCAGTTTCTTAGGTACAAGATCGGAGATCATTACAGGTACGAGACAGAAGATGCGGCAGCTGGCTTCACTATTGGTGAGTATTCACGACAGCAACAGTGTGACTGTCTTGCTTCATCGCAGACCAGTTCCTTAGGATCAAGATCAGGAACGTATCATTACTGGTACGAGACGGAATACGAAGTGGCTAGCTTCACTATTGGTAAATAATAATTACAGCAACAGTGACACTGTTGGTACACGCTCACTTGCCGCATCGCAGACCGTTCCTCAGCATCAAATTCTTCTTAGGTAGATGACTCTGCGTCTGACCTAAAGTCGATATATTGGGGAAACTGGAAATTGGGTTACAGTAATGATGATCATTGCTACGATGCTTTCAAATGATGAGTACAACCCATGAAAAGTGGTAAATAACGATGAATGCTTTATCAATTGCCCGTTTCAGAACAACTCACGGAGATCCGCAAGACGACACTTGCCGGTGTGATCTGCGCGAACGAGGACCTTCTCGCGCAAGCGCAGCCGCGGGTCATGGAGCTCGTGAGCGAGACCAACCCGCTCGTGGCCTGCACCGAGCTGCCGCAGCCCGCGTTCGACGCGTGGAAGGAGTAGAAAGAGATAAAGAATAGAGGCTAAACCTGCCCATCTAGCACAACTATGGTTCGCGATTCATGTCGTGCGGCATAGCATCACCCGTCACTCTCTCACAGTACTGTACAGAAAGAGATAGGTAGTATATAGAAAGAGAGAAAGAGTCGCGTGTCACAGTTGTGTTAGAGGTGCTGGTAGAACCTTTACGTGAGACGCTCCATTTCATTCTTCATGCTCCCATTCCGGGTGTTCATTCAATGTATCCCTCCCAAATACTCATTTTGAACCCGCGACTTCAATTCGTCACTCGGTGTGTTTCTCCCAGGTAGGGCTGCCATCTGAATTCGCCGATCCCGGACAAAGATTTACAAAAAAGCCCGGTCATTTGGCATAAATCGCAATTTTTCCCCGGACGTAAGTATTTAAAAAAAGCAATCGTTTTATTTTTCATTTCCATAAAACTGCACTTTTTGAAACCCCCCGGAAGGCCTCCCAACTAGGAAAATTCCGGGGAAACACGGACGGTTATGGCAGCCCTACTCCCAGGGGAAATATTGTGTACCAGAGAGCATAAGTTGCCGAATGTAATTCACATCAATCCGAAGTACAGCGAACATAACATATGTTGAACATAATATAGGTATATCATAATCGTGCCTGTTAGCTATTCCCACCACTTTCATGTAACTGATATATTCAGGCATTACGTTGAAGAATTATTAAAAAAGTTGATTTGATAAGTTACTTTACTTGCTTTGTTATACCGCGAAAAATAGACTAGCCAATTGTGACAGTAAGTTGTTCTCAATTGCGTGTATCTTCAACTTCAAGCATTATCTCCCAGAAAGAAATACCTATGCAAGTGCAACAAACAACTATCACCAGAACCATTTAATTTAGAAATTTTTCGCTTCATTGTAAACATTTGGTTTACGATAGTAGACGTTACTGCTTTTATAATAAAAATTAATTCTTCTACTGTTCTCAAATCGTAGATCTGACATTAAGATGAATGGTTCCTTCTTATTTCTTAACTACTTAAGTAACATAAACTGCCAATGCTAAAACCTATTTCACGTCTCTTAGATTACTTATATTTTCTTAGGAAAATAATTTCTATTCATGGCTATGAATTTGTGCTAAACTTACAAACTATTATATTTACAGTATAATTATACGAATTTATTATTATTAAGACTGCCTTAATTTTAGTTAAAGAATCAGTTCCTCCTTTACCATCGGTTATAAGAGTACAGTGTCAAAGTTTTACTTTATAATTATAGTTAATTAAATTTGATATGTTTATTTAATATGGAAAGATAAAATATTTTAATATGTTAATTAAATATTATACTGTCTTAAAACAGGCTGAAGAGAACACCTTTTACAGCTGATAATAATCCATGATATTGTAACTGCCTAAAGTTGCAGTTACGTTATTGTAAATGAGAATTTAATAGCATAGCAATAAATAATAACAGTCGCTAATATCATTAATTATTACGTAAAAATAGGTTAAAAGTATTCGTGACCAGACAGTAATTAATTATAATTCCTAACCTTACGATAACCGATACCAATAGTGTTTAGTTTTAAAAGTTCCTAGTTCTAATATTCCTCATTGTATTCCAAATTTGCTATATCTAATATAGCTTGATTATTTTAACCAAAAACTAATCAAATTGGCTTTGTACTTTTGTTCCTATAGATCTAATTATGTATCTAGTTATGCAGCTAGTAAATAAGATTATTATTGTAAAGCCTGACCAGAAATATATGAGGATTTTTAAGAGGGCGCTATATTTATAAGATTTAAATGTGACAACAATTTTGCAACCAATCGCAACCGCACTATAATGACATTAGTTTACTGTCATGTCCCTATGGTAACCTCGTAATATCATTGAATCGAATGCACTCTTTTCCCATAGAGTAAATTATATATACTGCGATAGAGTCATCAGCTTCCTTTGTGTACTAGCGCCATCTATTGAGTGAGTCTCGAGTTATCTGAGTCATGTACATTATGTATACATAGCAATCGCTATGCACTGTACTGTAGGTACTTTCAATAGGTACATATTATATGATTCATCTGTACCTCACACTTAACATAATAAGTGGGTTTTAAAACTAGTTATGTTTGTAGGAAGGTATAAAAAAGACACATTTATAATTAATTATTTTTATTTCATTAATTTTGGGGAACATAATTAGAACAAACGCTTGCCACAGGTAGACACACACAACATTTTTTACTGCTACCATGACTTTAAAACGAGGCAATCGTGATCCATTACACAAAGCCGGGATCTAAATCCTTCCTGGAACTTCTGTCGTCGGAATCCAAGTTAGCGTAAAGGTCAACAACGTAGAACAGATTCGCTAATATCCATAAAGCACAGCCGAAGTAAATTTCTTATACCCGTTTGAATATCCACCAGAAAACAAACTTGTCCATAATCCATAAAGTAAACTGTCAAACAGCACTACGCTACGCGTTCCTCTACACCGAATTGTATTAACTAAGTAGTCTTTTAGTTTTCTTTCTTCTATTGTTTTTTTACATTAAAAAAATACGCATTTATTATTTTCCATTTTTTTGTGGATATTAAATTTTTGTGACAATCATCATATAACTGCTTAAAATATAATAGGTGAAATCTAAAAAATAAATGAGTGGAATGGAACGGGGATCTAATCTTAAGCCGTAATGTTGCCTGTAATGATAAATGAAAATAATGCTTCATAATCTTTCACAATAACTTATAATTAAGTTTATTTATGGATAAAATAATAACATAAAAACAGATTTAATTTTAATAACACTAATTCAAATATTGAATTTAGCTCCATCTATCGAGCGAGTCTCGTACTAAACGCACGCAAGTTTTAATGTATGGAATCTGTAAAGTACTGAGTGAAATGCCCCTGTCTTTTCCTGACTGTTTTTCGTGTAGTAAACACGTGTACACTTTATTTATGATAGGATAGGTATTACGTTCACGACTGTGAATGGTTTTCGGCATTTTCTTTGAATATTTTTAAATATTTGTATTTTAAACAAACCACCACTAGGGCTTGCATTCCGGAATTCCGGAATTTCGAAATTCCGGAATTTCGGATGATTTTTCCGATATTACAACTCCGGAATTATGGACGTCCAATATCGAAATTCCGGAATCAAAAAGACTCTATTTAATGTAGTTTCTAGACAAGTCCAAGGGCATTGATGTC
Organism: Apotomis turbidana; assembly: GCA_905147355.2. NCBI lineage: Eukaryota > Metazoa > Arthropoda > Insecta > Lepidoptera > Tortricidae > Apotomis > Apotomis turbidana. The sequence continues at coordinate 1,770,593 of LR990283.1, forward strand.
TATGATAGAAACGTGTGATGAATGTGCTCGGTAAAAACTTACGATAGTGACAGGCGGGGTATGGAACGTCAATATAAAAAAATGTCATGGGGTATCTCAAGTAGTTAATAATTTTACCATCAGGGCAATAAATCTCATTAAACCATAGACAGAAAAAGAAAGCTAAAAGACGGAATCAAAACAACTGAAAGAAAGAACTAGAAGGACCTGAACTGATCCTACCTCTACAATTTTCCTGGCTGAGCATCACACCGAGTAAGAACATGAAGATGGAATAGCAGCAATACTGGTCTAACTTAGGTAGTCCAGAGAGAGGCTCTTCCGACATTTTGCCCCGGGTTGTCACGCAAGCTAAGGCAACTAAGGAGGCCCCAGCTCTGGCTTATAACTGGAGCAATAACCGGACATGCCTTACCAAAAAACACTTATTTACTCTAAGTGTCACTGACAGCCCTCTTTGCAGAGCTTGCATGGAGGCAGAGGAGACAGCCGGCTATGTCATTCTCGAATGTCCTGGAGAGGCCAATTACCGCGCACAACACCTTGGGTCGCCGAGGTCACTCCTAGAAGCCGTTGGTAACGTAAAGGGACTGCTAAGTTCTCTGGTAGAGTTGGTTTGGCAAGAGAAGTTCCCCACACGCAAAATAGGCGTATGGTAATAAGACATCGAGTTGCGGAAACCCAGCCCGCGATAACCTAGAACCTATAAACAACTGAAAGAAGAACTTAATCATTGAATGAGGAGGTCCCCTTTAGCTTCCCGTTGACTCCACGGATGCTCAAAATACCCATCCTTGTCAATGGGATGACTGATCATAAGTGACTCGTGTGAGACTGTACTGATCACCAAGAGGCGGGCTAAGGCATTGCTAAGCAAGCGTTAGATTACGATACTATTGATGTGTAGGTACACTAAGTCAGATACTGGAGCGTCTGTGTGGACATCACTGTCGGGATGAGAACAAAGAAACAGACATAAATATGTAGCATGTATGTACAAATTAATTGTATTGATTGAGAAAGACGCAGTAGAACCGTCTAAATATATTATTTCAACTGCGAATTTTCCGAAAAATGCTCTTGTGATGACAATAGTCCGCAAAATTTGGCCTCAAGGTATTTCTGAGACTTGGATGAAAAGTCTTGTTAAATCTCTTGACCTCGAAAACCTCGAAAATTAGGACATCGATTTCCGCCTGCAATTGTAAAAAAATACTCGTTTTTTGTATACTTTTGTATGGTAAGTCGATTCCGGAACCAGTTCCGGAATTCCGGAATTGAGTGCCAATCTCGAAGTCAATTCCGGAATTGGAAAACCATGCCGATATTGCAAGCCCTAACCACCACGAACGACATTGGCATTGTTGACAAACCATCATAAAATCATTGCCAGTGTAAGAAATTAGTTCCAGTGAAATTCCGCAATATGGCGCATCCTCATATATTTCTGGTCAGGCTTAAAGGGGTTTTTTAAAAGTAAAGGATTTGACAGTCATAGTTTTTAATTTTTCCCTCACTAACCAACGGCTAGTCAGTGCAATTTTCCCGGCGGTTAAATAATTATATCAATCGCTTTACCTTTACCGAGACAATAACTAGGTATCTATACCTATACAGTTCGTGACCTGTCAGATTGCGATTCGGGTTTGGGTGAAAACTGAGAACTGTACTTATCTGGATCCCGTAAGAGCGACCGAGACAGGTATAAAACACTATATTCAGTTCACTAAGTACATATTTGTACTTACTAATATAATTTCGCTTGAAATTCTAATGTGGGTTACCTATCTGAAGCATAAATTTTTGTTTCCCATCTGTAACGATTCCAATTTTTTTTTCCAAAACTGTTAATTTTTTCCAAAGCTTTCGGCAAATGAAAATTTTGGCGAAACATTACAAATGGGAAACAATGTTCAGGAGTAGAGATAGGATACCTCTAATTTGAGAAGTAAATAAAGTACTTACATATGGCTATATAGTAAGTTCATACCATTCGACAAACTGTGCCAATACTGAGCGCAAATTTATCTAGTAAATTAGGTAATTGCTAATTTATAAGTACTGGAAAAAACCTTTACTGGGAAACGAGAAGGCCAATCCTCTCTGAAGTACTTAGTAATGGGTCTTACCCTGGATATTTCACCGGCAGCATAGACCATAACATCCTCCTTACCTGACTCACTGTTGCTAGCTCCTTTAAGGAATCTGGTGGGAGGCCGGTGACCTTGCTATCATTTGTAACACCCACTATCCCACAAGACAACCTAAACAGAACCTCATGTCTTAAGAATTATAGTATGGGCTATATTTTCTAAACGGTAAAGTTATCCTGGTGTATTGTATATGGAAGACTTATGTCATGACTTGGACAAAAGAATTTTCAATGATATTTAGTAGTAAAATGTCATAGGGAAGTTTAACGAGCTTATTGACAAGACTGAAATGTAGACATGGTAGGGACTACATATTTGGTAGCTTATGACAAAAGAGACGACAACTTGGCAACTTTAAATTTGGAGTAGGACGAGGCCGTCTCTGGTCACTTCTAGTACACTTTTGGGAAAAAAAAAACATTTTCTTAAACGTGTAATTTAATGAAATGTCGTCATGATGTGCGTTGTAACAGGCTTCGAAGTAATTTTAGGCCTAGGCCGGGAAGTAATTTTTTTAAACATGGCATCTGTGTGCATAAACAGGCTAAACAAAATACTCTATGGTACCCGCTACAGAACTTTAATACTCATAAGACATCTCTCTACTCAACTCTAATAATTTCAAAAAGAGAACATCAGCATATTTGATTTAAAAAAAACACGCTACACTGCTCACTGATTGGTTGAAATTACCTACTTGTCAAAAAATATAACCAATCACGAGGCACCCGCCATGACCATCGCGATCATGTTTTTAGGGTTCCGTACCTCAATCGGAAAAAACGGAACCCTTATAGGATCACTTTGTTGTCCGCCCGAAATTGAAATTAACACCATATACTCAGGTCTACGGTCCCTTGAAGCTGAGAAAAAAACAAACTTCTACGTTAACGTCGTCAACGTAAAAAAAAGATACGGCCGTTTATATGTCGAAAATAACGTACAGTTCGACACTCTCAAGGGAATCATAACGATAGCGTACTTCCCGATGACCTAGAACTATGAAATTTGGCAAGTAATATCATCACATACTACAAATACTTGTAAAAATCTGAAAATTATATACATTTGTAATAAAATCATAAAAAATATAGTATATTTGGGCAACTCGGTTGCGTTAAGTTTGCGCTTCGTTTGTATGCGGCGCCATACATACCAGGTGCAAACTTAACTCAACCAGGCCAATTAAGATGGGATAAGTGAAAGTTTGTACGGAACCCTCGGTGTGTGAGTCAGACTCGCACTTAGCCGGTTTTTTTTAATAGATCAATTTTAGTTGAACGAAAAAGGTTACATCAAAAATAAAAATTCATAGTGGGGAATAATGACAACTAATGTAAAAAATATTTTTCTGTGTTTTGCTCGCATAAAAAGTATTGTGTGCAATGGTTACACAATTAGGTCTTAAAATCTCGTACCTTTCTTAGGCCACTCGGCAAGCCTCGGGAAGTCGGGACAAAAACGCGGTACTCGACTTTAAGAACCTTCATTGTGCAACGATTGCATAAAATGCTCTTAATTTAATTGCCATTGTTTGAGAAAAGCACTAGGTACCTATTATACATGCGTTAGCCGTGAAAAGGGCTTGCCGGTTTCGTATATGTATATGTATTACTATCCGATATCGCTGGGTGCGAAGTAGGTGGAAGGGGAACCACGAATCGATCACAGCGCGCGCCGTGGCAAAAAAAGGAACTTTCGGCAGAACAACTGTCAGTTTTTACTAGCGAAACTAAGGCATCTAAATATAAATAAATATGCGGCACGAAAACTGCTGCGTAGTTAATTATAAAAACAATGGCAAAAACAGTAATCACAAATTCTATAAATTTCCACAGGCAAGTTGGAAACGAGAACAACGAATGAAATGGATAATCCCTACAAGAGGAAAAAGTAAGTAGGTATAACCTATAAAGCAACATTTTAATATTATCAGTCATAAATGATCGGCTGCATTATGCATGAAATGCGTTATTCGGTTAAATTCGTTTATGTAACTTACTTCTCGTGAGGACAGCCATGAAAAGGTCCGTGTGAATTATCCGAAAGTTATTGATTTTGCCATTTTAGACGGGAAATAAAAAAGGTCAACGTTATTATCGACACTATAAATTAACATAATGGAATAAAATAAAGGTAAATTACGACATTTCATTGAAATTATTTGTTTGTTTACTTACTCCTCGTAATGACAGTCAGCCATTTAGCATTTCAAAGTCCGCCGTAATTGTAACCGCTAGTTGGCACTGTCATCGCGCACCCAGCAGCCCTTCTTTACACCTACATTGTCATTGTCAGATATTGTTGGTATTATTACCCACACATATTGATTTTAGATCACAGTTGAAAGGTTAAACATTGCTTTTGCCTGATATGCATTGTTTACGAATGTTATTGTTTGCGTTATTAAATTACCTACATAATAATATAAATAACATGTCTTATCATTTATAGGCAGACTATAATAACGTGTTGTATTAATGACTTTGTTAATGAATTAATGATGGATCATGTCAATCCCTAATAGTTGATTTGAACGTCATCGTCCTGTATTCGAGATGTGTTCATATTACTGTTATCGCACCGTAAAATGGGGTGAGTGGTACTTGAGTAGGGAAAGGGAGAAAACGGACATTCAAACTTCGATAAGTATGAATTAATTTCACATGTTACTACATTAAAACTATGAATACAAAGATCAAAGCTTAAAGAAAAATTGAAAAAGGAGCTACCTGGTGGAAGGGACCGGGAATCGAACCCGGTACCTCTGGATTACCGGTCCAGCGCGTTAGCCACTCCTCGCTCCACGTAGACCTGACGAATTTTTCCTTATGCTTTGTGTGTCGATCTTTGCATTGTTTATTTGAAAGGTTTTTACACCTTAGCGACCTCTATGTGAATACGTTAATATTCACATCTTACCGCACCACTTTACAGCGGTGAACGAGCAAGCGAGAGAGGGCGCTGTTAGTTTTTATAAATTTATGAAACATGTAATGTCTCATTTTGTGGTGTACCCACATTAAAAACAAAATGAGACATTACATGTTTCATAAATTTATATGTTACTACATTGTTAATTTTGAATTTTTTACACATATAAAATATTTCGGCCTTATGATTTTTAGTTTTTAAACGATTATCTGTCGTTTTTTTTTCATAAAAATGGTAGAAAACCCCACCTAATCCCGTAGTTACAGTCTGATCAAAAATAGTAGAAATTAAAAAGTGGCAATACTGCAGTGTCGTCCCCTTCTAATCAGTAATCAATCTACGGGGTCGTCGCTACAGTATTGCCACTTTTTAATTTCTACTCATTTTGGTCAGACTGTAGTTCAGGGAAAGCAATGAGGTGAGTTGGGAACATTACGAGGATTGGACGTCGACACTTTCGAATTATAAACATGACATGACAATAACTTGACTACTGTATGAAATTAAATAAATAAAAGGCACATTTGAATATTTAATTTACAATATCTTCACCTCCTACATACCTCAATATTTTTTTGAACAAATAAGTAATATACTGTTTTCTCTTTCGGGCTATTTGAGAGCCTCGGTAAAAAATTGGGCAAGTGCGCGTCCGGCTCGCGCATACAGGGTACCGTACCATAATCTATAACAAGTTTGTTGTATGGGAGCCCCCTTAAATATTTATTTTATTTTATTTTTAGTATTTGTTGTTATAGCGGCAATAGAAATACATCATCTGTGAAAATTTCAACTGTCTAGCTATCACCGTTCTTGAGATACAGCCTGGTGAGAGACGGACGGACGGACGGACGGACAGCGAAGTCTCAGTAATAGGGTTCCGTTTTTACCCTTTGGGTACGGAACCCTAAAAAGGGACTTTCTCTCTTTGTGTGACACCACGCCACTGGTAGGCTAGGTAGTAGGTACCATGACAATTGGGTGCAATCGAATATGAGTTATGCACTCATAACAAAACGGTCACAATGTATTTATACTCTTATTATAATTATGATGTTCGATGCTATATTCATATCGCTTCGTGATAAAATTAGTACGCATTTGTTTTGTTTATAGTGTGTGCATGGATGCACGCATAATATGTTTACTCGGATAATTCCGAATGGGGGATAATTCCGAAAATTACTGATATCTAATTAACGGGGTAACATTTTTTGCGCTAGCAAAGCTTCCTGAGATACTTATACACTTCTACAGTAAGAAGTGTTGCTAGCGCAAAAAATGTTACCCCGTTTATTAGATATCAGTAATTTTCGGAATTACCCGCCATTCGGAATTACCCGAGTACACTATATGTAACTCGAGTTTTAGGGGTAGACAGTCTCTTATGTATCTGGCCCTGCAAAATATATGATGCAGCGGTCTGTTAGTGTATTAATATGAAAATACTTGTGACTGACTCCTGTTTCAAATGTATCAACAATGTTGAACATCTGTTTGGAACGGACATGTTGACTGTGTCTGATTCTACTTAGTTTAACCCTTAACTACCTACGTCCGCTTTCTATAGCACAACCACCTACGAGAGGTCATGGAGACCTCTACTTGAAATGGGTCTAAAATATTTTTAAGTATTTATATTAGAGGTACTTTTAGATAATATTTACCATTATAACGGTTTTGGGCATTTATTACCAAAAATCGATACAATATTAATCAACAATATGTTCTTTAAACTTAACACAACAACATTCCCTTATGTTTTTACGAAAAAAATTTTTTAAAACATTTGGAACATGAGATCACAAAATATGCTGACACTATATATTTTTTTCTTGGTAAATCTTAAAGTACAATAATCAGTCAAGCAAATCAGCTATAAATTTTATATAAAAGCTAGTAATTTTTATAAAATTGCAAGCACTGAATGCAGATTGGTTTCTTGCGTTCAATACATATGTACTGCGTCTTTCGCTGCTTTTTGGGGTTACAAGTTGAACAACATTTTCGAACTTGCAATCGTTCTTCAGCATTGCCTGGGACCTGTCTTTGCTGGTAAGTCTGTATCTTTGTTGAGGATATTGTTGATATTGATTAATAGGTCCCGTAAAGAACTGATGCCAGATATCCAGTGGACTCGATGTAGACTTGTAGAGGTCAATACATCGCGGTAAGCTGGTTTTGATACCTGTGCTTCATTGACTATATTATGTTGCAAGGTCCTTAATCGTAGTGATAGTGGTTCAGATGCCCACCGAAAGTGATTCATGCAGAAATAGTTCTTCTTTTTAGGTCTTGATCGCCGTTGTAATAATGGCACTTCGTCGTCTAAAAACCCTGGTGGTTCTTAGTTTGATTCTACCTTCATCATCCGGCAAGTCATCTTCATGAGGGCACTTCTCGTAACCATCTTTCGATTGTTGCGTCATTATGAAGCATTTTTAACTAAAACTAAACATGAAATGCGTTCAAGTATTGAAAATTACAACCTCATAAAAATAAACGCAATCACCTAGGCAAGGTCTCAGAGACCAGCAAGATATAATACGTAACCACCTAGGCAAGGTCGCTGAGACCACTGACGACAGTTTTATACTCACCAAATTCACAGAGGCACACTTCCGAACGCGTCGAACGCATGGCTGGCACTGAGACGCCAGCGGGGAAAGGTACAAGGTCAAAGAGGTCCGTGCCATGAACATGCGATGAGTTATTCACTAATATTGTATTTGTCTGGTCCTGAGGACCTTACCTAGGTGGTTAAGGGTTAAAATCTTATTTTTTATCTAACCAATGGAGAACTGTTATTGGCCCTCTGTTATGTAACTAACTTTATATCATATGTATATTTATGGCTGTTGTTATTGTTGTTGCTGAATACCAATAAATAAATAAAATATTCCCTCTTCCTTTCAACTTTTACTTGTTAGTTTATCACCGATCAAATTTTCCAACATCAGTGATCAGTGAAAGTTATAAATTGAAACTTAAGATTTGAAGACCTTCATTCCATCGTGAGAGTGAGGGTTAATAAACTACTGTAAAAAATAATAACAATGACATTAGTGATTAGGTACATTGTTAATATTTCAATAATTATTATCTTCGACATCGATATCCCCAGCTCACGTGTTCGAAATGATGAGATAAAGAACATTGTTCTAGAAACATAACTTGTTTTACCAGTATTGCCAACTTTTTCTGTAAAAAATCGCATAATTGAAGTGTTTTGTTTAATATAAAACGATTTTAGTGATTAGTGTTTTGTGGTGAAATTAAAGTTTCTAAATGAAAATTAATTTAATTAAAAGGTGTGAATATTTTAAGGGGCTTATTTTGTAGCGGCTACATAATTTGGTCTCACTCTCTTTGGTCTCTATAACCACCCTTGGGTATATTTTTTAAACCGACTAAAAAGAGGTTCTCAGTTTGACAATATGTATATGTATGTAAAGTGTACTTGGGTAATTCCGAATGGCGGGTAATTCCGAAAATTACTGATATCTAATAAACGGAGTAACACTTTTTGCGCTAGCAACACTTCCTCAGATACTATACACTTCTACAGTAAGAAGTGTATAGTATCTGAACACGGGTTTTTATACTATTTAAAGCGCTAATGGTGTATGGTTTTTTCGGCTAATTCCGAATGGCGGGTAATTCCGTAAATTACTGATATCTAATTAACGGGGTAACATTTTTTGCGCTAGCAACACTTCCTCAGATACTATACACTTCTACAGTAAGAAGTGTTGCTAGCGCAAAAAATGTTACCCCGTTAATTAGATATCAGTAATTTTCGGAATTACCCGCCATTCGGAATTAGCCGAAAAAACCATACACCATTAGCGCTTTAAATAGTATAAAACCCGTGTTTGTTATTAAACTTAATTAATTGAATACTAATTTAGTAGCGTAATTACACGGAGTCCAATGCCAATAAAGTGACCGGCAACGTCAGTATGAAGATAAATACAATACCAGACTAAACTGGTTGACCCCTTCTGTCGATAAAAATGTTCCGCGCCAAGTATCAACCAGTCTAATCGGTCTAACCATTAATGCTTCCCTAATTTAAATTATTAGGTACGTAGCTACTACTTTATCTAATAAATAAAAGTTCATAGGATAAATAATGCAACCTGCATACCTATGTATTTTCTAAGATGCACATTCTATCATTTTTGCTCATTGACGTATTAATTACATAGACACACAATCCGACGGAAAAAATGGCACCCTCCCAACTAATGCAAAATCACAAATAGCATTAGTTGGGCGATCAGTCTCGTTTAGACCATGACACGTGACGGGTCTCAAAAATGACTTAATTTTCAGTGAAAAATTGCAGAAATAACAGCTACAAAATAAAGAAAAAGGTCGGAATATTCTTTATTACGCAGATTCTATAGATTAATTAACGAATCCTGTGTAAAATCATAGCATATTTTAGATTAGAATTATTAACTTTGTCCCTACAAAATGCACCTCATCACAGAACAAAAATCTAAGGAGTCGCTATAGTTTTATATTTTATTAATTAATAAAGGAGTGCAATAAATAATTATCCTATTTTTTTATTAAAGATTCCCACGCGATCCTAAACAACGTGAAAAATTGAGGACACGTTTAGTAAGAGACAGACGTCAAGAATAATTTCAGCCAAATAATTCGTCTCTCGTGTGTTCGTTCGGCATAATCATATATGTTTTTTTTTATGTTTAATCAAAAGAAGCGTAAAAGTCTTTCACTCAACACAGCTTTAATATCTCAATAAAAACGTAAAAAAATGACAATGTATACAAAAGAAGCGTAAAATGGTTATGTAGTGTTTGTGGTAGTAGGTATCTATACATAAATAGATATACACTGTCTCAGGCGCACGTCACATAGGATGCTGCGTTTAGTTACACGCGAGCCAGTGTTATGAACATATGCCTTTTACAGGCAGATCCTACAGGTTACATTAATAAATTAATAAAAAAAATGCTCTGTTGTCATTGTTTTATTTTGTCTCAGAGTCTAGACACTGTCAGTTTAAACCTTTGAACGCCAAGAACACCTAAAGACAATGTGTGCTGCCGTGCATACTACGCCACCGACTTTCACGCCACGCCATCAAACTTTAAGGGTTAAAAATGTTAATATTTTGCACTTGCCTTACTCTCATTTCACATACTAGAACCAGATGAGTTGAGAAATCATAATGTCATTAATACTGTTCCCTTCTATGCAGTGTCGGCACCCTTTTATGCAGTTGTTAAATAAAAACGTAACTTAATTTGTTATTAACAATTTACGAGTTTATTTAGTTCAAACAACAAATATATTTTAATACCTACATAAAATAATAATGAAAATATTTTTAGTATGTAAAACTATTAAAATCTGCTCCATTCGTGCCATGTTCCAAGTTTGACAAGAGACATGAGTCAGAATACGCTAAAAAAGTTAATTTACACGAAAAATATTTGTGGTAATAAGTACGTAAGCCAATTTGACACTTAAACGTTTGAGTAAAGAGTTATTTTGTACGAAGTAATTATGTTGTTGTAAATTATAAATAAGCGTTATTGGCATCTACTTGAACATGACAGCAGTGCCACTTTTTTCGACAATTTTGTTCGGGTCTGTGGCTCTATTATAAATAATACCTCAATGTTTTTGCTATATTTTATTTTGTTAAAAAATGATAGCAAGTCTCACGTCTCCGTGTGTGGGTAGTACTTACAGGCCAGTATCGTACAACACCCCATTGCCAAGTATATGGCGCCAAAATATTTCTGAGGGAAGCCACCTGGTTAAGTTGGCAACACCGACCGATGCATTCGGGAACTTTCGAAAAATTCTTGAAAAAAAAAACCATTTAACGACACGTGAGGGATACCTACGTTATACAGCCCGACACAAAAGAGTAGAAAATAAATGAGGGCGCCACTTCCTTCGCAACTGTCACATTTTTGACGTAAAGTGCTTGAATATGGTAACAATTTTGTATGAAAAATTTTAGTTCCTTTTTCATCCGTTTTCTACTCTTTTGTCGCTGGGTGCGAAGTAGGTGGTGGGGGAACCACGAATCGATCGCAGCGCGCGCCGTGGCCAAAAAAGGAACTTTCGTCAGGCCAACTGTCACTTTTTACTAGCGAAATTAAGGCATCTAAAAAGTAATAAATATGCGGCACGAAACCTGCAGCGTAGTTAAAGGCAAAAACAGTGATCACAAATTCAAAAACAGTAATCATAAATAAATAAATTTCCACAAACAAGTTGGAAACGAGAACAACGAATTAAATGGATCAAGCGGAAAAATTTAGTATAACCTATAGAATAACATTTTTAATATTGTATGTTGTATGTTGTAGGGAGTAGCATGTTTATGCGTTTATTTTCTTTTACATTTTGGACATGTTGAGCAAAAACGAATTGTTTCCCATTTTATTGTAGTTTGGGATTTGAAAGCGTTGTTGTGTTTGATTGAGCAGAATCCAGTTATAATAATTAATTTGGCCATGTTTAACTGAAAAAACAAAATAATCTGTATTATTACGAAAATACAGTCTTAAATGATCGGTTGCATTATGCATGAAATGCGTTTTTCGGTTAAATTTGTTTATTTTGTAACTTACTTCTCGTGAAGACAACCATGGTCAACGTTTTATCGACACTATAGATTAACATAATCTAATAAAATGAAAGAAAATTACGATATTTCATTGAAATTATTTGTTTGTTTACTTACTATTCGTAAAGACAGTCAGCCATTTGACATTAAAAAGCCCGCTAGTTGTCGCTGTCATCGCGCACCCAGCGAAAGATATGGCTATTATGAACTGAGTTCATCCATTGTTAAAGTAGGTATCTACTTTATGCGTTGCAGTACCTAGAGGTTTTGCAACGATGTGACCTCAACATGTGATTTTTTATCTTGGTATTTATTTAAATACATGAGATTTATAGCCCAGACAAAAACAGTTACATAATATGAGAATAAATCTTAAGTTAGGTACTTATAGCCTACATCTAACACATTTCCCACTAAGATTTTGTGCGGGTAAATAAGGTGGCATTGCCATTAAAACAACACTTGATTAACCTACTAAAACTTATATTTGCTTAACTTACTACTTACTTACATTGTATTTGCATGAAACTGTTTATTTTGGCAACTCGGAAAAAACTACCGTTTACCATTATTTGTACGTACCTATAGTTCGGTAGGTATTGCTGGATGCACATTATGCCATGACCTAAATACTTAAACATACAGGTAACAAAGGAAACCCGGCCCCGATCCGATTATCAATACAATACTGAACAGAAACAGAATATTTGCATAAATTGTACATTAATAATACCTTAAGCAACTACAGATTATACTTTCCTTCCTTTTTAATGGAAATTGGCCTTCTTAGACTACATTTAGAGTTTATCACAAACAGACGGACGCTGCCGGGAACTTTCGTTTATATAATTTATGGATAAATGTGTGCAATACAGCTGCATAGATAGAAGAGCAATGAACGACTAATAGAATCAGTACGCCACCACGGTACGGCTACGCTATCACTAATTACTTTGTAACTGTACCAATTTGAATTGAATAACGATGTTTCTCATAATCAAAACCATACCTCTTTTATTACAGTAGCTCAAAATATGCTTAATTCGTGACAACTAGGCGTGTATTGTTCATACTAATAATAGTTTTAAATAATCATAAAGCAGTACGTAGTAGTAAAATTTCCTGTTGTAATTTTAGCGGTATCTTCAATCTATCTATCAAAAATATCTTGATCAAACATTCTAAACATTCCCCTAGTGTTATCATTATCAAAGTCGTAAACATTAACATCTAATGCGACCAAAATAGAAAGCATCCACAACACAATTAACAAATGATCTTTAACACAACGCTTATTATCATAAGAAAGTTTGATAGACTCTTAACTCTATAGCCATAAATGTCAATTATGTCTGCCTTTGAACGGCTAACGACGTACAGATCAGCAAAACCAATTTGCAATGGATCAAAGAACCGTCTAGCACATTACAGCTTAGCTACAATTAAAATCCAACCGTTACTTCTTACGTTAAAGTTCAAATTGAAACCGTATACAGGGACTAGATAGGTGTTTTGGATTTGGTCGGGTAACCGGTACCGTTGAGAACTGGGTTGCCCGCGTGCGCGCCGCGTCACGTTTCCCCTACACGTGACAGCGGCTTAGCACGTGTTGAAGGCTCCAGTGTTACCAGGATAATGATATTTACCATAATTCGATGTTTATTTTGTTTAGTGATAACCCTTATTTCTATGGTCTGAGATGATAACAAATGTTTTTGTTGCTGTGTCCCAATGCCTGATAAGAACTGAATTTATAAGCCCTTTACGTAGAAGATTAAGAAAGATAATATTAGGGTCTTGGAAATGTTGTTGAATTTTTGCACATTTTTTATTTTCCGCTCTTGGAAATAAATAGGTAGGTACATTACTTAACACAATGTAAACAGTGTAAACTTTCACATAATGTGACTTATAGGCATATATATAGCCTGGCCATAAAATCTAAGCATAACCACAGAATACTTAAATAGTACTACATACAGAATGGACACGCACACCCCCGCCCCGATTCGAGTTACCTCAAACCCCACCCCGCAAGAGCACCGAGTTGGAATCGAGTTGGCTGCGTGGGGTGGTGTACCTACTGTGTAATTGTGTATTATGGGTTTATGGGTTATCGGTGGGCATTGACTCGTGAAATAGTAATAGTGTTGGTGATGGTAATGATACTAATGATGATGATGGTGGTGACTGGTGGTGAAGTTTTAATCAATGCTTTGTATTGATTTGCTTTATTTTGGTAAACAGAACTGTAATGCCTCCACTGACATAATTAAAGTTGTGTTTACAATTTACATTGAGCTCCTTATTAGCGCCCCCCGCTAATTAAATTGTCCACGCACGACGGCACGACCTTAAAAGCTGGCAACACGGGTTCAAACGTGCCCAGCGCAGCCTTCGGGCACCTTCGCGAACCATCGGCGGCGCTCGATTTCTCTCGACGCTTCCATCGGCGGCGGCGTCCCGATCGTCGCACTATCTCTACAAAGTACAAAAATCGTTCCGCGCTACTCTAAAACAAAGTAGACCTTATCAGTAATGAATAAGCATTGTTTTGCCTGCACTAAGTGAATTTTGCAGAAATAAAACCAGCTTGGCGAGTGTATACAATGGAGTACGATTAAATGCCCAGTCTAGATCTTTCTATTACATCACAAAGGCGAATAAACGCTTTGCATTTGCATTTTATGCGGCGTTTACCTACGTGTTTCTTTACGAGTTTGCATTTTATAGCTACAACGTGGTTGACATTACGATTGACACTGATGCTTAAGCATTTTCTTTAAATTCCCACACAACAACTAAATGCCATGACGTACTGATACGTACGATAATATTTACAAATGTGATCATTCGTTACGCACATAACACTGTTATTACTAAGTACCTAAGTAACGCGTTCGATTTAAGTAGGTACCTATCTATTATTTAGATTGACTTTACAGATTCAATAAAACGCTAAATTTCAAATAAGTACATTTTATTTAACCCAAAAACCCTCAAAATATGCGGATTTAGGTTCTTTAACTGATGGTAACATTGTTCTATATTTAGGGTTGAATTTTTGTATACCACTTTTATTTTAATATGTGATTGATTAAGTAAAACCACTCCAATTCATCCGAGATTCATTTACTTATCCGTTATCAAATAAAATACACGTAGGTCTCAAGTGGACCATTCGGAAAAGTGGACCAATCGGGAAAGTGGTCCATTCAGGAAAGTGGACCTTGTGGACCTGAAGGATGGTGCATAACAACAATGCAATCCCTAATTTGATTTGTCGGGGAAAACTAATTAGAATCTCGTTAACATACCCGAATTTCACTGGTTCTTGGCAGATGGCAAACGCAAACGCGGACGCCCCTTTCGCCGATGGCGAGACGATGTTGTGTCAGTGGCCGGGAATCACTGGGTCCGACGTGCACAACATCGAGACGATTGGCGTGAGATGGAGGAGGCCTTCATCCAGAAATGGAAGGTCGAGGGTTCCGGTTTGTGACTTAAGATGGCCGCATGCCTTTAAGTTTAGTTATTCGTTATTTATTCATTTTGGTTGTTCAATGTGTAGTATTGATAGCCTATTGTGCAGTGAACTAACGTATGAGTGAATGGTTAATGAAGAATTCAACTTGAAGCGTACATAGCCCTTCTTGGGTCAAGGCCCGGTAGACCGCGTGGTTTTTTGTAAATCGCTATCACTTTACAAAAAGCTCAACTCACCGTACAACGTTCGTCAACTTTGACACTGGCAGAATTGACCCAATGGGCAGTAGCCATTTTTTTTTATATAAAAATTGAATTGAATGGAAGGTCCTCACGTAATTTATTATTATTATTTTTTTTAACTAAATCAAATTGTCTTTTTTCAAGGGTTTGGCTATTTTTTTTTTTTTTTTTTATTAACATACCCGAATTTCCCTTCCCATAAGAACTGCTCCATACATTGGTAGTGTGGTCCTTCTGACTCACGCTACTTGTTAACATTAAGCCGTTAACCGGAAATTTACTGATGCATCATGGTGTACATCGATTATCAGACGCTAGGTCTGCGGGGAATACCTGCCGGCGTTGTTATCTACAATCACATAAAAGACCTAACAGTCCATATGTATATCACTTACTCTGTGTAATTACTACATAGTTACAGTGAAATAATGAATGTAGTATACCTACTAATAAATCACGATATCTCTCTGCATAGACCAGAGCTGTGACCTTAACCTCGCATCGAATTTTGCAAGCGTTGCCCCGGTTGCCCGGCTATCTAGCTAATTAATTAGCACGAATGAAAAAAACCCGCGAAAACATTTCACTTTTATTTTAAAACTCAAGGATTAGTCTATGGTCATTGGTCAATGCCGGAAGTATTCCGTGATCATAAAAAAAATCTCAACATTGAAATTTTATAAAATTTTGATTAAATTATAGAAAAATATGGCTGCAACCATTTCTCCAGTAGGTACGGCTTGCGGGGGCGTGCGTATTTTAGCCGCGTGACGTCAGCACTCGTCAGATGCGCGCGCCTAGGTAGCGCCCGTGTCTTATTGTTGAGCCAACAAATCGGCGACATGCATTAGCTATATGAACATTTTTTTTGTCTGTAGTAATGCACGAGACAGATAAATTTTATAATAGTTTCATTAAATAACTTCCGGAGGACGCTGATTAAGTTTACTTTACGCCTTCTCTCCGAAAGCCAAACAAGTTACTACTTACACCCAGTCCAGTCACAATGCCTATAGAAATTACTAAGGGACTGACGTGCATATTGATTCGTGTGGATGCATATTTCAGACATTAGGCGTACGAGTAGGAACCGCTCATACAATGGCCCCACATCCGACCAACTCGATCAAGGCTGCGTATTCGGGTCGTGCCAACTGCCAACACGATGTACATCAGAACAAGAAATAGAAATAGGTACTCCAGCTGTTTATACACGACGCGACGTCTAGTTGAGAGCAAATCAGTCTAAATTTTACTGATTATTAAAAAAAAGTTGTAGTCAAAATGCTTATTTCCGCGTCGCGCCATTATATTTGTTATGTTGGCAACGAATCGCTAATCAAAATAGAGATGCTATTTTGAATACAACCCAATTTATATTATTATATGCTGGCAATGAAAATAAGTATTTGTATCGAGATAGCAAGTTTTCTAGGCTATTTATTGATCAGGAAACAAAAACAAAAGTTACTTTTCAATCTTTTCATTTATTAGTCAATTTTTAACAGCAATTTTAAGTGGTAAGTTGTGTCATCGTCCATTCATTCAAAACAAAACATTGCAATATAAATTAGGAGAAAACTCAGTATGAACGGTACAGTCATGTACCATAGAAGCTAAACCACGCTAAACCTACAACTTACAATTACTGTCAGGTATTTACACAGTACAAAATATTTACAGCCTATAAAATTAAATACAACACAAGTAAATCAGTCACTACGCGCTTTGTACTAAAACGGACAAAGGGCGTCCAAACACACATTTTCTAATGGCATCTTAGATCCAACCAGCAATTGGTTTAATCCAAAATTGAAACATTACAGTTAGAAGAAACTAGTGAGTGGGGATTTCACAGGAATGTCCCATGATGATGTTTGAGCATATACAAGTGGACTATTCAAACTTCTTCGAGTTGGCACTTCACCTTTGGTAAGGCAAGTAATTCCTAAGGCACAGCTATTGCCTGGATTTAGAACACCCTGTCCACAAGTTACACTGAAATCTGAACCGATGAGATAATTTTTCAGTCTTAGCCAATTCAGTTCGGGAGAGTATCTGCTAGGATCTCCTTCACACCTTGACTTAACCGATCGGGGAACTTGATGTCAAACGCAACCAGTAGGTCTCCTTTCCGTGTTGGTTCCTTGGGGAAAGGCAGGCCATAGTTGGGGAACCTCTTCACTGTGTGGGGCTTCACTACCTCGCCTTGAAGGTTGACTGTCAGCTTCTCGCCAGTCATGGTTGGAACTTCAATGATGGTGCCACATAGAGCCTGTAACAATAGAAAAAACAAGATTAGATATCTATAACAAAACAATATGTTGAATGGGAACAGTAGGGCCTAGTTATTCAAACTGAATCTACATCTGACATAAAATTTGAGTTAGAAAAGGAAATTAATGACTTATTAGATAAAAAATAAAGAAACTTATGATAGATGAAAATTTGAGATCAAAATAAATAAACATCAAAATAATATACCAACCTGTTTAAGAGAAATTTTGGCTGTATGTCTGATGTCACTGCCCTCCCGTTTGAACAAAGGATTGGGCTTGTCTCTGATGATGAACACAATGTCGGCGGGGATCTTATTCCTGCCCTGGTCTCCCTCTTTCTGGAAGGTGATCTTTGTGCCCGCCTTCCAGCCCGGTTTGACATGGATGGTCAGCACTTTGTCTTCCTTCTTTGATGTGCCATCTGGTTGGATGACGCGGCGCGAGATCTTCATCTTTTTCACACAGCCTCGGGCGATATCCTCCAGGGAGACGTACAGATCGTGCTCAATAGGTGGATCCTGGGTCTTTTCCTTCCTGTTAGGCGATCCGTGGAAGTTGAAACTGTGGCTGCGGAACGCGCCGCCGGGCCCGCCGGGCCGCTGTCCCATGCCGAGGTTGGCGAAGGGATCCATGTCCACGTCCATCATGTCGCGCTCGAAGAAGTTGCCGCCGCCACCGCCGCCGCCGTTAAGGTCGAAGAACGCCTGGAACGGGCTCGCCGAGCCGAAGAACTGGGCGAAGGTGGCCTTCGGGTCGCCGTGGAAGGTGTACGAGAAGGACTGGCCTCCGCCGGGCCCGTTTTGCGCTCCCATTCCTCCCTTGAGTCCCTCCTCGCCGTGTGCATCGTAGATTTCCCTCTTCTTCTTGTCTGAGAGCACCTCGTACGCCTCCGCGACTTCCTTGAATCTCTCTTCGGCGCCGGGGTTCTTGTTCTTGTCCGGATGGTATTTCAGCGCTAGCTTACGGTACGCTTTCTTGATCTCGTCGTCGCTTGCACCCTTCGACAGTCCTAGTATTTTATAGTAGTCTTTTCCCATTTTTGAATGCTTACACCTGCAACAAAACGGTTCCTGTTAGCCTCCGCACGACTGACACCTTTTTTGGGTACGTACACCGATGATTCGCGCAATGTAAATTATTGCTAGAAGTTTTTTTTGGCACGAGATAAATGCAATAATATTTCAGTTATATTAAATGAAAATCAAGATTTCGTGATGCTTACCTATATTCTTCTGTTTAATAACAAAATCCAATAGCAGTCTTGAGCGAAATTATGTAAAATATTCACTTCTTTTCTCACGCACAACACAACTCACTGTTCACACGTTCAAATTCACAAATGAATGAAACGTAGCGCCCCCGTCGCGCCAAGTTATATACATTAAAACGTCTAGAACGTTCTGGGGCCTTCATTCGACGCAGAAACGAGATAAAACATTCGCACGCATACGGTTGACACTGACGTTAGAAAGAGATAAATATAAATTTTGCAGTTCAAATCGTAAATGGTCCACGAGTTTCGAGTCGCATGTGAGAATGTTTTCTCTGTACTGATAATAAAACAGGTCACGTTTGAAACCTTTTGACCAATCACAGTTGTTTGTGTACAATGGATATCCAATCACAATTCAAACGTTTCCTGCATTATTGTACGGTCAATAAATAAACGGTAATATAAAACTGTATTTTTAATATAAATAAAGAGGTATAAGTATAATATTATAATACTCTAGTCTTATAAGTCTAAATTATACTATTTATTGCACAAAAACAAAGCACGACATGAAAGAAATTCTCCACTAAATAAATAGGTACTAATAATTAGGATTAGGACTTAGCTCTTAACGATAGCTATCTTATGTTTTTTAAGCTACAATTAATTTTATTTAAAGGCTGAGTGAAGTATGTTTTAGTCTTAAGTTTTTCTTATTAATTTATCATGTACGAGTATATCGTACCCGCTCACACGGGACAATAGTGTCCCGGACCTTTGATTTGGGAGGCGCCCCCGGTAGGTGCAAGTACTATTGATGGATAGGTATATGGAATCTAAATACAAATTGGGCTATGGGGATGAAATGGAGGACTGGCTAATTGGGCTATGGATTGAGACAATCGGACGTCTTCTGTGAAAAAAGTCTCACGTGCAGTGGCACTGGTAGACGATGACCCGCCTCCCGCAAGATGGGCCCCCATAAATAGCGACACATAGAGTGGCCTAAGGCCTAAGGGCAACATCGGTGCGGAAGGCTAAGGGCGGAGAGGTGTAAAACTGGGCTTTATACCGAAACCAACTCCCTTACGTTTCCACATCCGCCCCCGAGCCACAACTCGCGACTCCACTCTGGCCGGCCGGTGAAGGCAAGACAGAGGCGGAGGCCCCGACCCATCACCCCCCGTCAGGATCCCCCAGGAGCGCTCAGGTACGTGGGGTCGCTACCCCACAACAGCTCGCCATAAGCTGCCCTGCAGTGACGACTGCGCTGGTAACACCTGCGGGCGATGGGGTCGTCACATCCCTACGCCTAATAATTTTATTGTTATTAATATTATTGTATCGATTAAGGGTGATGTTACGGTGGTGACCTAACCTGAACCTATGGAGCCATCCAAAGTTTAAGTGGCTTGCGCCAAGCGGAAGCCGGAAGCCAATGCGTAAAGGCACAGTAGATGTACTTACATATATATATATATATATGTATACGCTAATAATATGTACTGTTGTAAAAGTCCTTTAGACAATAGGTAAGTATGTACAGTTGCCGAGAATCTTCTTGAGCCTAACCTTGACTGCGCAGTAGCCGATTTACGTACAAATATGCATGCGCAGATCCGCCATTTTGGGTCAAGAAGTTTCTCGGCAACTGTATTATGAAATGTAAGGGATACATGAACATGAAACTGATGATGTCAGTGTCAAGGAGCGCACTCCTAACAGCACCAACCATGTACCTACTTAAGGACTGTGTGTGTTTCAATGGTTATTCTTAATTTTATTACCTATTTAATTTAATATCCGTACGTTTTGATTTAAATAACAAAAGAATAAGTCCGTGTTTAATGTTTTTCGTAATATTTTTATAATAGTATTTTATGCAACAAAGTACCCGTCAATAATCTACAATAACAAAAATCTACAATAAAGTAGGTACCCGTCAATATCAGATATTGAAAATAATGTAACGTTCTTCAATGTTTTAAGGAAATGGCTAACAACCAATGCTTTTTACAACATGGACGAATTTTACGAATTTAATAATGAAATAGTATAATAATCCTCTCCGCCCTTAGCCTTCAAAGAGAATATAAACACTACGTTTTATTAGCCTTCCGCACCGGTGTTGCCCTTAGGCCACTTTATGTGTCGCTATTTTGTGGGGGCCCATCTAGCGGGAAGCGAGTCATCGTCTACCAGTTTTTTTCCTGGTAGACGCCCGATAGTCTCAATCCATAGCCCAATTACCCAGTCCTCCATTTCATCCCCATAGCCCGATTTGTATTCAGATTCCATATTAGTATTCATAAATGGGTTGTTCTACAAACTAAGGACGAAAATGAGTCTGATTCTGGCCCGACGTTTTTTTTTTCATTATGGTTACAAAATATAGTTTATCATAAAGATTACACCGTCTTTTAGCCTATATTAAGTGAAACGGTCAAAATATTCAAAAATATTAGATTTATGGCAATTTTAAGAAATCAAGCAGCAGGAAACTGAGATTGTAACCAGGAAACTGAGGATTTAAACAAATATCAATCAAAATCAACGTTTATTTAATAATAAATTCACAAATAAAAATTATACTTCAACCCATTAGTTTGTAATAGTACAAATATCTTGAACTATGCTGAAAATTAGGTTTATTCTTGACTTATACTAATTATCTATCTAAACCAGTCTTGAATAGGAACTTGTATCATTAAATCTACAATATTAGAGTTTTAATTAAGTAATAATTTTAACAAACATTATGCAATAATATCTCTTTTATAACAAAGTAACAAAATTATTGTTAATAATTAAAATATGAACGACACTTATCATAAACAATTGTATGACGGAAACCAAAAACATTTAGCAGTCTTATTAATTTTGCTTTTCCTAGGCATTTCTTTTCTAATTCGAACACTAATCGTTAAATAATTTTTGAGCATTTTCTAATATTTCTTCTCTAGTCGGTTTTTTCTTTGGTTTTGCCATTTTATCTCTAAAAAAAATAATGAATATCAATGAAATCATAATTTAAAATATCACAGTTTTATGCCTATGTTACCGTCCGTAAGTATTTGTCCAACTTTAGTTTTCAATATTAAAAGTTACGCTATAGGATAGAAGTATTTATGGAAATGTCTATTCTTATTTATCACATTATAATCTGCAACTGACATGTAACTGTAAACCTCATATTTACAACAGTACTTATGCCATTTAATAATTTTGTTTAGAATTCGAGGTCAGGCAAAATAAGAAAAATAGTATATAATGTAAATAGACATAGGCACAGGTTTTAAATGTGCGTTTACGTTGTATTTATCTTTTTTTTTATGTTTTCAAACGATTATACGAATTACCCTGCTTAGTTCAATGATAATACTTGAAAGTTATAGATAAATTGATTATTAGATCTAGTTAAACGCTTTTTTATTTTGACTTCATAGTATATAGCAGAAAAAGTAACAAATTATCTTGCAAAAAATATATATTTTAATATAAACACTCAGGATCCTGCATTTTCCTCAGTATCCTGGCTAATTATTTGACAGGATCCTGAGACCAGGTTTCTGAGAATTTTTAAATAATATTCAAAAATAACGTCTATTTATAACATTCAACCAAAATAAAGTAGCATTAAGCCTTCGTGTAGGCAATTTATAAATCAAAATGCTACAATTAACATATTACCGTATAAATTTCGTAATTAAACATCTTACCAGGATCCTGTGAACTCGACTGATTACGACGCGACTTCCTCCATGAAATGTGCCGGGCAGACTAAGCAATACACTGAGTGCAAAGCGATATGTGGTATTCTTTGTCTCTTTCGTAGCGGCAACCAACTCAGCCAAACCTCAAGGTCGCGAGGCTAATGGAATATTGAATATTCGCTTATTTTACATTGGACAGGATCCTGATATAAAACTGTTGGGACAAATTCTGGACAAAGTTTTTATAATGTTTTTGCTACATTAAAGTAGTAATATGTCACCTAGGTAACAATAAATAATAGCCTAGGTAACAATAAATAATAGGTAGTCATTTATATTGGTTTAACTTATGGTCTCAATGTAGTAGAAAATAAATTATATTGCACATTAGATTCGATTTTGCTCGTGGGACACTCCAGGATCCTGAAAATTTGACGCTTTGAATATTTTTTTTCTTAAGAAAATATTTTGTCATCTAAATATTTTTTAGAGACCAGGTAGATATAGGTATGGTAAACAGTATGCCATGTAAATAAACTAGGTTGTAACCATTATTTCATGATATTTTAGCTGAGCTGTCGAAAATTCCTTACTTTGTAGAACTACCCAAATAGTTCTAGCACCAAGCGGGTGCTGTCTCTGTGTGCGTCCCATGACACGGGTAGGGACAGCATCCGCTCGATGACCACATCACATTTCATTAAATTGTCGAAAGGGCCTCTACGCGTTGGCTTCGGCTCCGTGCACGCCTCCCAAAGGTCCGGGACACTATTGTCCCGTGAGCGGGAGCGACATACATGGATAATAATAATAATGTAACTACCTATTCCAATTTGTATTTAATACCTAATTAATATTTTTTACAATAATTTCTATTTTGAAATTTAATAGAATTTTTATAATGTAGGTACCTATTGACTTGTAAAATGTTGACATTTTATTACTTAATAAATGAGTATGAGTAAGAGTTAAGTATAGAACAAAACATCATGTAGGTAAGTAGGTAGGTATGTACTATGCTATAGAATTCGGATTTCTGAACTTTAAAATTGGAAGCATTGTAGTCTTGATTTCTTACATGGACCAAGTAAAGATTTCTTATTATCAAATTCAGCTAATTCTTTCAGTTTCGAACTTTCCCGCCAGTGACCCACTGATTGCTTCCACTCCAGTCCATACTAAACATTTTTGGCAATATAGTTTAATAGGCTAGAGCTGACCTGTTAAGTACATTACATACCTTGGGCGGTGAATTTATGAAACACCTGCTGTTTGTGTGTTGCATAAATATCCGATTTGGGGCTTTACGAATTACCACCCGTGGTTTGTCTTGAAAGTTTTACTTCTTGCCTAGGGTGATATAAAATAATTAAATGCCAGAAAAAAGTTTATTTGCATTAACTTCTAATAATTTGCTACAGTTGCCGAGAAACTTCTTGACCCAAAATGGCGGATCTGCGCATGCATATTTGTACGTAAATCGGCTACTGCGCAGTCAAGGTTAGGCTCAAGAAGATTCTCGGCAACTGTACAACATATGTGATACGGTTAAGAACTGCAAAATATTCCAAAACGATCAGCGCGGCAACACTATTTGTCATTTTGGCCTCAGAAGAATGAATCTCATGGAGACATTGTTACTTAGCAGAAAAAAATCCACGACTGTTCTGCTATGCTATCGCTATTAACCAGGTAGAGATTCCGTATGAGAAAACGAGCTGGCAACATATTTGTCAATACGTAGATTTTGGCCTTTGTGACAAATTTTAGTTGATAGTGATTCCCGGATTGATTTATCGATATGATAAAACTACAATTATACCCACTCGGCGAATGATCATTTTTCCGATTATAGGTTATAAAATGTACCTACTGAGATGACAGGTGTCATAGGGATAGGGATCATCGTTCGCCGCGTGGGGTATAAAAAAAGTCATGGAGAATTGATTTATGATAACTTCCAAATATATTATTACTTTTTATAAATAATGACACAAAGGTACGTAAATTAAGAAATATTTGTATAGAATCTTTTTAATCCATTCATATTTTTATGTGGAAATACCACATTTTTATTCTATAAATAAAAATGAATTGATTTCCACATCGATTCTGTTATTATTGTAGAAATATCACATCTTAAAGATGCAAAAACAAACAAATTGTTTGTTTTTATAAATTTAATATTGACACAAGGG
Source organism: Apotomis turbidana (assembly GCA_905147355.2). Lineage (NCBI taxonomy): Eukaryota > Metazoa > Arthropoda > Insecta > Lepidoptera > Tortricidae > Apotomis > Apotomis turbidana. Next base: position 1,795,434 of record LR990283.1, read on the forward strand.
CAAATTATGAAACAAAAATATAATGTGATATACTACAATGTCAGCAGAACTCGAACCTACTACACTACGTTTCCAGCGTAATGCTCTCCCAATTAAGCTCAATATAAAAAAAATAGTTGTTAGTGATGCCCGAATAGATTTTATCGATAATATTGTTTATTATTGGAGCGAAGCTCCCATGGATGGACTCGAATGGACTTTGTAACAAAGCGCAGATCTCAGCGAGTTCTCAACCGATTTTAGAAATTTTTGTTTTAAAATGCAAAAATTAAATTTTGCTAGGTCGTGACGAAGAGAAAATTTCGAAAAAACAAAAAAAAAAAAAAAACCCGCTCCGATCTACAAGCTTAGCCGGTGGCTGCCTCTGCATCGACCTAGTATCTAAAATTTGATGTACTGACCAATATACTGTCATCTCGTTTTGTCATAACAAAATTTGACGTGCTTTATAGAGATAGAAATATAGCTCTAGATTTCTACCAAGTAACAAGCGCTCTATTGGTTTCTTTTCTCTTTAGAGCAATAACGTCAACGTCAACTGTCAAGTCAAATGTCAATTAGCTGTCTGTCTGTGAGTGGAAAAATAGCTTGTGTTTATTTCGTCGGGCGTGTTGTTTTTCTTCGAAAAGCTATAAAAAACTGAACGAAAATCACTTATATATATTTATTCATCTAGTAAGTCTTAAGAACAGGGCGTGCCGACACCCCTTGTAGTCGATGTCGTAGTATTTCTCGTAGAAATCTTGAATCAGCTCCTCCACCTGCGGACAAAGATGTCTAATGATATATTACAGACGAAATGTGTTATTTGTGCGGAAATGGCTAACGAGCCATACATAGAGTGCTGCGAGTGCGACGCAAGCTTATGCACGGGCTGCTTCGCGTCTGGACAAGAGACAGATACTCACAAAAATAACCACAAATACGCAGTGAGAAAAAATGACTTTCCGCTTTTTGATAATTGTAATTGGACGTCTAAAGAAGAATGTAAGCTTTTGTCGGCATTATCTACTTATGGGTATGGCAACTGGGAAGAAATTTCGAAAATGGTTCACACTAGGTCAAAACTGGAATGTCAGGAACACTATAAGAAATATTACATAGAGAATGTACAGTATAAGGAGCTAAAATTATTGCCAGAGACCGAACAATCCCTGTTTCCAAAGATTGTGACACCCTATTTGTACAGCATGGATGTGAGCAACAACCCACCTAGGAATAACCAAGGCGATCAGCATTTGGCCGGTTATAATGCATACCGGTCCGAATTCGAACTCAGCTATGACCATAATGCAGAAAGCATATTCAACATAAAGGATTCATATTCCGAGGATGAAGATGACGATGATAATGAATGCATGGACTCACTAAAAATAGCTTTAGTTAATGCTTTAAACACTAGATTAAGAGAAAGACAACGCCGGTACCAAATCATTCAGAATCATGGCCTGATCATGCCCAATAAATTGATATCTTGGGTACAGAAGTTTGACAGGATTCTGACACGCATGAAATCGGAAAGGCTTTTATCGTTCATGCAGTTTATGACAGGAATGCAGTTTGATGCTTTGATGGAGTCACTTAGCTTGGAGGCAGAGCTGATGCAACGGATTTCCAAATTAATAGAGTACCGGAAGAATGGTATTAGGACACTCTATTCTGCGAAGTTATATAAAGAGTTGAAGAAGGAGCATGACTTGACAATGAAGGAGCAGAAGTACAACACAATGGTGATGATGAAGAAGTACGAGAGCCAGTCACCGACAAAGAGCAAACTAATCACGGCAAAAGACTCAACACTGAAAAAGTACAAACGACAGATGACTCCTTTGGAGATAATTGATTTGCCCGGTTTCCATCTCCTGTCAGACTCTGAGAAGATGTTATGCTCTAATCTACGGCTGATTCCAGAGAACTACCTAGAAATCAAGGAACAACTAATTACGGAGAACACTAAGCTCGGTTGCTTGAGATTACTGGATGCTCGACGGATTGTGAAGATTGATGTGAACAAAACCAGGAAGATATATGATTATCTTATTACTGAAGGATTCATTTATAAACCTTTATAAACAAAAACTTTCTTTCATTTACTTTCAGTTTCATCTTTAGTTTTGCATTGATCTGTGGGTCCCACTGCCATGAGTGACTGTGACAGAATTAAACAAATAAAAATCATTTGTGGCCTAATAAGTCGAGCAGTCATGTGATACTGATAAGTCTCTTATTTATTTGTAAATTACTACAAATATAATGCTAATTAAATGAAAGAAATGCTGTAGGTTGATATAAAACAAACACACATTTATTACTAGCTTTTGCCCGCGACTATGTCCGCGTGGAACTTGGAAGCATGGAAGCAAACTCGTACAACACGATAGATATCCACCTAATCACCTTAATTAATAAAAGGGATTATTAAAAGCGCCTAAGCAAATGTAAAAGCAATTGTGCTTTTGGTCTAATCATTACATTTCCTACAGGGTCACCAATGTCATGATAAATTACTTACTCACTTTTCAATCTTTTTAGGTATAATTTCCAGGAGAAAACTATCCTATGTCCTTCCTCGGATCTTAAACTATCTCCATGCCAAATTTCATCAAAATCGATTCAGCGGTTTAAGCGTGAAGAGGTAACAGACAGACAGACTATTAGTATGGATTCTTTCATAAATTATAATTCATATCATAGATTCATTGTCCTTGTAATTCTTTTTATTTGTAGGTATACAACACTAAACATAAAACCAAAACCTAAATCTGTACATAATTATTGAAACAGTGAGTCTTATTATACATTAGGGTGAGGGATTTTTTACAATAAAAGTGTATAAAAAGTGAAATACAATAAAGAAATTACAAAATATTAATATGTTATAAAAACCCGACAAGGGTGCGCCGGGTATGGTGCAAGTCCTAAGCTAGGTGAGGTGGTTAGGGCCGCGGAGAGGCGTTCGCCGTTCACTGAAGCGACTATCGGGACAATGATCGTCGAATCAACATCCCATATGGCGGTTATCTCGTGAGCCAAGACAAAATTTCACTTTTGGAGATGGATTTGTGGGAAATTGTCTCGGAGTTGCAAATTCGTTGAATTTACGTCTCTCAGTAATATGCATGATCGCAGCTTGCCTGCACCGAGCTCTCCCCAACGGCCCGTTCTTGACACAAAAAACCGCAAATGAAGCCGTACCTAATAATAAAAAAAGAAAACATTTGTAGTTTAAAAAACCAAAACATGATGATTGATGCGACGACATACATTCAGTCCAGATAAGAGCTTTATATTTTCTTCGCTGGCTCGACATCGAATTGAGTAATCCAGCACCCGAACATATTATTTTTCGAAAATATGGCTAACTTCGAAACATAATTTCCAAAAGTCCAAGTTATTGTCCCTGGGAAAGCGGATTCCATGGCACTAACATCTATATCATTCCGGTAATAGTGCCCTTTCTTGACTTTGCATCCTTTCAGTGGTACTTGGAATACTTGCAATACAGTTTTAATCACGAGACTAGTGCAGTTCATGTTGTTCACCATCATTACCCACTTGGGGCCTGCGAACGTTTTCTTTCCAAAATGCATATTTGCTCGCTTGTCAAGTGCTGTTATATCCGCGTGCACGGTCAGGTTCACCCTCAACAGGGGATACCCCTGGCTACCCTCGTTCAGTTCCGCATTTAAGTCGTACGGCAACGGCTTGATGTACGGTAGTTCCGGGTCATCACAGTTGTCGATGCTTTTGACCATGTATCTGTATTGCTTACAATAACAGAAGGAAAATAAAATCGGTGCAAATATGAATATGATTAAGGCTTTCATGACGACAGAGTGACGAGATATAGTAGAAACTGATTTTGAATTTGAAACAAGCCACCAACCGGCCAGACTTTCTAGTATATTCTAAACCAAAACCGTTGAAATGTCGTTCTGGTAAATTGCGATGAAATCAACTTCAAGGGTCATTTAACTTGGAAGAATTAAATGACAATTAGGACATTTTTACTATATAGGATGTTTTTTAGTCAAGTATATTAAAAATAATGTCTCATATTCATATATCTTTAAATGAACACAACTAAAAACAAGACGTGTTTTGTCTACTGATTTTTATGACGTTATAATATAAGCCAGTATCTACATAGTTTAGCTTCGTTATTGAAACAGATCGTTATTGACATTTCATAAAGAGTTGCTGATTTGAGCTGTAAATAGATATTATATCAACTGGCTACAAACGGCATACGGTAATTGAGTATCGCGTGTTTAGAGATTTCAACGATAAAATATATTTTTATTTAGTCATTGAAACCACTAAACACGCATTCAAAAATACACGGAATCAAATAAACTACCACAAATTTTTGAACATTAGACTATTTTTCAATGCACAAAAACTAAAAAGAAGACTACTGATGTTTATGACGTCACAAGCCAAGTATCGTTTTTAGGGTTCCGTACCCAGAGGGTAAAAACGGGACCCTATTACTGAGACTTCGCTGTCCGTCCGTCCGTCCGTCTGTCACCAGGCTGTATCTCAACAACGGTGATAGCTAGACAGTTGAAATTTTCACAGATGATGTATTTCTATTGCCGCTATAACAACAAATACTAAAAATAAAATAAAATAAATATTTAAGGGGGGCTCCCATACAACAAACTTGTTATAGATTATATGTATGTATATTAGGTACGGAACCCTTCATGCGCGAGTCGGGCTCGCACTTGCCCAATTTTTGACATTTCATAAAGAGTTGCTGATTTGAGCAGTCATCAAGTATCGTACCCACCTAGTATCGGAACTTTATGTTTATCTAAATAAAATACTTTCTATTTAATGGCTATTTCTGAAAATACACATTGCTCTGATTTTATGGCTTTTTTTAAATGCCCAAATATGAAAAGCAAGGAGGCCAAGTGAGATCGTAGTGTAGTGACGTTGTAACACTACCTTTTTTGAAATTTCGTGCAGTCGGATTGATCTGCTAGTGACGTATCCTATTATGACGTATAATATATTAATCTAAAGAATTGGATGCTAAATAGTTCACTCACTTTTTCTATATTTGGATTTACCTAACCATTATTACAAATGCCATGACTAGGTACAATAGTGTAAACAGTATTGTTGAATACCTTGTAATCAGTTCGGTATCTAAAGATACTATAGTGTCTTTGAAAAGTTATTTTGACCCCTAGAATGATCCTTCAAAGTTGGTAGAAACAATACCATGTATGGGATATGGGAAATGCTGTAGATACATTTAAAACAAACAGGAATTTAATATTCTTTGACAAATTATAACATAAATTCATTGTCCTTCTAATTCATATTTGGACGAAAACCTTTTTATTATTTTGTATACAACAATAAAAACATAAAACCAAAACCTACATAGTGCATAAATATTGAAGCAGTGAGTAAATGTCTTACAAACTATTTATACATTATAAGAACCCGCCTAGGGTGCGCTGGGTATGGGGCAAGTCCTAAGCTAGGTAATGGTGGTAAGGGCCGCGGACAGGACTGACGATGCGCGCGTGAATCTGACCCTTGATCCCGCCATCTAGCGGGAGTCTCTTGAAGCGTTTGTCGAGACTCATCGCTATAAGATAAGACCGTTCGCCGAAGCGACTATCGGGACAATGATCGTGGAATCAACATCCCATATGGCGGTCGTCTCGTGAGCCAAATCAAAATTTCACCTTTGGAGATAGATTTGTGGGAAATTGTCTCGGAGTTGCAAATTCGTTGAATTTACGTCTCTCAGTAATACGCATGATCGCAGCTTGCCTGCACCGAGCTCTCCCCAACGGCCCGTTCTCGAAACAAAAAACCGCAAGTGAAGCCGTACCTAATAATAATAATAATAAAAAAAAAAACATTTGTAGTTTAAAAACCAAAACAGGATGATTGATGCGAGTTTTATATTTTCTTCGCTGGCACGACATCGAATTGAGTAATCCAGCACCCGAACATATTATTTTTCGAAAATAAGGCTAACTTCGAAACATAATTTCCAAAAGTCACTGCCCCTGGGAAAGCGGATTCCATGGCACCCGCATCTATATCATTCTTGTAAAAGTGCCCTTTCTTAATTTTGCATCCTTTCAGTGGTACTTGGAATACTTGCAATACAGTTTTAATCACTAGATTCGTGCAGTTCATGTTGTTCACCATCATTACCCACTTGGGGCCTGCGGACGTTTTCTTTCCAAAATGCATATTTGCTCGCTTGTCAAGTCCTGTTATATCCGCGTGCACGGTCAGGTTCACCCTCAACAGGGGATACCCCTGGCTACCCTCGTACAGTTCCAAATTTAAGTCGTACGGCAGCGGTTTGATGTACGGTAGTTCCGGGTCATCACAGGTGTCGATGCTTTTGACCATGTATCTGTATCGCTTACAATAACAGAAGGAAAATAAAATCGGTAATATGAATATGATTAAGGCTTTCATGACGACAGAGTCACGAGATATAGTAGAAACTGATTTTGAATTTGAAACAAGCCACCAACCGGCCAGTCTTTCTAGTATATTCTAAACCTAAACAATTTGAAATGCCGCTCTGGTAAATTGCGATGAAATCAACTTCAAGGGTCATTTAACTTGGAAAAATTAAATGACAATTAGGACATTTTTAATATATGGGATGTTTTTTTAGTCAAGAATGTTAAAAATAAGGTCTCATATTCATATCTTTAAATAAACAAAACTAAAAACAAGACGTGTTTTGTCTACTGATTTTATGACGTCATAAGCCAGTATCTACATAGTTTAGCTTCGTTATTGAAACAGATCGTTACTGACATTTCATAAAGAGTTGCTGATTTGAGCTGTAAATAGATATTATATCAACTGGCTACAAACGGCATACGGTAATTGAGAATAACGCGTGTTTAGTGATTTCAACGATAAAATATATTTTTATTTAATCATTGAAACCACTAAACACGCATTCAAAAATACACGGAATCAAATAAACTACCACACATTTTTGAACATTAGACTATTTTTCATTGCACAAAAACTAAAAAGAAGACTCAGTAGTATAAACATCAGTATGTTTATGACGTCACAAGCCAAGTATCCTTTTTGATTTGAGCAGTCATCAAGTATCGTACCTACCTATTATCGGAACTTTAAGTTTATCTAAATAAAATACTTTCTATTTAATGGCTATTTCTGAAAATACACATTGCTCTGATTTTATCGCTATTTTTAAATGCCCAAATATGAATAGCAACGAGGCCAAGTGAGATCGTAGCGTAGTAACGTCATAACACTACCTTTTTTGACAGTTTTGATTTGACAGTTCATAAAAAGGAGCTGAAATCTGCTAGTGACGTACCCTATTATGACGTATAATATTATATTAATCTAAAGAATTGGATGCTAAATAGTTCACTCACTTTTCCTATATTTGGATTTACCTACCCGTTATTACAAATGCCATGACTAGTAATTCAATAAAATTAGCTGAAAATTTGGCAAAAATAAAGGACAAGTTTTATCAATCAGGATATGTAGGTTATAGAGCCAAGTTTAATTTTATCTACTCTCCCCCCCTCTCAGGGGTGAGCGTCACCCCCCTGCGCCCTCGAATGTGTCCCGGAGGGTTACCTATCTGAAACACTAAAAACGTTAGTCCGAATTTCATTTCGACAAAAACTATTCGACAAATATCATTTCAACTTTTTTTCATTTGTCCGAAAATTCAATTCGATAATTTACGATTGGGCATTAATTGTTTAGGATTTTTATTCACTCGACTAATGACACGTTTCCCTAAATCTCATTTATCCTTAACATCAGTTTTCCGATGTAACGTTTCGGTTTATTATCTACTCGACTTTTTTTGTATGACTTTGATTTCATTTGTCCGATGTAACGATTCGGTTTATTAACTACTCGACTTTTTTTGTATGACTTTTTTTTGTATGAAGCCGCGCTCGCTCGGCTCGCGGGCTGTTGTGGTCGTAGTTCTAACCTAACCTAACCCAACCAGGTCGGTTTTGGCGGTTTGTCGGCTGTTGCCGCAGCACGGTAGCTTCGCTCGCTCGGCTCGTGTGCTGTTGTGGCCACAGTTCTAACCTAACCCAACCAGGTTGGTTTTGGCGGTTTGTCGGCTGTTGCCGCAGCACGATAGCTTCGCTCGCTCGGCTCGCGGGCTGTTGTGGTCACAGTTCTAACCTAACCTAACCCAACCAGGTCGGTTTTGGCGGTTTGTCGGCTGCTGCCGCAGCACGGTAGCTTCGCTCGCTCGGCTCGTGCGCTGTTGTGGTCACAGTTCTAACCTAACCTAACCCAACCAGGTCGGTTTTGGCGGTTTGTCGGCTGCTGCCGCAGCACGGTAGCTTCGCTCGCTCGGCTCGCGGGCTGTTGTGGTCACAGTTCTAACCTAACCTAACCCAACCAGGTCGGTTTTGGCGGTAGTCGGCTGTTGCCGCAGCACGATAGCTTCGCTCGCTCGGCTCGCGGGCTGTTGTGGTCACAGTTCTAACCTAACCTAACCCAACCAGGTCGGTTTTGGCGGTTTGTCGGCTGCTGCCGCAGCACGGTAGCTTCGCTCGTTCGGCTCGCAGGCTGTTGTTGTGGTCGGTTCTTATGTAATGCGAAAAATATCATTGAGTAAATGAAAAAATGGGCATTAAACAAAAGACGTCTCAATTCAGATGGCAAGTGAATGGGGCGGGAAAAGTTGGTGAACTGAAAATTTGGCTAAATGAAAAAATGGGTATTAAACAAAAGACGTCTCAATTCAGATGGCAAGTGAATGGGGCGGGAAAAGTTAAAAGGTGAACTGAAAATTTGTTCAAATGTATGCAGTGCCAAAAGTATCATTTGGTAAATGAAAAATGGGCTACGAAAAAAAATACGTAACAACTCATAGGGCAAGTGAATGTGACGGGAAAAGTTTTTCGGACAAACGATACTTCTACTAAATGTAAAATGGTGAAAAGAAAAATGTACGAATCCTGTCATCGAACAAACGATAATAATTCGAATAGTTTTCGGGCAAATTAAATTCGGTCAATGGTTTTTAGTGTTTGAGATAGGTTACCGTCCCGGAGCGCGGTATTTTCCACTTTAAAAGAAAACCGTGTACGATACATACAAAGTGTATCAGAACGAAATAATCCCGAATAAATTTACTATAAACCTTTCATACATACAAAAGCGATATCACTTATAGAATCAGCGCAATCTGTTATCAAATATTAACGTTTTTAATTCAAATTCAAATTCAAACTCTTTATTTCGGACTTGAATCCATATATTTGTTAGTAACTATTAGGGCATATAGGAAAACACTAGTTTTAAACACTTTTAACACGGTTTATTAAATATCAAAAAGGAAAACAGAGCTACGGGTAACAATGCGATGCGAGTGACATTGACAGTAGTATTAAACATTTTTTACGGTTTGCGACTCCTTAGATAATGCACATTCGATATTCGTACGCTTAGACACTACTCACCGGTCTTCGTACATCTCAACACCTCCCCTCGAAGACGTGAGCTAGTCTGGTTGATTTATATACTTATCATTCCGAGATTACGCAAGCATTCATGATGTTTCATGGCACTCAAACCTTTTGTTAGTACATCTGCTGGCATTCTCTCTGTACACAAATACTTCAGGCATATAACACCTTTTTCGCACATATCTCGAATAAAGTGGTGTCTAACGTCGATGTGTTTGGTCCGGGAGTGATAATTTCTGGTGTGAGCGAGCTTTAAGGCCCCTTGGTTATCATTAAACAATGTCACAACCTCGCATTTGATCCCTACGTTTCTCAACATTTCCACTAAATACATAGCTTCCTTAGTTGCTTCGGAAAGTGCCATATATTCGGCTTCGGTACTGGAGAGAGCAATTGTTCTCTGTTTTCGCGCTTCCCAACTTACCGGAGCGCCGGCCAAAATAAATGCGAACCCGGAGTATGACCTACGGTCTATAGCATTCGTACCCCAGTCAGCATCAGCCACACCGAATAATGGTAAATTAGTCTTCTCATACATTAATCCATAATCAGATGTACCTTTAAGGTATCTTAGCACTCGCTTAGCTGCCTTCCAATGCTGAACATCATAGTTAGTATTAAATTGGCTTAAATAGTTGACGGTATAAGCAATGTCAGGCCTTGTGGAGACAGATAAGTACATTAACGTACCAATTAGACTTTGATAAGGGAATTGTTTCATAACGTCAATATTAACTTTTCAGGTTTTTCTAATTTTACTTGACCATCCATCGGAGTTGACACAGGCTTACACTCACTCATTCCATATTGATCCAATATTTTTTCTAAATATAATTTTTGACTCAAGTATACCCTGTTTTCATCATCTCGATTAAATTCAATGCCTAAACAAGTACTAATATTTCCTAGGTCCTTCATGTCAAACACATCTGCTAGTTGCATTTTTACATCCTTCAGCCAGTCATGATCATTTGTTGCTAATATAATATCATCTACATACACAGCAATCAACATTATCTGCTCTCCTCTTTGCGAAACAAACAAACATGGATCTTGAGGCATTGCTTCAAAACCTATATACTTCAACTGACTTACCAATTCCTTGTGCCACTGCAAACCTGACTGACGCAATCCATACAATGCCTTCTTTAACAAACACACTGCATTATCACACTCATTCATCTGTTTCTTCCATAACTTAGCTATATCTATAATTTTCTTATCTTCAACAATTTTTCCACTTGTTCCAATCTTCCTCTTTGTAAGTATTTTATCCAATACACAGTGAATTTCTTCGGGTATTTCCATATAGACTTCTTCATCTAATGATCCATTTAAGTATGCGGTTACCACGTCCATTTGATGGATCTCTAGGCCAAGTTCTGCTGATAATGCTGCTATTAATCTTATAGAAGATGATCTTACAACTGGAGATGATGTCTGATGAAAGTCCTCCCCTGGCCGTTGCGAGCAGCCTTTAGCAACAAGCCGAACTTTCTTCCCGGTAGTTTTAGTGGTAAATACCAATCTATTGCCAATCACTTTTCTATCATGTGGTCGTGGCACTATAGTCCAAGTTTCATTCTTTATTTGTGCTAGGTATTCATCTTCTAGCGCATTTCTCCATCCTGCTGCGTCGTCTGTCATTTCAGCCTCTTGCCAAGACATTGGCTGAACTGTTGCTATTCCCGCGGACATTTGTATTTTTGGGTCTTCTTCTTCTTCTGTTCCATCTTCTGTGATTTCCTTGTCATGGTCGGTTTGGGGTCTTCTTATCGTACGTATAAGTCTCGATCTCCCTTTCCCCCTTTTTGCAGGTTCTATCAGTCTTTCCCATGACACAGTCGAGCTCCTTTTTCTGGATAAGATTATTTTATTATTACCTTCAATTTCGACATCTTCACATACATTATCAAGCGATTTTCTCACTCTAGACCTATCTCTTTTTCCTCTGATGACTGGTCTGTGCTCATGTTGTTCTTCGCATATTCGGAATCAGCGAATTTTTCTGCGTCGACTGGTCTGGGTCCCATGGCTCTACGACGCTTAGAAAAAACTGGACTACGTTGCAAAACGAATGTATTTTTTTGACGATGCACACATCTAATTGCTGTAAACACCCAAATAGTAGCAATTTTCTAAACGAGTACATTTACGCTAATTTTGTTCTTTCATAAATCAAAGGGTGTGCCGGTTACAGCGTTGCCGAAATTTTGTTCCGTGGCGGTTGCAGCATTTATGCATGTAGTGAAAAAATTACGAACCAAGCTTACTGCAATTATCCTAAAATAAATTATCTATGATTGACGCTTACTACATTTCATTCGAAAATGAATTAACAGCAAGCTACAGTAACGACATTTGAAACAGAACGTGAAGTGGGTAGTGCTTGAAGATACAGCAATAAAAATGTGCGCTCGCGGCGATGTGGCTTGTGAATACGGCCTGTGATTTAGTCTATCGGCGATCGCCGGAGCGAGTGGGTGTGCGTAGTCTGTGTTCATGCCTTTTTTTGGATGTAAAATATGTTGCGGGTTTAATGGGAAATATGAATATTGGGATAAAACATAACTAGCATATTTATTTGCTTTATTAATATTGAAAGGACAGCAAAAATGTTTTTATTACATTTTGTTGGAAGAAAATAACGATGTTGGGGCGCGGGACGCGGCAGCTTTGAGAGTTCCGTGCCTCAATCTCCAAAAACTAAACTTAAATAGGATCACTTTTGTGCCTGTCTATCTATTTGTCGAGACCTTTTTCTGAGGAACGCGTGGAGGTATAAAGCTGGAATTAACATCAAATATCATCAAAGGTCTGCTTATCTTCAGCTTAAAGGCAATCAAAAGGTACGAGCAAACACTCGCATGATGATTAAAAAAAAATGAAAAAAATATTTCCTTTTTTTCGGTTTTCTTCTCGACAGCGGCCTCCTCTTGTGAAATGCCGATAAATTCAGATTCAGACATGTAAAGTGGCCTACTTACAGAATAGGTATACATTTCAATTTTGATTTCGATTTAAAATAATGATTTTTTAATAAGTATAATATGTATATATCTACTAATTATAAAAACGGTATAAACTCACGTAAAAATTGTCAGGAACGGCCCGACATGTTTCGAACTCATTTGGAGCTCTTCATCAGGGGTAGCTGTATATATCTAGTTTACGGTTGTAATCGCTAGAAGAAAGTTTTGCGTCTATCTACTACGTTTCACTACAACCATTAAGAGTTAATTGGTCTAACCCCAAAAAAGCTGACTCAAGCCGGATCAAACTAGTTTGGGGTGTCACGTCCGCATCTTTATTGTCCAAGGGCTAGAATCAGATAAGCACTAAATTTGTTGAGCTGCGGTAGATAAACAACTGTACAGTATTTCAAATTTACCGGTTAACTGGTGCCTGATTCGATTAATATTTTCACAATAACCATACGCATGGCATAAATGAATAAAAAAATATACATATATCATTCTTGACATAGTGCCCTTTCTTGACTTTGCATCCTTTCAGTGGTACTTGGAATACTTGCAATACAGTTTTAATCACTAGATTCGTGCAGTTCATGTTGTTCACCACCATTACCCACTTGGGGCCTGCGGACGTTTTCTTTCCAAAAATGCATATTTGCTCGCTTGTCAAGTGCTGTTATATCCGCGTGCACGGTCAGGTTCACCCTCAACAGGGGATACCCCTGTCTACCCTCGGCCTCGTACAGTTCCATATTTAAGTCGTACGGCAACGGCTTGATGTACGGTAGTTCCGGGTCATCACAGTTGTCGATGCTTTTGACCATGTATCTGTATTGCTTACAATAACAGAAGGAAAATAAAATGGGTGCAAATATGAATATGATTAAGGCTTTCATGACGACAGAGTGACGAGATATAGTAGAAACTGATTTTGAATTTGAAACAAGCCACCAACCGGCCAGTCTTTCTAGTATATTCTAAACCTAAACCGTTGAAATGTCGTTCTGGTAAATTGCGATGAATTCAACTTCAAGGGTCATTTATCTTGGAAAAATTAAATGACAATTAGGACATTTTTAATATATGGGATGTTTTTTTAGTCAAGAATATTAAAAATAATGTCTCATATTCATATCTTTAAATAAACAAAACTAAAAACGAGACGTGTTTTGTCTACTGATTTTATGACGTCATAAGCCAGTATCTACATAGTTTAGCTTCGTTATTGAAACAGATCGTTATTGACATTTCATAAAGAGTTGCTGATTTGAGCTGTAAATAGATATTATATCAACTGGCTACAAACGGCATACGGTAATTGAGTATAACGCGTGTTTAGTGATTTCAGCGATAAAATATATTTTTATTTAATCGTTGAAACCACTAAACACGCATTCAAAAATACACGGAATCAAATAAACTACCACAAATTTTTGAACATTAGACTATTTTTCATTGCACAAAAACTAAAAAGAAGACTACTGATGTTTATGACGTAAGATAGATAAGATAAGATCAGAATCATTTAATCAATTGGGATTCACTGGAACCACTTTTGCATCGTCATTGAATACATAGCTATTACATTCATTGGTACAATAGTAATAACATTAACACAAAATTATAATAGGTACACAAGATTTCTAAACATTTGCAATATTTCCGCAGTAATGCTTCGTCAAAAGTAAACTAGGTGATAAATTACATGAAAAATTATGATAATTAAAATTACTTTAACCTTTATAATTACAAAAAAGAAAAAAAAAATACTTTACCCGCGTCAAAAGCAAATACATAATTATGTCAAAATATACACCTTAAATTAACAATTCATTTAATACGATTTCATTTGAATACTTACCAAATTCATTCATAAACTTAGATGTGCAAGGAAGAAATATTACTAGGTACATAAATCTTCCTGCAGCAACCGTGTCAAATCTTATAAATAAATAAAAAGTAAATGAAAAATTTAAGTACTTATTTACATTTAAACAAATACAAATGTTAAAATAATATTACGGTCAGAGTGAAGAGATTGATCAGTGAATGTGACCTGGCAACACTGCAGCAGGTGTCAAAGACTAAAAGCATTCATTGACTCGTCCGGTACTTGCACAATATTAAACGATAGACTGCCGTTTGCCATAAAAGTCAATGTGATATTCAATTAGATTAATAAAATTACTCAACACAAGATATAGGAGTTAATATGAAACTTAACTGTTTGAAACGGAGGTTTGTTAAAAAAAACATCATCATGGAAACATACATCGGGCACTGTTTCATACAATAAAGAAAACCGTTGAAGGTTTAAACACCCTCAACCGAAAGACGCTTTGCAGGGGTAAGTACGCAACTTTCACTTTTCTTATTACAGTGTAGTTATTCAAAATAACAATTAAAACGAATTTTTACATAAGTATTGTTTCTGTGCTACAGATGTTTCATTCACGACTAAAATACTACGAGGAAACAGAAGAATAACGAGTGGGCAAGCCTTGAAGGAGAGAAGATAAAACAAACACACACACACACACACACACACACTTACGTCGGCAAAGGAAGGCCAAGCGTTTCTATCATTCAAGTATATTCTTCGACACTATAGTAGGCCTTTTGCAATAGACTGTTTTTTAGGTATTTTTTTAAACCAGGTAGGGGCAGTTCTAATACTTCTTTGGGTAATTTATTATAAAAATGTACTGACAATACCTAAGTTCCTGTTGACCTTATTCCTAATTATTGCCTTATTTGACTTTGTTATTTTCAGTGTTATTTTTATCGTGTTAATTCTTGTATTTTGACAATCCATTTATGAGCTACTTTGACATTTCTATCTGTTTGTTTAAAATTGTGACATGTAATTATTTAATCTGTTTTATTATTAATTCCGCTGTTTTTACTATCAATTTCATCACATTTTATCGGTTAATATTAATATATGACGATCATAGTATAAGTGCATGTAAAATGACTTCGTGTAATTTATATTGACATTTTATATTATGAAATAAATAAATCTAATCTAAATCTAATCTAATCTATGCATTGGCCCAGAAAAGATTTATGCACTTTCCGGACGCGAAACTTGGTGACTGCTATTTAATGATTGTGTCTAGCGCTGTTCATTTTTTGGAAAGTGTCAATGTTTTTTAAAGCATAAATAATATTATCATAAATGTATTGTGATGCCAATGTTAAAATATTGATTTTTTTGAAGTGTTCTCTAAGTGACACACGTGAACCCATATTATATATAAATCGTACCGCTCTTTTCTGTAAGACGAATATCGTTTGCACGTCTGCAGCTTTACCCCACAGCAAAATGCCATACGACATAACGCTATGAAAGTAGCTGAAGTAAACTAGTCGAGCTGTTTCTACATTGGTTAGTTGCCTGATCTTTCTAACGGCGTAAGCTGCAGAGCTCAATCTGTTTGCTAACACAGATATGTGCGGGCTCCACTGTAGGTTTTTATCAATAGTCAAGCCCAGAAAGAGTGTGCTATCAATATATTCTAGACTTTCATTATTTACGTATATGCTAAAACTAGCCGATTTTACATTTGGCAATGTGAATTTAATACATTTAGTTTTTCTAGAGTTCAGTAACAGATTGTTGATTGTAAACCAATCCTCTATTTTAGCCATAGTTTCATTTATCTTGTCATAATTTTCGGACTTGCGGTCTACTTTAAAGATTATAGAAGTGTCATCCGCAAATAATACCATGTGGCAATCATCCTTTACAACACTTGGCAAGTCATCGATATAGGCAAGGAAAAGGAATGGACCTAAGATGGATCCCTGCGGTACCCCTAGTTTAATAGCTGCTCCATCAGATCGAGAGAGATCGTTCCTAAAGAAGCGCAGCTCTGCGTTCGCTTCGTCGAGCTCCGCCTGCAGGTGGGCGATGCGCTCCAGGGCCACCTCGTGGGTAGAGGCACATTGGTTGAATGACTCTACTAATGTTTTTAGGTGGTCACGTTCATCCTGGCAAAATGTATATTTGTTGTCCAACTCCACTAAATCATTTTTGAATTCAACGTTTTTCTTCAATATTTTATTGAATTCTTCCTCATTGTCCTCTCTTTCTTTTAACAGCTGCTCGCATTCAATCCTTGAGGCCTTCAATTCATTTAAGGCCTCTTTTAATTGAGCCTCCAGTTGGCGAACAGTAAGTTTCCGGTTTGTTGAAGACATTTTTTATTTTTTTTTTATTTCGTCCTTATTCGTCCTTAAATAAGCGGTTAAGGACGAGCGAAATCAAAGTTTTTAATTTACATTAACAAAAAAACAAAAAAAAAAGCAAAAAGATTGTTCATTATTTTGTCTGTCTAGGTTTCGAACTCCCGACCAATGCACTTCGCCTCGTTTGGTTAACGACGTCTCTTTGACCACTTAGCTACGGTTACTCGTGACATTTGCGTAGAAACGTTTATATATATTAGTCTGTGTAAGAGTCCAACAATTTTTAGATTCACCGGCAATATGACAATTTATAACTTGAGTATTAATTTTGTAAATATCACTAAATCACTGTTATAAAATTGTTAAGTACAATAACACAATGATGATTTGGTGAATTTTTAACACTTTGCATTTAGTAATAGGCACTTTTAAGCTGGTTTAGTTGGAATTATTTTTTTAGTTCAATGTTTTGTTTTTGTCACTTTTTACACATTTCACTACATTGTTACTGTTGTCCACAATTGCATATGAATTTTCCCTAATATAGCTTAGGAAAATCACATGAATATAAGTTTTAAATTACGTAGAATTTTTATTTCTAATTAAAAGTACTAGCTTAATGTTTACGTCTTGGCAGCGCCATCTACCCTCCCCCAAGTCGTCACAAGCCAAGTGTCGTTTTTGACATTTCATAAGAGTTGCTGATTTGAGCAGTCATCAAGAATCGTACCTACCTATTATCGGAACTTTATGTTTATCTAAATAAAATACTTTCTATTTAAGGGGCTCCCTACAGAATTCAGCCGATTTGATGATTTTTACATCGTATCTAGTTTGTGGATTATAGAGTTATAATGTCCTATTTAATATACAGGGTGTCCCTAAAACCAACGCCGAAATGAAAAGGGGTGATAGAACAGCTCATAAGCAACCATATTAAGTTAATTTGACCTTAATAAAAAGTTCATGGTTTTCGAGATATTTGCATTTAAAAAAAACTCGTGACTTTTGATGCCCTGCGTCAGTATGTCGATTGCCACCACTGCAAATTTAGGTATTTTTCAAATCTGTTTTTTGCAGGATGTTACTAAAAACATATCCTATCGAATGTAATTTCAATTTATTACATATCATGATGCTTTGTCGGTAAAAAAAATAAAAAAAAACGAATTATAGCAATTTATTAAAACTAGCCAGCGGTTTTGATCGAGTTTCATTTAAAAAAAGTATTGTAAACTAATATGGCACGCAACATAAAAAGATAGTAAATTTATTGTAGTTTTCAAAAAGGTACAGCATTTTCTAATTTACGCAGCAGTTTACGAGATATTGATATTTTACACCAAAAGGAGCTCATACTGCAGTTATTCCATAGTATGGTACCAGAGCCCCTACTAGGCTCAGAGTTTGAATTGTGACCAAAAAATCGATTTAAAGAATACTTTATTTAGAATAGGAACACAATTCAATTTTAGAATAAAAAAAATGAAATGTTCATAGCGAACCTGGCAAATAACGTAAAAAGATAGCAAATTTAGAGTTGTTTTTAAAATGGTATTGAAGTGACTTAATTATTTAGCGGTTTATAAGATAATGCAAAAATAATACTGGTTGCCATTTTTATCTGTTAAGTGAATAAAAAAAGTAAAAACATTAAAAAAATACGATACCTGTTTTATGTAACTAAATTAAATGTTCAAATTGTCCGCCATTGACTTGAATACAAGCTCGGCATCTCCTTAAAAATACTCGACTGATGTGACGTGCACTTCTTGTTACGTCGTTTTGGGCCTCTGCGTAAATGCGTTGTCTCAGCTCCGCTATACTGTTAATCGGTTCATTGTAAACTTTTTCTTTAAAACCCCAGTAATAGAAATCCAGAGGATTTAGGTCTGGAGATCGAGGAGGCCACAAAATGGGACCCAGACGGCCGATCCATTTCTGTGGATTAGTTTGGTTTAAATGTAGTCGCACTTCGCGTGCATAATGTGCTGGACAGCCATCATTCTGCAGCCACATTGACCTCCGCGTAGCTAAAGGTACGTCGTCGAGAAGATTTGGCAACTCATTCTCTAAGAAATGCAGATAACTTGGACCATTCAGCGTTTCTGGTAATTCAAATGGGCCAATTATTTTCCCATCTAATATTCCAGTCCAGAGGTTCACTTTAAATTGGTACTGCGACCGATCTTCCCTCATTAAATGAGGATTTTCTAATGCATAACTGTGTAAATTGTGCATGTTCATAAATCCATCTCTCTTAAAATTGCTTTCATCAGACCATAAAACCATATTTATGAAATTGGGATCCTCTCTGTGTTTTTGCAGCATTGTCTGGCAAAACTGAACACGAAGTGGGTTATCACGGGGCAGCAACGCTTGAACACGTTGTATGTGGTATGGATGATATCCATATCGACGTAATATTCTATTGGCAACAGATTTTGATATCCCTAAATTACGTTCAATGTTCCGTGTCGAAGTGGATGGGTCGTTTTGAATCTCTTGTAAAACATCTTCATCGTAATCTCCTCTAGGTCTTCCCAATCCACCACGATTGCCAGGCAAAACGCCTTGTGAGTATGCGAGATGAACATTTCGAAATACTCGATGGTCCGGATGCCTTAAATTTGGATATCTTTCCCGATAGAGTCTAGCTGCAGCACAAGAGTTACCCTGACATTCCCCATAGACAAAATGCATGTTGGCATATTCTTGAGGAGTATAATTCTCTGGCATATTTGTAACAAACGCACTACAATTAATCTTAACAGAGCCAAAGTAAATCGAAGTTAAAATCAATAGGCAGAACTCGAGTCCAAGATGCACAAAGCAAAGTTAAATTGTACCAAAAATCCAAATCACAAGGCAAACACGAGTTCTATTGGTAAATCAAGTCTATTTAAGAAAATAAGAAACCAAACTAAATAACATCAAACGAATTGACGAAGTGTCCTAAAATTACTAAAATACTCTTTAATCAGAAAGCCGACTTGAATTCGAATTTCAAATTGTGTTCCAATTTCAAATTGTGTATTCTTTGAATCTATTTTTTCATTTTTGTTCGAAATTCAAACTCTGAGCCTAGTAGGGGCTCTGGTTCCATACTATGTAATAACTGCAGTATGAGCTCCTGTTAGTGTAAAATATCAATATCTCGTAAACTGCTGCGTAAATTAGAAAATGCTGTACCTTTTTGAAAACTACAATAAATTTACTATCTTTTTATGTTGTGTGCCATGTTAGTTTACAATACTTTTTTTTAATGAAACTCGATCAAAACCGCTGGCTAAATTTAATAAATTGCTATAATTCGTTTTTTTTTTATTATTTTTACCGACAAAGCATCATGATATGTAATAAATTGAAATTACATTCGATAGGATATGTTTTTAGTAACATCCTGCAAAAAACAGATTTAAAAAATACCTAAATTTGCAGTGGTGGCAATCGACATACTGACGCAGGGCATCAAAAGTCACGAGTTTTTTTTAAATGCAAATATCTCGAAAACCATGAACTTTTTATTAAGGTCAAATTAACTTAATATGGTTGCTTATGAGCTGTTCTATCACCCCTCTTCATTTCGGCGTTGGTTTTAGGGACACCCTGTATATTGTAGTATGGTCTATGCTTAACACTTTGTACTGACCCGAATTTTGATTTAACGACTGTGTATTTTATAATAAAATATTCGGTAAAGAACCAAAAATACACTAATCTCGTTTCTACTTTTATCCCCGGTGTATATGTAGAAAATATCTTACATTTTATTGTTCTAAACCATATTCCACAAAATTTGTTGTGAAGCTTTTTCTATTTTTCTCAATACTTTTCGAGAAAAACGCAAAAAACCGTTTCCACAACTTTTTCCCCGAAAAATCGTAAACTGTGACGGCCTGTATCTCAAAGTCAGTAACATGTGAAAGGTACTTAATACGGTATTTTGTTGTGGAAAAACTTTGTTATTATGATTAGCTATTTATAATATGGGAAAATCTATCGCAACAGATCGAAGGTTATTGAGAGCGGGGAGCCCCTTAATGGCTATTTCTGAAAAATACACATTGCTCTGACTTTATCGCTATTTTGAAATGCCCAAATATTAAAAACAAGGAGGCCAAGTGATCGTAGTGTAGTGACGTTGTAACACTACCTTTTTTGCTGAGATCTGCTAGTGACGTACCCTATTATGAAGAATAATATAAGTAATCCAAAGGATTGGATGCTAAATAGTTCTCTCACTTTTTCTATATTTGGATTTAGCTACCCACTATTACAAATGCCACGACTAGGTACAATAGTGTAAACAGTATTGTTGAATACCTTGTAATCAGATCGGTATCTAAAGATACTAGTGTATTTGAAAAGTTATTTTGACCTCTAGAATGATCCTTCAAAGTTGGTAAAAACAATACCATGTATGGGATATGGGAAATGCTGTAGATACATTTAAAACAAACAGAAATTTAATATTCTTTGATGAATCATAACATAAATTCATTGTCGTTCTAATTTATATTTGGACGAAAACCTTTTTCTTATTTTGTATACAACAATAAAAACATAAAACCAAAACCTACATAGTGCATAAATATTGAAGCAGTGAGTAAATGTCTTACAAACTATTTATACATTATAAGAACCCGCCTAGGGTGCGCTGGGTATGGGGCAAGTCCTAAACTAGGTAATGGTGGTAAGGGCCGCGGAGAGGACTGACGATGCGCGCGTGAATCTGACCCTTGATCCCGCCATCTAGCGGGAGTCTCTTGAAGCGTTTGTCGAGACTCTTCGCTATAAGACCGTTCGCCGAAGCAACTATCGGGACAATGATCGTGGAATCAACATCCCATATGGCGGTCATCTCGTGAGCCAAGTCAAAATTTCACCTTTGGAGATAGATTTGAGGGAAATTGTTTCGGAAAGTTGCAAATTCGTTGAATTTACGACTCTCAGTAATATGCATGATCGCAGCTTGCCTTCACCGAGCTCCCCCCTCCCCCCAACGGCCCGTTCTCGACACAAAAAAACCACAAATGAAGCCGTAATTTAAAAAAATGATGTAATTTCTAATTAAAAAAATCCAATACATGACGATTGATGCGATGACATACATTCAGTCCAGATAATGGCTTTGTATTTTCTTCGCAGGCTCGACGTCGTATTGAACAAGCCAGCACCCGAACATATTATTTTTAGAAAATATGGCTAACTTCGAAACATAATTTCCAAAAGTCACAGCTAATGCTGTCCCTGGGAAAGCCGATTCCATGGCACCCATATCTATATCATTCTTGACATAGTGCCCTTTCTTGATTTTGCACCCTTTTAGTGGTACTTGGAATACAGTTTTAAGCGCTAGATTCGTGCAGTTCATGTTGTTCACCATCATCGTCCACTTAAGGCCTGTGGACGTTTTCTTTCCAAAATGAATATTTGCTCGCTTGTCAAGTGCTGTTATATCTGCGTGCACGGTCAGGTTCACTCTCACCAGGGTATACCCCTGTCTACCCTTGTACAGTTCCACATCTAAGTCGTACGGCAATGGCTTGATGTACGGTAGTTCCGGGTCAACACAGCTGTCGATACTTTTGACCATGTATCTGTATTGCTTACAATAACAGTAGAAAAACAATATTGGCGCAAATATGAATATGATTAAGGCTTTCATGACGTTAGAAACAAGCCACCAACCGGCCAGTCCTTCTAGTATATTCTAAACCAAAGCCGTTTAAATGTCGTTCTGGTAAATTGGAATGAAAACAACTTCAAGGGTCATTTAACGCGGAAAAATTAAATGACAATTATGTAGAGCATTTTTATTATACGGGATGTTTTTTTTAGTCAAGTATATTAAAAATAATGTCTCATATTCATATCTTAAAATGAACAAAACTAAAAAGAAGACGTGTTTTGTCTATTGATGTTTATGACGTCATAAGCCAGTATCTACATAGAAGCTTCATACTAACAGATCGTTATTGACATTTCATAAAGTTGCTGATTTGAGCAGTCATCAAATACCGTACCTATTATCGGAACTTTGTTTAGCTAAATAAAATATGTGTGTATGTGTCGTTTGCCATTTAAGTGCTATTTCAGAAAATACACCTTGCTCTGTATTTATCGCTATTTTGAAATGCTTAAATATTAAAAACAAAGAGGCCAAGTGACCGTAGTGTAGTGACGCCATAACACTACCTTTTGAAATTTTGTGCAATCAGAGCGATTTGACAGTTCATAAAAAGGAGCTGAGATCTACAAGTGCAGTACTTACCCTATTTGATGTATAAATAAAATAAGTAATCTAAACAAACTACGGCGGAGAAATAACTTACGCAATTGGATGCAAAATAGTTCCCTCACTTTTTCTATATATGGATCTACCTATTATTACAAATGCCATGACTAGGTACAATAGTGTAAGCAGTATTGTTGAATACCTTATCGGTTCGGTATCTTAAGATACTAGTGACTTTGAAAAGTTATTTTTGACCTCTAGAATGATCCTTCAATGTTGGTAAAAACAACATCATGTATACGATATTTAGATAATTACTTTATCGAAAAATCACGGAGCAAATTCACATTATGTTAGACTAGTTTTTTAAAGATAAGTAGTTATCTGAGCATTTCAACCAGTTTCCTGTCTGCTTATTGCAGGAATGAACCACCACAATGAAAAAAAAAAAAACAAATTTATTTCTTACAGAATCCAGTTTAGCAACATTTGCGTCTAATGTAGCTTTTAGGGTTTCTATCCGTCCGTCCGTCCGTCTGTCACCAGGCTGTATCTCGTGAACCGTGATAGCTAGACAATTGATCACAGATGATGTCTGTTGCCGCCATAACAACAAATACTAAAAACAGAATAACAAATATTTAAGTGGGGTTCCCATACAACAGACGTGATCGGAGGCGTTAACTTTGCACCACATTTGTATGCGGCGCCATACATACCAGGGGCGAACTTAACTTAACCCGGCCAGTTAATATGGGATAAGTGTACGGAACCCTCGGTGCGCGAGTCAGACTCGCACTTGGCCGGTTTTATTATTTCAATATACGCGGCAGGAAAGTGATAGCGGAATTTAGCTGGTTTGATAGTGCAATCCGTTGTATGGGAACCTTGCACTTTTCGACTATGCGCTGAAACTTGGCACAGTTGATCCTTAAGTGGTCTTGAGTGGATTCAGGCCGCGAGCCATCGAGAGCCACCACGCGTTTAATTAATTTCGACGCTGTCGCGCTTCAATTAAAGCAACATTTCTCTAAAACTATAAATAATGGCATGTGAGTATCATTTTAGGATAAATTAAGGATGAGGGATAAATTTTTTGAACATAAATGCAACGGCAACTACCCAAATGGTGGCAGTATAGGAATTTACCACTGATACTGATACTCACTTTGAATCCAAACTTCTGGTAGAGGAAGATGGCGGGGTTGGTCGGCGACACGTGGAGAGTCACGTCCTTGCCCGTGCACGTCTGAAACACATGGGAATGTTAAACTTGCCGTAAATACTGCCCTAGGCCAGGAAAGTGAGTACGAATAGCTATTACTGTCCACTGCTCTAAACTGTTAAACTTGCTTAGATACTAACATTATAAGCAATAAACAAAATAAGGAAACGATACATAATTTGTGTACTGATGCTTTTTTTTTAATTATTATTTTAGTTAGGCTGTTTGAGTATCCCACTGCTGCAATATATTTGCGTTTTGCTAATTAATAACTTGATTATTACACAGAAGTGACATGAATTAATGTTGACCGTAATGCTGTCAAAGACTAACCCCTAGATCTCCACAACTCCCTATTGGCTGCTGCTTAAAGCCAGTTGTCTAGGAATGCATCTAAATCGTCCCGCCATCTCCATCTCGGTCTGCTTTGACGTCGCCACCCATCTTGCGTCACCTACTTGGTGACTATATAAGCCCACCTGTCCGGGTACATGCGGCTGACGTGGCCAGCCCAGTCCCACTTGAGTTTGGCGGTTTTTGCTCCAGCATCAGCTATGCGTGTTTTGGAGCGCAGCGTAGTTTTCGGACGCGATCTATCCTTTTAACACCTAGGATGCTGCGCTCCGTTGCGCGTTGGCAAACCTTCAACTTGGACTTCTGACTCTCCGTGGGTAACCATGTCTGAGCACCTTAGGTTAGGATAGGCATAATGCACTTGTCGACGAGTTTGCGCTTAAGTATTAATGAAAGAGTTCCCTTTATCATCGCTTTCATTGACCAGTAGCTCTTCCAAGCGTTTGAGACTCGTCTTTCGACTTCCTCATCTTGTCTGTTGCTGAAAGCTACCTCGATCCTACGTTTTGTGCCGTTGGTCATAATTTGAGTCTTTAGGCGGTTCATTTGAAGTCCAACTTGAAGGCTCTCCATCGAAATACATTTTCGAAACAAACCAAGATGGCTCTCAGTTTCAAAATGTTCTTAGGGGTCAGAAGTATTATCTTGTCAAAGGAGAACTCCTAATCATCACACGCTGTATCGTGAACACCGTCCACTATTTCTTTCAAAACCTTTTTACCAATTAAAATAAAAAAAAGAACGTGTTCTAAATTTAAAAAATCAAAAAAGCGAAGCAAACCTCAATGTCACTTCGTTCGAAATTTGAAATTCGGAATGTAAAACAAATGACGATCACGGCAGTAAATCATCATGAGCCTGAAGGGCTTCCGATGTTCGAAATTCGATCGTCCTATAGTGTCGTCCATCTCGATCTCCTGTCAAGCCACGCTTGTGCGAGTGGGACGGGTGGTCACCTGCAGCAGATGGTAGAGCATGAAGCTGGCGATACCGGCGCGGCGCAGCTCGGGGCGCACGAGCGTAAAGGAGATGTTGGCGATGTCGGCCGGTAAAACATCATGAGCCAGAAGGGCTTCCGACGTTCGAAATTCGATCGTCCTATAGTGCCGTCCCTCTCGATCTCCTGTCAAACTGTACTCGGGTGAGCGTAACGGCACTATAGGACTATCGGAGTAGCCCTAGTACCCGCAGCAGATGGTAGTTCCATAGTGCCGTCCCCCTCGGTCTCCTGTCAAGCCACACTTGTGTGAGTGGGACGGGCTGTGGTCACCTGCAGCGAATGGTAGAGCATTAAGCTGGCGATACCGGCGCGGCGCAGCTCGGGGCGCACGAGCGTAAAGGAGATGTTGGCGACGTCGGCCGGTAAAACATCATGAGCCAGAAGGGCTTCCGACGTTCGAAATTCGATCGTCCTATAGTGCCGTCCCTCTCGATCTCCTGTCAAACTGTACTCGGGTGAGCGTAACGGCACTATAGGACTATCGGAGTAGCCCTAGTACCCGCAGCAGATGGTAGTTCCATAGTGCCGTCCCCGTCGGTCTCCTGTCAAGCTGCACCTGTGCGAGTGGGACGGGCGGTCACCTGCAGCAGATGGTAGAGCATGAAGCTGGCGATACCGGCGCGGCGCCACTCGGGGCGCACCAGCACGAAGGAGATGTAGGCGAGGTCGGCGGGCACGAGGAAGGCGCAGCCCACCGCCAGCCGCTTGTACGTCACCACGCAGCTGAACTCCGGATACTCCAGGGCCTCGGTCACTGGAAACAGTACGTTACATCAGAGGCCGGGAAAATGAGGATTTCCGGCCAAGTAGGTATATATTATATAGCCGGACAGTGATACGAGGCCGGGAATCCGTTTTCACGACGAGGCATGTATAGTGCTATTCTCAAACATACAATGAAATAAAAAAATATACTTCAAAGAACAACATTTTATTAATTGACAACGTATCTTTATCTTATCTTCATCTTCATCTTCAAGTGATCATTTGTCAAACGTTTTTTGGTCAAACGATAGGACACCGTGTGAATGACCTTGTTGTTGAAACCAAAAAAAAGTTACTTTGCAGGCCTAGGCCTGAAAAGCAGTATGAAATCCCTTTACAGTCCTCTCGAGTTGTTGCGCCCAAATAGCGATACTTCCGAGCCTATTATAAGGAACGTAAAGACAATATTTCATTGCATGTTTGAGAAATAGTACATTACTGCAGACGCCGGGAAAGAACCGCTTGCCGGTTGAGTAGGTATAGACTAGTATATAGAGGATGGTGAAACGAAGCCGGCAAGCCCTTTTCACGGCTAAAGCATGTAGCACGGCTAATGAATTCACAAAGATAACTTTATTTGTATTATGTTATTGCTCGTAAATATAAAAATTGTAATTAATAATCTTATAATAGGTGTGTTGCTACTCTATCGCATTGGGAAACTGTCATGATAGATGTAATTTTGAAGTAAATAAATAAATAAAAAATGTATAGTGCTTTTTTCAAACATATGCAATTAAATAAAAAAATACACCGCCCAAAAAAATAAAATTCAGCTGTTTAGACTGTTCATGAACACAGACGCCACGTTTAAAAATATTACTGCCCGGCCTAGGCCTTCAATTTTGTATGAAATTCTTTTACAGTTCTCTCAAGTTGTTCCGCCCGAAATATCGAAGCCTGTTATAACGCAAGTAATGACGATATTTCATTGCATGTTTGAGAAAGATATATTTAAGTCAGCTATCATGACCTCATTGCCATATGGAAGCCGTTTGTGGCGCCACTATCCCTGAGCCGGACCGACACTTTAGGCTATAATTGACAACATTTCATATTTTTAAGACTATCATTTTATTACTTTTCTGAATTCTGCTTAAAAAGATGAAGTAATCTCCGTTTTTATATCATTTCTGAGATGATTATTTATTTTATTATTAATTTATAAAAACATAGGTACTCATTTTAAAATGTGGCAACACCAAAACCAGAACTTAATGGAACGGTTACTTTAGCCGGTTTTCTTATTAAAAAAAACTTAATAAAACTCGGTATGCATCTGTCATCTGTCAAAGTCAAATAAAAAAAATATATATTTTTTCGCTCTTTGGTTTAGACAACAACCCTATTCAGACCGTATTGTCTTAAATTGCAGTTATTTGATGTATTTTCTTATATTTCTTTAAATACAGAAGAATAAATTCAAAGATTTTTTTTAAGGTACACGACATAAAGGCCTGTCGATCTCTATATTAATTTCCACCTGTTATACATATGAAATGTTGTCAATTCAATTACTTCTTGCCCAACATTGGTGTGTGACCATTCTGTATGTAGTGCTATTAAGTAAGTGTAGCAGCGGTTTGTTGTCTTTGACATTGCTATAGTCTTAATTGTAGTTTAGTTCAACCAGACAAGCGTAATGCCAGTACTCACAGTCGATCCCGGGCCAGAAGAACTGCGCGCACAGGTTGTTGACGGCGGCGATGTGGTGCGGGCGCACGTACGAGTAGTCCAGGCTCGCGTGCGGGGGCGGCGCGTAGTCTTTGATGTGTCTAAAAAAAAAAAAAATTATGTACGTACGTGTTTTATTCATAACTAGCTGCGCCGCGCGGTGTTACCCGCTCATGCCGCGGGAACACTAAGTTTTGTCGGGATAAAAAGTAGCCTATGTGTTAATCCAGGGTGTCAGCTACCTTCATACCAAAATTTATCAAAATTGGTCCCGCCGTTTGAGCGTGAAGAAGTAACAAACATACACATAAACACCCTCACAAACTTTCGCCTTTATAATGTGATATTCGATAAGTGGACAAATAAACGGGAGCCAGAGCCAAATACTCTTGGAAACTTATTTCGTCGAATGTTTCATTTCGCCGAAAAATAATTTCGCTGAATTTATATTCCTCTGTAAACATTTTTTTTTCATAATTCTTGCAAATATCATCCTATTGATTAGGTTGGGTATTTTTTATAACAATCTCAAATAGTTTACGGTTGCAAAGTAAAATGCTATCTACGAAATAATTTTGTTGGCGAAGTCAACAGACCCAAAATGAACAGCAAAATTGCAAGAAAATTCGTGACGGCACAAGACAAACGTAATCGCAACCTGTTCGAAATTTGAAAATACAGAATTCGAGAGACAACCTCAATCAAAGCTAAAATATTTGAAACACCATACTCAATCTTAAAGCCTGGTTCGATATTTAAACACTCCAAATTTGGAACACAAAACGTCATCATCAAAGTAGCACATATTGCTTTTTATTGCTATTTATTGCTTACCAAAGCTCAAAATAAAAAAATAAAAAAATAAAATAGCAACAGAAAACGATTCATGCCACAGAGTATAAAAATGTGTATTACCTGTTGGTCCTCTTCAGCAGCTCGTCAGTGACGCGCAGCCATAACGGTGTACTCTGTGTGTCTCTCCGTATGAACGGTTTGAGCAGCGTGTTGGAGTAAGCGGAGCGGAACGGGCACGGCTCCGCGCGAGACAGGACGGTCACCGCGTAGTTCGTGTCCTGGATAGTGCCGCATAGGTTGTCTTGGAGGTACTGGAAATGGAAAAGTTTCTGTACTCATTTTTAAGCCCTTACATTCCTAGAGTAAATATGTATTGCCAAAGACCATATACACCCGAGACCGATATTCTTCTTACTACGCACCGTACTCCGTTTGTTACTATCGCTCTACATCGCTAGATGCCGCTAAGGGTATCAATTCATTCAAAAGTCGTCATTTTTCAATTTCTACCGTACGGTACGCGCAAGCGTGAAGTAACACAGTCGTCAAGCGTTCAACGACATTCCAACTTCCAAGTGATACAGTCAAAAGTGAATAGATGACGTTAGGTGCGATGTTTGTTTACTACGTTCCGTTTCGTCTCACTTCGCTACTTTTGTACTATAATGTCAATGTATTATTTTACAGAAAGTCTCCTGGCGAAAAGTTATCATTTGCTTTTAATTTCTAAATTAGGAACATATGTGAGTGTCAATCGAGAAAATCATAAAATAATTTTCAAATACGTTATTATTATTAATTAGAAAAATTAAATATTTGCCGCTAACCGTGAACTATTCAGAGAGAATGACTGAAAACTATGAAGAGCTCAAATAGTGGAGTTACACTAGTAAAGAATTCATGAAGCCTAACCACAATCTTTATAAAAACTATCCAAATGCAGTGCAGTTCAGTTTAGGGACCTAAACTGAATCGCTGAATTTGGTACCATAACAAATTCGCTGATTCTCGATCGAATAAAGTGAACGAAAGACCGATATTTGTCTCTGGTCCGCAAGTAAGATACTATGACGCGAAAGGGATGCCGCTATATGAGTTTCGTATATGTCTATCTCGTTCTGACGCCTAACCATTCGGTAACTAAAATATTATACAATTCATTTCGCAGCACACTTCGTTTAAACTAATTAGTAATTTTGAAAAAGAAAAGCGACATATATTACATAGCGAACTTATATTTTTTAATTAAATATCAATATTTGCAATACCAAATGTATTATTGAGTGAAATAAAGTTTACAATGTGAGCATTTATAAAAGAATTGTATTAAAGACTCGGAACGTGTGCCGCCTTCCACCTGTGACGGTGGCGTCAGTGACATGACTGGCAACAATGAAATTTTTCTTGTCAATCATTGACATGTAAATATGTTAATTTTAAATGAATTTTACGTATTATGCCAATCTTTGAATTCTGTTCGTCGTTGGATACGGCGATATATTAGCTGAAGGAAACCTAATTGATCTACTGCAAAATAACCATCGCCCGCTTGCAATAGCCGAAGACGAACACCGAAGACAAAAATGGCTTTGCGGAAATGTTTGACGTTCACCCTAGAACAATTAGGAATTGCCTACATGCTATGAATTTACATCATCAGAGGCGGCCTGCGAAAAAAATTGTGTAATATTTTCTTTTTGTTGTTTTGTTAAGAGTAATATAAAGAAAACGTTTACTGTATAATTATGGTTTTATTGAATTATGACTGTCGTCGGTTTTGTTAGTTTATGAATAGGTACATTTCATATCAGTGTTTACTAACATTACAGATGCGAAAGTGTGTTTGTTGTCTCTTCACATGGCAACAGAGCAATTTTATGGCATGATTTTTGGGTGTGGAGATAGTTAGGGAGCTGGGGCCTTACCGCAATCTTATTAAAAGCTATCCAAAAGCAGTGCAGTTCAGTTTAGGCACCTAAATTGAATCGCTGAATTTGGTACCATAACAAATTTAAAGCAGCGCTGATTCTCGATCGCATAAAGTGAATGAAAGACCGATATTTGTCTCTGGTCCGCAAGTGAGATGCTACGGCGCGAAAGGGATGCCGCTATGTGAGTTTCGTATATGTTTATCTCTTTCTGACTTCTATCCGTTCGGTAACTAAAATATTATAAATTAATTTCGCAGCACACTTTGTTGGTAATTTTGAAAAGAAAAGACATATATTTAATAGCGGACTTATGTTCTTTTTTTTATTTAATGACAATATTTGCCATACCAAATGCTTTATTGAATGAAATAAAGTTTAAAATGTCTGTATTTCAAAAGAATTGTAGTTAAGTCTCGGAACGTGTGCCGCCTTCTGTCATTTTTCTTGTCAATCATTGACATCAAAGAATATAATACTCTGGTTGACATGTAAATTTGTTAAATTTCAAATGAATTTTACGTGTTATGCCAGTCTTTGAATTCAGTTTAATCCTCCGCGGATTTAGTGTATTCGTTCAGCGGAAAGAAATTGTGACCACAAAATGCTGTGAAGTAATTTTATCACCCATATAATATCAAGTGTGTCAATGACAATGTTAAGAGCTCCGTGTTTATCGCCAGCTGTCTCCCACCGAGATTAAGACCTTTGAAATCGGGCTTATATTTTGGACCCCATGATATCAATATTATCCAGCTGCAGTCCCGGCACTACGAGTACTTCAGCTCATTTGTGGTGTGCGTGCCGCGGCCGCTGCAGGACACCATCGCAAGTGCAGACTTCTGGCGGAAGGGTGTTTCGGCGGTTCCGCGGTAATCTGCCGAATTATACACCAGATCAGACGACGCAAAGGACCCACGCGGTTGTGTCGCCTAAATTAACTAGTTTTAAGTCTTGTTTATATGTACTTTTGTAGTTCAGTGCCTTATTGGTTTTATTACTGTGTTACTTTTTTGCATAATAAATAAACGTAAATAAATAAATTATCAACTGCTTAAAGATATGTTCAATAATAGTTGTCTATTTTAGGTTCTGTGCAAATGTTTGTAACTCCAGTTCTTTGTTTTACAAAATAGTTTACTCGTTTTTATAATTTAATCTATTAAAAATCATATTGTGGTTTAAGAACTTAACTAGTAACCAAATAAAGAAGCATGATGTAAAGCACCCTCGAGCGGCTAATTTAGTTACTACAGTCTGCAATGCTACGGAAAAAAAACGTATGTTAGGTACTATTTAATCCATACAAAGTTACGAGCTCTTTACCGTAGTATTGCAGTAGTCATATTTCGAACCGAAAAACACGAAGTTAGCTATCTACTTATTACCAGTAATGCACTCTTATCTATGCGCATTGTGCTTTTTTTTTCCCGTTGCATTTTCCAAGAGATCGTATTCTAATAACTCGAAAGAAATTAACTCGTCAGACATCTGAAAAACCTGTCAAACACCAGGGCCCAATTGGGGTTGAAAGTTTTTATGGAAATCGTGTGATTTTTGAGTAGGTAAGAGATGTTTGAGTTAGAACTTTGTTTACAGATTCTCCATCAATGTGAAAGTATATGTGAGGAAATATTTTCGTGTATTTATTTATTTAATGTCAAACACATGTAAGTTAACAGTTGCACACCAAAACACTTACATATTATTAATAAAGTAAAATTCCATATACAGCACAGCATAATGATAATGAACATAAACTATAAATATTACATTAAATATACAGTCAGTGTCAATACAAAGTATGAACTCTGCTCTGCATTTATTTTTGGAATTTAATCTTCTAAAAGGATTAAATTTAAGGCAATTAGATGGTAAAACTTTGTATGAAAAACGTTAGATCCTCTACATTAGAGCATTATTGTCTCAGTTAGTAATATAATTGTAATTAACTGAGAATACTGATTTAAACGGTATCCGGAATTCCTATCCTTAAGAGTCCGCAGCAAGGTCCGCTCAACTCCGCA
Organism: Apotomis turbidana; assembly: GCA_905147355.2. Lineage (NCBI taxonomy): Eukaryota > Metazoa > Arthropoda > Insecta > Lepidoptera > Tortricidae > Apotomis > Apotomis turbidana. The sequence continues at coordinate 1,828,106 of LR990283.1, forward strand.
TTGAGATCGCGCGCTTACGCTTTAAAATGTTGTTGTTTCACCTAGAGGAAGACAGGGCGCTAGCAGTAAAGCGAGAGCGCGCTAGCGGCGGGCGGTGCTTACCGCCGCCCCCCCGGACCGTTCCCCGCGCTAGAGTAATTCGCTGCAGTTTCGCAACAATTTTTTGTAATTTATTTTAAGGTTTTCGTAGTTACGCTCTCATTTTAAAACTACGTGATCAATTTTGATAAATCTTTTTTCTTATCAAACTGCATAGTTTAATCGACACCGGAAATAGGTTTTGACTTCAATCTAAACTATATTTTGGTCGTAGTATGCCGCCAAACTGAACAACTTTCTGGGGTCTAAAAATGCAAAACTTGTACTCGCTCTATTTTCTTTCTATTAACATTTCAAGAGTCATAAACTAGTTTTAGCCCTAGATATATCTTATCTCATTATATTTAGAGAATTTCATGATAATGTGACATGTTATATTAAAATAAGGACGTAACTACGTTTGTATGAAGAATCGAGCTTGCTGCGGACTCTTAAGAGGATTAAACGGAAAGCCAAGGTTTGTATGAGAAATGTATTATTTTTTTAGTAAGACTTGAGTAACAACGCAAATTTCAACGTCTTTAAAAATAAAAAAAAAACTCGTGATATAAGTTTTTTAACTTTCCATGAGGTACGACGACGAACTATTACGAACAAGTGTTAGGTATCTTGCGATCACAACGCACCTAGATTAGTCTCGATAAATTAGTCGCCATTACATAATTAGTCGCCATTGTCAATAAAGTAGGACGATTCAAAGTTTTATTTAGGTAATACGACGACGACAGAAAAATTAAGAACATTTTGATGGGAACAAGGTAAAGGTATGAGTATAGGTTTTAAGAAACAATAAAACGGTAGGAAGTTACACAGACACGTTTCCAGACCTGTGCGAGAGAAGCCGCGGGCAAAAGCTAGGAATTAATAAATATTCAACACAAAACTATCCAGAACAATACACTCAATGAGGAACTTTTTATGAGTCGCAAAATTTGACACTCGTGCGATTCAGTTTCGTCTCAAGTGACACATCGTGGTACGAAAAGTACTTGAAATGAGTGAATGAAATAGTTGAGACGCTCTTACTGAACTGCATCTGAACCGAGTCGTAAATACAATGTCATGGTATGAAATAGCGATACAGTTCAGTTTAGGGCCTAAAGTGAGTCGCATTAAGAGATCGTGGTAAAGCTCCTGGAGCGTGACAAAGCAAAGGCTACTCTTTACCGCAATAAAACATCTCATTCCCATGGGAAAATCTCATACCTATCCTATAACAGAACTCGCGACATGACAAGTGGATCTGGATTCCAGTTTTGACAAAGTGCCTTGGCCTCACAAAGGTCAGTTCACCATGTCAACATTGTCATCGTTAATCTGTTGCCTAGTTACGATTAACAAACTTCCTACCGTGTGCAAAACTTATCTAACAGATATTACGTTACAGTACGATTAAAATCAGTTAACGATTCGGCCAACCTCGGTAATTGTCGTGAATCCCTCATCTCTCACATAGAGTTATCAATTTACAGATATGACCGATTTACAAAATTCTTTTTGTATTTGATAGGGTATACTTCCGAGATGGTCCCATGTAAATTTTATCAAAATTGTCAAGCAGTTTATGAAACATCAACAAAAATCGGTTGAAATCGGTTTTTAAATTTTTTTATTTGGTGATTATTATTAATTATTAATCCGACGTAATATCGTAGGTACTGTTACTTACATCAAACAGTAAAATATTGACATATATGTTTTTTTTATATATCGTATACCTACAAGTATAGCTTTAATAAATAATGAATGTTAAAATTCATGTCGCTTCTGCATCATAAATTTCTTAGGTCTGCCGGTTAGTAATGTCATCTTGGCAGGTGCATTGCGTTTATGATACTTCAAATTGAATGCTACCTAAAAGAAATCGCGGTAATGTATTTCGTGTCATTTCCGTCTCCGGATTGAGGCGATGATACCCGAGAAAACCCGAATCGTTAACTGATTTTAATCGTATTGTACTGACTGTTTGTTAGTGGGAAATGTCGCTTGTCAATTCGGGCGTAATTTATTTTGTCCACATTACATCAGTTCACCAACGCCATCTAGCTATTTTGTGTAGCAAAAATTGGCGAGCCCGCAAGCAACCTTGAGCTATCCAGAGGTAGTGCCATCTATTTTAATACGATCAAACCACGTTGTTGAAGAGTAAAAAATATAATCCTTAAAAATTGTGTATTTAAGTTATATTATCGTATTAAAATAAAGCAGTAATGCGTTTGATTTCCAAAAATCAAAAATCACTTAAAAATGTTGGTGAAAAATAACATTTTTGTCACTTCCAGGCTACAAAGCAGCGCCATCTAGTTTTTATACCGAATTTTGAGCTTTTTCAGAGTTACGTTTTTTTGTATGAGAACATACGTCCCGTGTATATGGTCCTTGGTATTGCTTATTAAAAAATATATCGGCTAAGTGCGAGTGGGTTCCGTACCATTATCTGTAAGTTTGTTGTATGGGAGCCCCCCTTAAATATGTATTTTATTTTATTTTCAGTATTTGTTGTTATAGCGGCAATAGAAATACATCATCTGTGAAAATTTCAACTGTCTAGCTATCACCGTTCTTGAGATACAGCCTGGTGACAGACGGACGGACGGACAGACGGACGGACAGCGAAGTCTCAGTAATAGGGTCCCGTTTTTACCCTTTGGGTACGGAACCCTAAAACATTGGTTGTCTGTAAAGGTTTAAGGACGATCATTTTACGTGATAACGTATGCCGGCCGATGGAGTAGAACAGAGATAGACGCGACACAAGCCGAACGCTTAGTCCGACCGTGCCTCTCTATCGCTTGTTCCGCGCTCTCGCTTGCACGCTCGGCTCAGGCTGAACGTGACAATGAGTCATGCTCTTTCGTGCGTGCAGCCGGCGTTCATCGATTTATAATGCCGCGTCCACATACTTGGCAAACAAGGGCAAACCAAGGGCGAGACGGAACTACGTCGTGCTCACTCTAACATATAACTGCGTCCTGTAGGTTTGCCGTTGTGTGTATGTGGATGCGGCATAAGACTTTATCATGTCCAAAAAGAAACAGTCGAATTGAAAACCTCCCTTTTCAAATTCGGTTAATAAATACACTTACAACAAGAATCTTCTTACAACGGATTTTCGAAAAATGAAGCCGGTTTTGGTTTTATGTGTGCGTGCCTACGATCCAACCATAGAGACGTGTTGCTTGTGACGTTGAGGTGTGTAATAAAGAGTATTTATGTATTTAAACTTTATTGCACAAAACAAAAGTCAGTACAAATGGTGGACTTAATGCCAAATGGCATTCTCCACCAGTCAACCATAGGGCCAAACAGAGATACTAGAAGTGGGTGCAAATCAGAAATCTGATGGTACAGAGAGGATGGGAGGAAGAGTATTCTATTATATTCTATGAAAACCCACATTTTTAGCGATAAGACCGCCTGTTGTCTACCGTTATTTATAAATTGTATTTGTCTTGTTTCCTTTTGTAAACTTTTATTGGCGTGCAATAAAGTATTGTTGTATTGTATTGTAAAACCCAATTTGCTTCTTTTATGTTTTTTTGGATACAAATGGGGTCTACAAAGTCAAAGTCAAAATCAAAGTGTTTTTATTTGTCAAACATAGGTAAAGGCTGCATAAATACAGTGGTGTAATTACATATCATAATGTATCACCATGTTTTGCCGTTTCCATATAAGTACTCAATGTCAAGATGACAATACAATAATACTTACTTACTAAGCTGGCTCGGTGACCCAAAGAGGATCTTGGCCTCTGACACGAGAGAACGCCACTCTTCCCTTTTCTGCGCCACTTCACGCCACTGGGGTACTCCAAGGGCGGTCAGATCTTTGAGGGCTTCGTCGCTCCTACTACAATATAATATTTTCTGAAAACAAGGCCTGATGAGCGGTCTGCGTGTACTCACGGATCTCTGGAACCTGTCGAGCACTCTGTCGGCGGCGACGGCGGCCTGAGGCTCCTCGCCCGCCTGTCCTGACACCACTTTCACTGCCCTGCAAGCAATGAAGCAATTAGTTATAGTATACATCATTGCAGACGCCAGGAAAGAAGGGCTTGCCGGGGAGTGTAGGTATAGTGCTTTTCTCAAACATATGCGATTGAATAATAGTAGTTTATGCAACTGTTATACAATGAGAGGTCTTAAAAGTGTGAGTTGAGTGTGGTTTTATGAAACTTCGGCTTATCAAAATACGCATTTGGCCCATAGTCGCAATTGCCTTGGTTATGTTATATTTATTTATATATACATACATGTATGTAAACATTTTATTGTACACAACAACTGGTTATAAATACATTCACAACAAATAAAACAGGTACGAAGGCGATTTATGTAACTGTTATATAATGAGAGACCTTAAAAGTGTGAGTTGAGTGTAGTTTTATGAAACAGGGTGATAACTGATAAATCCAAATGGGTCAGTAGGGAGAAAACGAAAACTATAAGAGATAGGGAAATCTGTTCTTAGGAATCATGGCGTCGATTTAAGATTTAATAGAAACTGCATTAATTTTTGTAATAAATCACATACATATAATTTCATACATAACGGATATGTATGAATACAATATAACGGACTGATTTCCCTATCTCTTATAGTTTGTGACTTCTCCTCTCCCTACTGACCCATTTAAAATTGATCACGCGATATATAGGTACTTAATAAAACTATTATAATATATGAATATGATATGAAATGAAATGAAATAATTTATTCAGTAAGTAGGCCACAGGGGCAGTTTTACAAGTCAGATTGTGAATCTACCGGCATTTCGTAAGAGGAGACCGCTGTTGAGGAGAAAGCCGAAAGAAACTCAACAGTAAGTAATTTTTTCGTAAATAATACTTAAAACAATTACATAATACATTTGTGTTATAACTAATTACACTGGTACACGTAAAGGAGATGTATAGATACTCCAAATAAATGTTAAGTAGGAACATTAAATAAAAATTTAACGTTTTTTTTTAAATATTAAATATACCCAGAGATGTATAAAGTCTCTGGGTGTCACAACATGCAATAAAATATAATTACTTAATTAATTTAATTCCATAGAAGTGTATAAGGTCTCTAGGCGTCAACGTGAATAATTTACGATAGAAAATAATTATTAAACCTAAATTTCTTAGAGATGTATATGGTCTCTAGGAGTCATAACATGCAATAGAATATTTTAAAATTATTTAATTTCCTTAGATATGTATAAAGTCTCTGAGTGTCATACTACACTAAGCTGTTTCTTAGAGATGCATACAGTCTCTAAGAGTTCAAAAAGTTAAAATCAACATTGAATAACTTTAATCTAGTACAGGATGAAGTTTCTCACGTTTGCTTAATTGAACACTAGTATGCGGTTGCTATAATACTCGACGCCACGTAGCTTGGCAATAGCGACCAATGACTCCTTCTACCATGAAACTCAATTTCTAATGACGACTCTGTTTTTTGTTCCCCGTAACGACCATTTTTACTTTTATTGCTACACCGTGGTAGCGGGTCCGCTCCCTCCACGCCCAGGCACCCTCTACCACGGTGTAGCAATAAAAGTAAAAATGGTCGTTACGGGGAACAAACAAAAGTGTCGTTATTAGACATTGAGTTTCATGGTAGGAGGAGTCATTGGTCGCTATTGCCAAGCTACGTGGCGTCGAGTATAAATAGAAGTGTTATAATTATACTTACTTATCTAATTCAAAGATAGGCAGGTGCTTGTGTCGCTTCAGCCTCCGCAGCGCCAGCTTGGCCCGCAGCCCGTGTAGCTCCGCCTTCTGCTTCGGCTCGCGCACTTTCGGGATCAGGTTCTCGACCTGCTTCAACAGCTGGACTTCCTCGTATTGGTTCAGCGGTACCAAGTCTTTTTGTACCTGTTAGGAAAGAAACATGGTACAATATAAAAAAAAAAACAGGTCGAGTTTCTGAAATCGGCACTTGGTCTGGTCACAAAATAAGTCGGAAGTTGAATTAAATTAAAAAAGCCGGTTAAGTGTGAATCGAATTCGCGCACCGAGAGTTCTGTAAAAAAAAATGAATACACTAAGTGCGAGTGGGACTCGCGCACGAAGGGTTCCGTACCACTATCTGTAAGTTTGTTGTATGGGAGCCCCCTTTAAATATTTATTTTATTTTATTTTTAGTAATTGTTGTTATAGCGGCAATAGAAATACATCATCTGTAAAAAAATTCAACTGTCTAGCTATTACCGTTCTTGAGATGCAGCCTGGTGACATACGGACGGACGGACGGACAGCAAAGTATCAGTAATAGGGTGCCGTTTTTACCCTTTGGGTACGGAACCCTAAAAATACTTTTTGTTTTCTGTATTTTTTGTTATAGCGGCAACAGAAATACATCATCTGTGAAAATTTCAACTGTCTAGCTGTCACGGTTTATGAGATACCGGCCATAGGTGGAAGCGGAAAGCCCGAGCGGTGTCTCGCTCACTCCTATGGCAGCAGCTAGCCGCTGCCGCCGCCGCTATTCTAAAGGAGACCAGAGCTTAACCGACTGTTGGTGACAGACAGACCGTTTTTTTTATTTGATGGTACGGAACTCTTAGTAAGCATATTTTTTTCTTTACTTTAAAGTAAACTCCTATAAACATCTTTGGGTGTCCAGCTATCCCTGTACCAAACTTAGTTAATATTTGTCCAGCCGTGGCGTAATGAGGGAACAAAGAAAGTAAACTAACAGATGGCGCCAGGCTGGCACAGTGCCGCGCGCCCATACAAAACAAGAGGCGACCTTGCATCGCGTTACTAAGATTTCTTCCTGAGAACATGACCCCTCACCATAGATAACTAATTTTCAAAACAAATCTAGAATCTTATGATCACACCCCGGGGCTTTCGGTGCACGAATGATGTGACGCCTAATGCCGGCCTAGTCTTAAATCATCCATGCACCGAAAACCACGGGGTATGGTTATAATCACACTAATATCATAAAGGCGAAAGTTTGTGAGTGTGTTTATGTGCATATTTGTTACTTCTTCACGCTCAAACGGCTGGACCGATTTTGATAAGTTTTGGTATGAAGGTAGCTGATACCCTGGATTAACATTAACACATGCTACTTTTAATACTTTTAATTCCGAAAAAGAAAGTATTCACGCGGGATGAGCGCGTTACACCGCGCGACGCCGCTAGTACTAATTTATACGGGGTATGGATACATGTAAAGCCTGACCAGAAATATAATGAGGATGCGCCATATTGCGGAATTTCACTGGAACTAATTTCTTACACTGGCAATGATTTTATGATAGTTAGTCAAGAATGTCAATGTCATTCGTGGTGATTTCTTTACAAGACAAATATTTAAAATTATCTAAAGAAAATGCCGAAAACCATTCACAGTCGTGAACGTAAGATTAAAAATAAACTATACATGTGTTTACTACACGAAAAACAGTCAGGAAAAGAGTGCATTCCATTAAATGATAATACGAGGTTAACATAGTGGAACTGACAGGTATTTAAAACTAATGTAATTATAGTGGGTTGCGATTGGTTGCAAAATTATTGCCATATAAATCTTATAAATAGCGCCCTCTTGACAAGCCTCATATATTTCTGGTCAGGCTTTACACTGTTGACAACAAAGTGAAGTAACCTCATATTTTTCCTCCTCAACCCACGGCAGCTCCAAACTGTTCAACTCTCTCGAGAACAGCGTCTCTCTCGTCAACTCCCGCTTCTCCTCGATCCTCCGCCTCTCGGGTTTCCTGTCCTCCTCGGGCTCGGGCTCGGGCGGCGCGTCGGGTTGTGTGTCGGGTTGTGTGTCGGGCTGCGTGTCGGGCTGCGTGTCGGGCTGCGTGTCGGGCTGCGTGTCGGGCTGCGCGGGGCGGGGCGGGGAGGGGCTGCGCGAGTCGGAGTCGTAAAAGAGAGGCTGGTGGAGGGAGTGTACGCTGGAAGAGTCACTCTGGAACGAGAGATTTGTTTTTTAGAGGTGACTTTGTCAGCGAAACAGTACTGGGTTTTATAAACTCCTAATACAGTATTTGACTATAGTCCACTGAAAAAATATACAGTAAATCCCACACTGATGTCAGTGTCAGCACAAAACAGATAGGTACAGAAATCAATCTACATACAAGCGCGCTCGAGCAAACGCACACATAGACATTGCTCACGGACACGTCAAGCGGATGGCACTCGCGCTCGCACTGGTCCTATCTGGTCCGAGATATCGTGTCCGTGAACGATGTCTATGTGTGCGTTTGCTCGAGTGCGCTTGTTATGTAGATTGATTTCTGTACCTATCTGTTTTGTGGTGTCAGTGTCAGTGCCAGTGTCAGTGTCAGGCTTACTGTTATTACAGTTAGGCATACTGTTATGCCAGTGGGGTTCACTGGCTATTTATTTTCAGTGTGAAAATAAATTGTGTCATTGAAACCATTAAACACACATCCAAAACTACGCGAAACTTAATAATCTGCCTTTAACTTTTGGGCAATATTCTATTTTAAATTATACACAAACTAGAAAAGACGTGTTTTGACTACTGATTTACGTGACGTCAAAAGCCAGTATCTTCATTTTTTTAAGACATGACTTGAACTGTATCAGGGCTGGTTAGCCCTCACTACCAGTCACAGACAACCCCCACTAGACGGAGCATGTAAGGCGACCCGCGCGCACCAACGATATGGTACGGCAGAACATTAAAGTATCAACACGGCGGCCACCGTTTAGTTGCGTCCTTGTTTATGGTACATGCGTACGTCAACGAAACAAGAAAGTAAATAAATAACATGGTAAATTGTAGTGTTAAGTGTTGTAGAGACCTCATAAACATAGACGCAACTAAACGGTGGCCGCCGTGTTGATACTTTAATGTTCTGCCGTACCATATCGTTGGTGCGCGCGGGTCGCCTTACATGCTCCGTCTAGTGGAGGTTGTCTGTGCTGCCAGTAGTCGGACTTTGTGTGGGAGTATAACCCGCTAATGGGATTATTACCATAGAAACTTCAAATTCATCGTTGGACTACGTAAACACGACCATATTTCTGATTTTTGCCGTCAACTTAATTGGCTCCCGCGATTCGAGAACGAAGGTCGTTACGAGTCTTATGCACGCTTTATTACATCTTATTCGATCCAGCCGCTCCTGATTATCTCAGAACCAGATTTCACTTTGTTACTGCTCGACCAGGCTGTACTCTCCGCACTTCTCGTACCCCCACGCTCATCGTCCCTCCCCATGGCACCGGGTTTTTGTCAAATTCTTTTACCGTCCAGGCAATACGACTCTGGAATAATCTTCCACTCCCCATCAGGCGAGCACAAAGCAAACCTATTTTTAAGCGCATGCTACGCAAGCATCTTTCTGATCTATCTGTCTAAAACAATTGTTTCAAGATGAATTATTATTGGTATGATGTTATCACTGGGTACATGAATCTATATGTATGTAGTATATTATAATTATGTATTTGTGTAAGTTTAAGTATGTATATTATATTTTTTTTTCTTTTTTTTTTCTTTTTATTGTCTCCGAACGTTATACCAACTCGTAGACCCTGCACCAACTCAATGTTTCTGTTTAGCCCTATGGTTGACTGGTAGAGAATGCAGTGTGGCATTAAGTCCACCATTTGTACTAGCCTGATCTGTGCAATAAAGTTTAAATAAATAAATAAACTTCATAATACTAACAGATGGTTTTGACATTTCATAAACAGTAGCTGATGACTTGAGCTGTCATCGAATACCCACGCCACATTGTACTAACTGGCAACGAGATTTTTTTGGGAAATGACGTTGAATGTCGGTGCACGTCACTGATGTAAATAAAGAGGAAACAGGACTAATTTAATAAGTAATTTTTGAATAATAAAACTATCCATAGTGATGAAAGTCAAGATTTCGTTGATAGGATTCAGTATTTATTTCGCAAGAAGAACGAAGGATTGAGCAGCATTATGGTAAACAATAGTTTGAATTTGGTTAATGGCAAATCCTTGACAAATCGCTGCTGGCGTTTAATAATGCATATATATGACGCGTGCACATTATTGCCATATGAAAGCTGTTTGTACCGCCACTATCCCTGGGCCGGACCGACGCTTGCTAGGCTATACTTCTAGCCTAAGAATAGGTGCGTTATACAGTAGTGCTAGAGGGGTAGTGTCCATACACTTACCGGCGGTATGTACGTAATCGGGACATCGAACCCGCGCCCCGTGTCGGTGTCCGAGCACGAGCCTACCGCTGCCTCCGAATGCAGCGACTGCCTGAAAAAAACAAGTATATAAAGCCTGACCAGAAATATATGAGGATTGTCAAGAGGGCGCTATTTATAAGATTTATATGGCAACAATTTTGCAACCAATCGCCATCGCACTATGATGACATTAGTTTAAATACCTGTCAGTTCCTATGGTAACCTCGTAATATCATTGAATGGAATGCAATCTTTTCCCGACTGTTTTTCGTGTACACTTTATTTATAATATTACGTTCACGACTATGTATGGATTTCGGGATTTTCATTGGATATTTTTAAATATTTGTCTTTTAAAGAAACCATCACGAATGACATTGACATTGTTGACAACCATCATAAAATCATTGCCAGCAGTGTAAGAAATTAGTTCCAGTGAAATTCCGCAATATGGCGCATCCTCATATATTCCTGGTCAGGCTTTACGTATATCATGGAAAATATAAATAAGTTTCTGTCAAAAAAATAATTTTAGTGACAAGCTTTTATAGCCGACCGTACTTTTCTTTGGGTATCCATCAAATGCTCACAGAGATGATTCTAAAGAGCCCAAACTCGGTAGGATTGCTTTTTCTATTATATGTAGAATTCCTATGGCCACCTTCCGGCTCCATCATCAGATCAGCCCCATGGTACCATATTATTGTATTGTCATCAAAGTTAAGTATAAGTATGCAAAATTTCAGCTCAATCGGTTGACGATATCTGCTTCAAAATTGAGTTGCAAGATTCCACCCGAACAAACATACTTAGGTACATACATACATACATTGCAAGTCAAATAAAAGCTTTTAAAAAACTGTATATTTCATAGAAAGTACTTAGGATTATAGGAAAAACATAACATTGTCCTGTTTTGAAATATCTGTTTCTTAAGAATGCACCTTGTTTGGTCATTTTGTTTTACTTTTAACTGAAAAAATATTGAATATACGCTGGAGAATACCAGATTCTCCAACATTCAAATTCTCTAACCGTACTCGTCCTATTTGGTATAACAAAATGTTGGCATATTTGACAAATTCCGTAGGTCTTGTTGTTTTTTTTTAAAGTTAGTGATGCCTTTGTTATTCTGATTTCCCCTTATAGGAGATTTCTCTCTAAGTGCTATAATTCACTTTGTTTTTTTTTTACAGAGGTAGCATATGGTGAAATTTGGCAGCGATTCAGTAGCGATGCAGTTGCAAAAACGCGACTATTCATTCGCAGGTTTACTATCGCGATTAAGCATCGATACAGTCGCGATTCAGCATCGATACAGGCGCGACTCGGTATCGATACTTATCGAACCTTCTCACTAAATTTCTTGAGAATCGGTTGAGAAATGCGAGCTCTCGAAAACAAAGCTGGAATTAAGCGTCTGGGTATCCAAACATACAAAAGAAGTTTGGGTCAAGCGGGATGCCCCTTGAGGCAGAAGAAACCAATAGGCATATTCTACTAGACTGCTAACAGGTAGAAGCATACAGGTAAGTACATAGGGTCTCCTAGCACCCTTGATGAAGCTACAAGCTACGTAAAGGCTTTGCTGGATTTCGTGGAGGAGTTGGGGTGGTTGGAGTACCCCCTTCTCACGCGAAATAGACACGTTGGATGTTGACGTGTGGAAAATGCAAAGCGCAACTAACTAACTAACTGGGTCCAACTATTGATACAAAGATATCTCAAAGAAATATTGAAATGAGTTACCTCTATGTGAATATTCACATAGAGGTCGCTAAGGTGTAAAAACCTTTCAAATAAACAATGCAAAGATCGACACGCGAAGCATAAGGAGAAAATCGAAATGTTGGTTGGATTTCGGGTAGCGAAGTGGTTAACGCACTGGACCAGCAATCCAAAGGTACCGGGTTCGATTCCCGGTCACGTCCCTCAGGTAACTCATTTCAATTTTTCTTTGTATCAATAGTTTAATATAAAAATTGTGGTGTGTACCCATATTAAAAAAAATGAGACATTACCTGTTTCATAAATTTATAACTGGGTCCACCTGAAACGAATATGCCTCGCTCGTTCGGCCATTAACACTTTCGACACCAGCAACCCGGTAGCCGGGCGCTCTGCTCGTAGTAAGTTTTCGCTACATACGATGTTTCCCATGTTATCGGCTACGAGCGTAGCCCGTAGCGCTACGCGGTAGTGAATACGTTAAGTAGATACCTGCTGTCAGAATCAAGCTGCTCCTGATAGGCCGAGAAGTTGACTACGTAGTCGCTGTCTAGCCGGCGTTTCTTCGGCGCCCTCTCTAACCCGGGCACGGAACCCTCCTCTTCGTTGTTGCGTAGATACTCTTTGTAGCCTGTAACAAACACGAGGACTAGCTCAGTAGCCTTACCGTCAGTTAACGTGACCGCACTCGCTAGCGACAGCGTGAACAATAGGCTATTTGACTGATGTTGAATTCTACAGCGTACTGTAGTTATATGAATAAAATTAGCTAAATATATCACGAAACAAAGAAAAAAAATCCAGAAACATATATCTTTTTTGGAAATATGTGACTTCAAAGGTACGCAAATTTTATGATTTTTTTTTTTAATCCAAAATTAATTTTGAAAATGTTTTCAGAATCCTCATAATTTTACGAAACAATAATTGTATAACAACTATGAACTTAAACGCACTTTTTCACGGTGAAAATGCCAAATTTCTTAATTTTTCCATACAATTATTGGTACCTATACCGGCCTGTGACGTCACTAGCCTGACGCGTTTTGTATGGAGCGTTTTTAGCGCTGCGTAGAAATGTTGAACTTTGACGGTCATTTCTGACTTTTAGAGCAGTTTAAGTGTAGTCAGTCCCATATAGACATTTGATCACAATAAAAAATAGAATCGATTGACATCCTCAAAAAAAAATTAGTCAACATGTCTATTTGTATGGAGAATAAGTACAGCCAGCGCCCCTAGAGGTTACTTTGTAGAACTAAATCTATCTATAAAAGAAACTCGTGTTAGTTACACTATTTATAACTCAAGAACGGCTGAACTGATTTGGCTGAAAATTGGTGGGGAGGTAGCTTAGAACCAGGAGAAGGACAAAGGATACATTTATCTTTTTTTTTTCTCTATATATCGACTTTTAGGCGGTACAAAGTTCGCCGGGTCAGCTACTTCTTTATAAAAATCGTTTACGCAGTCGCTAGCGAATACGGTCACTGTAAACTATTGGTAAGGATACAGATTTAACTAGTCCTGATGACGAAAACTCGTTTAATCCTATAAGATGGCCACTTGAAGTATCTCTGTTTTGGCTCCATGCTTGATTGGTAGAGAATGCCATTTGGCATTAAGTTCACCATTTGTACTGACTTTTGTTTTGTGCAATGAAGTGAATACAGAAGTAAAAGTACAAATGGCGGACTTAATGCCATGAGGCATTCTCTACCAGTCAACTACAAGGCCAAACACAAACATTATTGGTGCGGGATGGGTGTCCTACAAAACGTGTATGCACACGATGCAAATGTCGAAACAAACTACACATTGATAAATACATATTTATGAGAGTACATATACAACTTTATGCAGACTTTCCTCAACTTGCCCATCAGTAGACTTACCCATTTCAGTAACCTTCTCCGTAAAGAGTGTGATGTCCAGGGCCATCTGCCCGCGCGGCCGGCCCTTCGGTTTGTCTCGAGCTATTTCTTGGACTGTAAAAATTATAATATTACAGACATTTGCCGTTTAAAATTCACTGAAGATCAAGCATGTTATGTGTTATGTGAAGGCAAACAAGAGCATACATTAATCAGGGTTGCTCTCGAGTCTCCAATGGAGTGAGGTGAGGACTCCCAGAAAATATAGCAATTTTTTTTTGTCAGACCACAACGCACAAAAGAGCATTTCCTTAAACAAAATCAGTACGAAACAGTACGATGAATCCAAAAACGTAAAGTTCTGGAAGAAAAAAGGACCCACTTTTTTTTTATAAAAAAGGACCCACTTTTTTTTTAACACAAAATTGTATGAATGTATTGCAGTACACGTGAAGAAATGAAATGAAATGAAATAATTTATTCAGTAAGTAGGCCACAGGGGCACTTTTACAAGTCAAATTGTGAATCTACCGGCATTTCGCAAGAGGAGACCGCTTTTGAGAAGAAAGCCGAAAGAAACTCAACAGTAAGTCATTTTTTCGTAAATAATACTTAAAACAATTACATGATACATTTGTAGTGTTATAACTAATTACACTGGTACACGTAAAGGAGATGTAAGATACTCCAAATCAATGTTAAGTAGGAACATTAAAATAAAATTTTAACGAAAAAATTTAAAATATTAAATATATTCAGAGATGTATAAAGTCTCTGGGTGTCACACACAACATGCAATAAAATAAAATAACTTAATTAATTTAATTCCACAGAGATGTATAAGGTATCTAGGCGTCAACGTGAATAATTTACAATAGAAAATAATTATTAAACCTAAATTTCTTAGAGATGTATATGGTCTCTAGGCGTCATAACATGCAATAAAAAAAAAAAAAAAATTATTAAATTTCCTCAGAGATGTATAAAGTCTCTGAGTGTCATACTACACTAAGCTGTTTCTTAGAGATGTATACAGTCTCTAAGAGTTCAAAAAGTAAAAATCAACATATAATAACTTCAATCGAGTACAGGATGAAGTTTCTCACGTTTAGTTAATTTAACACTAGTATGCGGTTGCTACATATTTAATTTGGCCCTTGCTAGCATGAACAGACCGGACCCCACAAACGGCACCCGTTCACGAGTATGACGCATATCTCAGCCATCGCCTCCCTCAACCATATTATAGGGAAGGCTGCGACCCGATCAACGACGCCACCGCAAGCAAAGACCTTTAAGCGAGCATGACATGCTCAAGCTGCCGGGCATACTTGACTAATACTGTTTGCCAGGTGAGAAACAACAAATTGTGCTCTCATGTTACATTAAAAATTACCCACCAAAATAATGCTTATTTTAAAATTTACTATTGACACGCGCACCAACCCATCGAACAAGCCGGTTTTAGAAGTGGATTTAATACAGCAGATCACATTCAAGTAGTCGATATGATGATAGAGAAATACTCAGAGTTCCGCAGACCATTATACTTGGCTTTGATTGATTACAAAAAAGCATTCGACTCTATAGCACACAACAGTATCTGGGAAGCCTTGAGGACACAAAATGTAAATGAAAAGTATATAAACATCCTGAGAAACATCTACACAACCAGCACAAGTAGAGTTAGACTAGACAAAACAGGCCCGCCAATTGACATAGAAAGAGGGGTGAGACAGGGCGACCCAATCTCGCCAAAATTATTTATTGCCGTCCTACAACATATAATGAAAAACTTGCCATGGTCTAATTTAGGGATCAACATAAACGGAAACTATCTAAATCATCTCAGGTTCGCCGACGACATAATTCTGTTCTCGGAGAGCCCACAACAATTACACCGTATGATTAACGACTTGCATATGGCAAGCATAAAAATTGGGTTAGAAATGAACCTAGAAAAAACAAAAATCTTGAGTAATAGCGACAAAACGCCTATCCTGGTAAATAACATCCCGATCGAGTATGTTGAAACGTATGTCTATCTAGGCAAACAAATATCCTTTAGTAAAGAAAGAAACGCTGAAGAAGTGGACAGAAGAATAGCACTAGCGTGGAGGAAATTTTGGGCCCATAAAGAAATACTCAAATCGAACACAATTCCATTATCGTCAAAAAAAAATTGTTATGGACACAGAAATTCTACCATGCCTCACTTACGGTTGCCAAACTTGGACTTACGACTTCAAGACCCAAAATAAAATCGAAATAACACAGAGGAAAATGGAAAGAAGCTGCTTAAATATAAAATTAAAAAATAGAGTCAAAAACACAGCTATTCGCAAGAAAACTAAAGTAACAGACGCTTTAACATTCTCCCGGCAAAGGAAATGGAAGTGGGCAGGCCACATAGCTAGATACAGCGACGACAGATGGACCTTAAGATCGGCAGCGTGGACCGGACCAAGAGGCACCAGAGCGAGAGGCCGCCCGCGCGCCAGGTGGGCTGACGAAATAAAGGCGGTAGCCGGTCAAACATGGCTAGACATCGCGAAGGACAGAGAAAACTGGTTTTCATTGGAGGAGGCTTTTACCCGTAGGGACGGATACAGGACGACCAGTCCTAAAACATAAATTATTTTTAAATTTAATCTGTATGGAATGAAATAAAGCTTTATTATTATTAATATTCCCTTTATTCGTTTTTATACTTAGGCTAGGTTTTTTTTACAATAAATTTATATAAAAAGTAAAATATAAAAAATACATTACAAATATAAACACATTCTATAAAAACCTAACCTAGGGTGCCGCCGGCAGCGGGGCAGGGCCCAGGCTACCGGTGGTTAGGGCTGCAGAGAGAGGAACCTCCTGACAATGCGCGCCGTGTCCAGGAGTACCGCCTTCTGTATCTGACCCTTGATCCAGCCATCTAGCGAGAGTCTCTTAAGATGTTTGTCGAGACTCTTCGCTATAAGACCGTTCGCCGAAACGACTATCGGGACTATTATTATTATTATTGACACACAATACTAAACTACTGGCTTAAAGGCATCACTGTCGTTTAAAAAGTCATTAACCGTATAATAAGCTTTATTCAATAAGTGACGTTTTATTTGCGCTTTAAATTTGCTACAGGGCAATTTTACTACATCAATAGGTATTTTATTGTAGAAGCGTACACAGTTCCCCACGAACGACGAGCTAACCTTACGGAGACGGTGGGCAGGTATTGCGAGCTTGTCCTTACTTCTCGTATTGTAGTGGTGAATGTCACTGTTGAGCTTGAATTCATGGAGATTTTTCCGCACATACATGATATTCTCAAGAATGTATTGAGATGCTACGGTGAGAATGTTTGTTTCCTTGAATTTCTCTCTTAGTGACGTACGACCTCCTAGTGCATAAATTGCGCGTACAGCTCGTTTTTGTAGCACAAAGATGGTTTGGATGTCCGCCGCTCTTCCCCATAATAAAATTCCATACAACATAACACTATGGAAATAACTGAAATATACAATCTTTGCCGTCTCGACGTTTGTCAGCTGCCTGATTCGCCTAACTGCATAGGCCGCAGAGCTAAGCTTACCTGCAAGAGTGGCTATATGCGCACTCCATTGCAGTTTAGAGTCTAAAGTAACACCCAGGAATACTGTTTTTTCGTCAAATTCCAGTACTTCGCCTTTCAGTTTTACCTTGGCACAATTTACTTGTTTCACATTTGGTAATGTAAATTTAATGCACTTAGTTTTCTTGGCATTTAAAAGTAAATTATTTGCAGTAAACCAATCCACAATAGAGGACAGTGCATCATTAATCACATCAAAGTTGTTTTCTTGCCTTTTTACTTTAAAAAGAAGAAAAATACACTAGAAAAAGAAAGGGACCCAGAATTGAACCCTGAGGTTCTAGGAAATGGGTGGAAGATCTAGGAAATGATGGAAAAGCTTATAGTTCTGATAAAGTCTTACTTATATGAGAGGCAACTGCAGGAGAGAATGCATGCTGCAGCTGCCACCAGCCCGCCTCCCCAAGCACCACAGAGCCAGACCGGAAGATTATGTTGCTGTACACCGACAAGGAGCCTGCAATGGTGCCCACCCAGTTTTTCTTCTGTTTGCTGGAAATTAAGACAGTAATGTTGTCAGGTTAAGGACGAGCAGGCGAAATCAACTGTTCAGAATAAGGCGGGTGCCAATTTTTAAGTTTTGTTTCCAAGAATTGTTTTCTTTCAATTCTAAAAGCTCATAGAATTTAACCAATTAATATGCATATGTAAATTTATGAAATATATGTAAATTTTTCGAAATGGCTGAAATGTGTATTTTTTACGTTTTTGACCCCTATGTATCTCCATCTTATTAAAAATTTTCGCAAAACTGGCTCAATTGAAAGAAATCTTTATAATTATTGGACCTGTTCACAAAATTTCACGAGAATCGCTTCAGAAATACAACCTGTAGATGAGAACAGCCAGAGATCAGGACAAACGAAAGAATTTTTAGTCAAGCTGAAACGGACACTCACTCGGTCAGTATTGTTTACATTCAAAATTACACAAATACTGCAAATTGGTGCAATAATATACAAACTTTTGTACTTACAATTGTGGATCAAAGAGGATACTCCAATTGCGGTCAATGAAGGAGCAGATGTGTGTCTTGTAGTGGAAGAAGCCGTGGTTGCTGATGCCGTATGCATTGGTTGTGAGGTGGTGCAGCGTCAGGAGAATCACACTCACCCTGTGCATTGACAGTTATATCTGTTACTAACAGGGTGTTGATCAAGTCTTAGTAATAATACTTATCATAATGATAAATTATACATGTTTGTCATATCATATACTTAGAATAAATATGTCTAGAAATCTAGTTAGCGCTTTAAAGTGAAGCCAGTTTTGGTTAGCCATGGGCTAAGTTTCGTCCGTTTGCGCATCTGTCACAAGCAAAACGTCGCTATGATTGGTTCGCAGACACGCACAATCATAAAAATAACCCATTGCATTCCCTAGTTTTGCTATCATATCTTCATGTTCCGATTACCCGTACTTCTAGAATTACTGTGAACACCATTTATTAAACGGCAACGGTCTCTATAAAATACGGAATTATCTTACCAAGGGAATCTGTTTCGTGTAAACACTTCCTTGCTGTTCGGGGAGCACTCCTCACACGTAAAGTCGAAGAACACATCGCAAGCCAGGTCCCCCGGCGTGCCCAGCCGCCGCAAACATGTTAAATGCACAAAACAAATGCACGTATCACAGATCAGACCCGGTCTGTATTGTTTGTTTTCTGGCTCATTACAGTACTTGCATATTGTGGTCATTATTACTTAAAAGTTTCAGCTTTTGATTAAATAATAATATCGCATTATAATTTATGATGTAAGCGAATAACCAACTAGAACTAACAAACAAAATGTTAGCAAGATGTTATTATTATTATTAATAATAATGATAATGCAAGATGTTTTGGTTTTAAATAACATAACCTCAAAATTGAATACGTCAGTGTCAGACGTCAGTTGCGTTTCGATTTTGACGATGGATTTGCGAAGGATGTACAATGTTTTCTTTGGTGCTTGTTTTCTAGTCGCCATCGTCGTACGGTGTTACAGTCCGACCAAAAAGAGTAGAACATAAAAAGTGGCAATACTGTAGTGTCGTCCCTGTTTTCTTATATTGATTAGAAAGGGAGGACAGTACAGTATTGCCACTTTTTAATGTATACTCTTTTTGGTCGGATTGTATGTAATAGCAACATTTGTGATAAATAACTTATCTTTTTTTCGTATTCGGCAAGGCAAGTCCTAAGTAAACCAGATTCGGCAAGTCCTAATTAAACCAGATAAATACGAATACTCAGAATAGTAATAGCATTTCTGTTAGATGAGGTCCCGTGCACGTCGCGAAGATGTCGCGTGTACCGATTTTTTTTAAACTATGCGCCAATGAGTTTACTTTACTGAGGTTCATTGAAGTGTTCTTCAGGGAGGAAACATTCTTAAAGCAGGCTTTTCATAATTTTTTATGGTTGCCTTTTACTGACCGCTTTGTATAGATTGTTATACAATGGTATGCCACTGTACTTGGACAATACAAAACACGTTGGAATATCCAATACGAGTGGTTAAGTAGGTAGGTACAGGTCTAGGTTATAATAGGTAGATATATGAATAATATGATGTCCAAATCGAAAATGAAACACCAAAGTAATATTGGTAATATCAAAGTTTATTTACAATATCACAACTCATTGCGCCTGCAGCTCCCTAAAGTCATTGATCCACTTCCTGATGTTCTCCTTGTGGGTGCTCCGTGTTATCTTCACGGTCTCCGGGTCCTGGGGGTTGGCGGGCATCAGGTCCAGGTGATGGGCGCCGTTAAAGATGATCACTGCCTTTACCGTGTCGCTGATGCTGTTCAGGATGCCGCCTGAGAAAAAAAGTATAATCAGTCCAAACTGCTCCAATTATTTTTTCACTTTCGACACCTACAACCCGGTAGCCGGGCGCTCTGCTCGTAGTAAGTTTTCGCTACATACGGTTTTTCCCATGTTATCAGCTACGAGCGTAGCCCGTAGCGCTACGCGGTAACGAATGTGTTAAAGCAGTATATAATAAACCAAATTTTTACAATGAAGCGAAAAATTTAAAACGATACGCTGCCACCCTAAGGCATGCGAAGCAACTGGTTGAAATTCAATGGCTCTCGGATCAGGTTCAGTGGTCCAATAGGTAGGATAGGATGCCCGTGTTGGCCCGGAAAACCGTTGGAAATGCAGGTTTGATCCTGCATGAACCGTTAAAATTTTATATTTACATTCATTGTAAACGTCGACTGATTCCCTCAGCCACCTTGGCCGGTCCGCCTGGGTATGCAATGAGCGGATTCCCTATTTTGATCAGATGAATAGCCCTGTCATCCTTTTTTCTTTGCCGTATCCGGTTACAGAATATCACATAAAGCATCTTTGGACAGGCAGCCAAAATTGGTTCAAATCCGTCCAGCTGTTTTGGGGTGATGAAAGGACAAAACTGGCGAGACGTGCTCAAAAACAGCGTTACTACTAACCTCCCGCCCACGGATCCATCAGCCCATTACTAAACACGATATTCGAGGCAGCCTGCAGCTTGTCACCGCCATATTCTATCCTCGCGTAGTTCTCCTTGGGGTACACCTTGTATCTGTCGAAGCACCCTTTGGAGAACTCCGTGAAGTTCCACGGAACCGGCTCGAACATGTCGTGTACTCCTGTCGTGCACATTGGCATCACCATCTCTGTGCAGGCCTGGAAGAAATACAGAGGTTTAATAGTAAATTACTGCAAGCGCCAGGAAAGAAGGGCTTGCCGGGTGAGTTGGTATAGACGGATACTGATACAAAGTTGGCAAGCCATTTTCACGGCTAGCATTTCATTGCATGTTTGAGAAAAGTTATATAACTATTATCTAAATACTGAACTGATACATAATTTAATACAGGAACCGAGGCAGATGAAAAGGGAGTTGATGAACCAATTGGGACGCAATTTGCACAGGACAGGGGCCAATAATGCTAATGGCAGAAAGCAAAATAGGTGATTATTATTGTGGAATTTTATAACACCCTACAATGATGTCATCTAGGGTGTTATAAAATTCAGTTTTGTTACAAGATCGGCAATATTAATGGAAATTATAATTAAGATCTCCCAAGTGGAAGGTTGCACATTAATAATCGGTTAGAGCAACCTGGTACCAACCTGATAGTCCCACCCGCTGGCGTCCAAGTTTCCGTAGTCGTTTCCCTTTTTGTAGTCCACGCATTTGCTCTTGCCGTCATAATTTGTGAACACTTGCAGCATTTTCCCGATGCCCTGAAATTTATCAGTCATTAAAAGTTTTTATCTTGGCGTTGGTGAAAATGTGTCCAAATAAGGAGTTTGTTTTTTGGGTATTTTTAGGAGAATAACTGGTCATTTCATCTTAGGCATAAGGGGCTGTTTGTAGTTTTTGAATGTATATTTATAATGTTCTTAGGCTACGTATCTGTGTTCAACAGAACATCGTTCAATAGAACAACACGTAGCTCCTTCGACTTCACTTATCAGGATATAGTGATTAAAAAAAAAACAGATTCCTCAGATCCACAGATTGGAGCGTGTCCGTTTTACTTTGATATGAGGTCTTTTAAAGACCGTCTTCGTCAGATAATTAAATGGGGCAGAACAACCAGAAGTCAAGAACGCTAATGGCAGCTCTTAACTAAGAGGACAAAGTATTACACGAAAAAGCATTTTGAAAGTTGAATTACGTACCTCTAGCAACGCCTGTCCCTTCAAAGTCTCATTCAAATACTGGCAGACAACCCTGACCGGCTCTGCAGGCAACGGCACCAGGAAGTCAGTGGCGAACGGGTAGTTGACCATGGCCAGGGTGCCATATATGGAGCGGAGGAAGTCGATCAGCTCCTGGACCTCGGTGGCGTTGCGGACCGGGTCGCAGAGCTGCCAGTTCTTCTGCAGCCACTCGGAGCTGTTGGCGGTGGTTGAGAAGTTTCTGGAATTATGAGGGTGCGATAAGTATACCAGCAATATACAAGTCTATTATGCAAAATAGTGAGAATCTGCACTTATTGTCTGTGCCAAAATATCCCAAATAACGACTAAACCTTATACATTTACAATGAACGTGAATGCCGTTATACATTGCATTCCAGTGACCGTAGGTATTAAGTATAACAGACCCAATCAGGAACAAAATTTAAGGAATGGCGCTTTATAGACGATCCTCTCATTTTATACTTGAGCAAGTTAATGTATTGTATCTAATGTACTTCATTGAATATAAAAGTAGGTTGTTGATGTTGTATTTCAATTAGAACTCTTGCTTTGACTTGCCCCATAATTTGGTATTGACACTGAAGTACTAAATACCATTAAAGACTTTCGCAAATTCGCACATACCTAATCAAGTTCAAGTTGACATTCTCGGATGAGAGCAACGATTGAACTTATCATGGCAATTTGCCCATTCGCTTCGATTGGCAATTTTTTATGATTCGCAGAAACAATTGAACCATTAGAAAAACCTTGAATGCGCTGTCCTAACCTAACCTAAACCATTGTAACAGTTTTCTCATATAACTCTTTTCTTATATTGTGTCTCGTGGTACGTAAATATTAATATTAAGGATCAACAGTTCGTCATCGTTTTTGCTTAGTGATAGAATTTGGGTGGAACCGTATCATGGGTTACTGAAGTATTAACACCTACCTATTCTGGAAAATAAACTGTTTCTGAAGTAGGTATTGACAAAACGCGAGTGCCGCGTAGTTGAAGGAAAATACTAATAACTGATAAGCAAACAGTAACTAATGTTGCTAAATAAATATAAATACCTCGTCGCTTATCGTAGTTATGCCCAGTTATATGCTAAAGCCATGTGTACCTAACATGGTATGTGTTAAATATCTTATTTATCAAGTATATTACGAGTAGGATATTTACTTATTCTCAGTTTGTGGTTCCACTTTGAATATTGGACTGAAACTGGTCAACCAAATCAAGTGTTGATTCTTTCTTCCTAGCCTAAAGTTGTATCCCACTGCTGGGCCAAGGCCTCCCTTTTCTTGCGTCACTGGTCGCTGGTCGTCCTGTTATCACTGATACCTGCGAGCTACTTGACAAGGCAGTTAATTTAATGTTCATAAACATTATGGGCTACTTGTCAAGGGGCTTGATGTTCCAAGTATCTCACCTTGAAACGCCCCACGACGAATATTCTCGACGCAGGTACTAGCAGCTATATTGAAGGATGGCTTCACAATGCAGTGGTCCTGCTATCACGGATACCTGCGGGCTACTTGTCAAGGCAGCTTGACGCATACCAGCTTAGCCCTTTTGACTCGGTACAAAGACGTGCTGTGCGAATTGTTGACAATCCTAAACTCACAGACGGAATCGAGCCTTTAAGTCTGAGGAGAGACTTTGCCTCCTTGTGTGTGTTCTACCGTCTTTATAATGGGATGTGTTCTGAGGAATTGTTTGACATGATGCCTACGGCTACCTTCTACCACCGCACTGCTCGCCATCGGCAGGGTGTTCATCCTCACATGCTAGAGCCTAAATGGTCGAGAACTGTCCGGTTCCAGAGGAACTTCCTACCGCGAACGCTTCGCATGTGGAATGAGCTCCCTGCCGAGGTTTTCCCCGGGGGCTACAGTATGCGGTTCTTCAAGAGGGGAGTAAATAGGTTCTTAAAGGGTCTGCAACGCGCGTGTGATGCTCCTGGCGTTGAAAGCGTTCATAGGCGGCGGTTGCTTAACATCAGGCGAGCCGCATGCTTGTTTGCCTCCGTCGTAGTATTAAAAAAAAAATGTTCCAAGTATCTCACCTTAAAACGCCCCACGACGCTTTAACATTCTCGACGCAGGTACTGGCGGCTATATTGAAGGATGACGTCACAATTCGGTGGTAGGCCTCGCATGGCACCATCCCGGGGTACATGTGGATGGGCGCGGAGGCTGCGATGGCTCCCGCGACCACGTGGGGATACTTCATGCGGAAGTACGCCGCCAGCATCCCGCCATACGATCCTGGAAATACCATTTAAATTTTAAGATTAATAGGATAGGATCCCAATGAAAATTATTTGAAATTCCATGGCAACTTTTATTTAAACACAGAATTTAACAGGTTCACTGTCCGTGCCCCATATGTGGGGTCACGGCAAGCCTCTATTACAGAGACATAAGGTTCACATGTCAAACTGGGACAGTGAACGTGTTAAGATTTTTCTGTTAGTATTAACAATTTCCGTGACAAATATAGTAGGTACCTACTTAGGATTTATTTTATAAAACCTGTAATAATGTTTCATTATTTTTTAATGTGAGTATACCACAATTTAATAATTGTGAATATTAACGTACCTATTCGGTCGCTAAGGTGTTAAGCCTTTCAAATAAACAATGCAAAGATCACGCAAGAACCATAAGGAAAAATTCGACAGGTTATCTGGCGTTAGGGTGGGAGAGGTTAACTCGTTGGAACGGTAATCCAAAGGTATCGGGTTCGATTCCCGGTCTCTTCCGCCAGATTATGCATTTCAGTTTTTCTTTGTGCTTTGATCTTTGTATCAATAGTTGAATACTGGGTTTCATGCAATACAAGCAGGTTCTATCATCGGTGCGGTGTTGAACCGATGCGGAGCTCTCATGGCTGTAATATAATATAAACCAAACTATCGACCCGCCCCGGCTTTGCACGGGTGCCATGCTGATAAATTGTGCATGTATTATAGGTACCAAACCTTTCTCTTGAATCACTCTATCTATTAAAAACCGCATCAAAGTCCCTTGCGTAGTTTAAATATTTAAGCATTAGGTACATAGGGACAGACAGACAGACAGACAGCAGGGAGCGACTTTGTTTTTACAAGCTTTTATTTAACTTGCATTGTATGTATGTATGTATGTAAGTATGTTTGTTCGGGTGGAATCCTGCAAGTCAATTTTGAAGCAGATATCGTCAACTGATTGAGCTGAAATTTCGCATACTTACTTATTTAAATGCATAGTGTAAGATGCAGCTTACATATAAAAAAATAATTACTGGTTGAAAACTAGAAACATTTATTTGAAATTAAATAATATTTTATAACATAGTTTTTTTTTATTCATGCATTTAAGGGTTAACTTTGATGACAATACAATAATATGGTAGCATAATAGGGCTGATCTGATGATGGAGCCGGAAGGTGGCCATAGGAACTCTATACTTAATAGAAAAAGCAATCCTACCGAGCTTGGGCTCTTTAGAATCGTCTCTGTGAGCATTTGATTGATATCCAAAGAAAAGTACAGTCAGCTATAAAAGCTTGTCACTAAAATGAAATTTTTGACAGAAACTTATTATACTATGTAGTGATGATAAAATTCTAGCACTTTCCTTTTCATAATATTCTTCCTTGAATTTTCGTAAACTCGAATACCGCTCTGTACAGTCCGACCAAAAAGAGTAGAAATTAAAAAGTGGCAACACTGTAGTGTCCCCGTCTTCTTATATTGATAAGAAAGGGAGTACAGTACACTACGTATTGCCACTTTTTAATTTCTACTCTTTTTGGTCGGACTGTACCCTTGGGTAATCTGGGCGCATCCAGCCGAGCGGGTTATCATGATGTCAGGCGGCCAAAGCCCAAGTTTATCTGAACTGACCCTATTGTGTGGGTTCACTCGCCGCCCGGTCTTGGGAGATTCATAAAAGTAACGTTATACATATTACAGCACATTAACATGTTAATCAGACTATTCGTAACCCTTAAAAAGCGAACTTTTTTTTAGTAAGACAAGATGGCTGTTTTCCGAAAGTTTTTTTAAAGACAGAGTCACGGTTTTGAGTTTGGAATTCTTCTAGCAGATCCAGAGCATATTTTATGCAGTTGAGGTCAAATATCATTGGGTTTTAGTTATAAGAGTGAAAGTTTAAATGAAGTTCCGATCACGACTACCCCGGCAGTTGGTCATAATCAAAAATGGTATAAATACATAAGTGCGTTTACTAAATACGTCTCGATTGGGAAAACTGAGCAAATTTAATATGCCAACATAAGTAATAGAGCAGGAGTTGGCGGTTTTTGAGCTAAAATGTTTAAAGTTAGCTTAAAATGTTTCATCAGGCTCAAAAACATTTACGATGCGATACAATGCTCGAAGCCGATGTGCGCGTTGTCGACTTGGCATCCCACATCCCACATCACATCTGATCTTACCTCCGATGCGATGACAGGGTACTTGGGCTGGAGGGCGCCGCCCTGGAGGTAGTCGATCAGGTCAGCGTAGTTGGCCAGCGCCTGAAGACGTCAGATAGCCGATGTGCTCGTTGTCATGTCGTCATCCCCCTTCTGATCTTACCTCCCAAGGCGATGACAGGGTACTTGGGCTGGAGGTAGTCGATCAGGTAAGCGTAGTCGGCCAGCGCCTGAAGACTTCAGGTAGCCGATGTGCTCGTTGTCATGTCGTCATCCCCCTTCTGATTTTACCTCCCAAGGCGATGACAGGGTACTTGGGCTGGAGGGCGCCACCCTGAAGGTAGTCGATCAGGTCAGCGTAGTCGGCCAGCACCTGCAGACGTCAGGTAGCCGATGTGCTCGTTGTCATGTCGTCATCCCACTTCTGATCTTACCTACGAAGGCGATGACAGGGTACTTGGGCTGCAGGGTGCCGCCCTGGAGGTGCTCGATCAGGTCGGCGTAGTCGGCCAGCGCCTGCAGACGTCAGGTAGCGAATGTACTCGTTGTCATGTCGTCATCCCACTTCTGATCTTACCTCCGAAGGCGATGACAGGGTACTTGGGCTGGAGGGCTCCGCCCTGGAGGTAGTCGATCAGGTCGGCGTAGTCGGCCAGCGCTTGCGCAGACGTCAGGTAGCCGATGTGTTCGTTGTCGAGCGACTTGTTTCCAAAAGGCATCGATGCACCATAGTATCTGGAAAGCGAGCGGGAAAAAATAACAAGTAATCGCACAAACGCTTCGATTTAATAATAAGTGGATGATGATTCAATGACTAATCTGATTTTCTAGATTAAACGGTTAAGAACATTCTCGGTTATGGTCTAATTACATTATTATTATTTAATTATATGTCGGGCCGTTCCTGACAATTTCACGTAAATGTAAACGGCTTAATACAATAATTAAAAATGTCTCACGAAAGTTTTAAACCTCAACAAGATTTACGATTTCCGAGAGAAAAATTATGGATAGTTGTTTGGATAGATGATAACGTGAGAATCAACTTATTGGTACATTACTGCAGACGCCGGGAAAGAAGGGCTTGTCGGGTTAGTAGGTATACTATAGTGATACGAAGCCGGCAAGACCTTTTCAATAAGGCTAAGGTATGTATTACACTAGTGTTTATGTGTATGTTTGTGTGTATTACCTAGTGCTTTTCTCAAACATACGTCTCGAGTTGTTCCGCTCGAAACGTGATACTTCGAAGCCTGTTATAACGTACGTTATGACGACATTCCATTGCATGTTTGAGAATAAAATATTAGGCCGTGTTCAGACCGGGCTGACTGTCGGCCGCCCAAAGTGGCCCAAAGTGAGCCAACGTTACGCAAGTTTCCATACATATTCACACATTCGGCGGCCGACAGTCAGCCCGGTCTGAACACGGCCTTACTTATAAGAACGACCTAACCACAATCTGGATGACAACAACAGGTGACGCCACGGTTCGGATATGCAAATTGGACTAGGTCAACCTAATCAATGTTTTGAAATGGGTGCAACAGGTTTGTGGGCGTGTAATTGTTCTACTAAATGACTGATACAAATATCAAAGCACAAAGAAAAAATTAAATGCCCTGGTGTAAAATAACCTGTTGGAAGAGACCAGGAATTAAAACCGATACCTCTGGATTACCGGTCCAAAAAAAAATTTCAAAATTCTTTATTTCATAAAACACACTAATCTATGACTACTACACTAATGTAGACTTGTTTAGTCACTGCTATGCGCATCAGGCGACACAATTCTACGAGACTCTATACGACGACAAAAACTCAAAAAAGAGCGGTAATGAACCTGTAATAGAACTATACGGAAAAAACACAGCTCTTACAGTGCCAAATCGTACAGAAATTCGACGAGATGGAAATTTTACAACTGATAAAGAGATCAAAACCTGACAAAAGCCCAGGATCGGACGGAATCACTAACGACTTACTTAAAGAGAGTACACCGCTTATACTTACGCCTTTATCAACACTTTTCAATAAAATATTAGACCAAAAAGAAGTGCCTGAGGAGTGGAAAGAATCAAATATTATAATTTTATACAAAAAGGGCGACCCGGCTGATATATCCAATTATCGCCCGATTAGTTTGATGTCCAGCTTATACAAGATCTTCTCATCAGGCCTTCAAAAAAGAATTACTCCTCAAGTAGAGCAGTATCTGAGCACATCGCAAGCAGGCTTCAGAAAGGCTTTCAGCACGATCGATCATATTCAGACTGTAGAGCAATTAATAGAAAAATATAACGAATTTAGGAAACCACTCTTTTTAGCTTTTATTGATTACCAGAAGGCGTTTGACTCTATTGACCACTCAGCAATATTTATAGCCTTAACAGAAGCAAAAATTCATCCAGTTTATATCGAAATTATAAGAAATATTTACAGAAACTGCAAAAGTAAGGTGAAGCTGGAGAGAACTGGTAGAGAAATCCGAATAAAAAGAGGGGTCAGACAAGGGGACCCACTGTCTCCTACTCTATTTATTACCGTATTACAGTACGTACTGAATAAACTTGATTGGACCGGAAGAGGAATAAGTATAGAGAACAGAAATCTTACACATCTCTGCTTTGCAGACGACATAATACTTATCACAGAAGTATCTGAGAATTTACAATTTATGCTGAACTCTCTAAATGCCGCTAGCAAAAATACTGGCTTAGTTATAAATCTCCAAAAAACAAAAATTATGACAAACACAGAAGAAATAGAACAAGTGCAAGAGTTTGTATATCTGGGCAAGCAACTTTCCTTCAAGCAAACGAATAATTTGGATGAAATCGACCGTAGAGTTAAAAAGACATGGAATAAATTCTGGGCAATGAAAGAAATCTTAAAAAAATCCACTTCCAATAAAACTCAAAAAGAAAGTGATAGACTCCTGTCTACTCCCTACACTTACTTACGGTAGCCAGTCTTGGAAGTATACAAATAAGGCTAAGCAAAAACTTGTTACGTGTCAGAGAGCCATTGAAAGAAGCATACTAAACATAAAACTGTTCGAAAAAATTCGGCACGATAACATACGGCAAAAAACAAAATGCATCGATGCTTTAGAGTATGCATTAAAATCGAAATGGAGATGGGCTGGACATGTAGCAAGAATGCATGAAGAAAAATGGACAAAGATCGTCACGTTATGGGTCGGACCGAAAGGAAAGAGACGAGCTGGTAGACCATGTGCTCGCTGGACGGACGACATCCGAAAAGTAGCAACTGGCTAGACGCAGCTCAAGATAGAGTAAAATGGCAAGAATTGGAGGAGGCCTTTACCCGAGAGGGGTCCAAACCTATACAACGTGTTTTTATACAATTGCTTTAACTTCGACATAGTGCTTGGAACATTAACGTAAACTCATCCCTTAAACCGTTTAATGATATTCGAAAAATATTTTTTTTTTGGTATCCCATACAAAGTAATTAATTATTTAATTGGTGGCTATTGTAAAAGGTCCTTTTGAGTTAGGCAATAGTTAGAGTCAACTTGTTGTCATTTTAACGTCACTGATAAAACTTCATCGATGACAGAATTGAGAGCTCGTTAAAAACTTTAGCTAGGTGGAATGCGTGTGGATGGTCTTGGGTTCAAACCCCGGTAAAGAATTTTCTTTTTGTATTTATTTTTGTTCATTGGCAGTGAAAGTTAAATTTTTTGTGCTTATTTTTTACTTCAGAACAATTTTTGCGATGTGTTTAATCCATTTTAATTTTAATTCACTTTATTTAAATTCTTTCGGGTTATGGTAGGTATAGTCACAAATGAAACTAATTAAGTTTAAGTATAAACATTTAATTACATAAACAATATTGGCCTAATAAAATAAAATGATCTCCTCATCAGTATTTAACACTCAATATTTTTTATTTAAACCAAAATAATAATTTACTACAACTTGTTTTCAAAGTGCCCGCCATTATTTTCTAAACAAATATTCAACCGAAATCGTATCTCGCGATTTAGTTTGACAGGAGTGGCACGCATGGCATCGGCTTCTTCCTGAATTCGTTGCAGTAGGTCTTCCCTCGAAGCCACAGGTTTAGAGTAGACTTTTCTTTTAAAGTACCCCAGACATTAAAGTCTAAGGGTGTTCGGTCCGGAGATCTGCATGGCGGGCCACGCAAGAGTTTGACTGCCGCGTGTCTAATCCAACGCCCAGCAAAGTGTACATCCAAATACTGTCTAAAACGGCCAGCAAAATGTGCGGGTGCTTCGTCATGCTGGATCCAGTGTGTCCGCAGTGTTTCCAATGGAATATCATCGAAATAATCCAAATTATGCAAGTTCTTATTGGGATATCGACGTCGGTACTCCCTTCCTGCTTCCGCCGCATATCCATTGCAGAAACCGTAAACAAAGTGCATATTGGCTTCTTCTTCGGCCGTATAATTTATCCGTGGCATCACAAAGCAAGTGAACACAATTATTTCATTAAAAATTAAGTAAATAACAACAATAATAAATTACTATTGTCAATTTGACGTGACACATGCGAGTCAAGTGAGAGCAAAATAAAAAAGAACTTATTGATTTAGACCTTGTCGTACATAAGGAACACTGAAAACTCTTTACATACGAACCAGCAGATAATAGTCTTTGGTTATAAGAAGATTTTACACTGGTTAAACTGAGATTAGTGATTAAATTTGAATATTAAATAATTTGAAAACGGTGCGAGTTAGGAACTTGGTTTCTTTGAGAAATTGACTCAATAAGACGTAAAGAATTACCCCTTAAAGTTAAAGCAATTGAAAAAGTACACCCTGTATAGTATATATATTAAAAATTACGGAAGAAGGGAAAATATTATAATAAGTTATTTAAATGAAATTACAATTACAATTTTATAAATCCTATGTATAGTTAAGTTGGTTATGGAATAAATGGGCTTTTTATTTTTTTATTTTATTTATTATTTATGCGCATCAGGATAATTGTGTAAAATGGGCGGGTTCAGTGTCGGACACATACTGGTTAGAATGTGGTGTGAGGCAAGGAGGCCTGACGTCGCCGAAGCTTTTCTGCCTGTATGTGAACGAGCTGATTGTCGGACTCAGCAACATGCATGCGGGATGTTCGATAGATGGCAAAATGGTCAACAACATCAGTTATGCGGATGACATGGTGTTGCTGAGTCCGTCGGTCTGCGCGCTGAGGGATCCAAATTCAAATTCAAATTCAAATATTTTATTTGCTTTACGTACAAGTACATGCAAATACAGTTTTAGCATACTTAATACAATAGTCAATTTATAAATAGGTACCTATTAACAATTTCACAACGATATTTACACTATGATTACAAAAATACTTTCTATTCGTCCAGAGCATTAGCAAAAAATTCATCGATTGAGTAGAATGGTCTATTAATAAAATAATCTTTCACTTTTTTATCAAAAGCTCTAATGTTACTACATTCCTTGATGTCATCATTTAGCTTATTAAAAACCTTAATGGCAATATTATTAAAACTATTGTTAAAATGCGCATAGTGTGATTTGCTTAAAGTTAAATTATTTTTATTTCTTAGATTAAAGTTATGTAATTGTGAATTAGTCGAATATTTATCCTTATTTTTAAACACGTTAATAGATAGGCGGTACAGATATAGTGACGTAATTGTTAAAATTTTGTTTTCTACAAACATATTTCTATGAGTAATGGGTATATCTTTCGATCCCACAATAAGTCTCATAGCCTTCTTTTGCATAAGCAATACAGAATTTATCCCAGTACCATTGCCCCAGACTTCCAAGCAATACCTAACAATGCTCTCAAAATAAGAGCAGTAAACCGTTTTTAATATCTTGGTGTCTGCTATCTTTGAGAGACTTTTTAGTGTATAGCACGCATTAGCCAACTTTTTGTTTACTGCTTCTATTTGGTTATGCCATCTCAGATAGGGGTCAAGTTCAACTCCCAAAAATCGGATGCAATCAGATTTCTCTATGGGCATGTTCTGCTACACACGTGCGAGAATTATGCCTCGAATCACGGACTAAAATATATAACTGTCAAAAAAGTGAGGTTATGGTTTTCGACGTGCGTGGTATATTCTCAGGTTTCCTGCCGTCTATGAAGTTGTGTGGTGAGGAGATGAAGAAGGTTGACCGATTTAAATATTTAGGTCACATAATAACAAGTGACTTAAGAGACGATTGTGATATAGATAGGGAACGCAGGGCGTTGGGGGTTCGAGGGAATATGCTGGCCCGCAGGCTCACTCATTGTTCTGGAGAAGTAAAGATAACTTTGTTCAAAGCGTTCTGCCAATCGTTCTAGACAAGTGGCCTGTGGGTAAGTTACACCCAAAGAGCCCTCAACTCCTTCCGTGTTCTCTATAATAATATATTTAGAATGTTGATGGGACTACCTAGATTCTGCAGTGCATCAGGTATGTTTGCCGATGCTCGCGTAGATGATTTTCACGCCATAAAGCGCAAAAAAATAGCATCCATTAAAACCAGAATACAGGGTAGTTCCAACAGTATTCTAAGTATATTAGTTGACAGAGCCGACAGTCCTCTGCAGAGGTACTGGTGGATATCGGCATTAATAAACCCTCATTCTGAGCAGGTTTATTATGATTATGTCAATTAGGTATAGTAGGTATTAGTGTAGCATAAGTAATTAACTAACCTAGTTTAAAGTTTACTAACTATCATGGACCACTGTTGTCTTGAATAAAGAAATTTTGAATTTGAATTTGAAAATTTTGATCTAAGGTGATGGAGCCACCCGGTAAGCAAACAAGCCTGTGTTGCGTGGCGCCGCCCTTCCTTTCGGTTATATGTAGATTTTTTATTTTATTATAATAGTTTTAAATAAACTTAACTAATTATATCTAATTTATGACCAAAATTCTAGTTAAGGTCCAGCGTCTTAACCTCTCCACCACCTTAACGCTCGATAACCTTTTAATTTTTTCCTTACGCTTTGTGTTTCGATCTCTGCATTGTTTATTTGAAAGGCTTTGTTGCTTGTGCTTTGATCTTTGTATCAATGTTATCATATAAAAAATTTGAGGTGGACGCACATAAAAAATGCCACAAGGCATTACATGTTTCATAAATGTATATTTTTTTACTTATAAGAATGACCTAGCCACAATCTGGATGACAACAACAGGTGATGCCACGGTTTCGGATATGCCAACTTGGACTAGGTCAAACTGTTACGAAATGGGTGCAACTGGTTTGTGGGCGTGTAATTGTTCTACTAAATGGCAAAAATTCAAAATCACTAGCATTATATTCGTGTTGCAGAAATCCGCTCGGTAGGTATGTAAATACGGAAATAAATCGTACACATCTGTTAACTATCAGGAAAAGCGAGCATTACATATATACATAACTCGTCCAATTACTGCAATTTGATGTCCATTATGGCCACATATTACATAATGTGTTGCATTGCCAGCTTCTCCGGTGATCTAGTGTTTAGTTTAATTACTCGTAAAAGTCGTAAATAAACATAAACCAAGGGATAAAGTTAGTAATGGTTATATATACACATATATTTTTTAATTATGAAGAAGGTGGTGTTTTATCCATTATACTTACAACTTTACACGAAGATGATGAAATTGTGTACCTAAAGTAATTATAAATCGCGGTATATTAACAACTAACTGCACCGGTGTTACCCGCTCATCCCACGGGAACACGACATTTTTTAGGGATAAAAGTATCCTATGTGTTAATTCAGGGTGTCAGCTACCTTCATACCAAAATTTATCAAAATTGGTCCAGCCGTTTGGGTGTGAAGTAGTAACAAACATACACATAAACACGCTCACAAACTGTCGCTTTTATAATATAGTGTGATATCAGCGTTACTCATTGATAGTGGCACCAAACCCACAGACCCTAGGTTAAGACTTAGGACTACTCTAACCCAAGAACAGAAGCTATAGTCAGAGGGGAACACGCTATGGTCTCCCGGTCCCGCTTACCTCCTATGTCGTGGCCGGGTCTTTATGAATGCAGTCGCTGTCGTCACTAACCTGTGCTCTGCGAAGACGATCTTGGCCTTGAACTCCTCGGCGATGTCCCACATGAATCCGGTGTGTTTAGCAAACAGCTCGATTTGACCCTGAAGTAATCAGGAAGACATTAGTTACCGTTGCATTTCGGAAGGTGATGTGTGCTTCCGAAATGCAATAACTCAAGAAGCCTGTACACCGGAGATTCCATGCAAGAACAAATAACCGATAGAAAATGAATCAGTTGATTCGAACCGCGTTTGCCCCGAATTGAAGTAAGACACCATTTGTACTGTTTGTTTTTTGTGCAATACTGTTGAAATAAATGCCATCGTGTTACCTACGTAACTATATAAAAATACATCATGTTCTTATTTCTATCCGAAGAAAGCTCTCTCCGTCATTAACAACCTGGCAAATACCGGCACTATAGCATGGACCAATACATTCAAGAGTACAGGACTTTTTATGGGCACCTCACTCATTAATGGGAAAAATAGGGTATCTAAAACTAGTTTTATTGTTATAGTAAAACGGGCTTAAAACCAATTTGTACTATGAGTAAACCCGGTTTTACATCAGCTATACTCTTTCGTCCTCTTGAATTTATTGATCCATGATAATGAGTAAATCAAATATCCCTTATCATTTATATTTGTCAAACTTCTAGGAATGATAAACAAGTACTGGTATTAAGGCTACTTAATGCTCTCAATTAATTTGGCATTGAAACCTTATCGACACTTATTACGTGTAGAAAATCTGAACCATAATGTAGGAACTCTCACAGGGAACCATAACACCAACAAGAGTGGATTAAAGTGGCAGGCATGGGGCACTCAAAGTTATCCATGGAAACACAAAATCAGGCTGAGCTAAGAAATTATGGCAATACAGCAAGAGACAGTTCAGAATCATAATGGGGTGTTTAAACTTCGGGGTCAAAGGACTATTGTATTGGCCAAACTGGGAGTTTCTGACAATACAGAATGTAGGATATGTAGAGAGAAGGCAGAAACAATGAAGCACATCCATACTTAATATACTTAATACTTAATATACTTAATTACTTAATTACTTAATATTACTTAATTACTTAATATTACTTAATAATATTATAAATGAACCACATCTTGGGATTTAGGTAGCCGACCCCGATTGAGAATTCATTCTCTACAAAGATATGGGACAAAGGCTAGGAGGATGATGATGAATATTATAAATGCGAAAGTGTGTCTGTCTGTCTGTCTGTCTGTCTGTCTGTCTGTTAACTCTTCACGCTTAAACCGCTGAATCGATTTTGATGAAATTTGGCATGGAGATAGTTTAATATCCGAGGAAGGACATAGCATAGTTTTCATCCTGGAAATTATCCCTAAAAAGATTGAAAAGTGAGTAAGTAATTCATGATGACATTGATGACCCTGTAGGAAATGTAATTATTAGACCAAAAGCACAATTGCTCTTACATTTGCTTAGGCGCTTTTAATAATCCCTTTTATTAATTAAGGTGATTAGGTGGATATGGATATCTAATTATCGTGTTGTACGAGGTTGCTTCCATACTTCCAAGTTCCACGCGGACGTAGTCAGGGGCAAAAGCTAGTATTAAATAAATGTGGTAGTTAAAATGATGAAATGTCAGGCATTGCAATTGGGTTCCATTCCATCATCCGATATACGAAGGTGGAGAAAAATCCTTAGAGTAGAGCAACCCGGGGTGAAGAAGATCCTACTAGGTCGAAGTGTATCCGTATGGACCCCTATTATAAAATAAGATATTCGTACCATTATAATATTACTCTACGAGTAGATGCAATTCAGCAAAAATAAAAGTTATCTGTGAATTGTACAGCCAACCGTACATAATACATATATAACCGTATGGAGGCTCGGGAATCGGTTATTTTTTTAAACACGTTTTTTTCAATATGCGAGTTATCATCGTTATGTGGTAAACCTATTTTATCTACGCACATATCATTAGTGCTCTAAAATGCGTTCAGAAATCGTAGGAAATACCAGCATTATTACAACCAATTTTACTATGAGTTTTTTTTTGTCTGTGGTAGTAGGTAAAATCTGTACTGTAATGTTATTACAGTACCGATTTTTGTAAGGTTACGAGTTTTAATAGGAACAGCTGTCAAAACACAAGTTGGTCTCTATCAGTATTATATTCCTTGGTCTCTATTCTAGTAGGTATCCATAGATATTAATATTGTTATCGATACGAAACGTCAATTCAGTATGTTTTTTTATAAAAACCGCACGACATTTGATCTCGAGTGACATGAGAATATGGACACATTCGTTTGTATATGATTTAGAAAAAAAAAAACATTCCTCTTGACGGAGGTTCGAATTGCTGCCATTATTGTTGTCATTTGTTTGTTGGTTCTTTGCTGTTACGAAAGTAGAATTGTGAAAAGTTTATTGTTATTCACATTTTAGTTGAAAATATTGTTTCAATGTAAATGTAAATTACAACTATTACAATAAATAATCTGTTTATGTATTTGTTCAGATTTATTTCTTACTGCATTAGTATATGTCGTTTTTAGATATTTTACATGTAGCACTAGTGGTGCCGGTCATTTCCTTATGGCTTCTGAACCCATCTTAGAGTACTTATGATATGTGTTTAGATAAAGTAGTGTATACAACTGTACATAATTAGGCTTTAAAACACTCGTGTGATCCTATTATGAAACTCGCTGACGCTCGTTTCATAAAACCACACTCGTGTTTTAAGGCCTCTTATTATGTATCAGTTGCATAAACTACTATAGCGCGCAGTATCTATTTTATATTTTACGAATTCTTGTTATTACGATATAAATAGGTCCCAGTTTCGTTATCAATATTATACAATCAAAAGTAAGTACAGGCAATTAAGCTATCTAATAATAACAAGTAAGTGATATCTTAACTAAGACTATCGTAAACCTTTGACTTATTTAAATTATTACTTAGTTACAAAACGGTCACTAAACCTGAAACTACATAAAGTCAATTAAATGACAATACTAAAATACTGGACGAGTTCACCAAAACAGCGTCTTGGCCAATTGCTCTCAATTGACCTTCCAGGCAAGGTTCACTAGTTTCAAATAAATGTTTCATCGAATTTAAATTTTATCGAAAGATTTAAAGATTTCTGGAAAATGTATGAGTTTCAGGGAAAAAATTGTCTATGAAACGAAAACTCGATGTAATGAAGCATTCGTTTTGGTGTTTGTCTATGAAAGAAGAATACCCTACCAGGCAAACGTGGGACCGTCAATATCTCGCATCTCCCGATGATGCCTCGTAGAACAACCGAAACATTTGTCGAGAATTATAGTTGATTGTGGTAAACGTTTGTTCCATTTAGGTACTTGCATGTTTATTGTAGTTTAGACAGATATTTCTTGAAGGAAGATGTACGCAAGTGAGTGCAAGTTATTTATTTATTTATTCGAAATAAAACATACATAGGAGGCTTACAGTTTTCACCAAGGGCCTGCAATGCTAGACTTGACATAAGCCCTTAAGCAATAAATATTCTGAAATCTGAAATCAAGATGCTTTTGCGCAGAATCGCAAAGGGACTCACATCGACTAATACTGAATTCTGTTACGTTTGAAAGTATAATAAGAATACATACCTCATTCCCAGTGTAAAAGAAGATAGGTCCGCTCTCCTTATCCCAATGCTCGTCATTCACCAAATACTTGATCTGAAACTCTTCATTCCTTTGAAACCCGAAGTGGTCCAGTGGAACTTTGAACCAGTTAGTCGTGTATTTGTATTCAGATTTCACTACAGTTAAGGTTAGGGCTAGAATTAGTGTTTTTCGCCACATGATGGCACGTCTCGAGTGTACGGCGGTACCAATGGTTGTGGCGTCGCGGCCCGCTGTGGTCTGTTTACTGATATAATGTTTTTGTACAGGCGGCGACACAAGTGTGTTTTTTAGTTTCATTTTCCGTGTGATTGGTGGGATGTTTACGGAATCATTGTAATTATCGGGCTGAACTGCCGGATGTCTATTAGGTCGACTGTAAATTTAGGACAGTTTGTAATATGTGTTGTTTTTGTAAACATTTGTTCAAATACACCGTCGATGGCATAATTCTCGGGCTCATCACATCGTAACTTCAGCTACTACATATTTATATAAAGGATTAGGGTTAGTTAAGGGTTTCGTACCCAAAGGGTAAAAACGGGACCAGATTATTAGGACTCCTCTGTTCGACGTTCGACAGTTGAAATTTTCCAAATGATGTATTTCTGTTACCGCTATCTAACAACAAATACTAAAAACTGAATAAAATAAATACTTAAGTGGGGTAACAAAAGTGATCGGTTGTACATAGAAAACTACGGTGGGTCTCAGACATATTAAAATATGTAGTTAATGTGATCGGTTGCGTTAACTTTGCATCTCATTTTTATCCATACATACATACATACCAGGTAGGTATACGTATACCAGGTGCAAACTTAACCCGGCCAGTTATTTTATTTGCTGGTACGGAACCCTTCGTGCGCTAGTCCGACTTGCACTTGGCCGGTTTTTAGGGTTCCGTAGTTTTTATATGGAACCTTTAAATCTGGAATACAATTAATACCATCATTATTACATTTTATTTAATTTTATAGCGTTGAATAACCATCTGTATTTTTTTGGGATTTTATGGCTTCGTTGCAGATACCTTTAAGCCACCCATAAATAAAATTAAAACATCTTGACAACACTTTTGCGCGTGCGCGTCCCTGTCATCGGTTATCGCGGTTCATTTGACCCCAGCGCGCAGCAGGATGTCCCC
Source organism: Apotomis turbidana (assembly GCA_905147355.2). NCBI lineage: Eukaryota > Metazoa > Arthropoda > Insecta > Lepidoptera > Tortricidae > Apotomis > Apotomis turbidana. Next base: position 1,867,571 of record LR990283.1, read on the forward strand.
GATTGTACTCCATTACTTTTGCGTATCTCCTACGTCTTCTTCCTTCATCCATCACCTGCATCTCACTCTCTCTCTTATCCATTTTAATAAGCCGGTGTTTACTAGAAAACTACCCGATTACTTACAAGTTATGACTGATTGGGAAGTACCTTGTTAATTATAAAGTTCATATTTCTGGGACACGTGTAGGGGGAGGAAATCACACTACTAGGTATTATAATTATATTATATACACTTCCTGAATTACCCCTGTGGCGCGGAGATAATCTCATCAGCGGGTTATAGGTACTCCCACACAAAGTCCGACTACTGGTAGTGAGCATAGATAAGAATGTAATAATCGGAAATAGATACGAAACTCTTGCTAGTTTCACGTCGCTACTAGTGCTGCCCCAAGCGGGCGTGCTCTCAACTAATGGATGTTGTATATATAACTACAACCGGTGTATATAGCTTGTATAGGTGCCTACACGCAGTTAAAAAATTTAAGGATGGAAACTGATTTATGTGGTATTTTGTGTAAATGCGTATCTATGCTTTTAACGCATTTGACACAGAAAACCACATAAATCAGTTATTTTTTATAGTGATAAGGAAAAAATAAAACAAAGCAAATGCTGGTTTTTGTATATTATTTGTCATAAGTAACATCACAAAGTTCATATATCCAATGCGTGGTAATTAATGGAGGAGCACTAGGAAGACTCAAGTCGACACAAATTAAACACAGATATAATGCGGTGAACTAAGGAACAAACGTACAAAACACAAAAGCGCGTGCACGGTAACCAGAAAACACCAAATGAAAACTTTGCCAGAACTTCACAAACTTTGAAAATTTGCAAAAATGCAAATACAAACGACGGAGTAAAACTAAAACGTCACCGACTTTGTATGGTATTGCCACCTTTTAAGAAAAAAGTTAAGTACCTACCAAAGTTTAAAATACATTTTATTTCCTAGTTTATTTGCACTGTAATATTAGTAACTCTGTTAGAATATTATTATTAAAAATATATTCTCTATAATTTTTAAAAAATATTATGTTTTCCAGAATTTTTTAATCATTTCTTAGATTAATTTTTTCTACCAAATACACACTACAAAATACACAGCAACACTGACGTCGAGTAGACTTGGAATAGAAACAGTAGATGGCGCTGTTTTCAACTACAGGCCATGTCCTAAGAGATACCATACCATGGTAGTGAGTGCTAACCAGCCCTAATACAGTTCGTCATCTTAAAAAAAAAACAACTATTATAAAGGCGACTTTTGTGATTGTGTTTGTGTGTATGTTTGTTACTTCACGCTCAAACGGCTGGACCAATTTTGGTAGATTTTGGTATGTACGTAGCTGATACCCTGGATTAACACATAGGCTACTTTTTATCTCGAAAAAATGAAGTGTTCCCGTATAGGCTCCCGGAGTATGATTATAAGGCGCATTAGATAATACGGCAGCACAACTCCCCTGCCAAGTCGAAAAAATGATCACCTCGGAGAATTTGATCTGTGACCCCGGTGAGGTTCGGTGAAGCGGAGAAATCCAAGTTTATTTCAGCCATTTCCCATTATACATTTATTGAATTCCGGTATTTACGGTATTGAAGTAAGTCCAAATGCAATGTTTGTATACAAAGTGTTGAGGGTGATATCGGAGTAGATAACTTAAGTAAGTCAAAACACAGCAAAAACAGTATAAAAAGTGATTTATTATCATGACAAATTCCTAACAGTATTTCATTACAAAGTAATACAAGTAAGTAAATATTTTAAAAACATGTTATAAAGTGTGTACTTTGATTATTGACGGTATGAAGATTAATTGCAATAGCACCCCTTTAGCACCCCTACAAATGGACAAATGAGAGTTGAGTCGTTCATATCAAGCAAATGCACAACAAATAATTATCCCATCATTTAATGTGAATGTTTTCATAAATTATTAATATATCCTAATGTTTACATTGAACAGAAAAATTTCAAATCTCAATGGTACCGGCGGGATTCGAACCCGTTACCAACGGCTTTCCGGGTCAATACGAGCGTTTTACCTATTAGACCACCGAACCAATGCGCGAGCCATGAAATTCTTCAACCAGTTACTTCATTTCTTATATGCTTTGGAGTGGCATAATCCTAGCTTCAATGTAAACATTTACTTTCTGCTTCAATAAAAAATAATTTATGAGTTGAATATCGTCATGGATTCTTAATTACAAAAAGGGGTGATTTAATTTGGGCCATTTTTTCTAAACACACCACGTTTTTTTTTTAATTTTCAATATTTTGGGTATTTTCTACTCAGAATCACGAGCTCTTTCGATCTAATTTTAAGAAAAAAGTGTCCCAATGTTTTTTTTTTTCCATTCCGTTACCATTTCCATATAACCTACTGCAGCGGTAGCGGAATGGAAAAAAAAAATAATTATGAATATTTTGGGACAGTTTTTTTCTCCTAATTAGTTCGAAAGACCTCGTGATTCTGAGTAGAAAATACCTACCCAAAATATAGAAAAAAAAAGTGGGGTGTACAACTTTAGAAAAAATGGCCCATTTACGTCATAACTGTCATAAGGCTGTTTTGTAACGAGCGGCCGACTGTACCATGAGTTTACAGTGACCGTACTCGCTAGCGACTGCGTAAACAATTTGTATGGAGAATTGTAGTTCTACAAAGTAACCGCGCTGTACTATTCTCCATACCACTTCCATACAATAGCGAGTTAACTCATGGTACAGAAGATAGGAGTTCCCGTTCCGTGCCAATGGTGACAACATCAGAGTTTCGACACTGATGGGTATGGAACCCTTCGTGTGAGTCCGGTTCACACTTGGCCGGTTTTCAACGATGTCCCCATAAGTATAATTAGTGGTTGCTCATGCGCCATGGTTTTTCTCGACCTCAAAAGCAACATTACTGTTCTTTGTCGCATTCGGGTCAATTTCTTCACTCCGACTGTCATTAATTTCGAGTCGATTAACTTGAGAAATAATATGCAATAATACAATAATATACATACAATTGAGGCATACAATGCCTTGAATGGTCTTAGTGGCTATGAATCTGCATCACAAAGATTGAGAAACTCGATAAAATACGTCAATTCGTATCGAGTGCATTTTAATGATATGTAGCTACTTACCTACTTTGTTTTCAACTAGATTTATTATTAGGGACACGGAACATCAACACGGACTACCTACCGTCATTTTTGATTAGAGATGCCTTTGATAGATTAAACAATACTACACTGTTTATGACTTTGATTTTACGCCCTGTGTCTTTTTCTGTGTTGCTCATAACCCGGTTACTAGTCTGGCTGCCACCAGTCCAGTCACCTCCAGATCCGGCACGTGTTGTCTTTGGAAGCCGTGATGATGGCGTCGCCAGCGTAGGAGTACGCGCAGGAGAAGATCTCACCCTGGTGGCCCGAAAGCACCTGGAAAAACATGTGCCATTGAAATTACTTGCATGTGTGGCTCAAATAGTCTGGATCAAACTTGTTCTAAGGGCGGTCGCCCACGGCGACTTTTTGTAGCGATGCTGTCGCGCGTTTCGTAAACGCTACTAACACGCGTTAGTCGCATTTGTAACGCGCTACGGAAGCGATGCCAACATACTACTAACGCGCTACAGCATCGCGACTGTATCGATGCAAATGCACGACCGTGTCGGACGACATCGCGAAGGGAACAGAGTAGTGAAGATGCGCGGTAGTGAAGATGGAGAACTGAATCGCGTTTGCATCGCGACAGAAGCGCGACGGTATCGCGTTTGCATCGCGACTGAATTCGTGTTATGTGGGCGAGGGCACACAGCTAGCGACCGCATTGCGACTGTATCTATGCGAACGCGCGACAGCATCGCTATCTGCATCGCTACAAAAAGTCGACCGCCCTTAGACGTGATGTACTAAGTTCGAATTTTATGCTTCGCCTTCGTACAGAGCTTTTACACCTTGTCATCGCCTAGTACAAAAAATCGTACGGAGTAAAGATATTTCATCATACTCTTGCGTAGTTGTGCGGTTGTGTCCACTTTTCACTAAATTCACAGAAATACCAATTATTGATGTCACCAAGTGACATCACCGTGGTCTACTGAGTCATGTTCATGTCTTCTATAGTGACACACACAGCGCCCACGGATGCAGTAAATTGAACCACTTTTCCACCCGAACAGCTGTGATAATGTTTGCTCGTCGCATTGTTATCCCATGAACCTGCGACCTGCGCTAGATTCATTTTTGAGACACTATATTTTAAAACAATATCGCATGGTACAGTCGAGTTCATTTACATCTACACACTTACGAGAACAAAAATATCTGAACACGACCGTATTGTAAGGAGCATAAAATCGTGTTTAGATATTTTTGTTCTCGTAAGTGTGTAGATGTAAATGAACTCGACTGTAATAAAGGTTGAACACGCCAAAACTGGGGCACACAAAGATTAATATTAAATAATTTTAATAATAAATAACCACATTATGTTTTCCACATTTAATGTCGAATTTAATGAAGTTTATAACAACATTTCCTATTTTAGTAATTGTCTACACTGTAAGCCATACTTCTAACTTTCCTGCGCACACGGCTCATAAGACTTTGCACCATCTCATTAGGACACCGTTTCGACGCCCATGTCCATACTTTTTGTAGTTCAGAGACCGATTTTATTTCTCCGCCTTTCTTTTTTAAGATTCCCTTCATAATACTCCAGTAGTCTTCAACAGGCCGCAGTTCTGGACTATTTGGGGGGTTGCATACTTTGGGTACCACCACGATTCCGTTTGCTTCGTACCATTTCAACACTGCTGTTGCGTAATGGCAAGTAGCAAAATCTGGCCAAAACAGCGGTAGTGAGTCGTGCTTTCTTATGAAAGGCAGTAAACGTTTCTGTAAACACTCTTTTTAATAAATACCGCTGTCTATTGTCGCGGTGGTAATAAACGAGCGACTTTTTTTTCCGCAGCTACATATTGCCTGACAAATAAGGTATTTTTTTGGGAATTTAGACTGTTTTTTTAATTTACATTCTTCAGGAGCGTTCTACTTACGCTGGTATAGAACTCTTGGCCAGGAATTTGTTTTAAGTTTGGCTTTGCATATGTTTCGTCGTCCATGACCACGCATGCAAACTTCGTAATGAAATTTTCATAAAATTTTCGTGACCGTTTCATTGCAGATAAGTTCTGCCTCGAGTCTCGATCTGGTGCAGCCTGGGCTTTATAACTTCTTGGTCGTGCCCTACGTTTAACTTTTTAAACATAGCACTGAGACATTTTCACTTTCTTGGCAACATCGTGAGATGAGATCTTAGGATATGAGGCAAGAATCCTTACAACACTCTCGTCCTTTTTTTATTCTTGACTCCCTGCAACCCACCACTTCCTGGCTTGCGATCTATTGTTAAGCGTTCACGAAACCTTTTTAATACGCGGCAAACCGTAGATTGAGGACATTTCAGTTTTTTTGCGATATCTCTATAGCGTAGCATTGAATTTTCTACATATTCGTGCAGAATGGGTTCGCGTTGTTGATGTTGTTTGCTCGACATTTTGACAGCGAATAAAAAAAAGAAAAAAAAAATGGACGTATTATAGGATAGTTCCTTGTAATCAAATAGGTGTCTAAAAAATTTGCATAACTCTATTTTTCGCGTAATAATAGCCGATTTTACATGCCCAACTTTTGGCGTGTTCAACCTTTATTATATGCACGTATAGGATCATGTTGCAAATTTAATTTACTTGCGACATAGGTACATATTAAAATACCTGTATCAATGCTGACCAACAGATCAGAGAGAAACTTTTAAAGTATGTGTTGTGAAAAGATACCAACCAATCTTTCGTTTTCAATCATCAATCGATCTTGTAGCCCTCGATAATGGCCTCGTCCACGAGTTTCATGCGAGCACAAGATTGGCAAACAATCATTTAATTATTATTTAATGGCGACAATCCTGAAGATGACGGAACCACGACCGTCTACCTATTTGCATTAAACTGCGCGAATCTGACATTTATTTATTAAAGCTATGATAAGTTTTGGACACTATAAGAATTATGATTGATAGCACGCCAACGAGGCACATAACTTGATACGTAAAGTTCGTTTGGCTTATGGTTTTTAAGGCATCCCAACACCTTAAAATGGACAAGCCGATGGGAACCGCGTTCAAAGGTCATAGTTTGGTACCTGTGTGCAGTTCCCCGTGGACGCGTTCCAGACGCGCGCGCTGCGGTCCGCCGACGCGGTCAGCAGGCAGCCGCCGGCGGGGCTGAAGCACACCTGGTGACAGATTCACATGACAGTGACGTCATCATACCACGGGGGTTTTCGGTGCACGAATGACTTGACACTAGGCGTCAAATCATTCGTGCACATTTGTATGGACATCACAGTATACTCGATATACCCATATATGAAAGGATCCCGGATACTTGACGCTGCATATATGTACGTTGTTAAGAGTAAGAATACGTGACGCTACACGTATTCTTCATACCTTTGGCTAATATTACGGGGCGTCAGCGAATTTACAGCTGAACAGCGTGGGGCTTCTTTAGTACCATTTCTTTGTCATGTTTTCTTGCCAAGACTGGGCAGTTTTTGACGTACGCTCTAGAGTCTTTAGACAGACTTGACAGACCCAAAATTACATACTCACTAAGGATTCGTTTAGCTATCCAGGAGACCCTTGGTCAGAGCTTTTGAACTTACGTTGTTCGTTTGATATTTTTACACGAAGTAAATCTTAATGTTTTTTTTTTCTTGCATGTCGATCATTTGCATATTCCTTGTATCAGAAATAAATGACTGTTATCTACTTTTCTCGGGTGTGAGTCTAATCTTGGACACCTGGCGACGGTGGCCCTTCATCACCACCAGCTCTATAAAGCCAGCGCGCACGGCGTTGACCCGCGCCGAACAGTCGCTGGATGCTGTTGCCATCCACTGCCCCGCCCAGTGAAAGTAGCATCTGTCAGAACAGCTCTGACCTTGGACACCTCGTCGCGGTGGCCCTTCATCACCGCCAGTTCCTTGAAGTCAGCGCGCACGTCATACACCCGCGCCGAACAGTCGCTGGATGCTGTTGCCATACGCTGACCCGCCCAATCGAAGCAGATATCCAGGACCTGATATAGGAAGAAACATTATTAAATAGATGACATGGCTTTCAGAAAGTTTTTGTTCGGAAACTTTAGTAAGTATAAGATTTTATTAACAAAGTATGCCCAGATATTTCTAGTTCTGACACTGCCAACATTAAGGTACGCTTTAGCTACATTTCTCCTGCAGGATAGCTGTAATGTTAGAATACACTCTGATAAAACATACGACATAGTGGAATTGGGCACGTCGGTGCAAACCTTCAATATGAATTTATCAATGTAACTAGTGTACTTTGTTTTGACATTTGTATCATGTGCATACACGTTTTGTGTACCTATGTATGACTGGTATAGAACGCCTCATGGCATTAAGTCCACCATTCGTACTTTTACTTCTTTATTTTGTGCAAAAATTAATAAATAAATAATGAACCGTCTACCCACCATTTATCTTCTTGAGCGTCGATTCACATTAAAATGGCTGTAAAATTAAGTTAGTACCTACGAGGGATGATTGATAAGTATCCGGAATGAAGAGGGAAAAAATAAAAATTTAACAAAATTTTACTAGAAACGTCATTTGCAGGCTTTTACGACCTCAATACATGTAATTTTAGCAAATAATAATTGTTTATTTAAAAAATATTCAACTTTATATTGAGACAGTTTTCATTTTCATGAAAATGGAGAAAACGGATGTTCGTGCCGTCATAAAGTTCCATGCTTTAGAAGGGAAATCAGCAACCCAGATTCAAACTAAGTTGAATAGTGTGTTAGGGTATTCTTCACCTTCGTTTAGCACTATCTACTCTTGGGTCACAGAATTCAATCGAGGACGAATGAGCTGCAATGACGCTCCCCGTAGCGGAATACCAAAATGAGGTAACTACCTTGGAAATAGTCACTAAAATAAAAAATATCGTATTACAAGACCATATCGATTAAAACTTAGGGAGATAGTCCATATTGTGAACATCTTATCTGAACGAGTTTTAGACATAATACATGAGTATTTATCCATGAAAAAGCCTAGTGCCATATGGGTGCCGCGGTATTTGAACGACGAGCAAAATAAACAAAGAGTGAATGTTTCAAAGGAGTATTTGGAGTTTTTTTAGATGGAATCCCAATGGATTTCTTGCTCGATTTATAACAGTTGATGAGACCTGGATTCACCAATACACACCGGAGACTAAAGAACAGTCTAAGCAGTCCACTAAAAGCGGCGAACCCGCACTAAAGACGGCGAAGACGACATTATCGGCAGGCAAGGTTATGGCAACCGTGTTTTGGGATGCTAGAGGTGTCATCTATGTGGATGACCTTGAAAAGGGGAAAACAATAAATGGCCTATACCTACTATGCAAACTTGTTGCAAAAATTGAGTGACGTAGTTAAACAAGAAATACCCCATTTGAATAAGAAAAAATATTGTTCCACCACGATAATGCGTCGGTTCACACTGCAAAAGTAGCGATAGCAAAAATTCAAGTGTTATTACGCCTCGAATTACTGCCCCACCCACCATATTCGCTAGATTTGGCCCCATGCGACTTCTATCTGTTCCCAAATTTGAAAAAATGGATTGAAGGCAGAAATTTTCGTCCAACACTAAAGTGGTAGACGCCGTTAATGGCTATTTTGAAGGCCTTCACAAAAAAAAAAATATAAAAATGAAATAATGGCCCTAGAAAAGCGTCAGTCTCAGTGAGTTGAGCTAGGAGGAACATAGGTAGATAAATAAATTAAATTTATCGAATATCTAGTTTTTTTCTTCTTCATTCCAGATACTTATCAATCAGCCCTCGTAATCTACAAAACCTATTAATTGATACTTAAGTACCAGAGCGTCAGCTGACCTGAGACTTGAAGAATTACGAAGAATAACATGCATAGAATACCTCATCAGAGTGACTGGAGACGGTGGCGAGGCAGGAGCTCTGCCGAGCATCCCAAAGCTTCGCGCTGCCGTCCAGTGACGATGAGCCCACCAGCGAGCTGTCCCAGTTGAACTGAACGTTGGAGATCTCGCCCTCGTGGCCTCGGAGCACTGATACTCGGCTGCCAAAATATAAAATGTTATTAGTTCTGGATAAAAAGAACCTGTGAGAAGTAAACCACCGTAAGTGCAATGTTGAATACACACTTAAATTCGTATGCTTCTAGGCACTTACAGTGTTATGCTTCTTAGGTACGGAGTTGCTAACGCATTTTTTGGCTCATCACATCACACGTCACACTAATATTCTGAGTGTAGTCTTGTGTTTGTTTGTTACTTCTTCACGTTCAAACGGCTGGAGCAGTATTGATAAATTTTGGTATGAATCTTCATCAGGCTACTTTTTATCCCGAAAATTTTTGTGTTCTCGCGGGATGAGCGGGTAACACCGCGGGGCGCAGCTAGTATTTTATAGTCATCTAATGATCATGTCGATTCGTTCCTAACAAACAACGTTTAACAGGACAGCAGCGGAACAAACACAAAACACTCTCGTGTTTACATTTCGTTGTAGGTTACGACTATTAAACGTGGTAACATGTTTTTCCCATTGTATTAATTCAAAATGATGGATGTTTACAAAAATATATGTCGGATACAATTATGCGTATCCGCGTCAATTCATAGTAAACATCCTCGTGTAATTGTGTATGCTGTGAAAACTAGGAAATAAAAATTCACTAGAGATTTTTTACCATTTTAGAGCCTGTTCAGCAGCACTACATTTACAAGTTCAGTAGATACCTATTTTTAGAACTTCCCTGACATGAAGGGATAATAGTGGCTTACTCCTTCATCCTGGTGTCCCACATAGAGATGGTGCCATCGAAAGAACCCGTGATAATGATAAGTCTCTGGCCCTCATTGGGGTCGAACTGCAGCGCGACCACCTCGGCCGTGTGCCCCGTGTACGTGTGGAGTTCGTCACCTGGAATAAAACCCCTTGTGGGGCTATACCTACTCTTACAACTTCCCTCAGGACGCGGAGGGATAAAAGTAGCTTACTCCTTCATCCTCGTGTCCCACACAGAGATGGTGCCATCGAAAGAGCCAGTGATAAGTCTCTGGCCCTCATTGGGGTCAAACTGCAGCGCGACCACCTCGGCCGTGTGCCCCGTGTACGTGTGGAGTTCGTCACCTGGAAGAAATAATAGATATATCGGTCGTGACCGATCGTGTCGGTTGTGCTACAAGAAATAATGTTTATGTACCTAAGTATATTGTATTGCATATTTATGTATGTTTATTTATTGTGTTCATTTTTATTTCTAAGGTGTTTTGTAATTTTGACACGGATTTTTGCTTAAAGTAGTCACTTGTCCATTGGCTTTCAGAATAGCAAGTTATCACTATCCAAATGCAAGTATTTTTTTCATTATCAAAGTAGGCGGATTTTTTTATAAAAAAACTAAAAACTCAAATAACTCGATAATCATCAAATTTAGACCCCTAGTTTACGGGGCTAAAATCATTGCAAATGAGCTCTAGTATAACCCCCTTCAAGGAATAGGTGGAATTTCCAATCATCCTGTATAAAATTAATAAGTTTCTCTTTTGGTATAGATGTTGATAGTTAACAGCCCTACACCATAAAATGTTTCTGTTTAGCCCAATGATTGATTTAGATGCATTCCTAGTCGACTGGCCAATAGGCAATAGGGAGTGGAGATCTAACCGAGAGGCCTTTGCCCAGCAGTGGTAGGTACACTCAAACAGGCTAACTAAAAATGAAATGTACATATATTCTACTGTATTATCTTTCGCAGGTGAGACTTTGACAAAGTGACTTTGTCAATTCAATACTTTCGGTTTGTAGTTGTACTAAGAGAGCACAATAGTACAATCAGTACGCTGACAAAATCCTGAAATGCGCCTACAATTTTTCAATTGCAAATATTCAAGAAATTGTTACATTGCATGAATAGTTTAAAAATGAGAGAACTTATTGACTGCCACTACACCTAATAACTTGGTACTATCTTATCTTATTGTATCTTGAAATGAAAGCTAATCAACAAAATGAATAGATAATGTTAAATTAGCGATTACTGTCTCTTTCTTGTCCTATACATTACATTATTTATTAAGACGGAAAATACCAATTAGGTTTTATTCAAGGGTCTGGTAAGTATGCTTTCTTTACACTTATGGATAATATAAAGAAACTGTAAACCCTTAAGCGACAATAATAGGTATTATAATTAGAAACATAGGTAAGTAATGTTAATGATACTCGATGGTAACGACAGGCAGGAAGTGAAAATTAAATGTTTTTTAATTTTACGTGGATGTATACTCTCGGAAGACGCAGCGTGGAAAGGCCGTCAATGAGCTGGACCGACGACCTGGTTAGGATTGCGGGCAGAAATTGGATGAGGGCGACGCAAGACCGATCGTTGTGGAGAACTTTGGGGAGGCCTTTGTCCAGTAGTGGACGTCTATCGGCTGATATCATGATGATAGTTTCTTAACCAGACTTACCGGTCATAACATAGCACTGCAGTTCATGGACTTGCGGCATGGCCGTCCTTGGAGCTGACCTGGGCAGCCACTGGCCTGACAGCGGGGCCAGTCACTCGCCCGTCGCGTGCTCCCGGATCTTCGCCGATTGTCGAAGGAGACAGTTATGACTTCAAAGAAGAGCACCCACCAGTCCTAGCATCGTATAACTTGGTACTGCTGTCCATGGACCCAGTGGCGGCGTGGTCGCCCTTGGGACTAAACTGAGCGGCCACCACCTCGCCGCTGTGCCCCCACAGGGTAGCCAGGCACTCTCCGGTTGAGGGTTCCCAGATTTTCGCCGATTTATCGAAGGAGCCGGTTATGACGCGATCACTACAAAAATCATGTACTGATAAGGAACAGTAAATCAGTATTTTCCTTGTTCATTTGTGGAAGATAAACGCCTTTTTTATACGAATCTTCTACGATGTAATCTTATACGATATGTGAAGGGCTGAGGAGGCATTAACTGGTACTGTGAAATGAAAGGTTTCCTAAGAGCAGTTTGTAGTTGTGGCCGTGCCATGTGCAAAATATAATAGTTCTTCCCCCGGGCCTGGCCACATGTCCACGACACGGCGTCGTAAACGTAAAACGACACGGTGTCGCGTCGGAGCGCGACACATTATCCACCGTGCGAATATCCGTTGCCGCGTCGTGAAAACACATGCTGCACCGGGCACCGCAGGTCGCGCCGCGCGCCGGGCAGATTAACTTTGCTGTGTTGAGTAGATGCACGGTGCGGTGCCACGTTCGATTACGACGCCGCAGCTTCTCGTACATGTTCAAAATATTTTGCGATCAGTTTTCAATTCGACATGGATCCTATCACACGTATTCTGCTCTTGTTGCTTTTAAGAAGAAGCATGAAGAAAAAGCAGAAGAAACGAAAATGTTGGATAAATCCATATCTTTCTATTATGAACCATGATGGCAGTCATTTCAAAAGGAAGTACGAGGCTTTAAAAATAAGTGATCACAAGTTTTATGATTATTTTAGAATGTCTGTGTCAAGTTTTGAAGAACTATTATGGAAAATATCGCCTCGTTTAAAAAGGCAAAATGTATTTACCTGCGACCTGCGGTGCCCGGTGCAGCATGTGTTTTCACGACGCGGCAACGTATATTCGCACGGTGGATAATTGTGTCGCGCTCCGACGCGACACAGCGTCGTGTGTTTTCACGACGCGGCAACGTATATTCGCACGGTGGATAATTGTGTCGCGCTCCGACGCGACACAGCGTCGTTTTACGTTTACGACGCCGTGTCGTGTGTTTTCACGACGCGGCAACGGATATTCGCACGGTGGATAATGTGTCGCGCTCCGACGCGACACCGTGTCGTTTTACGTTTACGACGCCGTGTCGTGGACATGTGGCCAGGCCCTTAGCCCTTCATACATAGAGTTGAATTACAAGAAATACATGAATCAATCTCACCAAGCAGGGAAGTTAAAGGCGACGGAGTAGACGACGTTCTGGTGCCCCGCGAGGGTCGTCAGCTCATTCCCGGAGTCCACGTCCCACACCTTGCATGTCCGGTCGTAGCTGCCGGACAGGCATCTGACAAGTCATAATAAATTCCATGGAGTCTCGAAATATACGTTTTTTGCGGCATAAATGCCCGTACTTTTACGTTAACTTTAAAGTTTGTGATTTTCACTGTTTCAAGGGACTGTAGACTTGAGCGGTTTTAATTTCAGCTCTATACCTACCTTTACGCGTTCCCGAGATTAAGGGGTCATGACAGACGGACGGGCTAACGGGTAACAAAGTGAGGTACGGAACCCTAAAAATGAAGAACCACGAGGAAAATTTTGGATTTTCCCAAGGGAAAAGTTTCACTACTTATTATCTATCTTAAAACAGTGGACTGAACATATAGTTTCAGTTTTTGGCACACCGTCAGTTAGGTACACCCTGAAGGTAGGTACCTAAATATCCGCCCCAACTATTCGTTGCATTTCTTAAAGGCTAAAACTGCGGCTAAATTGCTAGGTACATATTCTTAAAGTTGTAATGTTATGCACCATTTAACCTTAAGCGATTAGCTGAGAAGCCGTATAAACCGGTGTCCAGTCCTGGCACTGACATCAATTTACGTTGGTACCTTACATACCTACAGCACAGCGTACCTGACTAATTACCTTGTAGGCAAATATTCTTAGTCGTATATGTATAGAAAGATTTCCATTCTAGAAATTGAAATACAATTATGCCAAATTTCTGTAGTTTAAACTACCAAAATTCTGCAGTTTAAGTTTCTTGCAGAATTTCTGCAAGGCGTATCTGTAAGGGCGTATTCTATCTGCATTTCTTGCTGATAGAATACGCCCAAAGTTAGGCACATAACTATATAAGATTCCGGATCGTAGTATTTCGATTTCTAAAACTAAAATCTCTATACATACGAGTATACGACTAAGAAGTTGACACGAGACCATTTTGTTGACAGATTATTTAGGTCAAAGCATCAATAGAAACACCAAGTCGACCCATAAGGCATACATAAAAGGTTTAATATGTAAAAATGGACTAGAAAACTCACTCGCAGTAAAAAGTCAGTAGTATCTTTAAGCTGTATACGCAGTCGTTTCGTTTTACTTGAGACTGCAGAAAACTAGAAATCGTGAGAGCATCTCAATGGCGACTGGGAAGTGAAATCTAGGCTGCGACAGTATCGATCACTGTACCGATTCATTTCGAGATAGGCACCGCTGGCTTATGTCAACTCTTAACTGAAGAATTTATTTGTGAAAACATTCCTATCGTTAAGTGTTATAACAGCTATATTCCCATGGCACGATTTCCGCTGATAATAAGGTTTAAAATTCAAACAATCGATATTTAAGCTGCGAGAATTCTCATAGTTTATTTGACGGTTGTAATCATGAAAGATCATGAACGGTTTGAAAGTATGTTGAGCCAAAGACAATACAGTTTAACTTATCTATGAAAAAAAACAGGGATTTGATTTCTACTTTTTCTTTTAGATTCTGTGTTTTAGGGACATTTGTATTGAATATGTTTGGTTTAAAAAGGTATGTGAAAAGTACTTATCAATAATTGCAACCTGCTTTTTATAAGCACATAAACCTTCCCTTACTCTAGCCGTAACATATCCATTGCTAGCAGTCTTATCATTCTCTCGTTTTGTCAAATATAGCTGTGGTTAGCCAGTGGCACGTAGCTGACCAACGTAAATCCAGCCTCAACTATTTCTTTAGCATTCGGAAATTCATTTAGAAAGTCGAAGGCAGTACCCTTGGTACTACAGTTTACGATGCTTTTCACACGGCTACTGATAGAAACAGCTAGATAACGGTGCATCACCCAGGAGAGACTGTTCCTAGAAAATGACTACGATCCTCAGCAATGAGGCAACCGACGCAAAGGGGGAGGACATTCAACATATAGCTCTGCTTTTATCGTTCACCCTTACCGTTCTCCAGTCTTATCGAAAGCCACGTTAGTCAGGGGCAGCATATGAGTGACCAGCGTCTTGTAGATGTAAAACCTCTTCCCGGCGGGACCTTCGTGCTCGATCCGCTTCTTCAGGGTCACCAGGCATTGCTCCAGCTGTTCTTTCACGTCTTCTGTCAGGAGTATCTCTCTCACGACCAGTTCGTTGGCTAGCACTGGGATGTCCGTTCTGAGGGAGGAAAGAGTCACATAAATATACGTAAGTCCAGAGAAACTGTTGAACAATAAATTGAGTTAGGTAATAAATATCTACTTAGAACACATCAGTCTATCAATTCCAAACCAAAATATTAGGTTTTGAAGAGCAGCTACAGATAATTTTGCAAGTTTTGTAGCCAACCAGGACGTGACTTGAGTTTTGACATGTAGCTTTAACCGTTCGTCGCGCGCGTATAATCTCATCAGATTCATTCATTTAGATCTTACAATGGTAACATCAGCATAATATTTTGACATAGTATTGTTTATCAGTTGTTATAATTATTACTTCCCATATTTCCATTCTTGGAATTCATAGAGATTACCTGCTCTAAATAGGTACGCGTGCTATTCTTCATGGAGGTATAAAGTTTATTTTAAAATAAACACATACAATATAATATTTACAATACTAAAAACTACAGATAAACATAAAAGAAAGGATAATTATTATGTACAATTTGTTAAAACTAATTAGAAAAAATAAGAATAAAATATATACATTTATTCTTCATTGATTATTTCAATACTTTTAACATACATTATCTTATTGTTACATGCTCTACAGTTCATCAAGTCAACATTAAAAACCACAAAAATCGTTGTGATTGTAATAAAAACTTACTTGCTATTTAAATCCAAGAGATCTATCTCCTTATTCTTCACGCCACTCTTCTGAGAATACTCCAAAATAATCCCGGGCGGGTGATACCGCAAATGAATTTTCAATAGCTTCATTTTTAATAAACTAAATCTAAAACCACATTTTTATCAAGATAGTATAAAACTTTCTCTAAAACACTGTCAGGATTTTGTCAATAACCGTCGTCATGGAGACACTTCGTCACTACTTTAAGAAATCTCGTATCTCATTTTGCTTTAATGAAAAATGTTGTAACTCTATATGGTGCTAGTATGCACTTACTACCTTTTTCCATAAGTAGGACTCAGCATCTAACTTGTATAAAGTAGTGACATGGTAGTGACGCAGATGCGACGTTTATTTTTTCGATTTTTTCGGACAACCATAGAGGTTGACGGTTCGCAAGGAGATTGTTCCAAAAACAACGTGATTTGAATGCGTTATGCTGCTCAATCATTGAGGTATTATTTATTATAGAGCCACAGACCCAAACAAAAGTGTCAAATAAAGTGGCACCGTTGTCATGTTCAAGTAGATGCCAATAACGCTTACTTATAATTTGCAGCAACATATTGACTTCGTACAAAAGAACTCTTTGTTTAAACGTTTAAGTGTGAAATTGACTTAATTACTTATTACCACAAATATTTTACGTGTAAATTAACTTTTTTAGCATATTCTGACTGAAGTCTCTTGTCAAACTTGGAACATGGCACGAATGGATCAGATTTTAATATTTTTACATACTAAAAATATTTTCACTATTATTTTATTTAGGTATTAAAATATATTTTATGTTTGAACTAAATAAACTCGCAAATTGTTAATAACTAATTTAGTTACGTTTTTATTGTAAATTGTTACGTTTTTATTTAACAACTGCATAAAAAGTTTCCGATAGAAGGGATCAGTAATAATGACATTATTTCTCCTTGTTCCAGTATGTGAAATGAGAGAAAGACAAGTGCAAAATATTGACATTATTAACCCTTTAAAGTTTGATCTTATTTGTCGGTGGCGTGGTATGCACGGCAGCACACGTCGCCGTCGCCTTTATGTGTTCTTGGCGTTCAAAGGTTTAAACTGACAGTGTCTAGACTCTGTGACAAAATAAAACAATAACAACAGAGCTATTTTTTTGTAATTTATGAATGTCACCATTTTACGCTTCTGTTGATTAACATAAAAAAAAAACATGATTATGCCGAACACACGAGAGACGAATTATTTGGCTTCAATTATTCTTCGCGTTTGTCTCTTGCTAAATGTGATCTCCATTTTTACGTTGTTGAGAATGGGAATCTTGAATAAAAAAATAGGATAATTATTTATTGCACTCCTTAATTTATTAATAAAATATAAAACTTTAGCGACTCCTTCGATTTTTGTTCTGTGATGAGGTGCATTTTGTAGGGACAAAGTTAATAATTCTAATACAAAAATTGCTATGATTTTACATAGGATTCGTTAATTAATCAATAGAACTTAAGTAAAAAAGAATATTCCGTCCTGTTCCTTATTTTATAGTTGTTATTTCTGTAACTTTTCACTGAAAATTAAGTCACTTTTGAGACCCGTCACGTGTCATGGTCTAAACGAGACTGATCGCCCAACTAATGCGATTTGTGATTTTGCATTAGTTGGGAGGGTGCCATTTTTTCCGTCTGATTGTGTGTCCATGTAATTATTACGTCAATGTGCTCAATTAAAATAATTGTAGACGAACGGACAGCGACATTATTATCATATTATCTTTTCTTGTATTACAGCTATAACGGAGACCCATTACCACTTATATTAATGTTTTAAATAGCCTTTTGTTAGCGGGATTGAATGTTCTGTTTATGGGTAATTGTCAATACAATGCGAAGTTTGGTGCCAATTTGTAAGTCTATTATTAGTGATTAATAATTGATACGGTCGTCACCACACCCATTGTTCGATCAAGGATCGATGAATGGATTGCTCGAAGTTGACCTATAATCTATCTAGAGCCAAAGCCACTACACCAATAAGTAGGTATATCGATGTCTAATGGAGGAATCGATCGAGGATCGATCGATTGTAGGCAATGGCCGATAAATGTAAGCTGGCTGATTTTTGAGTCGTGAACGGGATACCTACCAGGAGGTAGATAGGAGGGCTACAATATTTTTTTTTAACTAAGGGATCAACAATGAAATCACTACAAAAAATAAAATTAAAAATTTTAAAAACCCCCGACATGACCACCAATAAAAAGAAAGAAATAAAATCTACCAAATGTGCCTATACAATGAACAGTAGAAAAAGAATCCAAGCTTCGTTGCGTTCGGGGGACCGCTAAGTACCTATAAATGCAATGAAATATATTTTTCAACGCAGAATTGCATGTATGCATTTGGGCTTCCCACTTTACGATTTTCAGTTCATTGCATTTCATTTGCTTAGCGGTCCCCCGACGCAACGAAGCTTGGATTCTTTTTCTACTGTTTATTGTATAGGCACATTTGGTAGATTTTATTTCTTTCTTTTTATTGGTGGTCATGTCGGGGGTTTTTAAAATTTTTAATTTTATTTTTATTTCACATTTTTTAAACAAACAAGTTTGGTCCCGGGATTTTCTTCTTTTGACACTATTTTTGTTTTACACCGTTTAAGGTCCAGGGTTTCCAATCTTTCGTCGAGCTTGATCCTTGACTATATGTAGGTACAATAGGATCCCAAGCCAGTGGTAATGAATGCCGTCTTCTCTAAGATTGAAGTTAGGATATATTTTGATTTCAATAGCCTTAAGCAACATTCTGGGAAAAATCCTTAAAGTCAGACTAGTTAATGCTTATAATGGCAAAATGGCGAAGTTATTAGCCAAGACAATCAAAATATAATATAAACTTATGGCCTAAAAAGAACCAGGTTTCTATTCTACAGGATCCAAATACGGTACGGGTGGCTTACTTAGCTCCATAAAAATTGCAGTTGGTGCTAGGTAACTTGACTTAGTTTTGAGAGACCCATCGATACCCCACACCATGGGATAAACATCCCCACTTTTGTTACGTGTAGGGACGGTACACAAAAAATTGTTTTGAAAAATGTATTCAACCACTATGTCTCTGAGCTAAGCTGTGGACAGACTGACACAAACTACAAAATCCTAAAAAGCTGTTATTCACTTAGGCAAGAGTACTTTTGCTAAAGCTTACGTGTCATTTAGTCGCATTAAAATCTTGCAGGGTGTTGCTATTAGTGACCTCAATCAAAGGAACCTGTTCAATAGTCCTAATGACATTTCAGCTTTAGCAGAATTCCGAAAGTTAAAAACAGTGACCCAGTACTGACCCAAAACAGAAATTATAATGAGTTTTTTTGTCAAAAAAGTTTTTTTGAGACTCGGTTTTATTATTGACTGTACTTTCTTACACAAATGTTAATTGCTCATCAAGAACAATCAGACGAGCCCAAACACCATGGGTTTATCTTGTGCTGTTTAGGAGTTCCTGCGGCCATCTTCAGCTCCAAGGTACCAAATTATTGTACTGTCAAAATTTTATTAATCTGTTGATTACGCTAATAAAACTTAACATTTAACCAACATTAGAAATTCTTGGCTTAGATCCTTTCAAAACTAGCTGGTCATCATGAGATCTTCATTTATTGAGTGATAAAGAAAATGCTAATAATACTTAACATTTAACCAAAACTTTGGAATCCTTGGCTTCAATATTGGCTGAAATCCATTAACAACTAGCTGGTCATCATATTTATTGAGTGATATAGAAAATGCTAATAATACTTAACATTTAACCAAAATTTGGAATCCTTAGTTTCAATATGGGCTGAGATCCATTAACAACTACCTGGTCATCATGAGACCTTCATTTAGTAAGTCATATAGAAAATGCTAATAATACTTAACATTTAACCAAAATTTGGAATCCTTGGCTTCAATATTAGCTGAAATCCATTAACAACTAGCTGGTCATCATGAGACCAATTTATTGAGTGATATAGAAAATGCTAATAAAACTTATCATTTATTCAAAATTTGGAATTCTTGGCTTCAATATTGTCTGAGATCCATTAACAACTTGCTGGTCATCATGAGACCTTCATTTATTGAGTGATATAGAAAATACTAATACAACTTAACATTTAACCAAAATTTGGAATCCTTAGCTTCAATATTGGCTAAGATCCATCAACAACTACCTGGTCATCATGAGACCCTCAATTAGTGAGTCATATAGAAAATGCTAATAAAACTTAACATTTAGCCAATATTTCGAATTATTGACTTCATTATTGGCTGAGATCTCGTCACTTGTTCCCATTAAAGCTGAATATCTTGGAAACTACTGGTCCTATTTCCACCAAACATAGCTAAGAACCATCTCGACGGAAAAGTCTTTCGATTAAAAAAAACCGCACTTAAATTGGTCCATCCGCTTGGGCGCTACGATGCCACAGACAGACACACAGATACACAGATACACAGATACACATGTTAAACTTAT
The DNA here is from genome assembly GCA_905147355.2 of Apotomis turbidana. Lineage (NCBI taxonomy): Eukaryota > Metazoa > Arthropoda > Insecta > Lepidoptera > Tortricidae > Apotomis > Apotomis turbidana. The sequence goes on from LR990283.1 coordinate 1,888,021, forward strand.
AACACCCCTCTTTTTTCGTCGGGGGTTAAAAACAATAAGCGAATTACCCAATACATACACACTCATTGTATTAAGTGGTTTACACTCACGTAAAATTGTCAAGAAAACGGCCCGACATGTTTATAGTTCTCATCTCTTCATAGAGCTCTTCATCAGGGACTGCCTGTACAGCGGCGCGGTAACTTCGTCACTGATTCGTTGCGTCGGCGCGCTATTACAGCGGAGCGAGAAAGACAGGTTACGTTGAGTCGCGCGACAAGCGAAGACGCGGCAAGTTATGCTAGCCCTGCTGGATCCGGATAGCACGTACTTAGTATAGAAATCTTAATGGAGCGACGTGAGATTCCCTCGTCATCAATTTAACTAGAAAGAAGAAAGAAAATACATTAATTGCCAAAATAACAGAACACAGTTTTATGTACATCAAAAAAATACAAAAAAGATACATCAAGTAAAACAATTTAGCAACTGCGAGTCCGACTCGCGCATTAAGGGTTCCGTACCATAATCTATAACAAGTTTCTTGTATGGGAGCCCCCTTTAAATATTTATTTTATTTTTAGTATTTGTTGTTATAGCGGCAATAGAATTACATCATCTGTGAAAATTTCAACTGTCTAGCTATCACCGTTCTTGAGATACAGCCTGGTGACAGACGGACGGAGACGGACGGACTGCGAAGTCTCAGTAATAGGGTCTTGTTTTTACCCTTTGAAACACGAAAAAGAGAAAGCTGTATAAAATACAAAAAGAGAAATTATCAGTTTACTGCAACATTAGTTCATTAAGGATATGGAGTTTTTTTTTCTATTAACTAAAACTATTAACTAGATGTATAACGATATTCCTCAGATCGCCATAAAGTTGCACGCAAATTCTAGTACTAAGTCGTAAGTAAAGAAAAAAGCAACTACTATACCTAATAACCGGGTAACCAAAAGCTGTCACAAAAGCCAGAGCAAGCTCATCTCCCGTGCACACAGACAGATGAAAGCGGCCCATTACCGAGCTTTGTGTCATATCTGGGCCGAGTCGAACCGAGCTTTCTGCCCTAGGGCTGGAAATGACACATAGTGCTAGAACAGGCACGTCAGTTATGTCTTTTTTTATCTGAATGTAGTTTTGTAGCGCTAATCATAGCGGAGGCGAAGTAAGATGTCTTGGGTTGGGTTTTCGGTGTCTTAGCTAATCTTGACGACATGTGTGGCTAAGTTGTGCAACAGCAGCGTGCGAAGCGATCTTGGGTTCGAATCTCGGCAAGGGTACCTAAGTACTTATTTCTGTTATGCTTATGAGAGTTATGATTATGAGTATATAAATATAAGAGGAATGTAATGTTTTGCTTTGAATCTCGTGGTTTTAGGGTTCCGTAGTCAACTAGGAACCCTTATAGTTTCGTCATGTCCGTCTGTCCGTCTGTCTGTCTGTCTATCCGTCCGCGGCTTAGCTCCGTGATCATTAGTACTAGAAAGCTGTTTGTTATGAGTATGTGTATGTACTCGTATCACGCCATCATAACGGTAAAATAAAATCTAAAAAAAAAATTTTTTTTCGGGTACCTCCCGTACACCTAAAGTGGGGGTGATATTTTTAATTTAAACCCGTTCCAGATCTTCCGATCCGATTTATCGGAAGAAAGATTCTAACTATTACACTACCCTTTATTCGATTATTTCATCCGATAAATCGGTTCGGATTGGAAGGTCTGGAACGGGTTTAAATCTTTCTCGTAATTTTCGTCTATTGTGAAGGATGGGCAACTACGGAACCCTACACTGAGCGTGGCCCGACATGCTCTTGGCCGGATTTTTCTACATGTACCTCACTTTTCAATCGACAATACTTGCACATCATACATACACATAACTGACTTTAAAAAAAAGTCAAGCAATTGTTCAGAAATTATCCAGACGCAGCCAAAACATCCAATAATCGTTTTTCTTTTATGCTGCCTGCCTGAAGCACCCAAACAATTCGATTGTTCATACACCCGCGCGCGTGCATTTCTGTTTGCATCGACTCCGCAGAGGTCCAACCAAACCCGTGGTTTTTGGTCCGCGAATGATTTAACATATAATAATAATTCAGCACGCAATGTATTTGTTTGTTGTTGTTTGTTGACACCGTTGACACTTAACATAGTGATGTTACAACTGTCACTTAGTAATAACTACGCCAAACATTGCTGCTCCGAAAATTTTCAAAAATTAATTAGGTACGCTATGGCAGTTAACGCTAAATTAATAATTTCTATAAATATCAGATTATAGCACTAAAATCTCCGTCTGGCTTCAATTTGTGGTTATATCAATACACGCTGTATGTCCATAACATTAGGTACCTAATAACTTAATACTGTTGGAAATGTAAACTTTACTATATAATATGACAGCGTCTCAGCATAGCTGTTCAGCGAGGAAATGCTGCCAGCATTTTCGGTACCATGCCGCAGGGGAGTAATTTTTTGAATTTATTTTAGTTTATTTTAATCTTAGCTTTTTCGTACATACTTGTTCATAGTGCTTAAGCTTTTTATTAACTGTTTCTTTATTTTTATTTTTTTCTTGTTTTGAATAAATAAAAACACTTGATAAGTAAAAAGAAATAAGACAATTAACAATCTAAACAAGACTTTGTTTCATGAATTTTACTAAAACCATTATTTACTAGAAGCGTTACAGCGTGATGACAAAGTAAATTTCACCAACAGAGGGGGCTGTACGGTTGCCGCCCGTCCCTCTACAAAACAAATCCCATTTTCAATACCATTTTAGAATAGTATATGAGTACATATTTTCTGCAAATTTCATTTTTTTTCGCTGCCTGTTGCTATGTAAAAAAATATTGATTAACAAGATACACTTTAGAATTTTAGAATCATAATTTGATGAGCAGATACGTTCGTATGTTTGTCATGTTTACAAATCGGTACCACAAAGCTTACAAGTTACTGAGTACTACATTTTCTGTCATACCATCTTTTGTTTACAATAAAGCGAAAAATTGAAATATTTTATTGTTCAAGAGAGGTAAATGTTTCGCTTCATTGTAAACGTTACTGCTTTAATAATGAAAAACACATTAGCTTTCCGGTTCAAAATTCTAAAAATTACGTCCACAGCATCTTCACTAATCCGTCTAAACTTTATATAATGATTTCTGTCATGCTACGGCGAAAGGACATATCTTACTATGACATCCGTATAAAGATACGACCTTTTACCGTAATAACACGGCAGATTTCTTGATCCAAGCTCCATGGTATGGCGTTTCTTCCGGCCAAACAGGTTGCGGAACCAAGCAGTAGACGCTGCCCATGACGCCATGTGTAGAAGGATGGAAGGTGGAATATCGTCTGAGTCATGAACCTGTTTATCATGGCAGAAGACGGTCCTTGACCGCGAGCTTATAGCCCGATACGCGAACAGTTCTGAACTTCAATAAAATACAAGTGCGTGATCTTTTGTTGTCAGTTAGAGTAGATTGAGTACTAATGGGTATGAACATTTTCTAACAGATTTTGAGTGTGCGTTAGGTTTAAAAAAAGTTTTTGTAAGCGACCTCTGTAAATCTTAGAAAAAAAAATTCAAGTGCATTTCTTTTGCACTAGGGCATCGCATTTTACAGTTTTAACATTCCGTATTGTTTTCTAACAGATTTGTCGACAGATTATGTCAGCGCAATACGAAACGAATGAAAAAATTATAAATCCCTGAAAAGATTATACAAGTGACTTTTGGCAACGAAAATGTGTTTAACCCTATGAAATGTAATGACAGTTTTAATTTATAACAGATTCATCAATAGCTTTATTTGATATAAACTATTGAATTTTTAAATCGTTCTCTAGGCCACAATATTTTACGCAAAATTGTCAAGTCGGCGTAGTGAACTCATTTTCATAAAAGTAATCTATAACATAGAATTCTAACCAATTCACCCACGGGAACAAGTTATATTACTTTATTAGTTGTACGCGACAATTAAATTTGAGCGCGAACGCTTTGCATCAAGTTAAGACTGCGCCAAACGTTAGCGACTGACCCATAGAGCGCGAGAAATGCGTATTTATTTAGATCAGCGCGTGGCCGCCATTGTAAAAATGTATGGAGAATTAAAATATTTTTTTGATAAATCTGGACCTTTAATACCAAGCAATAATATTTGATGCGGACAAATTGTAAGGTAAATATTCATCTTTCAGAAAGAATCGGTTCTTGGAAATATAAACTTTAAGGTTGTCTACAAATACTATCCCATTATCTAAATAGATAGGTTTGAAAAGTTAGTTCACATTGCACCAGTACAATCTCGAATTTTATTCGGGTAAGTAATTCCAAACGTCATGTCATTCAAAATTTCAAACAAGAGCTTTATTGTCTTAGGTTCGGGTTAAAGAATATTTTTATTTATCTCAAAAGAAATTTACATTTCACTTCATGAGACAGTACATAATAACATGCATTATATTTACGCCAGTGAGCGTATATGATAAAAAATAAAAAAAAAGCAAAGTTCTAAACATTGTACAGTAAACTATTAGTACTTAATACACGGAAAAAATAAAACAATGTCAAAGATCGTGATAGTAATATCACTTTCGTAAACAATCACGTTAATACAAGTATATGCATTACCTAATTACTTTGTACTAAATATAATTCGTATTAACTAAATATACAGTAACAACATACACGTTCCTACTTAATTTAATACCTACAGTTCCTACAACTAAATACAATTGGGGTATTGCTAAGTATATCTAACAAATTAATTAGGTACTGCTGCAATTTAAGATAATGCGGGTTAAGGCGAGTAGATACGTGAAATGGTGAATAATACATTTTTAATCCTAAGGCTTGTAATCTAGCCCATGTAAAATTTTGATAAAAATATGTTACTTTAGCATTTGCTCGCGGCTTCGCCTGCGTTAAAACCTATGTATACACTATCCTACGGGAAGCTATTAATGCTTAAACAAACTTACCATCCCTAAAATATCTCTTATTATTGTCTAGACACTACCTCAAATAGAGTCGTTTAAATTCCGAAATATTAGACGATATTGAGCTTGCTCAATTTCGGAATTGTAATATCGGAGGAATCGTCCGGAATTTCGGTATTTCGAAATACCGGAATTCCGGAATGCAAATAGTCACTTCAGTCACGCACAACAAGAACGCATGAAGCAGTATGAGTTTTACCATCGAAGTATCGTTCCAGGGGCGCGCGGTCAGTGGGAGAATAACGTTAGTCTCCACCCAAATCGCCTTAAGAAAGCCATACTCGCCTTAAGAAACACATTGATTTTTCATTCAGATTTTCACTCCCCAAAAATGGTATTGGTAAAAATTATTAAAATAGTTTGATAAGGGGCTAAAATAAGCCATGGTGACACGAAGTGATTATTTGGACGAGCGAACAAAGTAAGCGAGGACAAATATAACTTAAGTGTCATAATGGCTTTTAGCCATGTGTTAACACCGCTTTTCACTGCGACTGCGACTGCGAGGAAATGAAAAATAATTTAAAAATTTAAATTGTTATGCTAGATCACAACCCAGCATACAATTTTTGCCAGAGCCCATAAACCTTATCTTTGTAATTTTTCCATTTTAACCTGGAGTGTAGGCATATGAATATGAGTGTATATCATTCTTTTCAAATATTTAAACTTATTTTGTCATTTAATACTGTTTTTCAGGACAAAATATTTAAGATTTTCTTATTGTTCAAGTCAATAAAAACCTTTCTTATGGCCTTTTTTATGTGAAATGGTAAAATTACCATTTTGATGTATTAATTTAAGCAAAAAACCATTACTATGATGTTTTAATTAATTTACAATAAAACTCATTGGGTTGCGCCATACGTTCTTGTTGTGCGAGTGACGAATGTAGATCAACCGACCGTATGACTTGTTTAAAGGCATTTTAAAAATAGACAAGTAAAATAATCAGTTTCAACAAAAAAATGTATATTGGTGATTACTTAATATCCTCACCCATTTATATTATACAATAAAAATATTGAATATACAGGCCTCGACGGAAATGTCAGTTCGTGGATTCGTATTAATTGAAGGACTTGGACTTCCTTCAAAATCATAAACACGAACTGACTTTTCTCGGCCTCTGCAGTTATGTACTATTTATCTCCTCCAAATTTTTTTTAATCAGGTAATACTGTTACCAAATCAAGACATACATTTCGTGAGCCTTGTAAAAGTAAATAGCACTTTCAATGTTTATTGGTGACTTATTATAACAACGTTTATCTTTAATCTTTTTCTTTCTTAATTTTTTTATTTTATTTTTATTTCTGTTTTGTGATAGCATTATCATACTGCGAGTAAAATTTCCCATTAATTATGAAAGCGACCGTATGTGTGTATGTTCGTTTTTTCTTCACGATAAAACAGCTGAACGGATATGTATGCAAGTTGAAACAGAGATAGTCTATACCCTAACTTAACAAATAGGCTACTTATTATCCTGAAAACATAAAACATCGTTCACGTAGGATAGTGTATACATAGGTTTTAACGCAGGCGAAGCCGCGAGCAAATGCTAGTAACATATTTTTATCAAAATTTTACATGGGCTAGATTACAAGCCTTAGGACTTAAAATGTATTATTCACCATTTCACGTATCTACTCGCCTTAACCTAAGACAATAAAGCTCTTGTTTGAAATTTTGAATGACATGACGTTTGGAATTACTTACCCGAATAAAATTCGAGATTGTACTGGTGCAATGTGAACTAACTTTTCAAACCTATCTATTTAGATGATGGGATAGTATTTGTAAACAACCTTAAAGTTTATATTTCCAAGAACCGATTCTTTCTGAAAGATGAATATTTACCTTACAATTTGTCCGCATCAAATATTATTGCTTGGTATTAAAGGTCCAGATTTATCAAAAAAATATTTTAATTCTCCATACATTTTTACAATGGCGGCCACGCGCTGATCTAAATAAATACGCATTTCTCGCGCTCTATGGGTCAGTCGCTAACGTTTGGCGCAGTCTTAACTTGATGCAAAGCGTTCGCGCTCAAATTTAATTGTCGCGTACAACTAATAAAGTAATATAACTTGTTCCCGTGGGTGAATTGGTTAGAATTCTATGTTATAGATTACTTTTATGAAAATGAGTTCACTACGCCGACTTGACAATTTTGCGTAAAATATTGTGGCCTAGAGAACGATTTAAAAATTCAATAGTTTATATCAAATAAAGCTATTGATGAATCTGTTATAAATTAAAACTGTCATTATATTTCATAGTTTTGAACAAATTTTCGTTGCCAAAAGTCACTTGTATAATCTTTTCAGGGATTTATAATTTTTTCATTCGTTTCGTATTGCGCTGACATAATCTGTCGACAAATCTGTTAGAAAATAATAACGAATGGTAAAACAATACAATGCTATGCCCTAGTGCAGAAGAAATTAACTTGGATAATCTTTTCTAAGATTTATAAAGGTTGCTTACAAAAACTTTTTTTATACCTAACGCACACTCACGATCAGTTAGAAAATGTTCATACCCGTTAGTACTCCATATTACTTTGCTGATAAAAGAAAAAAAACGTACAATGCGAATTATTTTAGTTTAAGGTGTATTTATACCCTTCCCGTATCGGGCTATTAAGGGGCCTTAGATGCTCGAAAGCGTTGATCCATTTAGTATGTTTTTAGTCGTGGTCGGTTGCTTCTTAGTAATTCTGATATACGGGTACGAGTAGGACAAATTTTGGGGTTCTAGCTTTTATTCTTCTTAGGATTTGCGAAACTGTGCACATGGAAAAATCTTGTTTTCTATAGGAAATTTCCAAATTGAAATACTATTTCATTTGCTTATAACAGTAAAAAAAACCCAGATAATTTCTAACTTTTTTGGTTCTCTTTACAACTTGCCCATCTGTAAATCTATTTTGATTATCACCTGATGATAGTAAGTCAAACTGCACTCTACATTGACGAATAATATTATTTAAATATTCGTGACACATTTCTTATCATTATTATTAAACGGTTTAACTACCTTAAAAATTGACACTATACTGACCCGCATATTTAGATTTTTCGAAGTCGTATAAAATAAATAGAACTCTTCTTTAGGGACCGCTATTCGTACTGTTGCGTGACAAACTATCCACTGTCTACTAAAGTCGGGCCTGTTTTTTTACCTCAGTTTATAAATAACCGTTTATAACAATAATTAATCAACATACATGACTACTTGTACTCACTTAGTCCACTCCATATCGAGCATAATTCAATAGCCGCGTCCACACTGGGCGAGCCGCCTCGCGCGGCAATTGCCGCGCGCGGCGGCGCGGTCTGTGTGTACGCGCCTCGGCCGCGGCGCCCGCACGCTTTGCCTCGGCCGAGCGCTGCCGCGGCCGAGCCGCGCGCTGTCGGTTTTTGTCCGTTCTCAAAGGTGCCTCGGTCGTTTGCCGCGCGCAGTGTGGACGTACACGTTTTTGCTTCGGTCAAATTATGACAGATAAAACAAAATGGCGTGCGACACTTACGTATTATGCGAAACGGAATAACCGTAAATATGTAGTTACGGTTATATATGTGCTATTTGTTTGATTTTTAAACAAAAAAAAAATGGAATTAGCTTTTTTGGAAAATTCTTTGTATGAACGTAGCAACAAGTCAAAAGTCAAAAGCTGATTGCGAGCGGCGGCGCCATATTGTTTTATCTGTCAAATGGGCGAACAAGACGGCTCGGGCTTGCCGCGCGCGGCGTTCGGTGAGCGTAATTTCATCCAATGCCCGAGGCATGCGCCGAATGCCGCGCGCGGCAATTGCCTCGCGAGGCCGCTCGCCCTGTGTGGACCCGGCTAATTGATTCACTGGAATCATCAACTACAAGACTACCAGTATGTTTATCTAATTTTTAATAAAAAACATGGTATAAGAAAATAAGGTAGGTATGGCAGAAGGCGAACCCTTTGACGTCATCGCGCTGGGATTGGTCGGTTGGTTCTGTCAATCCGTATCTGTGTTGCTAGTGGTGTATCATAATGCTCCCCGATTCTCTTGTTACCTGTATGAATCACATAAAATCGTGATGTGTTTTAAATCAATGATTACTACAAAATGCCCAACTTAAACTGGAAAGCCAGCCAAGGTTATCTACCATCTGCCTCCAACGTGTGCTACAATACTTTGGTCACATAGCTCGCAAAGACCTTGGCAATTTGGAGAGGCTGATGGTGATGGGAAAGATGGACGGCACCAGACCACGGGGTAGAAGCCCAATACGATGGTGTGATCAGATATCCAACCAACTGGATACGACGTTAAGCAGCGCGCTCCAGAAAGCAACCGATAGGGAGAAGTGGAGAGCTGCTATCAAAAATATTAATCGGCGGAGTCACCATCCTCAGCAGTGAGGGACCGACTTAGAAGAAGAGACTACAAAATAAAACTTAGTCAAATAACATGTCAATCGTAATGGATAAATGCATAATTATTATTTCTTGTAAGACTGGCGGCAAATATTTTCATCCTTATAACTATTTTCTTACCATAAAGCGGCAACTACTCAGTGACTTAGAAACTCTCACTAGCCGGAGTACCATATACCCTTAGAAACTCTCACTAGCCGGAGTACCATATACCCTTAGAAAGTCTCACTAGCCGGAGTACCATATACCCTTAGAAAGTCTCACTAGCCGGAGTACCATATACCCTTAGAAACTCTCACTAGTCGGAGTACCATATAGCCTTAGAAAGTCTCACTAGCCGGAGTACCATATACCCTTAGAAAGTCTCACTAGCCGGAGTACCATATACCCTTAGAAAGTCTCACTAGCCGGAGTACCATATACCCTTAGAAAGTCTCACTAGCCGGAGTACCATATACCCTTATTTTTTTATACCATGATTTTTAATTAAAAACAACATTTCTAAGGCCCCTTAACTCGCCTATAGGTGCGCGGCAGTCCGCTGCGAGACAGGTGCGCCGGCGCACGCTCGCGACTTCCGCGCTTGCGTCAATGTGCTCACTTTCGTTGGTGTCGTTATTGTCATTAACAAACGTGTTGTGATATTTGTGTTTTGTGAAGTGACATGGGATTTGGATTGGTTTAATTGAAGTAAGTTTATTAGGTTTTTAATTATGTTGTTATTTTGATTGCAGTGATAAAGAATAAACTGGGTATACTAGTTCTTAAGTTGGACTAGGCCAGTCGAATGGGTTGTTGCCGTTAAGTGATTCAGTTAACGAAGGTTGTAAAATGTTTTTAGCTCGGACGAGAAAAATAAAACTACGGAAATACGCACAAAATTGTGACCAATTTTGGGTTGCGTTTATAAATATAATTTATATTTTACGTTGCAATTGCAACCCTAAATTAGCGACAAGTTTGTGCGTAGGTACTTCTATTTCTTTTTCTTAATTCTTGTTTGCTATGATTAGTCCGAGTTGGTCCGAGCTATGAGTGGCGATGGCGATAGTTGATATATTTATGTAACGAAAAACAAGTAAAAAATATCAGAAATCAACTTAACCTAAATAAAAGTAGTTTTAGGCAAGATCTAGAATTCTAGATGTTACTATTATATAAAGACTAAGATAAACTGAAGTAACCCTCATGGAACCCAAATTGATGCAAGGCAACGCAACGCAAACCTGAGTAATAAAAATGTAAACCTATTAACAATCGTAAATATTATTGTAGTCGTCAATTATAATCTTACTAGGTAGATCTCACTGTTTTGTATTTCATTCTTGTCAAGATGTTAAGTTAAATGAGAATTTTCTTTTTTCGATTCTGTCGCTATAACGAATACAAATTTAGGAATGCCTAGTCAATTTCGTTAGTTTTTGATTCGTTTCTAAGGGATACCTATAATATTAGAGGCTAAATAAGGTAGGTAGAGTCACATATGGACGAAACGTACGTAATGGATAATGAAACGTGTACCTTTTTGACCCGTATTGTCATCAGTGACAAGATCATTTCATTTGGATCACAGATTAGTCTCCTATTGATTGATCTTTCCTCATCTCTGTTGAGCAACCATGTAATTATTTTCCATGGTGAGAAAAGCGTTTTGAGACAATAAACCCGAATATTGTCACTGATAACGAACTTGATTTGTGTTAAGGCATTGGTGGTATTCTGAACCTAGTTACTTATCTTTTCAACCATTTTTCTCACTTAAGCCGAAGCATGTCCATCCCTTACATTTAGATTACCAATAAGCATTACGTTTATTATTTTTACCGGTATAAATCTGCCACAATAGATCAACTATGGTCGATGCGGCACACAAAAGGCCCAATTAACTAATTAATACCGGTATAAAAGTGTCCAGTAACGTTGGATTTAACCAAATTCTTAGTCCAAGGATAAATTTCTTCTTATTCAGTTCCTAAAATTAAGTAACGGTTGGTTTAGCTTTGGAGGAGGTGATATTTCCCCTTAAAGATGCAACCTGATTGGTCCATTTTGTCCGCTTCTGTCGATAGACTTAGTGAAAATATGTTTCAAACCACAGTAAAATAACCTCTCATTTTACTCTAAGTATGAAATGCTAACTGAATGCTAAACTAAAGCGCAGTTTTTTTTTTCAAAGTTTGTTTGAGTGCTCCACTGCTGGGCAAAGGCCTCTCCTCTTGATTTCCACGAATCCAGATCAGATGCCAATCCCATGTCACTTCACAAAACACAAATTCTCCTTACGTAATTAACTCGATCAAAATACACAAGGAATGAACCAGACGAATCTAAAGTTTCTACCTTTCCACCTACATTAAACAAACTTCTCTTCTTCGGGTAACTAATTGTTCACACATTTTCTCAAACGTGTTCTAACAGTATTATATGCACGTTTATCGCTAATTAATTCGAATTTCTCTCGCGACAAATAATTGATACTTCATACATCCCAACACGCACCGTGCACATCTCTTGAGATTCCTTTTGACCTGAAGAGGTATAGACGACGCGGTTGACGCAGTTTGGGCATCTGCCTACTGAGCCGGCGGTCCCGGGTTCGAATCCCGGCCGAGGCAAATATTTGTGTGATGATCTTGAATATTTGTTCTTGGGTCATGGATGTTATCTATATAAGTATGTATTTATACATTATGTAAATCGTCGTCTAGTTAGTACCCATAGTACAAGCTTTGCTTAGTTTGGGATATTTATTTATTTATATTTATTTATTTTTAATTATTTTACTTTCCAAAAAAAGGTGAACATACATAGCTGCATCTCATACAACATGTTTGCGAAAGATGAAGCCGCTTTTGGTTGTATGTGTGCGTGTCTACGAACCAATCATAGAGGCGTGTTGCTTGTGACATTGACGTTGAGACAGATGCGTACACGGACGAAACAGCCCGTGGCTATAACCAAAACAGCACCTCTAGTATAACTGTCATGTAACGCGACTATATCTCGCGTGAGATAATTAATTACCTGTCCCTTTCTGTGTAATAATGTGAGAGAGTGACGGGTAGCGCTATGTCGCGCGACATGAGTCGCGAAGCATACTTAGTTGTGCTAGACGGCCTGGTTTTACTTTCAAGCGCTCTGACTAGGTTTCTAGGCGTATTATATTATTATTATTATTTAAGAGTTTTACTCTTGTCGGTGCAGTTCTCTCCAGTCCGTTCTACTTAACGCCAGTTCTTTGACTTCCCGATACGACCCGACGTCTGCCTTTTTCTTGATCTGGTCCAAATAGCTAATCCTCGGCCTTCCTCTTCCTCTCCTTCCTTCAATTTTCCCCTCCATTATCTTTTGTATTAGATCGTCGTGTCGTATCAAATGACCTATCATTTTCCCTCTTCGAGTTTCTATTGTATGAAGTATATGTCTCTTCTCCTAGGCGTATTATCGGAACAATATTGCACATGGCGGCTACCGTGATGGCCCAACTCAAGGTAATTGCTAGTTATCTAATAATTGTGTTAGTCGGAAATGCAGTAAACTGTTATAGCCAAGTGCAATCCACGTATCGATGCGCACTCAACCATTATAACGGCTGTTTTAACGTCGTATGGATAACGCGTCAAACATTTTTATATGGCATGGATATATGAATTTTATTTTAATTATTATACAGTATCTTTTGCAGTAAGAGTAATGTGTGTGATACGAGTTTGTGAAGCAGTATCGCGGAAGTGAAGTTATTATTAAATAATATCATTAGTTACGTAACTACGATGACCTGTGATTAGGTGTTTATGTTAGGTGCAAGTAAATCTCCATTGCAATGATATATCTACAGCTATCTCAGAAGCATCATGGTTAACACATTCACTGCCAATAACGCATATAGGCGTTCATCTTCATACAAGTCTGTTCCTAGGCCACACCCCGTGCGTTGAGTTAGCATTGAAACTACTTTAACTCTTTCTTCTTCCCTATATTTCTTCTCCCCCTGTCTGACATAATGTCAACAGTCTTGTGAAGGGTTAAAGTTTAATCGACAGATGACTGATAAACCAATTATCTCATGATATAAATTTTATGATATAACCAGCCATTTTGACGTTTTTAGGGTTCCTTAGTCAACTAGGAACCCTTATAGTTTCGCCATGTCCGTCGGTCCGTCTGTCCGTCCGCGGCTTATCTCCGTGATCATTAGTACTAGAAAGCTGAAATTTGGTGTAAGTATGTGTATGTATAACGCCGACAGAAAGGTAAAATAAAAATTCAATAGTTTTTCGGTTACCTCTCGAACACCTAAAGTGGGGGTGATTTTTTTTTTCTTTTCAACCCTGGTGTGGGGTGTCGTTGAATAGGACTTGTAAAAATAATGGGGGTCTTCTAACATTATTTTTTGATAAAGTCAGCAGTTTTGTAAATATTCGCTCCAAAAACAAAAAAAATAGTGTCCCCCCCCCCCTCTAACTTTTCAACCACGGGTCAAAAAAATCGGAAAATTCATGTAAATGAAGCCTTATAAGTACTTTCAATGAAAACTATATTGAACAAAATCGGTCGAGGTGTTTTTGAGTTATCGCCAAATTTCATATTTTTTCTTTAAAAGGTCGTAAGTTGACTTCCAGAAGGTAATAAGTGATTACAGTTCCTAGGGCGTTTACGACCTTTTTATAGGGCTTATAATTCTTTCTTAACTTTAACCCCGGGCTTAAAACAGCAGTTTATTGTGAAGGATGAGCAACTACGGAACCCTACACTGAGCGTGGCCCGACATGCTCTTGGCCGGTTTTTTTTTAACACAAACGCGAAGCGTTGACCTTTCACATGCCCATGTCCTTTATCTTATTTCATAACGAGGAATGCGTTTGTGCCCTTATGACACACAACACACAACATAACAGAGCTAAATAAGTAGGAGTAGGTAATCTCGACATTCTCGACCCTGAAAAATTGGCATTGTAATAAAGTTCAGTAAAGTCAACGTTTTGTAATAGAATATTTTTATCGATTCTGATTTAATGTGAAAATACCACAGTATGTATTTTTTATAAATTTTAACACAAAGGTAAATTATCAATATGTTTGTCAGGAACAGCCCGATATTTCGAACTCAAAGTTGCAAAGTCAGTGACAAAGTTGCCTCGCCGGTGTACGGGTAGTGTCCCTGATGAAGAGTATATCCATACGAGTTCGAAACTAATGAAATGTAATAATTTATTCAGTAAGTAGGCCACAAGGGCACTTTTACAAGTCAGATTGTAAATCTACCGGCACTTCGCAAGAGGAGACCGCTGTTGAGAAGAAAGCCGAAAGAAACTCAACAGTAAGTAATTTTTTCGTAAATAATACTTAAAACAATTACATTTCATTAGTGTTTCCTGGCCATGTCGCGCCGTTCCTGTTAATTTCTCACGAAAGTTTTAATAAGATTGAAACACGTCTTAATGTTTATGTCAGATAATAACAAAGTCCATGTCTAATTGCGACCATTCATAATTCTTAGATAGCGAACCTTGCATACCTATTGCATTGGTTACACCTGTGGCTACATGGCTTGGGTGCAAGCAATTTACATTCCTCCATCACTCAGTCATCCAGTGGTCATATACCTATTCAAACTAGAAGCTTTTGTAAAACTTTATCATTTACTAAACGAGATGGCGAGACATCGTTAGGCGGGCGACAGCAGCCCCCAAGCCTCGCTCATGATGACCACGACCGCTCTGACAAGAGCGAAACGAAGAAAAAGAAGAAATGTAAATCATATTGGATTACTAAGTAAATAGGTACAGTCGCCATCAAATATATCGCAGTATATAAGGCGTTCATATCTGAACACGACTCTTATTGAATGGTTGTTACATGCTGCGATATAAATTATATCTGATGGCGACTGTACGTAGAAATGAGATGGCAGCTTTTCGCTCAACGTATAGCCTTGTATATAATCTGTGGTATAGCGTTACCATTCAGCGAGGAAATGCTGCCTGCGTCTTCGGGACCATGGCAAAGGGATTTTAATATATGTTTATGTATATTTTACTGAGTGAAGTTTTTAGTTTATAACTAAGTATATATATATATATATATATATATATAAAGAATGTGCCTATTTAATAAAAAAAAACCTAAGACATTTAATTTACAATCACAATCACAGTTTAACTATAATCACGTGAAATTGTCAGGAAGCGCGAAAGAATGAAAGAAAATTATTGCGCGGGTGTGAGGGTAGCAGACCTTGATGAAGAGCTCCATAAATGAAGAGCAAGGTGCGAAATAATAGTAGTGATCTGTGCCCAAGGCTAGGGAATACAAGCCCGGTTATATAGGCCTACTAAAGCCGGTTATAACCGGTTATTTGTATGGTAACATAACCGGGCTTGCATTCCCTACTTAAAGCGCCATTTGTGCTTTTATAGTGCGCAATACAGTTTAAATTATGTTTAAAATATTTAAATACACAATTGACAGTTGGCAGTCTACGATCGGGGCAACTGCCATGTTAGACGCCTGTGTTATGTTCAGCAGCGGATGGACTAGATGGTTTTTGGCCATTTTGGATCATTATCATTATTAAGCATTTTTTACTCTTCCATACCAAGTGGTGTTAGTTAGCATACATTTAGGTAAAAAAATGTATGCAAACATACTATAGTATTTTATGCAACCGTTGTACGAGTATAAGATGAGGCAAAACACGCGAGTGGCATGAGTTACGATGTGAGCGTAGCGAACATCGTAAGAAAGATGCCACGAGCGTTTTTTGACCTACTTATACAACGTTGCATACTATACTTTTTCTACGACTCGACATTTCATAAATAAAATGCAAATAAACAACAAAGAAAATAATTACATGTTCCCGCTCGGAATCAAAAAAAAAAAAAAAATAGTCTCTGATAAACTTTTTTTTATTGACGTCCATCTGTCAAAAAAATATAAACTTATACATAAAGGTATACGTTCACTATACTAAACATCCATTCACTGAAGATAAAACTTTTTTTAAGTTGGTAGCAATGCCTTAGTACAATAAGTTTTTCTTTATTAAATTGCAAATTGTGTGAATGCAGCTGTTTATCTTGTAATCTGTGGTACGAAGTAATGCTTTTTTGCCGGCATTATAATATAACCTCGTTTAGCAGTGTTTTTTTGGGCAATAGAGTATAGACTTTTACAGACTTTCATAATTTATGTCTTTATACTAGAGTTAGTAACTATATAAATGACAGAAAAAATTACTGGAGTAGAAAAAAGATATTTACCCTATTGTAAGCAACCTGTACTGATATGGGTTCGATCGGAGACATCGCATAACTATCGCAAGATATATTTAGTTTAATGTGGCTAGTTGTATGCAATCATTACAATGCAGTAAAAGTATGATGTTTAATTAGGAATGTAGTACAATTAATGCACACGTAACCGGCATAATAACCGACACGCCACGGTGAGCCTGGGCCTTATTTGCTGTGATAAAATTTCAAATCTGTGCCATTGCGCTTGAACTGTAGGTACAAATATTGTATACTATTTAGTATGGTTTATAACCATCCGACAAAATAAACTAAATAAAAAATTTAAAACACTCTCGTCACAAGTAGCTGGTCATCATGATACTTTCATACGATAAGGTATCGTAATGAGTGGTGTTGAAAATAATACTAAAACTGAACGTACCTATCTTGATCTCTCCTGTTCCAATTAAAGCTGAATATCTTGGAAACTACTGGTCCTGTTTCCACCAAACACAGCTAATAACCATCTCGATGGACATGTCTTTCGATTAAAAAAACCGCACTCAAATTGGTCCATGCGTTTGGGAACTATGTACGATGCCTGAGACATACATAAACAAATACACATGTTTAAATACTCTGTTGTACTTAAACTCAGTCTCAATTCAAATTAAATTAATTGACACAACGTCGTACTTTTATGAACTTTCTTTTTCATTGGCCTTAGTTGTTCATAAAAGTACACGAAGTGAAATTGTCTTTTAAAGCCAATGAAAAAGGAGTATCCCAAATGCAGAAATGTGGGAAGCCGCCAGAATATCGACGATCACAATATGGTAAGCGTTTCCGCTTGCAACAGCGCTGCAAGGTGCGTCCACTGTTGTGCCATTATCGGTGCGCGGGCGCCGGAACGGTGATCGATAGACGCGAGCGCATGCCAATCAATACAACTGCTGCCCGTCTAGCACAAATAGGGTTCGCGACTCTGTCGCGCAAAATTACATAGCATCATCACTCTCTCACAGTACTATACAGAAAGAGCTTGTATATCTCGCGCGAGAAAGAGTCTTGTGTCACAATAAATTATGCTAGAGGCGCAGTTTGAAACGTTAAAATTTCTGTTTGCAAACTTGTGACAACAAACTATAGTCTGGCTAATGAAATATTAGTTAAAGTATTGTCGGGAAATTAAAAAAAATTGCGCCTGGTCACACTTAGTGTAGTGGGAATTATAGTTTTGATACTAGAAAATATTTTTGATTTTCTATACACACTTAAGGTACCTAAGGAAATAAGTTAAATAATGTTGACGTGCACTCATAGTAGCTCACATAATGTCTATCATTAATGAACAGTACAGTCAACGACAAACATATATGTTTACACTTTCTAACCATAATACAAGGCGAAAAATTAAATGTGTGTATAAGGCCTAGCTCGATAATACCATAGGTATTAATCCATCACCAAAAAAATTACATTAAGTACTATGCCAAATTTTAACTCCATCGGAATGTTAGAATTAGAACTAGTACATAAAGTATCAAAATTATTTATAGAGCACCCACCTGGTAAATTGTTTAAATCATAGACAATTGGTGATACCACAAGGAAATATCTGTCAACATTATTTGGCTAGTCCATTTTTCTACTTCCTGAGCCTGTCGAACATATTTTCCTTAGTTAAAGGTACTGAAACGTCAGGGAGGCTCAAATAATTAATATACGCGATATAATCCGTTTAAATTGTTTTATTTAAATGTGTGACAGTCGCGGAAACCGAAGAAAATATTATATTTTCCTTATTTATATGCATAATTGTTAGTTCAGACTCATCGCAAATAAGAGCGGATATATTTTGACTCAGGCGCAAAAAAAAGGCCACGATCGGCTATTATTTCTGAGCATTTTTAAACCCTGACAACAAAAGAGGGGTGTCATAAGTTTAACATCTGTATTTGTGTGTCTGTGTATTTGTTGTGTATCTGTGGGTCTGCCTATGGCATCGTAGCTCCCAAACGGATGGACTAATTTGAGTGCGGTGTTTGTTTATCGAAAGACTTTTCCGGTTTTTAGCTATGTTTGGTGGAAATAGAACTAGTACCTAGTTTCCAAGATATTCAGCTTATAATTGGAACAAGTGACAAGATCTCGGCCAATATTGAAGCAAAGAATTCCAAATTTTGTACTTATGTTCAGTTTTAGTAGCATTTTCTATATCACTCATCGAATGAGGGTTGAGGGCTCTCATGTTGACCAACTACTTGTGTCTGGGGTGTTTTGAATTTTCAATTTAGGTTATGTCTTTTTTATAGGTTATGTCTCTTATATTGATACGAGTGTAACTATTGGCCATCGGAGACGCAATAGACGCAATGAAGGTCGTCCTTATTTTATGAATTATCTCTTTCTTTCTCATATATTGTTTAACAAATCGCCTGTCCGTGTTTTAGTTGTTGTACCTGTCTTCTCCAAGAATATTGGTATCAACCGTTTAATTACTACAACTATGTCAAATTTGTAGGGTGTGTATATTACATCATTATCGGTGCGCACTGACTTGGAACGGTGATCGATGACTCCTGCGCTGTTGCCATGGCATAGCGCCACAACATGCCAGTGTCAGTCTGAGACCCTCATAGGAACACCCATCGGTACAAATAAAAAAAAAACCGTGGAAAATTTATAATAAAAAAATATCCCTGGCTGATTTTGATTAATTTACTTCGTAAATATGTTAGCAACATACGTTAATCATCTTTGTCTTCAAAAATAACAAGAAAAATAATATGATTAGTTATTACTAAAACGACGAAAACCTAACACAATATTAATAAAACAGCAGCTTGAGATGTAAGGTTGTACTCGTTATTCTTTTTTTAATTACCATAGATAAGATAACTGCTCTATCCAAATTGCGCTCATGATTTTTGAGATGGTGAAAACATAACGGTATCAGTCACCGTATCGTATCTACGACTGTTATAGAAACCTCTGGTGGCGTAGTGTAGTGACCCTACGTCCGTTTCGGTTCCCAGGAGATTGTGGGTGTGTGTTTCGCATATGTGTATATATAGCCTGGTTAGTGAGGAGTTTCTCTATTCATTTAGGTAGCAGGGCAATAAATAATAGGTGTATTATATAATAGGTACGAAAATCAAAACAGATAAATTTAATAATTATTTTTATTGTAAGTACCTTATTCACGTTAACGCCTGGATACCTTATACATCAGAAGAGCAGAAAGTCAATGCACTGGAGATGTGGTGCTGGAGACGGATGCTTGGTGTATCGTGGACTGAGTTCCGGACCAACGTCTCAATTCTTGAGGAGCTTGGAATTAAAGAGCGTCTGCTCTCTGTCGTCAGATCCCGCATCCTCAACTTCTTTGGACACGTGTCTCGGCGAGACGGAACGTCCATAGAACGCCTCGTTGTTCAAGGGAGAGTGGAAGGTTTCAGAGCTAGAGGAAGATCGCCGATGAGATGGACCGACCAGATTAAAGCCAGTGTGTCGGCTACCGTCAATGAATGCTCACGGAAAGCGGCCCTACGGGACGAATGGCGACGTGTCGTCAAACGGGTCACTCAGAACTCCACAAATGCATAATGGCCACGACCACTCTGTAAAGAGTGTAACTAAGAAGAAGAAGAAGACCTTATACATCTCTGTGAAATTAAATCCCATCAAAAATATAAATGTTAAATGAGAGCCAAGTTCAATATCGCGTGCAACGTTGTCGACTTCGCCGACAAAAGAATTGAGATCTATATGGGCGCCAAGTTTTTTGCCCTAATTTTTAAGGTTCCGTAGCCAAATGGCAAAAAACGGAACCCTTATAGATTCGTCATGTCTGTCTGTCCATCTGTCCGTCTGTCTGTCCGTCTGTCCGTCCGTATGTCGCAGCCATTTTTTTCCAAAACTATAAGAGCTATACTGTTGAAACTTGGTAGGTAGATGTATTCTGTGAACCGCATTAAGGTTTTGATGCAAAAATAAAAAAATAATAATAAATATTGGGGGCTCCCCATACTTAAAACTGAAACTCATTTTTTTTTTTTCATTAATCACATACGTGTGGCGTAAATGGATAGGTCTTCAAAAATGATATCGAGGTTTCTAAAATATAATATTTTTTCTAAACCTAATAGTTTGCGTGACAGACGCTTCCAAAGTGGAAAAAAGTTGGTCCCCCCCCCCTCTAACTTCTAAAATAAGAAAATGAAAAATCTAAAAAAAAGCATATGATGTACATTACTATAAAAACTACCAACGAAAATTGTTTTGAACGAGATCTAGTCAGTAGTTTTTTTTTATACCTAACTTTGCACCTAATTTATATGGGGCTCTATACATACCAGGTGCAAACTTAACTTAACCACTTAGGGATGGAGTGTTTGTACGGAACCCTCGGTGCGCGAGTCCGACTCGCACTTGGCCGGTTTTTTTTTAGATACAAGGACATGCGACATACTCAATGCATTTATGTTACTTGGGGTGTAATTCAATATCAATACTAGACTTGGCTAGTTTTTGCATATAAATTTATATTATATTTGTCTAATCATTAACCGATTTTCGTAAAGGTAAGTACGCAAGTTAGTGTACGTCCTGTTTTTTATACTGTTAGCTTGATAATAATACTATGTTACTTTTATAAAATTTAGTCAGTTTATGAAAACTAGCCAAGTCAAATCTTGATATTGAATTACACCCCAAGTAAAATAAATGCATTGAGTATGTCGCATGTCCTTGTTGTATCTTAAAAAATTTAGGGCAAAGAACTTGGCGCCCATATACTTAGATCTCAATTATTTTGTCGGCGAAGTCGACAACGTTGCACGCGATATTGAACTTGGCTCTCATTTAACATTTATGTTTTTGATGGGATATCATTAGGTACTTTTAGTACAGAAAATATTATGATGTGTAAATTACTTAATTATTCATTGTTAATTACTTGTGTGTGTGCTATGCTAGTACATCTTTAAAACAAAGAAAGAATTTTTCAAATCGGTTAATAAATGACGGAGTTCTGAAGGCAAGGAGCATAAATAATAATAATTATTATAAAAGTTAAAAAAACACTGTTTTCGATTTTTTTATGTGTATTGTGTACACACACAATGACCAAGCTGAATGCCAAATTTCACCTTTCTAGGTCACCTGGAAGTGGGTTAGGTTTTTGATTACTAGTCACTAAGTCAGTCAGTCAGTGGTAAAAATGCCGTTTTTTGGACTTTAATATCTCAATAACTAGGTATTTCACCTATACTTATGAAATTTGGGGTTCTAGTTGTTCTAAAAGATCTAAATACATCAACCAAATTTCATGTTTTATGTTAAATAGATTTAGAGTTATTGAGGGGTCAAAAGTGGCTCCAAACGGTTCGTGTAATATAATATAACACACGGCTGCTGTTCGCTAGTTCCTGGGGTGAACTTGGCTGGACATGCTGCCGCGTGTCTAGATTAATTAAGTAATATTTAATATTATAAATTAAATTGATAGTTAACATTTATTTTAGGTAATGTATTGTACTTACCTACCTACCTAACACAGATTTTGAGAATCTATACATCTCCTTTACGTGTGCCAATATAATTAGTTATAACATAAATGTAATTGATTTAAGTATGATTTACGAGAAAATAACGTATTGTTGAGTTCCTTTCCGCTTCCTTCTCAACAGCGGTCTCCTCTGCGGAAATGCCGGTAGATTCACAAAAACTTACTAGTAAAAAGTGCCCTTGTGCCCCAATTACTGAATAAATTATTTATTTCATTTCATTTCAAAACAAAAGGTTTTATAATATTTCCACCTAGATATGAAACATGGTTCTCTGCCTTTTCGCCGAATTATGTTTTGTCAAACGTTTCATTTCGTCAAATGTTTCATTTCGCCAAAAGCATTTTTCACTGAAACTGTAAACTATTTCGAATTGTTATAAAACAAATCTAACCTGATCTAAAGGATGATATTTACAACAATCCGAAATAGTTTACAGTTTCAGTGAAAAATGCTTTTGGCGAAATGAAACATTTGACGAAATGAAACGTTTCACGAAACATAATTCGGCGAAAAGGAAGTACATCAGGAAACATATACTCGTAAATAGGACATCGCACATAGGAGTGAGAAAAGAAAGAAAATATATACTTCCAAACTGAATAAAAAGTAGGATGAAACCTAAAATTATGATGATGAGTTCTATAGTTCCGATATCGCCTCTATAATTATCGCCCCGGTCACTATTTCGGCGGCAAGTGGTGGCCATAGGTGGGAGCGGAAGGTCCGAACACAGTATCTCCCTTACTCGCATGGCTACCGGTCGTCGCTGTCGCTTGCCACCGAAGTCCAGGCATTAGGGTGGATCGCTCTTCTATGAGAAAAAAAACCTTACACATTTAACTTCTAATAGTTCTCAAAAGTTGTAGCATAGTATAAAAGATGCGAGATGTTTTTTTCATATTTATAAAATAACCTTTTTTTGCCTCCGCAGAGCTGTTAAAGAATTAAGTAAATGTGGAAATAAGTACAATTAAAAAAAAAACGCCGAGGCGAAATTATTAGCCTAATATGATCACAAGGTTACAAAACATTATTATGAGGATATAAATTTATTTAATTAACTGTAAGAGTTAATCAGAAACTATTATTATAAAACCCATTCACATAATTACTATTTTGCCTTAAAATCTCTCTTACACATGCTTACGAGTACACTCATTTTTCTCAAGGTTAACTTTGAAAGAATCAGGTCTTCTTTTAAATGAATAACTATGTATCTAATGAGAATAACTATAGTAAACGTCATATATATAATTATAATAGCGGTTAGTGTTTTGAAAAATTTGGGTCTAGTATAGGTTTTTAGGAAACTTCAACGACCTTGCGGAGGCAAAAACCTATTCCGATTGCTATCGTGTAGAGCTAAATCTTAATCGTAATCCACTAGAGCAAGTTTTTATTACTATTAGAATATTAAATTCCAAAAAAAAAAAAATTTGATCCTTTCTACCAGGCATGTCCGTACGTGGGGCAAGAGCAAAACGGGTTCACTACACGCTGCTAATCGCAATAATCCCAGCGCCAAACGCGCACCAAGATGCTTAACCTGCATTCTCTTCTTGTCCCGGCGAATTGGCGTTCAGTCGTAGAGTCAGACTACACTAACTCTTCCAAGCAAATGAACTGTCAAACCGTATACAAACTGACTCACTTTGACTCTACCGATGCGCACGCGTCGATTGGTCGGTGCTTACCATGTGTTTTTGTACAGGCTCGAGCATGGCGGAGGCGGGCGTGGTGAACAAGGCGTTCGACGCGGGCGCCGACGACGGCTTCCAGACCATCGACCTGCGCCCGCGCCGGGACGACGCGCAAGCGAGACTGGTAAGGGTGTGGCATCTTAACCAACTTCTAAGAGATATTAAAAGATATAAACGGGTTTAATCACGTCGTACAAGTCGAATATCGCGACATGTTTCGAATCGGTACGCAATTCATCATCAGGAGAGCCGATCAGTCGCGGCGGCGGCGTACCTACCGAACGTTTGAGACTCACAGTAGTTTTCTGTGTAAATCTTCTAAGAGTTATAAAATATGAGGGTCTAACAAAATAGTGCCATACTTACTTCTTTTTCTACTCCACTACTTTTTTCTGTCATTTATTATAGTTACTAACTCTAATATAAAGACATAAATTATGAAAGTGTAAAAGTCTATACTCTATTGCCCAAAAAGACACTGCTAAACGATGTTATAATGTCGCCAAAAAAGCATCACTTAGTACCGCAGATTACAAGATAAACAGCTGCATTCATAAAATATGCAATTTAAAAAAAAACTATTTGTACTAAGGAATTGCTGCCAACTTAAAAAAAAAGTTTTATCTTCAGTGCATGGATGTTTAGTACTTATAGTGAACGTACCTTTATGTATAAGTTCATATTTTTTGACAGATGGACGTCAATAAAAAAAAAATATCAGAGAATATTTTTTTTTAAATTTTGTTGATTCCGAGCGGGAACATGTAATTATTTTGTTTGTTGTTTATTTGTATTTTATTTATGAAATGTCGAGTCGTAGAAAAAGTATTGTATGCAACGTTGTATAAGTAGGTCAAAAAACGCTCGTGGCATCTTTATTACGATGTTCGCTACGCTCACATCGTAACTCATTCCACTCGCGTTTTTTGCCTCCTCTTATACAACGGTTGCATAAAATACTATTTTGTCTTGTTTCGGATTATACCTATGTAGGTAGGTATAAAACTTAAGTATGTAATGAGTGTACCAATTAGGTAAATAACTATAAGACATCATTATTGATTACACATTAAATTCCAGGTTAATTGATTCTAGTCACGTTACAAAAGTTTGAATCCCTTAATTACAAATGTACCTATACTCCATTTTACCTTAAAAAGTGTCTTAAAATTCAAACGCATTTTAAAAACACTTCCCTAAGAAGAACCTCATTTTCAAAATACGAATAGAACTGGCCACTCTCGATTTCCTTTTAAAAGCCATAAATATGGCGCGAATTTAATTTTGTTCCAAATTCAAATGAGAGTCACGTTTGGCACGCGCGAGGCATTCGTCGAATACAGATTAAAAAACGAGAGTAGCTTGATATCGAGTACTTTGATACCTACTACTTATATCAAAGACTTCTTTTTTTTACAAAAACCACCTTGTGAGGAACAGAATGAAGTTTAATGTTTAATGAATTGAGGAGCTTTATATGACTCAATGAAACTGAGAGGATTATTGCGTGTAGTTTCGTAAGGAGAAAGCATTGTGATGTCATTTTGTAAACAATGAAATTGGCGAACAAGTAGGAGTTTAGAAGTAAATTTAAAGATTGTCTTTTGTTTCCCAATTCCTATATTACACATAGTGTATTACTATTATCATGCATAAAGAGTACCTTCTCTGTTTAAAAAAAAACTATGAAATAAAAAGAATTTCAAATAAGAAAAAAAAATCTCTTAAAGTCAGATTTCATACATAATTATGTACAGCAAAGGAATTCAGACAAGCAACTTTTTCGCTCTAGTCACAATGACAATAAAGGTCTAAAAGGTATATTTTCAGTTTCCTTTACTTTACATATCTATTTAAAAGGTGTTATACTAAGTCAGGCGAATTTGGCCTGAATTGTCTATTAAATATTGTATTATCATCTGTACTGTAATTTTTGCTCTACATTTAACATCTTCGGTAGTATAGTGGTAAGTATCCCCGCCTGTCACGCGGGAGACCGGGGTTCGATTCCCCGCCGGAGAGATTCTTTTTGCGTTTTGTTTTGTTGTAAATATCGACAGTCACTACTTTTCATCATTATTTTATTAGGTGTTTTCGTAATAGGTCGATCGTTGTAATTTATACAATAATGTAGTACGTGAAATAAACTAATTAAAAATCAGACTCAGACATCTGTATCCAAAGATAAAAGATAAAGATAATTTATTTGTAAACATGAGTACTACATATAGTTGTTTTAAAATGAAGATATAATGTCCTCCATGTTTTGCCTTTCGGCGTACAAATTACAATTTACAATTGTTAATAACATAATTAGATAGCGAAATAAATTAAATCAAAAATGGAAATATACATTCATGATGATGTCATACTATAGGTAATATTAAATTAAATTGAGTCTTCATTCATATTACACTAACTTCCTTATATTAATAACTACAATCATTTAAAAAATCGTTAATGCTATAATATCCCTTATTTACTAACAATTTCATAAGTTCTCGCTTAAAACCTGCAATTGTACTGTCTCGTATCTCTTTAGGTATCTTATTATAAATTTTAGGAGCAATGCCGAAAATGCTTTTCCTCAGCAGAGCCAGTGTTAGAGATCTGATTTAGTACCTTAGTGTTGTCACGTGCTCTTAGATAACTGTTAGGGATAGGTATTTTCTCGTTGAAACAGATCAGGATTGCTCTTAATAAATACAGCAACTTCGTAGATACAGTATAATACAGTATATCCATATAGTATAATAGTTACATTGGTTTGGGTTACTAATTCTGAAGATGGTCATAATAATTGTCCTCTACTCCCACTATTTCTATTGTACAGTTCAGTCTGCTATTCGCTAGTGCTGTTGGGAACCGAACTATCTACTGGGAGATTCTACTTAAATAAATTAATTTATTCAGTAAGTATAGGCCACAAGGGAACTTTTACAAATCGGTTGTGAATCTACGGGCATTTCCGAGAAGGAGACTGCTGTTGAGAAGAAAGCCGAAAGAATCTCAACAATATGTAATTTTTTCGTAAATCATATTTAAAACAATCAATTACATTTATATATGTTATAACTAATTACATTTATGTTATAATATAACGAAAATAGAGTACTCTCACTAGTTCTGTTGCTCATAGCTGTTGTTACTGGAGATGTCAGCCAAATGTATCAAAACGGATGGGTAGGAAGATATAAGTTCGACTAAGTACCTCTCATTTGTTAATATTATCACCACACATAAATTAGGTTTCGTAAGCAAATATCCCTTCCGCGAAATGAAATAAAAATCCTCAAATTATAAATTTAATAAAAACATTTTCGTAAAACCATGGTAAAGAAAAGTTGTTGACTTGCAGTTTGTAAATATTTACGGCACGGATTATAAAAAAATATATAGGTCTCCCAAAAATTGTACCCAACCTAGATTATTTCTTTTTCATTTTATTGATGTCGGTTGGTTACTGTTAAAAAGTAATTATAATATTTTGTGTTCACAAGAACTTCGGATCTTCTAGAGCCAACTCTAAATATTTCTAACTAATCAGCAAACTAGCCCCAACTCTTACTTAATTAGCCGACGCCATTCACTAATTTCCGTATCTCCATTACAGTTGGCCAATCGCGAAAGCCGATAATCTGTTGCACAAACGGCCTTATCGTGCATCGTTTCCTATTGCACATCCGACGGCGGTACTGCATTATTTTTCACAGGTCACAGGCACTTACCCGCGGCTAAAGCGGCTTCACTGCGCGTTGCATCCCGCGATACTAGCCTACACACCAGCGCGTACCAGTACACCAGCTCCACCTTTATTTTTTTTAGACATAATCTGCGCGTGTTAACTGCCAATAAAATACAGTTTGATTTATACCTGGTCACGGCACCAAACATATCTTTTTTAAGAATAATTATTAGTTATTCGGATCGTAATGAATTGTGGGTGCCTCAAGCATCACTTTTTGAAGATGCGTATACGTCTAGGAATTAGAAAAAAAGTTTAGGTAAAACATCTGAATAAAATACATGAAACTAAGAAGAGTCCGTTTGGAACGCTCAGTATTCTGTAACTGAAATTTATAACTACTTTGTAAGATTATGTATCTACATATTTTTAGTTATGCGTCTTTCCTGTCAAACCGCCTACAGCACGATAAAAATATTAGATGCATGATGCATGTACTCAAACACAGGATAGCCGGCTATTTTCTGGCCTGAAATCTGGGGCTAAAGGTAAGATCTGTAGATATTACCTTGTGCCCCAAGGAGCATCGGGCTATCTCCAGCCCTGCAGTATTTAGTTTCCACGGTTCGGGATCGGGACGCTCAGTGATTCAGTATCCCGCGAGGGCTCACCGCAGCCGCGCGTTCCGGACGCTCGGTGTGCTGAAACTTTTACGCGAGCGCGTGTGGACGGTTTCGAACGTGGATGCGATCGGATTTAAAATGGTTTGTTCGATTTACTTACCTTAACAATTTAGTTACATTTTTTGCATAGTAAACATTTTTTTCATAGTAAAATTGTTTTTTGATGCTAGATAAAATTGTAAAAACTACGATGTGATACAAAATGGTTCTCTAATTTTACTGAAAATTTAAATGATGCATTGATGATTTTTTTTCTTTATTATTTAAAAAACAAAAGCGTTTTTTGTGCGATCAAATAAAGAAAATTTGGTCGGGTATTTCAGATGATTTAAATATATTTTTTATAAATTTTTACGAACCGATACATTTTACTTATAGGATATGTGTTCGGGATAACATTAAAAATAACAAAATTTTAATACCTAGCACTATGCCTATTCTATGTATTCTGATTTAAATTGCAAGCAATTATGAGATTATTAGTTATTGACTTATACTCTTTTTATTGCACTGGAGATTTATATTTTACTAAACAGTTGTTAGCAAAAAAAATACTTATTTTTATTAAAGCAGTAACATCTGCTAACGTAAACTAAATGTTTACAAATGAAGCGAAAATTAAATTAAAATTATTAAATTTTTCAATTTTCGCTTCATTTGTAAACAAAAAAATATAGGTAGAAACAGCCGATCTACTTTTTAACTTTATTTTGACCAATAATGGATGTCATTGGAATGATTACCACAAAATAAAAAAAACATGGTATCAAAGTATTCCCGGAATCAGTTAATTCATAAAAAAACCCTTCTTATTTAACTTTACGCTTTATATATGTTACCCGAAATAAATAGATTGAATTGAATATAATACCTGGTAACGGCACCAAGCACTTTAAAAATATATATATATATATATTAGTTATCTTAATCTGTCAGTTATAACAATACTCACAATACAGTATTGTGTGTACCCGAATCACTATTTACAAAAAGTTACCTGTAACTTCTGTACAATTTAAATACTTGCATTGCTGATTATTTAAAGGAAATAATCATTAAAAAAAGAATCATTATCATTACCTACGGGATTCTCTAAATCAAGCGGACACTTTTCTAAAAACTTATTTTTTTTTTTGATTTTGGAGCACAAAAAAGTGTTCACAATTTCTCACTCCGGGTTGTTACCTTTTTGTATTATACAATTTTCTATGATCGTGATGCAATATTTCTTTATTGTAGATACGTATTTCGTATGTAGGTACTAGGTTCTACCAAGTTCTACTAACGATTTTGCGTAGTAAGGTAAGCCCCAAAATTCTGTAAAAAAAGTAAACGTGTTTTTTATTTTAATTTAAGTGTTACCCCAACCATAATCGGTTTTGGATTCTTAATATTGGCTTAAAATATTTTTCGTACATAATTGGATTCTAATATTCATCATTTTATTTGTGCCTCTACGTTGCCCCGAATGACGTACATTACATTACCTGTAGGAAAATTATATCCGCTGATTATATATTTGAAGTTCCATCAGATTAAACAGCAATTTCAACTTTGTTGGCTTCACTTCACGTGAGACCTTCGGGTCATTACCATTTGTAACAAACATAGAAAGCGGTAAAACACACTACCAAACAGCTATTGTGCGATAAGTAAATTAAACAAGTTTGCACTAGGATTTATTTTCTGATAAAAGAGGTAAAAAAATAATATTTTTGTAAGGTAATAATGAAAGATTTTAAGCCTCGATGATCGTCATACAACGATTACAACGTATCCAAGAAAATGAATACTACTTATTACTTATGCGCTTCAGGTGAACTAAGTAACCATAAGTAGGAAACCAAAATCGGAAAAAGATAGTAGCCTCAACTTTTCAGGATAAGATAGTGCTTTTTTTTCGATTGCTGGGTGGAACACGCAAATTTTAGAAGCCATTTGCATGCAGTTTTGTTTATTAGAAAAAAAAACAAGTAAAATTTGTTCCTCCGGGCCCATATGTATAATAATTACATAACTATTTCATTGGAATAAGACGTGACGTGACACACACCTCCTTTACCTATTTGCACAACAACAACAGTTCGCGCAAGTTTGACATCAGATTACTCGTTTGAGTTGACTTTAGTTCCGACCTTTGAGGTCATTACCATTTCCTAACCGTATAGAACCTGTATTTTGTATTTGCGTGTGTACTTGTATAATGAGCTAGTACAGATATACGTGAAAAGAGAGCTCATAAAATTCTGACACCGCATAAAAAAAATAAAACACTACGAAAGGTGCTGTCTGTTGATCTTCGCAAAAACAGCCTGAAAAGTATATTTATTTTTCGAAATTTTACCGAATTCACTTTCGCTCCTTTTTAAATCACATTTGTGAGGAAACAACGTAATGGATAATAAAAATAGTTTGAACATATACAAGACACTTTTACTCCTTCAAGAATCAATACTGCTCAGGATTGTGAGTCTGAATAACCTAAATCTTCTCCAAATGCAAAAAAGAAGTAAGTGAACAGCGATTTGTAAAAACGCCCATCTTACTCTTTCATATTTATTTAACGTGTGATATATGTGACCATCGCAATCCTGCTGTGTTTCTTCCTAAATTATGGAACCTAAATGTTTTGAAAAATATACAACTAGGTATTCTCCTTCCCTGTTATGGCATTGCAACGGAAGTGAGTTGCAATAAGCTGTTCTACTGGCGCCAAGCTTACTATAAATCATAGAAAGGTTTATTTATAATACATCTAATATTAACCTCCTCAGAACTAGAGGACAAGGGTCAACAACCCCACCATAACACCGAGTTCCGTACCTACTGGCTGAAACTTGAAATATAAATAATGACCAGTCGATACATCTAGTAATTACAGCTACGACAGAATAATTGACTAACACGCCGATATGCCAATGACCTGCCTACTTGTTGGTGTACTTAGCCTGCATTTGTCTAGACTTCTAGCGTAAAAGTATTTGAAAGACACCCACACACCATACAAGTATTAGAAAGAAACAAAATCATTTGTCACTCACACTCGTATTTTGTCAAAACGTGACGGATGCTTTGTCACTTATTTATCGCGTGATAAGAGCAACCATCATAGTCCAGCCCGTATCGCACAACTATGCTTCGCGAGTCTTGTTGTGCGACATAGCTCTACCCGTCACCCTCTCACATTACTGAACCGAAAGAGACAGGCAATTATCTCGCGCGAGAAAATAGTCGCTTGTAACAGTTGTGCTAGCGGTGCAGTTGTAGTTGAGGGCTCTGTCGTTTCTTTGAGGCCTCAGCCGCCATAATTCCGCGATATATTAATACCTATAAGTTCGGAAAGTGAGATTGCCTTTCACATCGAGAGCGAGAGTGGTTGCACAACATTTCACAGTGACGCAATGACCTTAACCGGTGACATTATCACATTACGCTTTTAGGGGTCTTGCGGGCTGTTACATCATTTTCCTTTCTTACCAGTAACCAGTAAGGAAAGAGCCGGACACAACAGTGGCTCGTCCGACAATAGACAACATTTCAAATTTTCAAATAGTGTTCAGTTTTAACTAATTTATTATCACAGAATCCAAAACTGATATTTTTAATTGGTTATACAGACTAGTTTGAAAATATAAAAAAAGGTAAAAGTAAATGACGTCATACAGTGGAAAAAAGACTCGCTCCTCCAAAAATAACAGTGGTACAATTTCAATATTAAATCCGTCTTAGTACTAGTCCGACTGTATGATTTGCTGCGCCGTGCCTTATTAGATACTGGTCGCTTAGGCTCTTTGAAAATGAGGATCTTTTCAAATGAATTAAAAAAAAAAGGAGTCCGGTGTCGCTGTAGACGTTGAATGAGATGGTAAGACGAGCTTCTTTCCTTGTACTTAAACTGGTGGAAGATTACACAAGACGAGGACGAGTGATGAGAAGGCCTTTGACCAGCAGTGGACCACTTCTTAAATAATAAATAAAGATTAAAGAAATAGTACAAAGGACCAACTTAACATACTTTCTGTCCGTCATTTTGTACCGATCATATCTCTCATGGCACTGCCAAAATATCACTAAGACTGAGGCCGTGAAAAATCAATGGCCTCCGAGTCTACTTTTTTACGTGGCGTAAGTATTGTTTGATTTGCAGATATTACAGTGGGCGTTGGCTTAAGTTTAAGTAGGTACCGATTTAATGGCATCATCTCTTACAATACTACAAACTTGAACATCAAGTAATGACTACGCTGAACTCTCTACATATGGAGAACGATGTCTTTTGATAGGTGCTTTAACATTTTCATATCATTATTGGTCGTAATTGGAATGATAATAAATAAATAAATATATATTATTGGTGCCTCTTTTTAAACCCCGACGAAAAAAGAGGGGTGTTTAACATGTGTATTTGTATATTTGTATGTATGTATGTAAACACTTTATTGTACATAAAAACAAGAAAAACACATTACAAAAAAAAATAAGCATGTACAAAGGCGAACTTATCCCTTTAAGGGATCTCTTCCATCTTGTTATCTGTGTATTTGTGTTTCTGTGTATCTGTGTTTATATATCTGTGGCATTGTAGCTCTCAAAGGAACGGATCATTTTGAATGCGCTTTCAATCGGAAGACATGTCCGTCGCGATGGTTCGTAGCTATGTTTTGAGGAAATAGGACCAGTAGTTCCAAGATATTCAGTTTTAATTGGAACAAGTGACAAAAGCTCAGCTAATATTGATGCTAAAAATTCCAAAGTTTGTAGTTATGATCACTTTTAGTAGCATTTTCTATATCACTCATTTAATGTCCAGCTCCTTGTGCCGAGGGTGTTTTTAATTTTAAATTTAGATTATGTATATAAGTACGAGTATTTAATACCTTTCCTCTATAATAATACATCGAATAAATAAATAAATAAATATATCAGACAAATCACACAAATCGATATAGTCCCAAATTAAGCTCAAGACAGCTTGTGTTATGGGTACTAGTCGACGATATACATATTTATCCCTTCATGAGGCGTGTATGGCAGGGTGAACAAATTCTTTGACCATCTTTTTCCATTTTTTTTTCGAACCAGAATTTTTTGCTCATTTTATCATAACGAGGCTTGTCTCCCGGAGCGGGAATCTGCCACACGAAGGGTTAAATAGATAAATATATAATTAAATACATAGAACAACCATGACCCAACCACAAATATTCGAGTTCATTACACAAATATTTGCCCTGGCCGGGATTCGAACCCGGGACCGCCGACTCAGTAGGCAGTGCTTACAAACTGCGCCAAACTTGTCGTCAAATAAATAAATGCTGATACTAGTACTAAAGCTGCTTATCCGTAAATTTATTTACCTATTGACTTATAAAAGACGGATATAGGACCGGTTTACTTGACCGATACATTTATAATGATCGATTAATAACAAATATTTTATAAGAAATCTCCCGAATTACATACTTTTAAACTGTTGCAGGCAATTCATCTCGTAATTTAACAGGTAAGTGTTCATTTACGTGGTTCTAGGGATACTAAATCTTATGCTCTTCTAATTTTCTTCAAATTAAAACCCTAAGTTACATTATGGCCCTTTCCAGTTATGTGCATTTTAATATGATTCTGATATTTGCGTGATCAACTCGAATATTTATTTCTGGGTCATAAATGTTTTAGGGTTCCGTACCCAAAGGGTAAAAACGGGACCCTATTACTGAGACCGCTGTCCGTCCGTCCGTCCGTCCGTCCATCCGTCTGTCACCAGGCTGTATCTCAAGAACGGTGATAGCTAGCTACAGTTGAAATTTTCACAGATGATGTATTTCTATTGCCGCTATAACAACAAACACTAAAAATAAAATAAAATAAATATTTAAGGGGGGCTCCCATACAACAAACTTGTTATAGATTATATATATGTATAGGTACGGAACCCTTCATGCGCGAGTCGGACTCGCACTTGCCCAATTGTTTATGTATTTATGTATGTATTTATCTATAGATGTATCTATATCGTCGTCTAGTGCCCGTAATACACGCCTTCTCAAATCTAGAGCTTGCTGTGGGACTAGACCGATTTGTGTTAGGTTGTCCTCAATATTTATTTATCATATCAGGAAATCAGCCAGGAATAAATTCGGCTGACAAAGTAGCAAAAAGCTTGTTACATTATTGTTATTTACTGTATAAATCGTATCCCGCAAACATGGGCTATAGAATAAGACTCGTGGCTTTAGGGCCCCATTCCCCGTTTATGGAAGTAGGTTGGGAGCACACGTGGCCGCTATGAATAAGAATTTAGCGGGAGGGATGGTTTTGTTACGCAAACGAATAGTCCTCGCAAACACTCTTCTAATAATCTTATTAAAGCTTTCGTGAGACATATTTAATGATTGTAATTAGCGGTTTACACTCACGTGAAATTGTCAGGAACGGCCCGACATGTTTCGAACTCGTATGGAGCCCTTCATCGGGGACTGCTGCCCGTACAGTGGCGCGGCAACTTTGTCACTGTGAAGAGCTCCGTACGAGTTCGTGATATGTCGGGCTGTTCCTGACAATTTCTCGTGAGTGTAAACCGCTTAATACAACACTCATACTTCTAATTTAATAAATGCTTAGAATTGCGGAGAAGTTCGGATATACTCGAAAACGCATAATTTTTAATAGATTTAGATGCAACTGTGACACATATAAGTCAGGTTATGGTTATTGGGTAAATTAATTGGATAAATTATTACGACTCACTCTAGTGAATATATTACAATAGAATAAGTACAATTAATAGCAACTAA
This sequence comes from Apotomis turbidana, assembly GCA_905147355.2. Classification (NCBI taxonomy): domain Eukaryota; kingdom Metazoa; phylum Arthropoda; class Insecta; order Lepidoptera; family Tortricidae; genus Apotomis; species Apotomis turbidana. The sequence continues at coordinate 1,923,128 of LR990283.1, forward strand.
AATAGAGGAAATAAAGAAGTTAGATACATTATTACGATAGTTTGATCACAAATCACAAAAAAACCGGCCAAGTGCGAGTCGGACTCGCGCACCGAGGGTTCCGTACAAACCTGCAAGGTTTACAAAGTTCTTATAATTTTTTTTTCACGGGTTAAAGGCATTTAGATCTAAGTATTTGATATGAATTTCAACTTGATAGCTCTACGCGTTCATGAGGAAAAAAGTAATAAGTTTATATTTATTAAAAAATATATATTTTGTAATGTAACTAAAAATTTAAGGTTTTCGGAATTTTTCCTCTATGTGTGCTATAAAACGTTGCTTCATGCCAAATTTCAAGATTCTAGGTCGACTGGAAGTACCCTTTAGGTTTTGATTCCCTTGCGAGTACTTGCGAGTTTCAAAATATGCAGCTTAAATTGCTGTTTCTTTTGACTGCGTTGACATAGAAGTTTGATTTTGTTACAGCTTAAAGGTATTATAGACCTGAGTATTTGGTATGAATTTCAATTTAATACCTCTACGCGTTTATGAGGAAATGGGTAGTAAGTTTAAAATTATTAAAAAAATATATATTATGTGATGTAACTAAAAATTTATGGTTTTCGTAATTTTTCCTTTATCTATGCTATAAGACGTTGCTTCGTACCAAATTTCAAGATTCTGAGTTCACGGGAAGCACCCTGTAGGTTTTGATTCCCTTGCAAGTGTCGAAAATTTGCGGCATAAACGGCTGTATCTTTTGATTGCGTTGGCTTAGAAGTTTGATTTTTCACAGCTTCAAGGGACAGTAGACCTGAGTAATTGATATAAATTTCAGCTTCATACCTCCTCGCGTTCCTGAGAAAAAGGGTCTTGGCAGACGGACGGACGGACAGACGGACAACAAAGTGATCCTATAAGGGTTCCGTTTTTTCCTTTTGAGGCACGGAACCCTAAAAAGGTGAAAAACGAGCAGAACGTTGAATAACTATGTATTTTTATGACGCAGTTAGTATTTATTTTATTTTATTTGATGTGATTATGCGTATGTGAAATGTAAAGAAGTTTCTTAAAACTAAGATATAATGGCTCCAAAGATAAAAATATATATTTTTTAAATTGTGTCACCGATTAGCTCTGAATTAATTGGCATGTTACAACAAAAATAATCATTAAATATAAATTCATCCGGTTTACCTACTCCTATTTCCGTCGACTTCGAAATCACCCTATTTCATTCATGCACATGCGTCACAATTCTCAATTGCCCCAATAATAGTAACTTTGTGCTGGTACAAGTCTCATAATAGCGTTATAAAGAACTGGACCAATTACCGGCAATATTGGACGTTGTACAAAGATTTACTGCGTCGGACAGAGTGGGAGGCTTCCTGCTTCGTCTCATGAATCAGAGGCAGATTTTTTAATAGTCCTCATCGTCACTGGAATGTGGAATAGAGATGTCTATCCCTGTTACTGTTGTCCTTGTTCCAGAAAAATCGCTGTGATTGTGACTGTTATGCCTGGTACACTAAAAAAAAGGGATTTGTTTACAGTAACCCAAATGTTAGCTGCTAGTTAACAGGAGGAGAGGACTGACAAACTGAGGGCTGTCTAGTAACCAAAATATAAGTTTTGTTTTTGGGCGTTTTCCAAAAAAAAAAACCAAGTCCCTGTTTCTTCCGGAACTTGACGAAGAATAAAAAATTGCGTTCTTTTGTCCGTTCCATTACGTTACGTTTGAATATTATGAACTTTTATTTTATTTGCACATGCGTTACGTAGTGGAAACTAAAGTTCCCACACAATATTCTTTAGTGTAGAAAAGAAATCCAGAAAGGACACAACTGCGGTACTTATCATAAATAATGTACCTAATAATAAAAAAATATCGGACAACCTCACACAAATCGATCTAGTCCCAAATTAAGCTCAAGAAGGCATGTGTTATGGGTACTAGACGACGATATACATACTTATATAGATAAATATTTACTTAAATACATAGAACAACCATGACCCAAGTACAAATATTTGAGTTCATCAGACAAATATTTACCGTGGCCGGGATTCGAACCCGGGACCGCCGGCTCAGTAGGCAGGTGTCTAAAAACCGAGCCAAACGCGTCGTCAAGGTATCATACATATTTCTATTGAATGATGAGGAATATTTAAGGTTTAATAATAACACCGTAGAAAACCGAGAAAAATAAAATGAAAAGCTACATAATAACATGAAAAAAATTATAACATAGAAATAAAGCAACGTTAAATAGGGTAACAATAGGCGGTCTTATCGCTAAAGAGAGATCTCTTACAGAGAACCTTAAATAATGTTGATAAAACAATTGAATTAAAAACCCAAAGTTTGTCTGGCTTAATCTTTACTATTATAAAATTCTTAAATAATATTGATAAAACAATTGAGTTAAAATCCCAAAGAATTTTGTAATAGATTAACCACTTCGATTATTAATAAACTAGAATTAATTTTGATTAATATAATCTTAAAGCGACACACTAGTAATCAATTAATCAGGATATATGTTTGTCTTCCCCGCCATGTTGGTATCCGTCACGCTGGTTGTTTCGATAAATCAACTGACGCAGGGTACAAATTAATTAGATCAGCAAGACGTATGGGCTTATCATGTTTACCCAGGGTACAACCACGGGTGTAATCACGGGGATAACCATGGGTATTACTGTAATAACATGGTGATTGACGATATGGATTCGAAGATCCTTATATTCCTGTAAATAGCATTTGCCTTATTCGAAGGGGTTCGGTTCAGGAGGTATAAGTTGTGTTTTGGCCTAGTGTGCGGAACGTCTTAGTTGTACATTGACTAAGGAAGCAAAAATACCATTTTGTAAAATGTCATGGTGAGAAAATGGTCTTAGTTTGAAAAATACTTACTTAGCAAAACGTCTGGGTTGTAAGATGTACAAGTAGGCACAATGACTAATTTTTAAATGGTCTTGATTGTATTAGGATTAGAACAATGTGTATAGGTACGTTAGTAAAATCTCATAATTGCAAAACGACTAGGTTTTACGAAGAATTAATGATGTATTCAAACTACCATAAATGGGTGAATAAAGGTGAACTAACTTCAAATAGTTGGACATAAACGAGCCACTACTACATCTACGTAAAAAATAGGTAACGGCCTTTAATCGACTTTGAAGTACTACGGGGGTGATAATGAAATGATGTACTGTCATTCATATCAACTTAGACCAATTGCTACTTAGACTTTTTTATATATTTGACGAAATGACTACAAAGTCTTTATACAATAAAGACGTTCTGGGTTGTTCTGCGTTCTGCCACATTGGCTGTTATGATCATCTGGACCGTTTTGCCTATTAGAACGTTATGATATTAGGTCGTTTTACAGACAAGCCTTTTTGTAAGCTGTGCACAGCTGTGGTATTTTGCATATAAGCCGTTTTGAACATCAAGACATTTTGCTACCTAGACAATATACAATTGAGACGTTGTGCTTACCATGTCAAAATACAACTTAGACCTCCTGAACCGAACCCATTCGAAGATCGGTACCGAATCATTTTTTTTGCCCGTAACCATTTCTAAAATTAAAAAATTCAATGCTTTGAGCGAAGTTCGAACCCGCGTCTCCAATGGCTTCCGAGCCAACACGGGCGCCTTATCTTTTAGGCTACCGAATATATGTCCGAGCTATTGAATTTCTCAACAAGTAAGGTAAGGCAGCCACACGTGGTTGTATTATGTATTTTAAATTTTTTATTACGTTAAAAAATAAAAAAAAACGTGTTTCCCCACTTTCCCTTAAAATATTAATAAGTAAATAGTAATAGAATAACGAATTTTAACGGCCTTTCTCCGTCACGTTTTAGATACTTCTTAATATTAATACCGGGACTTGTTACTGTTAAAAAATAGGTACCTACAGTAAGGTACCCCATTTTTCATTACCATTACATTATCACTTTGATTCCCGCATCCTCCATATATACAGTAGCAACGGCTAAATTAATACATCTCCATTACATGTACCAATAGAATTATTCTTAACATAAATGTAGTTGATTGTTTTCAGTATTATTTACGAAAAAAAAAACTTACTGTTGAGATTCTTTCGTCTTTCTTCTCACTAGCGGCCTTCTCTTGGGAAATGCCATGTAAAAGAGCCCTTGTGGCCTACTTACTGAATAAATTATTTTATTTCATTTGAACGAACAAGCACTGCATTTGACCACCAGTCCGTCCACTATAACTAGGTACTTTACATTCAATGGCCAGCATGAAGTACATCATAAGAATGTCTTCCATTAAGCACGTCACGTACATTCAACACGTGTTGTGTATGTCTGTCTGTACAAAGCCGCTAACAGCTGATATCCTGTGCTTTGTGCGCGAGCGCATAAATCTGGATTCAAGTTGATCTGTCATTCTTTAAAGAAAGATGATAATCTATGAAGAAAGGTGATTTTATAAAGGCTCTAGGACTTTTCATTATCGTGTATACAGAGGACCTTGGGAAATACGAGTTTCAGGGCCTTCTACCCTTAGACACGCAGACATCTAGGAAGGCCGCTCGGAGGTGTTGGGCCCAGAGGCAGTTCCTTATGTTGCCTTGTGGATAATGATTATGCTCCTGGTCATTGTTCATTAGTCTCCGTTTACTGCAGGACATATGTAGGCCTCTCCCATGGCACGCCATTTATCTCGATTTGGGTTTTTGGTTTCCAACCGCGGTCAGCCAATTTACGTAATGTCGTTTGTACCTAGAGGACGTCTTACACTTAAGGGCAATTTAAAAAAGACGGTTGAGAAAAGGTACTAAAGATTCTTTGCTGTATCTTTTTCACGCAGTTCCGGCTATAATTATAAAGCCTTTTTTCCGCCTTGACGGCAGACAGCTACAAATTTTCAAAAGAAATAACGTACACGACACGGAATCTCTATTTAAATATATGTCTAGTATCTGTAAATGTTAGTACATATATCTGTTTACAAAACCGGCCCTGCGCAGCGCAGTGATCCGTGGCCGCGATGCACTCGGGTGCGGCGCCCATTCACACGAAAACTGATGAAACGATGTCTATGAAACGATGACCTAGACTATCTACTACCGGTTTAGTCCAGTTGCCTTGTAGGGGTAACGATTACAAGAAGAACTGTAACAATAACAGTGCAGTGTACGATTTTGTTATTTAAAAATGTGGCAATTGTTAGCAGTTGACACTAAATCGACATCTGATGGATTTTGTCAATTGTGGATTCAGGGATTGTAGACACTAGAGGCCGGTGACAGGATACTTTTTATCTGACTACACTGAAGCAAAGATGGTTTTGGTGGTACTTCCACGGACAAATATTTTCCAGCCAATCTTGAGTCCGGTGGTATACTTAAATTATAATTTTAACCAGGAATTGTCTTTTTACAGCGCGACACAGACCCAGAGCCCGAGCGACACACGGCGACGGAAGCCGAACCAGAGTTAAGATGTGGGTGGGGAGCGCTCCGGCCATGCTGGCTGCAGCGGTTCAGGACCGCCAAGTGGGCGCTGTTCTGGCTGTGCTGGGCCGGCGCCGTTCAAGGTGAGTGCACTCGAAGTTTACATAGTGATGCTTGAACCGGAGTTACGATGCGGATGGGGCGCACTCAGACCATGCTGGATTCATCACTTCAGGAGTTCAGTACATCCAAATAGGCACTGTTCTGGCTGCGCTGAGCCGGTACTGTTCAGGGTGAGTACAAGTCACACCAGGATTGCTGAGGTAGGATGGAGCGACCTCAGACGCGCTAAATTGGAAGGCTCGGATCAAGCTTTCTTGCGCTTTGCCATTTTTTGTTCAGTATCGGGATAAAATGTTCTCCTTAATTCGCAATGAGCAATTATTATATAATACTAGCTGTGCCCCGCGGTGTTACCCGCTCATCCCACGGGAACATTACATTTATTCGGGATGAAAAGTATCCTATGTCCTTCCCCGGGACTGAAACTATGTATATACCAAATTTCATCTAAATCGGTTCAGCGGTTTTAGCGTGAAGAGGTAACAGACAGACGACAGACAGACAGACAGACACACTTTCGCATTTATAATATTATTATATTATATTATATTATATATTATATATTATATATTATATAATATTATATATTATATAATATATTATATTATATTATATATTATATATTATATAATATTGGTTTACTTAAATTTATTTTCTTTGAAAAGCGCCCTGTTTTTTCAATCGGCTTTTGTTTAAGCGCATTTAGCTTGAAGCCCTATAATACCTATGTAACTGACCTATCCCATTGAATAATGCTATATGCAAAGCAGGTGGGACTTAAATGTCCACATAACAGCATACCTGATTGTATTTTAATTATATATAATTTATTTTAAATAACATAGTTCACCAATCACAGTAATTTAAAATGCGAAGAAAGCCATAAACGCTCGTGTCACGCGCACACCGGTCACGGAGATATATTTCTCTACTCACCACATCTTCTTACACTTTATTGTATGGACATTAACCGTACTATAATATTTCTAGTCTGCTTTTATAATATTAAACGGGGTAGATATGGTTGCAGGCGTTGCAGCTGCAGCTACAGTTTGTAGATCCTTATAACTAGGATTATCGAAAGAAAATGTAATATAAATCTTCTTCTCCTCCTCCTTGCGTCAAACACCTCAGAGTTGAGGCTCGTGTCTTCTCTTTTGCATCACTTTCTCTCGTACGACTTTCCCTCATCTGTCTCTGTCTACGGCGTTGTGAACTGTAAAGTCAAGAGCGGTGCTGAACTGGTTGGACCAACATATTGGACTGCGTTCACGGGGCCTTTTCCCATCAACTTTAAATCTTATATTATTATACCATGATTACTATTTAGTAATACCATTAGTACAGCATTTTTACGAATTTTCTCTAACATGAATAGACCGCAGGATTGGTTTTTGTATTGAAATCGATACATGTTTGAAGTAAGCGATAGTAAAGAAGTAAACGATGCATATTTGCGTTTCACCTTGATGGCGACACGCATGGTATTCATCGAACACATTATTAGTTCTGGAATCGAAGGACAAGCAGGCTTTAAGGGTCTAATCGCACGCAATTAAATAAGTAGTTTTTTTATTATTTTATAAATAAACAGTTTTTTTACAATTTTTTAAAATTATATTTTGTCGTTTTCAAACGAAATGAGTAAACCGTCTACTGTTCAATATAATTATATGGGTGCGGTTCAAGTTGTATAAAAACTTTTAGCATATTTTCATTTAACTACTTTCAAAATGAATAATAAACACATTGCATAAAAACAAAATTCATAATTTTGTCAACCATAATATTTAAACATCATAACCATTAATAATCATAATAACATTAGTTATAATGTTCATAAGTCATAATGTCACTTGGTATAACATACATTCAGAATATTTATTAAAACTCATAAAAACACCTAAAATAATTATCAAGTTGCATAAATATCATATCAAATAAGTCCTAAAAAAAAGGATAAAATGTTGTTGAGTACCTACCTACTGAAATATTGTTATGTTTTTTTTTACCCTAAAAACGAAACTGCTTATTTTTTTTTATGACCTTAAAAACGAAACTTCTCCAAGAGACAGGTAGGTTAGGGCAGGGGGTCCCAAGCCGAAGAAGTTACTTTTAGTACTGAGAGTGAACAATAGATGGCTCTACCGTTAACATTTGTAAATTAATAAAATATGAATCAGCCAAATTAAGCAGAATTTTTGTGATTAAAATAAACTATAGCATATTTTATAAACAAAACCTAAAATATAAACTGATTTATCATCTTATTTCGAAGAAAACAATAATCATAAATAATTAACCGAGAACAAGAAAGTGTTAGCTATGTTTCAGCATCCAAGCATTCGTAGTTGTTTGCAGTGGTAACGCTAGATGGCGTTTTATGTGTATCCCATCGTTGCGCTCACACACAGCCTACGACGGGGTGGCCATACCAATAAAAAAATGTCAGTTTCCCGGCTTTTTGAAACTCCAAATCGTACCTTGAGCGCCCCTTTTACAATCGTCGTCTCTTTTAAGACTTTTACAATGGAGACTCGTCGAGCTTATTATGATTGGAGGACTAGTTTATTTTAAACTATGCACGCTTAAGAAGATGAAAAATAAAGAATATATAGATGAATAAACCAATATTAATAATTTGTACCCAATCCCATAGGTAGCATTGCATAGATCTTATTTTTTTTTTTTGGGTTTCGTCCGATTTTGTTCAAACCCGTCCCTTAATGGATTAGGTATGCACTTTGCGAAATTTCCGAAAACCTAAATCCGTTCTGGCAACACTATGAATCTGTCAACTGGGCATTCCATTCCTTCCAGACCGTTACTTCTGACAGTGCTGCAAACTCTCCTGATTTGTCAGATTATAAATATATGATTTTTAAGAATCTTTAGAATTACTTTTTGGAATCGAACAAATCTCCTAATTTTAGAAAAGTTGTGTAAATACACCATATTTAATATAAGTGTGCGGTCATTTGGCAACGTTGACATCCGATAATTGTCAACCGATTTGTGAGTGGAACGAAACGCGACTGATTCTGACGAATCTGAATATTCTGAATGGCTACTCCGATGTTCGATATTCGGCCAGCGTATAGTGCTGTCCCGTTTACTCATATACTTCGACAGAAGATCGAGAGGGACGGCACTATACGACGGTCGAATTTTGAACATCGGAGTAGCCCTACTGATATTTATGACTGGCTGGATTTTTGGACCTTCTTGTTGAATTGAATTGAGGACTTCCGGTTTGTGACTTAAGATGGCCGCATGCGTTTAAGTTGCGTTGTACATTATTTATTCATTTTTGTTGTTCAATGTGTAGTATTGATAGCGTATTGTGCAGTGATCTAACGTATGAGTGAATAGCTAATGAAGAATTCAACTTGAAGCGTTCATAGCCCTTCCTGGGTCAAGGCCCGATAGTCCGCGTGGTTTTTTGTAAATCGCTATCACTTTACAAAAAGCAAAACCTCACCGAACAACGGCATGCTCTACGAGCAAACTTGAAATTGGCGAAATCATCATTAACCTGATGGAAGCCATATTTTAAAATTAGAATTAGAATTAGAATTGAATTGAATTGAATTTCTTTGTTTCGTTGTTGTCGTTCTTGTTTATTACACGTGATGTGGGAGTTTGCAGCACTGACTTGCGATTCGATTTGTTCTGTTATTGTTTGAGTTGAATGTGATTTTATTTTGCAACCTTGCTTTAAGTTGTTTAAACTGACCTACGCCACCTAACACGGACTTGAAGCAAATTCTTATAGATACGACTTCAAAACCGCTCATAGACATTGTTTGGATCTGAATACCTTCGTCTTCTTATCTTGGGAAAACTGACAAACGAAATGTCTAATTGCGGTAAGTTTTTATTTTCTATATATTGGCCCACTCAGGTATATGACTTAATGTCCTATGTCCCCTGGATGGGACTCAGGTATATAGGTCCACTTAAGCATATAGGTAGGCGAGTCCACTTAGGTATATATGTAAGTGTTGTCTTTAAGACAAACTTAACATTTGAAATAAAGTACATATCGATAAACAAATCACATTTTTATTCTTTAAAGAAACAAAGTGAATAATTAATAAGACCCTAGTCCAAAATTATTGTAATTTGTAAGATAGTAGAACATCATTCAAATCAAACAAATTACAAAGTCACTGAGATAATATCAGTCAATGAGATGAGCACTTACTTAAAATTAAACTATTTGCTTGACCTTCAAATGCTATGTTTTCTGTAATGTTAGAACTTCATACTGCCTTATCAATTTGTAAAGAATGAAGTTAATTCTATTGGTGTTTGTATGTTAAATATTTTATCTAAGTACATTGATATTTCTCAGGACCTGCGCTACAAAAAAGTTGTGTTCATTGGTTACCCATTTATTTTTTATTTTTTTTCCCAAGTTAAGTGAATAGTGAATTCTTTTAGAGAAAAAAGTGATCCTATTTAGCCTTTAACCATTATTGTGTTGATTTAGACCTGTTCATATAGAAAAACAAACTACTAATAATTATTATTATTGTATTTTATTTATGTTAAGATACTTAATTTTCTGTTTTAGGAAGCATGACCATAGAACATTTAAACCATGATGAACTGCGTATAACAGATATCTGTGGATCAATCATTTTGAAAATAAAGTGCAAAATGAAGTTGGAAAAAAGACCCGCATTACAAAGAAGTGGACGCTATGGCTGGAAGCTATAGGACCAATTGTCAACTTCATCTTCTGCGGTGTCAGTTGATGGTCCATCAACCACGAGTGGAGTACCTTCATATCCTCACACTTCTGCGGCCAAGTCCATAACGTCGTCACAAGATGCAGCTCTGAAAGCCTGTTCGGTTCTGTATTCTGGGCTGGCGGGGCAAAGTGTGCGCAGAGAAATTTGATTAGTTTATAATTGAATTATGTACATGTGTTTTGCTCAATAATTAAGTTGAATTGGTACTTTTTGCAGATAAAAATCAATTTTTGTTGATTTATATAACACATTGTAATTTTCTTTGAAACGGTCGCTTATTGTTTTTTGTACATATTAGTTAAACAAATGCATACCTATATTTTTTTATAATTTTAACATTTAACATGACTTTCTAATGGAAAACTTATTAGTAGTCATAAAAACGATTTTTGTTAAATGAGAAAGAAAAGTTTTTACATATAAATTTATATTAGGTACTTATCATATTTGTCTAATCATTAACCTATTTTCGTAAAGGTAAGTACGCAAGTTAGTGTTCATGCTGTTACTTATACTGTTACTTTTATAAAATTTTGTCAGTTTGTAAAAACTAGCCAAGTCAAATCTTGATATTGAATTACACCCCAAGCATTGAGTAGGTCGCATGTCCTTGTATCTAAAAAATTTAGTGCAAAGAACTTGGCGCCCATATAGATCTCAATTCTTTTGTCGGCGAAGCTTGTCTCTTAGCAAAATTACTCTGCTGGGTTTTTAGGGTTCCGTACCTCAATCGAAAAAAACCGGAACCCTTATAGGATCACTTTGTTGTCCGTCCGTCCGTCTATCTGTCAAGACTCTTTATTTCGAGAACGCGTTGAGGTATCCAGTTGAAATTAACATAATATACTCAGGTTTGCGGTTCCTTGAACCTGTGAAAAAATTTAACTTCTACGTTAGCGTGAAAAAAGAGATACGGCCGTTTATATCGCAAAAAATGTACATTTCGACACTCTCAAGGGAATCACAATGATAGGGTACTTCCCGATGACCTAGAACTATAAAATTTGGCAAGTAATATCGTCACATACTACAAATACTTATCAAATCTGAAAATTATACATTTGTAAAAAAAATATTAAAAATATAGTCCCTTTAATACATCAAATTTGAAGAAGTCGGTTGCGTTATGTTTGCACGTCATTAGTATGCGGCGTCATATATTTCAGGTGCAAACTTAACTCAACAGGCTAATTAAGATGAGATAAGTGAAAGTGTGTACGGAACCCTCGGTACGCGAGTCAGACTCGCACTTGGTCGGTTTTATTTCTTTTATTGATGAAATTTTGGGGTTCTAGTTGTTCTAAAGGATCTAAATACATAAGCTAAATTTCATGTTTTTATCTTAAATAGATTTGGAGTTATTGGGGGGTGCGTGTGCTAGCTCTCTCTCTCACTGAGCGTAAACGTGAGCGAGATGGAAGTACATGCTCGGAAGCGCGGAAATCATGTTTTTTGAGTTGTGTCATAAACGTGTGCATTTTATATTGAAAATACTTTTACAGTTTTTGAGAACTTATAATAAAATTGTGCATCTATTAAGCTAAAAACATTGTTAAGGGTTTTGAAGATCCAACAGATAATATCTAAAAATAACGGCCAAGAGCATGTCGGGCCACGCTCAGTGTAGGGTTCCGTAGTTGCCCATCCTTCACAATAGCCGAAAATTACGAGAAAGATTTCAAGTTCTATAAAAAGGTCGTCAACGCCAGTAAAAGTAATTACTTATTTATTACCTTCTGGAAGTTATCGATTATACGCACCAGATTGAGCGAAATGTTTTAATGCAGTATGGCACTTAACTAATATGTGTAACGTTCGAAGTATAAGGACACCGCGTGGCACTTAGGTACGTCATTTTAAAGAAAATTATGAATTTTTGCGATAACTCAAAAACAGCTCGACCGATTTTATTCCATATAGTTTTCATTGAAAGTACTTATAAACCCTCATTTTCATGAATTTTTCCATATTTTTTTGACCGTGGTTGAAAAGTTAGAGGGGGGGGGGGGGACACAATTTTTATAATTTTCGGAGCAAATTTTACAAAACTGCTGATTTTATCAAAAAATAATGTTTGGAGACCCCTATTATTTTTCAAAGACCTAATATTCAACGACACCCCACACATTAGTGTTGAAACGAAAAAAAAATCACCCCCACTATAGGTATCGCTCTTTAGCGATAAGACGGCCTGTTGTCTACCGTTATTAAAATTATTGTTCTGTATTGAATTTGTAAATTTTTTTTGGTGTGCAATAAAGCATTTTGTATTTTTTTTTTGTGTTCGGGTAGGTACCTGAAAAGTTTATTTTTTGGTTTTTATTTTACCGTTATTTCGGCGTAATACATACTCATACCAAATTTCAGCTTTTTAGTACTAATGATCACGGAGCTAAGCCGCGGACGGACGGACAGACGGACATGGCGAAACTATAAGGGTAGTTGACTACGGAACCCTAAAAAGGGTTATGTTTGAGAGATAAAACTATCGAGAAAATTATTACTAATCGTGTTTTCACGCTGACAAGATTGAAGAAAAACTGTTTAAGTTTCTTATTTTCAAGGGACAGATTTTTAATCACTATGGATGTTGAGATATAGGATCATTCACCTGACGAATTTTGCATGGGTGGGCTCTTAAGTAGTGTAAATATGACATGTGGTGATTATTATGAAATAAAGCAGACAATGATCCTGTACTGATATTGTTCTTATTTAATATTAAAGCAATGCAGGTTCAATCTTATTATTATTATTTTTTTTTTTTTATGTTATAGGAGGCAAACGAGCAAACGTATCGCCTGATGGAAAGCGATTACCGTCGCCCATAAACACCTGCAACACCAGAGGAGTCACAAGTGCTTGCCTACCCGGAGGACGAAGATAGAATGCCTCTATGCTAGTAATTTCACCGGCTATCTTACCCCCACACCGGAACACAACAATGCAAACATTGCTGTTTGGCGGTGGGTTAGCAGGCAAGACGGTAGTAACAATCCGGACGGACCCTGCACGAGGCCCTACTACTCCAACTTCTTATTATCTAACTTTATCCTTACCGGTCCCAAACATTATTTGAATGTTTAAGAAAAGTGACTGCATTATAAAGTTTTTACAAGATTATGAAAGGAAGAAGGTTTAAACATACACTCAGAAAAAAGGCTTAAGACCTTAACAGTTATGGCCCGGTAAGGATAAATTAGAAAAAAGTTACATTTGTTGATGAGAATGACTCTCCGAACGAATACAGTTACCCTTCAACCATCCTTATACTGTGCTTCAACCTCCCAGATTACTGCACAGAAAAATACAGTCAATTATCGTTTGTGACTGTTGAGCTTTGTGCTTACGAAAAAAGGTATAGATATTATAGTATATATAGGATAGGTACGGCCCGTCTGAAAGAGATGCCGATACGATTCAAGGTCAGTGCGCATAAGACATTGAGATGCTACTCGTACGATGCCTGCAAAAACGTTTTCTGCATTGACTTGCGTCCGCGCGTGACAGAAAAAGACGCCATCTATCGATCATGTGACGTTATAGTTAGGCTATAGAACAAGACAGCACGCACATCATGTTCCCATTTCTTATTTAGATGGCGTGACCGAGACGCATAAATCGCAGTCTCACTACTGCCATCTGTTGGATAATCGACGGAAAGAAAATAGCCAGTTGAATAGCCAGAGTTAGGGTCGTTCCATTTCCTTGTACCGCTTCGTCAATCTGTACTAGTATAGTATTATATAATCTGTGGTTAGGGTTAGTTTTTTTATGAGCTTAAAAATGTAACTGCTCCCAGAGATAGGTAGGTTAGGGTTTTTTTACCCTAAAAACGAAACTACTCCGAGAGAAAGGTAGGTTAGGGTTATTTTTTTTATGACCCTTAAACGAAACTGCTCCAAGAGCTAAAAACGAAACTGCTCCCAGAGATAGGTAGGTTAGGGTTTTTTTTATGACCCTTATAAGGTAACTGACCCTGATTTGGCTCGGCAATGGGGAAGAATGAATCAGAAAAAAATATTATATTTTTGTATATATATATATTTGGACAACATTTATGCTTTAAGTTTTTTATGAAAAAAGTATGATATGACAATGGTATAGTATACAAAGTGACTATTATGCTATTTGTCTATTATGCAAATACATTATTATGCAATTAAACTATTATAATTTTCGAAATTATGCAATTCGTTTGTATGCATTTTGTTTTTATGCTATATGATCACTTATGCAGGTTGAAATTATGCAATTCGTTTTATGCAAAATGAAAATTCGCAAATTGTTGTTATGCAAAACATTACAGACCCTAATTATATGTCAATCCCTCATTCACTGCACACACTGCTGAAACAGATTTTTCTTTAGTATTTATACGTAGACGAGTACGCATACCACTTGATGGTTACCAAGAACATCGGATCTGGAATTTCGTACTAACTATTTTGGCTCAGTGACCCAAACAGGATCTTAGCCTCCGAAACGACAGTACGCCACTTATCCCGATTCTGCGCAGTTTCTCGCCAGTTTTCGGCTTGAAGCTTACGCAGATCCACCTCCCTCCACCACGTCTCCCCAGCGGTACCTAAGACGACCGACCGGTTTCTTTTATTTGTACACCATAACAAAAATCCAGGAACTCCCAACTTATCCCAAACGTTAATTAAACATTCGTAACTGGCCGAGCACGCGTTAATTAGATAATGGACGTAATTGGTTAATAAAAACACCAGCTAGACCTTCCGCCGTAACTGGATTTATCGCGATTTGCTCACCGAGTTAGCTGCGGCCTAAGTGAGGAGTTGAGGCCATAAACGTGTTCTACATATACCATCATCCAAATAATATAATTTAGAGAAATAAGAAAGAAAGAAAATACATTTATTGACAAAAATTATAACATAACACAGTTTTATGTAGATTAAAAAATAGTAACAAAAAAGAAACACAATATAAAATGATCGAATACCTAATAAAATAATGGCAAAAGAACCAACTCAGCACATGTGCTGGGAATCTAGCTACTGTAAATACATGGAAAGCCTGAACATATTACTTCTAACTATTTTTATGACGATAGTAAAATTCGGAACACCCAAAAATTTCAAAGTCTCATTTATCCATCATCATTCCATCAATTGTATTTGTTTTCATTCCGTTTGTAAACTTTTATTGGAGTGCAATAAAGTATATATTGTTGTACTGAATTATTCCGAACTTTCATAATATTGAAAGAGCTATCACATCAATATATTATTATGATCATACTTACGGTGCATGATATGTTTTAATAAGGTTAGGTTAGGGTAGATTTATATGATGAAAAAAAAAAACATCAGTAATAAGTGGTTTTTCGGAATATTGATGCATTCGGACAAATTTTAAACTTCAGAGTTTAGTGTAGCCGCGAGATTCGACCTACCCGCATCGTATCTATTAGCTGCCCCATGAACTTGTCAAGATCGTTATCCACCATAACATATTTGTTAGTATCGTAGAAAAAAGGGGATCGCTGTACTCTTATTCTTTGTGCCATATAGCGAAATTAGTACTCGGCAGTTTGCTAAAAGCATAACACAATAAAGATAAAGATTCGGTTACGCGTGGCGGCGCCTCGTCCAAAATATAAACGCGGTAACAATGAGGCTGGGAATATTATTTTCTTACGTTTTCAGCAGCTGACTGTACGTTGAGCGTTTTCCAAAAAAAAACTCGATACCCTGTTCCCTCCATAACTTGACGTTTTTGAGTTCATCCTACTCAAAGTCGATAGCATTTTCAATGTGAACAATAAAAAAAAGTGTCCCTAAATTTGTATGGGAATTTTAGTTTCCACTACGCAACGCTCGTGCAAATAAAAATAAAGATCATAATATTCAAACGTGGCGTAATGGAACGGACAAATTTAGGGCACTTTTTGTTATTCTTCACATTAATAAAATGCTACAGATTTTGAGTAAGATGAACCCAAAAAGTGAAGTTCTGAAAGAAACAGGGACTCGGGTTATTTTTTTGAAAACGCTACGTTACGAAAATACTGAGGTACTATGGTGCTAATTTGAGTCCTCAGTTTGAGAGCACCTGGATTAAATAATATTATCTTGCATTTATCTCTAACATTCCTCACAATGCTTTCCTGTCCGGCAGGTGACGGCAGATGTATTATTTTAATTCTCTGCTCTGGCTAAATAATTTCGCAAAAAACTAGTACTTAACGCGTATTGTTTTCAACAAGTTATGTCGATGCTAAGGGAATGTTAATGTTGGAAGAGGCCTTATTCCTTTTAAAATTATTTTTTACATATGCCATACCATATAAGTATGCCAAAATATATTGATAATTTCAAATATTATGACAAAATATATTGATAAATTCAACCAACTTTTTGAGATGAATAATAATTTTCCCTGAGTTCTAGATAGTAACGTACATATATCTATTTCATGCTTCTAGTGCGTGCGGTCGAAAATAAGTTGAATGAAAAAAATCTGCGTGAATTTTGTCAATTTAGAGTAGTTTTCTAAAGAAACACTACCTACTAATGAAAAATTCAAATTGTAGGTTTCATATATATACCAATAAATCACAATGGCCCTGTTATAAATGACATTGATAATCTGTAAAGAAACTTATGATCAAAGAGAAAAATGTCTAAAGCAATCAGCATTTTTGAAAGGATAATGAGCCTTAATTTGTTTGGAATAATGAACATTTTTCATTTTTTGAAGTTGCTGAACAAATGTTGTGTGAAGAGTAAAATGGAATGTTTCAAATATTTCTTCCAAACGGATTCGGGGCTTGAACGTAAACGGATATCTTGCAGCAATATAATTACGGGGTAAGATCCTCCAGCCCCGCTGTACCGGCCGTGCTTGGTGTACAGTGCATTATCACCGTAATTTCCCCCGGGACGGGGCAGGTGACACCGCCGCCAGATTAACCTGGCCACCGTATGTTGCCCGCTGTTATTTGGGATAATATTTTTAAAAGTGACAAGAAGGGAAGAGACTCCATATTGTCATTGTGTCATCATACTATTATACAATTTATATAGGTTTGTATTGAAACTACACATTACTCATTGCACACATTGGCACATTGCTCGTAGAATCGATGGCCGTTGGGGCAGAAAGGTTCTTGAGTGGCGACCGCGGACCGGAAGACGCAGCGTTTGAAGGCCTCCAACAAGGTGGACCGACGACATGGTTAAGATCGCGGGTAGAAATTGGACGAGGGCGGCGCAAGATCGATCGTTGTGGAGAACTTTGGGGGAGGCCTTTGTCCAGCAGTGGACGTCTATAGGCTGATATGATGATGATGATTGAAAGTAATTTTTGTAAAAATTGTGGTCGTCATTTCAGGCAGAAATCTTAATGGCGTGATGCAGGATGGTCATTTATTTGGTATGGGGCGCGCGGCGCCGTGCCAGCCAGGCGCCACCTGTTTTCATAATATCCTTTGTCCTCGCATCACGCCGAAACGGCTGGACAAATAATAACCAATTTTGGCACAGGGATAGCTGGACATCCAAAGATGGTTATAGGATACTTTTTATCCGTCTAACGTAAATACGTACGCGTACGAAGTTGCGGACACCTCCTACTTTGTCATAAACTAATTTCATAAAGATAACTATATAGTCCATCCTCCCAGCCTTTGTCCCATATCTTTGTAGAGAGTGAATTCTCTATCGGGGTCGGCTACCTAAATCCCAAGACGCGGCGTAGGCACTAGTTTTTACGCAAGTGACTGCCATCTGACCTTCCAACCCAGAGGGGAAACTAGGCCTTATTGGGCTTAGGTGGTTTCCTCACGATGTTTTCCTTCACCGAAAAGCGAGTGGTAAATGACATACGACTATATATCATATGACTAGTTGCCTTTACCCATAAAGGTAACTAGTAATCTATAATAATAAAGTTACGATGCGTAGCGTTTGAATATAATGAAAGCGGTACGAACTCTGACTGCGATTCTTTTTTCAAAGTCTGTATGACCAATAAATGGATTGCATAGTCCATAAAATGTAGTCCAAAAAAATAAGCATGATGTTTTTTTGTTAATATTATTTGTTTCTACATTATGCAAGCTCATTTAAAATGTATTTCTGTGTTGTGGAATGTCTTTCCCACTATAATTTTTCATTATTATTTTCGGATCACCACGGTCCATAAACTTGAATAGGCGTTAGAATAAGTCATTTACCTCGAACATGCAAATATATTCAATGCACGCATGCTCTGAGACTCTCATATCTTTCTATCAATGCAGTTTGAAATGCGCAGAAACTATAGCGAAATTTCGCCACTAATACAGAATAAAAAAAAATTACCACTTAGACCAGAGGAGCGTAATTTGAATCGCGTAATTTCGGTCGCGCCATAATTAGTGTGACGTGATCACGTGGCATGATGTAGGTATGGCGCGACCGAAATTACGCGACTCAATTTACACTCGTCTGGCTTCACCCTTAGGTTTCACCCTGTATATATATTTTTGCGATATGCGCTATTCCAAAGTTATCGGAGTGATATTTTTTTTCTCATTACGATGAATACTTTAGTTACCTACTATTTTGATAAGCGTAATAATTTCGCTAAAGGACAAATGACTGAAGTGATAAACAAAGTCTAATTTTATCGGGTACACTACAAAACTCATAATAAGAAAGTCCTGTTTTCAGGGCGATTAATTTTCCGCTTAGTAAAAACTTTTTTCTTGGTCGAAAATATGCACAGCGGCTAAAAAGCTCAAACACTCTATTTAATTGCGTACTCTGTGTATCTTGCAGATTTTTGCATAATCCGATTTTTATAATCCTGTTCTCGTAACTGCTAACCATGCAATATGCAGTGTTAGAGCAAAAGTGATGAAAAGCAATATCCCAATCCAAAAGAGTCTAAATCTCTTCGTGGTGTTGTTGAAATATCGACCCTGGGCATTATATTAATCTGTGCCTGGGCGGTAATCAAAGGATCTTGGAGATATCTTCAATTCAGTGATATCTTGGTTTGATCACATTACGGCATAAAAAAAATACATATAGTGAAACGTAGAACCTCCTCCTATTTTTGGAAGTCGGTTAAAAACAATTTTTGCTTTTCAAGTTGTATTGAGATAAGGAAAATTGAATTTTATTATACTTACTTTTTGACTAAAGCACACCAAAGCTAAAATAAAGAAAGATTTTGAATTATGATAAGTTAAGTCGTAGGAAAATTCGTTACAAGTGTAATAGGTAGCAACTGTTTGTAAAATTATAACATTAAGTCTTACTCGAATCCCAAATTGAGTATCCCCAATAAAGTTCCATTTTCTTGTTACTATTTTTATTTAGCGGCGCTCGGTATGCTTGTCTCGCTCACTCGTATGGTCTCTGCGCTCGGATCTCTCGCTCAACCGCTCGCCGTTCGCTGGTCACGCAGAGTCGTGGCATCGCCGATAGGCATAATCGAATGACACTTGCTATGGACTTGTGACGTTTTCAGGCAAAGTAGAAAATATGCGTGTATGAGGCGTGAAGAATGAATAAATGAATATTCATGGTCTGGGGCATTTGATTCGTTTTGCAATTTCTTTTTAATTACTTACATGCATCTTGTTACACGTTAGTATTAAGAGGCTCACTTCACTGGTCCCTTTCCCAGACTATCAGTTACGTTAAGTTGGCATCTGGTAAGTATGGCGTCGGATACAAATGAGGTCCAAACCTAACGTAACCGGCTTATACAAATCGAGGTTTCAATCTCGTCTGTTTTCTCCTCCAAAAACTTAAACTCTTTACGAAATTTTAGGAACAAAATGGAAAGGAAATGTTCTGTCTCGGACCGACTTTTGCGCAAATGATTATAAAATATGTGTGTTGGCAGCGGATTTTTTTCCGAAAACAGACGCCTTGGACACAAATTTCATAACAAGGAGCGCATAAATGTAAACGGCCCGAGATAGAACTTATATCCTTCCGATTCGGTTCTTAAAATTTCGTAAAGATTGGTGTGATGTTGGAGTAGGAAACAGATGAGAACGAAAAAAGATTGGTGTAATATTGGAGTAGGAAACAGATGAGAACGAAAAATGAGCAGTAGTATTTCCTCTTAAGTCGAAAAAGTCAGTTTAAAGCTTTTTAACGGATGTTATTGTAATTCTTTAATATTCATTATTTGTTGCTTATATGTGTGTGGTGAAATATACATGATAATATAGGTTACTGTTTTGTATCCTATAAATTCATAGATTTATATTTTAGAATTTTGTTTAAAGCTGCACGTAACTGCAGAATATAATGGTTAGTTGAACTTGATAACAAAAAAATAATCTTATCACTGTTACTTGGATAAAAAAATTGGGCAAGTGCGAGTCCGACTCACGCATGAAGGGTTCCGTACCAAAATCTATAACAAGTTTGTTGTATGGGAGCCCCCCTTAAATATTTATTTTATTTTATTTTTAGTATATGTTGTTATAGTGGCAATAGAAATAAATCATCTGTGAAAATTTCAGCTGTTTAGTTATTTATTTATTTAATCTTTATTGCACAAAAGAAAACTTATCGTACAAAAGGCGGACTTAATGCCATGAGGCATTCTCTACCAGTCAACCTTCGGGCAAAGCAGATAAATTGTGGGTGGTGCAACTAACTTAAACAAGTTTTAATAAATAATATTAAGATAAATACATATATTCACATAATATATACACATATAAATAAATACAGATGAAACATACTAATCAGATAACCTAACAATTCACAACTCACCGTTCTTGAGATACAGCCTGGTGACAGACGGACGGACGGACGGACAGCGAAGTCTCAGTAATAGGGTCCCGTTTTTACCCTTTGGGTACGGAACCCTAAAAACGTTATCTTAAAATCGTGTCGACCTATTGTTCTAATAAAATATGTGTGTACAAATCTCCTGCTCTTCGATGCACTTTTTTGCACTAACAAAGGAACAGTAAGAACGGTAGAAATTCTATACGTTATAAATTCCAATTAAAGACACATTTTATCTTTATTACTGTGAATCACAAGTAAATTGTCAGTGTGGAACACGTGAATTTATATTAGAGTAATTACGAAAATTCCCACAGTTACTTTATTCTACACTCTATACTCTACACACATCGTAAAATGCGTCACTCGTACTTAATTAGTTGCGAAAATTCCAGTGCTATTTAATAAACAAACGAAATTTCCAACATTCTAGGTAGGTATCTGACTACTGTTTAGTTGTAGTTCATTCGAAGTTAAATCGAAAAATAAAACTTTTTCACAATGTAGAATATCCAATTATTTGCGGAAAATTACAATTAAATTAGTATTTATTATACTTTTCGATATTAAATTTGATCTACTAATAAGTTTTAGATTTGCTCCAAGTTTCCTTGCGGGATCGAATCCAAAATGATGAGATACGCAAGGGAACCAAGGTTGTAGATATAGCTCAGACACTCGCCAAACTTAAGTGGCAGGGGGGGGCGGGGCACATTTCTCGTGAACCGATGGCCGTTGGGGCAGAAAGGTTCTTGGGTGCGACCGTGGACCGGAAGACGCAGCGTGAGAGGCCTACAATGTGGACCAACGACCTGGTTGGGATCGCGGGCAGAAATTGGTTAAGGGCGGCGCAAGACCGATCGCTGTGAAGAACTTTGGGGGTGATCTTTGTCCAGCAGTGGTCGTCTATGGGCTGATATGATGAATAAATGAATAAGTTTTAATAGTCTAAATGTGCCATTAGATTACCATTACTGTTATAATTGCATTAATACTGGCTAAGCAGTTTATAAATCCACCAAAGTAGTCCTGTTTTAAATGAATCAAATCACTAAGTATCCTTACCATGAGTGACCGTACTTGCTAGCGAGAGCGGCGGCGTAAATTATTTGTACTTATGGAGAATAGTACAGCGCGCCTAGCGGATACTTTGTAGAACTACAATTCTCCATACAAATCGTTTACGCAGTCGCTGGCGAGTACGGTCACTGTAAACTCATGGTAAGGGTACAGTTTTCGATATAAGTATCTTAGTACGCACCTATAACGCGAACCATTAGACATCTAATTGAAACATGTCTCTAGCAGTTAGCTATTCCATAAACTGCATTTACGGCAGAAATATGCAAATTGTATCAAAGCCGCTTATAAATCGTCTTAAAGCACCGAGTTAATGCCTTCATTGCATTTTTGGCGTTAATATAAAAGTGAATAAATCATGCTCTATGATTATGCGGAATGATTATTAGTCGGGTGCGCGACGACCGCACGGTCTCAGGAAAATTTATAAAAACTGCCTTCAATATGTTTTTTTAAGATGTGAAGGTTTCTATTTTTTTGTGAATGAATGTGTACACGGGTCTTACTATGTTTAGAGTGCGCTAAGAGTCAGAAATGACGGATAAAGTAAAATAATATTCATACGGAGCGCGGAAATTCCATACAAACATCTACGATAGCGCGACGTCCTCGGCAAGTAAAGGTGACCGTGAAAAAATGCGTTTAAGAACATGTCGTACATACCTACAAGTTATATAGATACAATACAGGTAGGTATTGTTTTGTCGAATCATGAGGATTCTGAAAACAATCTAAAATTTGCTTTTTGATTATAAATGTATAAAATGGTTCTCTGCCTTTTCGCCGAATTATGTTTCGCAAACGTTTCATTTCGCAAAAGTTTCATTTCGCCAAAAGCATTTTTCACTGACTGTAAACTATTTCGAATTGTTATAAAACAAACCTAACCTAACCTAACCTAATCTAAAGGATGATATTTACAACCATCTGAAATAGTTTAAAGTTTCAGTGGAAAATGCTTTTGGCGAAATGAAACTTTTGCGAAATTAAACGTTTGCGAAACATAATTCGGCGAAAAGGAAGTACACCGTATAAAATATGCGTAAGTACCTTTGAACCTGTGGTTTGACATATGTAACTGTCGAACCACCACTATCTTTTTAGGCTAAATGTAGTCTTAAGTCTACGTGTTACTCTATTTTTAGAAAATATTGTATCAAATGCATGCGCTATTACAGCTATAGCTTCATGTAAATGAAATATTTGAGTCAGGTGAACGTTCTGCCGTTTTGTGAGAGCGGGATATTGATATTATGTGTGCATAACGTCTATCAAATAGTTCTAAGCTCGCCAACAAGTAGAATCAGACTTTTAACAGAAGTTAAATTACACAAATAGTTTCATAAATCTCTTTACGTCACTGCATTACTTCCATACACTCTACCCCCAGTTTGTGTGAGAAATGTGTCGCCGCAGAGACGTTTGGTCGGTGTGTACCCGATCACTAAACTCAGCAGAGAGGGTCCACAAATCATGGGTTTACGGAGGTGCGCGCGCGGCACGATACTTTGTGTATTTGAGATCAAATTAGGAAGAGTGCTTCCCTATGTGTTTATCATGTATGTATACGATTATAGATAGATAGATAGATTTTTATTGCTCTTATATTTTGTGATTATCTATAGCCACCTATAGCTAACATGACACCCTGTAAGAGCATTGCAATAATTCGCAGAAACCACTTAATATCTAATAAAATTATGCTAAACAATATCATGAAAAAATACATTTTTATAAATGCATTTTTTTGTAGCTGTATACTTAGAAATATCTTCAATTTAATGAATTACATAAAGTCTACCAGTTACAATGATGTACTAAAGCAAAAGCATATTATTTTATTTTTATCCATATAGGTACATTCAGATTTAATTTTCCCTCAGTTTACTTGTAGTATTTGTCTTTCACTCTTTCGCCGCAAATCTGGTTGCTCCTCGGCAAAGGCCTCCTTCAGCCTCTTCCATTCATGTCTGTCGCTACCATTTAGTACGGATGTTTTATGTTCGGATTTCCGGCTGTTCTCGCCTACAGGCCGCATTTCTCAACCTATCCTCATGAATTTTACGTAGAAAACTACCGTGAGTCTCAGGCATATAAAAATACCCACAAAACGGGCTTACTCACGTCGTAGAAGTCGAATATAGTTCGACATGTATAATCGAATATGTCGAATCGGTACACGATTCAACATCAGGAGAGCGGATCAGTCGCGGCGGCGGCCAACCGACCTCTATTGTATTGTAGGTATTTTAACTATTCTCATGAAATGTTGCGTAGTAAACAAAATCTAATTTCAGTCAACATTAGTTAATACATAAAAACGTCTTTTTCATGCCACAGAACTACAACTTCTCTTTTTACATAGTACATAATATTCTACTACAATACTACTTCTACAATATTCCCCGTAAGTATTTTTACCTGTTATTTATCCCTATCCCTGCCCGGGTTAGCAACAGGTAAATCAATTTGGGAGTACTTCCCGCGGGACTGTAATTGAGTTTTCGGCACCATGTGAGCCTTTAGCAGCAGTGGGAGGGTTAATAACGCCATTGCCAGCGTATATCAGTGTAAGTATTATATTGTGAATATTAAGTAATAGAAATTGGCTACTGAAATTTAATTATCGGAGACCTTATAAATGCATAAGGGCTCTAATGGATTTAAATTAATTATAAGTACGTATCTTATTTCATGTCAAGACGCCTAGAGTTTATACATCTATTTGGGAAAATCAACATTGATTTGGAGAATCTATACATCTCCTTTACGTATTTACACGTAAATATAATTGATTGATTTAAGTATGATTTACGTAAAAAAATCTTACTGTTGAGTTTCTTTCGTCTTTCTTCTCAACAGCGGTCTCCTCTTGGGAAATGCCGTAGATTCACAATCTGACTTGTAAAAGTGCTCTTATTGTGGCCTACATAATGAATACATTATTACATTTAATTTCATTTGTATTGTCGTCACATTCGTTACGGTTACTATTACGTCACTACTCGCTTCAATCGTATCAGTTGGGCCATTTTTTCTAAATTCTTTTTATCGATCTAATTAGAAGAAAAAAGTATCCCAATGTTTTTTCGTTCCATTCCCATATTTAACCTACCGGAATGGAAAAACAAAAAATGTATGAATATTGTGGGACAGTTTTTTTCTCCTTATTAGATCGAAAGAGCTCGTAATTCTGAGTAGAAAATACCCAAAATATCGGAATTAAAAAAAAAAGTGGAGTGTACAACTTTAGAAAAAAATGGCCCAGTTATCTATAGTTTAATAGATAATATTTTAGAATTCTAAAATTGTATTGAAGAACTGTTTCCTATGGATAGGGGTCATTATTTCGCGAAAAATCTTAATAGCGCGATGCAGGATTTGTATTTGTATAGCGCCATCTGTTGATAAACATGTTATTTGTCCGCTCATCACACCGAAACGCCTGGACGGATTTTAACCAATTTTGGTACAAGGTGTTACAAGGATAGTTGAACATCCAAAGATGGTTATAATAGGACACTTTTAACCGACTGTGGTACAGAAGAAAGAATAAGTTTTTTTTTAGACAATGCAAACCAGTATTTTTTAGGGTTCCGTACCTCAAAAGGAAAAAACGGAACCCTTATAGGATCACTTTGTTGTCCGTCTGTCCGTCCGTCTGTCAAGAACCTTTTTCTCAGGAACGCGTGGACGTATGAAGCTGAAATTTATATCAATTACTCAGGTCTACTGTCCCTTGAAGCTGTGAAAAAATCAAACTTCTAAGCCAACGCAATCAAAAGATACAGCCGTTTATGCCGCAAATTTTCGACACTTGCAAGGGAATCAAAACCTACAGGGTGCTTCCCGTGAACTCAGAATCTTGAAATTTGGTACGAAGCAACGTCTTATAGCATAGATAAAGGAATAATTACGAAAACCATAATTTTTTTTTTAATACTTAACTTTGCACCTAATTTGCAAATTTTCGACACTTGCAAGGGAATCAAAACCTACAGGGTGCTTCCCGTGAACTCAGAATCTTGAAATTTGGTACGAAGCAACGTCTTATAGCATAGATAAAGGAATAATTACGAAAACCATAATTTTTTTTTTTAATACCTAACTTTGCACCTAATTTATATGGGGCGCTATACATACCAGGTGCAAACTTAACTTAACCACTTAGGGATGGAAAGTGTTTGTACGGAACCCTCGGTGCGCGAGTCCGACTCGCACTTGGCCGGTTTTTTTCTATGGAAATTACCGGTAATTTAATGGTAATCCGGTAATTTTTATACAAAAATTTAAACCGTGCATTTCGTAAGTTCTTAGTGATCTAAAATAAATGGACTTATATGTATGTCTCAGTTCAAACACGTCTAGAAAATATACCTATTGCAAAAGATTTCCCTCTGGGCCTGATATAACTTATTCATACATCTAAATGTAGAAATATTTACAGTTGCTTTAACATTTATCTGTCACACGATAAGCGATAAACGCGCGTATCAATACCAAATAAAACATTTACCTAGGTTTGTCCTTAGGTTAGGTTTGTCGAAAACAGCCATACCTACTCCAAACAAACTCTACTCAGACATACACTATTTACACGAAATGGTATTTCCTTTGCTGAATCCCTGATAACAATGATAATTTAAGCAAATAAGGATAGCTATTGTTGTCTTCCTTTTGCTTACTTAAGAGATTACTTATTAGATTCAGTTTCTAAACGATTTAGGTTTACTGTGAAGTAATAAAAGCATTTAACTATGTGTACTGTTCACGGTTGTTGGCACGACTGACTATGAACTAAGGCTGAAGACACATTGGGTTGCTTGAATTCATAGTCATAAGTTTCGTGGCCAAAATTTCGTTATGAAAAACCTAACCTAATGCGGTTTACTCTCGAAACTCTTGTAACGTTTATAAGCTCAGGATTATGAGGGCTTAATATTTTATGCCAAACAATACGTTATTTATTTATTTATTGAAAGACAGGTTACATAACATTACAGTTTACACCAATGCGTCATAAACCGAACAATGTTTATTTAGACGGCGAAACGGCGTGGCCCCCTTTGTTCCGACATCTCGGGTGTTGGATTTGGTAGGTTGCTCCGGAACCGACGAAACACGACACCTTTCGGCCAGAAATCAGCACACGCGCGCGATGGTCTCCTGGAACGGCCGCGGCACGCGCACTACAAACGAGCTGAAGTGCACGTAGTGGCGCGAATGCAACTGGAACACCCTCAGCGAGTAGCCGGTTTTCTGGCGAACATACTGCGTCACTTCTTCAGCGGTGGCAGTGTGGTGCAGGCGCGACACGTACAGCGCCTTGCTGGATGTGGAGACCCGCAGACCACAACCAACCGGTTCTGCAGTACCACACTGACTCTTGCGTGTCTTACGCTTTCTTGCCAAACAATTTCATGCCAGCCGATAGGATCCCGTCACATTAGCGTGGGATTCGTTAAATCCGTTCGGTTCGTAGGACCACTTACACAACTCATCCCCCAAGGATCGGGGTTTACAGTGTTGGTTTAAGGCCACTCTGTCACATTCGAGTATCTTTTTGAAAATAAAGCATTCCTTTATTTAACATTGGTATAAAAAACTTGTAGTAAAACTAAATCTCAAAATAAAGCTAAACTAACTCTAAAAATGGCCCCTGCGGCATAGTGCCGAAAATGCCGGCGGTTATTTGCTTTACATTTTTCACCAGTTCGGTTACCATTAAAGGCCGCCACAGACGTCCGTAATTTTCGTTCAGTTTCCGTACAGAATGACGTCAGGAAGTGTCTCTGTTTCTGTCTGTCATATGGCGATGTCTCGCTTGCTGACATCATTCCGTACGGACACCGAACGAAAATTCCGGGCGTCTGAGGCGGCCGACAGTCTTTAATGAGCAAAATTATTGCTATATGATCAGTTTCAGCCTTTTGACACTACTCCACGGTCCGGGTCTACCAACGATGTCAAAATCCGTAACAAATGTGTTTAGCGTCTGTTTTCTTTAAAACTTTGCTCATCTTATAACTGCCACCATGCCTTTAACATTTTTTCACGTTCTTCTGCAAGGTAATAAAGAATTCACGTTTTTAATTAAACCGTCGTCACTCACGAGTCACAACGGGAACTTTTTAATGAATTTCAGCGTGAGGTAATTAACACGTAGAAGTTTGATTACTGTGCTGACTTGCTTGTCACGGGATAACGGATCTTAATACCTTGTCATAAGATCGGTAGCTGGTCATATACCTAAGATGCGGTAGCGTAGAGAATTGAGTTGAAAACAACATACAAAGTCATAATCATTTCATTAATAATCCTTACCCCGGGTGTACACTCACGGCGAGATCAGTGAAGCATGAATGTTGTGTTTCTGACATCTTCCGAATTTCTTGCCAGAATCTTTACAGCTAATCTATAAAGTCAAATTCTACACAGATATTATTATAGAATACCATTTAAGCTAGCTGTACCTATCAAAGTTTACCAAATATAAGCTAATTTATAACGTTCGTAAATTATCTACGCCATAATGATCCAGGAATGCATTTCAAAACTTCGTCCAACAAAGTAAAGCGGCGAGTAACTTAAGCCCTCAGGAATTAATTATTCCTGTAAGTCTACAACTTTAAAATATGGCTGAAGTTACGATACCAGCGCCACCTGTTGTCCGATAGCGGAACTTTTACGAGTTAAGTGAAAAATGTAGTAAAAGGGTATTCGTTCCGTGCCCTCTTAGTGCGTTTTTCTATTGGCTGAAACTTTTGTTCAGCCTTTAAGTGCTAGGCTTTTTTATGAGCGAAAGGGTTATGAGGTTTAGTTTGCTATTCAGGGTTCCGCTGTGTTGTCTGCCTGATTCTAATAAGAGCAAAACGATGGTGCTGAGAACTTCCTGAGCACCATCGTCGTTTTTGTTCTTTCTAAATGGAATTGTTTGATACGTAATTTCTAACGACCTCTTTTATTCTGGATGAGACATGTTATCAAAAAGTCACTTTCGTTTTTAGATACATGATGCCATGTTAATTAACAAAGTTCGGAACGGACCTGTTTTCGACTCGGGTCTTATAAGATCATATTGATACGTAACGATATCTTTTATTCTGGATTGGCCTTGTTCTCATTTTCGTTTTTAATCAACAAAGCTTGGACCAGATAAAGTGTTCTATAAGTTAGGTAGAAGATTACTCGATCGATATCAGTTAAACAGTTCAATAGACCGTGTATTGTTCCTGGACATCGCCATTGTCAGGCTCGTTCAATGTTCGGGTGTTGTGCGAGTAATTAACTCATTTGCATGCTAACGAAGTTCCTGTGTTGTTGGCTAAGTTTGTTAACGGGGGATTAGATTGTATGGAAAAATGGGCGTAAGTTGCTGAGAGTTTGAGATAGATTCGATGATAATTAAAATTAAATATTTATGTTTTCTTATCAGATATGGGGAGATTTGTAAACGAACCAAAGTCAATCAATCAATCAATAGCCTTTCAGTTTTTTACAGACTTTTACAAACAGTGTCATGTAGGAAAACAGCGCTTTTCATGGCTATGCAAGCCAATACAAGAACGGCACACGCGACGCGGCAGGCTTGGTAGATGTAAGATTGGCCTGCGCGCGGTGAGCAAGGGCCGAGCTTACGTCTTTTGGCGTGTTTGGATCTCTCAGTTTTCGCAGTTTCTTTTTCTCATTAAAAGAAGAAAAAAACTAAGTGAATGTACTTTAACGTCCTTTTGACCGTTTTCAGCGCTCCGTAGGAATGTTGAACTTTGATGATAAATTCTGATATCCCAATAAAAATAGGATCTAGCGACATCCTTTTTTTAATTGACCTATTGCACACACTTCGTAATTTGCCTAAAAGCGATAGGTTCTATGTTCGAAATTCGAATTCCTGAATGAGCAAGACTCTCAGGCAAATGACCCCGGGAACTACGGGCTAAGTACGCAAACTTGGTTGCACCTGGTGCCTGATGGATGGCGCACTTACTCCACTCTCAGTGCAAGCACTAACAATATGTCCTCCTTACTCAGACACCTAACTTGCTCTGTGCTAAATTACGTCGTTTTCATGCCTGATGAAGATTGATATTCGGCTGTTAGAAAAGCATCAGCTGTTTTTAACCCCTGACAAAAAAGAGAGGTGTTACAAGTTAAATTGATGTATCTGGGAATCTGTGTGTCTGTCTATGACATCGTAGCTTCCAAACGGTTGGTCTGATTTGAATGCGGTTTTCTTTAAAAGCCATTTTCGTCGAGATGGTGGTTTGGTTAAGTCAGGTTTTTTTTTAATTAAGCTAACTGAAATTATGTTTGCTGATCGAGTACTACGTTCAGGTACAGTTGATTCAGTGCAGTGCGGGGATTATGGGAATTATTTGACGGTAGTTCCGCCTCCAAAGGTATTTCTATACTTTAACACAATACTAATGCTTAAAAGGGAAATAGTTAAAATATAATCTTAGTGTTAATTAGATTGACCTATGATACTTAGACGACTGCACAACTAGTTAGAAAACATTTTTTTTTATACCGGATAGCCAAGCATTTGACCTCGATCGTGCCTGATCTTAAGAAACAACAAAGCCTTAGATAGAGCATGCTTGCCTAGAAGATGCCTATTCACTCGCGACACTTCTCGGCAAGAGAAAGGCCAAGGAATTTAAATCGCTTTTTTCAATTTTTATTTTGAAAAACCTTAGGTATGTACCTACCTCTGTAACTGTGTGTAGGTACATACTGTGTACCTACTTTGTGTGAATACTTCGTTACTTGCAACATTGCACGACAAAAATCAAAGAGAATGTTCATATTGCGACAAATGCAATGCGTTTAAAGCCAAGTACTTAAGTTCGCATGTGGTTCTAGAAAATTAGCTATTAAATGCAACCATTCGCTTAACACGGCAGCTTTTACTTTGAGAATCGTCTCAAGTGCCGCTAACTGGATTCCCGCTTACCTGGGCTTGCCAGGGGTCGGTAATGTACGAGTATTACTTGATACATTAACCTGTACGATTAAGCCTTTTGAAACAAAATTCGTATCAAAGAACATTACTGCAGACGCCGTGAAAGAAGGGCTTGCCGGGTGAGTAGGTATAGGCGGCCGATCGTAAGTGATATAATAGTGGCTGAACTGAGGTATGTATCGTGCTTTTCTCAAACATATGCAATAAAATAAAAAAATACGTCACTCAAAAAAAAATACAGCTGTTTATTCTGTTCATGGACAAAGACGCCATGTTTAAAAAAAATTTACTTCCCGGCCTAGGCCTTCAATTTTGTATGAAATTTCTTTACAGTTTTCTCGAGTTGTTCCGCCAGAAACGTGACACTTCGAAGCCTGTTATAACGCACGCTATGACGACATTACATGCATTGCATTTTTGAAATAAATATATTTTAGATGAAAACTGACTTAGGATTTTTTAAGTCGGCTATTGGTTCTATTTCTCACCATTAATCGTCCGACCGTATCTATTGTATCTCTGTCCGGACAGTCTCTGGTAAGGTCTTCTGGCAACTTCGCAATAGTAATCACGTTCACCTGACTACCTGAGACTCTCTTCCCGAGGACCTAAAGCAATTTTAACTCTTGGCAAAGGCCTTGATAATCCACTAAAATGACACCCTATCTATGAAGCACGCTTCTTTCTTATGACGGACGGTAATGAGGTACAAAACCAATAGTATTGTTTTCTTTAATAGCATCGTACAAAATGCCAACCGAAGACATTCAAATATGGTTACAGCATACTTTTTAACGACCTGCGGTAAAAAACTACGCGGAAGAAGACGTGAAAAACACGTTATAGTTACTAGTCTGCGGATCAAACAAGAAACGTATGAACAATATATGATATTCAGCTATATCTTGAATTTTCAAACACATACCCCTCCTCTGCACACTCGGTTAAAGCTACAAAATGTTCCCGGTAAATCTCATTCGTGTTATTTTCAAACCGATAAACATTGCCCATAATCCGCACCCCACTTCCAAACGCCACAACCCCCATCCCTCCACCACCCAAACTTCAATTCCATTACCAACCACTTAAGGTTACTTTTCCTTCTTAAAGTTTCTTGCTATATTTCAAGGGTGTCAATTTTCAGAAGGTAGTATCTAAATTTTCAATGTTGTTGGAGTTTAGAGTTAATTTTTAGAGTAGGAGTGTAGTTTTTTTGTTAGATAAGGCTGTATATTGGCTGCCAGAGTCAGCTGGCTGCTGGTGACACTTTAAAACTGTTGTCGGGTACTCGTAATCGGCGGGTGCATTGGAATGAAAAGCGCCTATTCTGTATACTTGCATTGTTTTTATTGACAGGCACAAGAAGCTAATCTCTTCGCGTTCCGGTACGCAATATTTTAGCGAAGCTCAAGTAGCAAAACAAGCCGCAGAGCGTTTATATAGCCCTTATACTGGTAATTTAAGCTAAATAATGGCTTTATAAGCGCTCCTGCAACTTATTTGCTACTTAGGTAATATGAACACATTAAATTAACGTTTTTAATTAGAACCTTTTTATCTATTCTGATTTAATCTGGAAATACCACATTTTTACTACACATAGTATAAAACAAAGTCGCCGCCTGTTGTCTGTCTGTCCCTATGTATGCTTAGATCTTCAAAACTGCGCAACGGATTTTAATGCGGTTTTTCAATAGGAAGGTTTATATGTAGGTACCTAGGTATAATACATGCATAATTTATTCAGCATTGCACCCGTGCGAAGACGGGGCGGACACAAAGGTAAATTATTAATAATGTAAACTGTAATATAAGCAGGACTCGAACCTACGACCCTACGTTTCCGGCGTAGTGCTCTCCCAACTGAGCTATCACGTCGTTATATCAATCACACTAAATCTTTGATTCCATAATTCTACGCTACTGGAGCGCTCTCTGCGTCATATGTGTTTAAAATGCTTATGCGCATTAGCCATACCGTATACCCTTGGATGTGCGTTCCCACGACCGATCTTCAGTCCCCATTGCTTTATGTCAAGTAATATTGACAAATATTTTCATTAAATTAGTATTTTAAAGAATAAATTATTGACCGAGTCAAGGAGTCTTCGTCTCAGCCTACATATAGATGTCACATTTCTCAACTGATTCTCATGTTTTGGAAGTAGGTTTTCTATTATAAATACAATTTACCTACTAGCGGCTCCGCGCGGTATTACCCGCTAATGCCATGGGATCACAACATTTTTTCGGGATAAAAAGTAACACATAGGTACTCCAAGGTGTCAACTACCTTCACACCAAATTTTATCAAAATTGGTCCAGCCGTTTGAGCGTGAAGAAGTAACAAACATATTACCCCGAGGTTTTCGATGCACAAATGATTTAACTAAGCCGAGTAGGCGTCAAATCATTCGTGCTCCGTAAACCACGGGAGAATCACACGCTTTTATCCCAGCTACTTCACACCACTTGGTCATAAATTACCCCCGTGATCATATCAAGGGCCCAGTAGATCCAATATCCCCTAAACTCAATGGAACAAATTAAATTACCCCATATTGCTCTTGCCCCACGCTCGGGTGCCCCCGCCTCGTAACAGGTACTTATTTATCGGGTACTCGTCTGTAGTTAATATAGATTAGCTTTTGCTCTCTGAATTTCGAAGAAATTTATTAGGTTTGCCAACAGTTACATTTACTATACAACAATTACAACATGCATTATAAAAAACAGGTTCTAAACATAATTATAAGGGTCCGTCATCAGATAAATTTTATGATACTGGCTCTAACCACACACGTCAACGTTGACCCGGTCCAGCGTGTATATTTGATATAACCGAAATTGAAGCCAGACGTAAATTAAAGTGCTATAATCTGATATTTATAACAGTTATTAATTTAGCGTTAACTGCCATAGCGTAATTAATTTATGAAAAATTTCGGAGTAGTAATGTTTGGCGTACACTTATGAAAAGTTATTACTATTATAGTGACAGTTGTGACATCACGATGTTAAGTGTCAACAAACAAATACATTACGTGCTGATTTATTTTATATGAAAAAAAAAATGTTTTTTTTCAATAATTTACGGATAAATATATTAATAAGGGCCTATACTAAGACCTCGTAAAGTTTGCGGTTATATATCAAATATACACGCTGCATACCTAGTAGGTAAGTGTTTGTGTCCGTTAAACTAGTCAGTCAAATTTGAATGTGATAGGTCATTTTGTGTATGATTGTTCCATAATATTTATTTGTTTTTTTTTTTACACATTTTTCTCTCCGCTCCTTTTCTGTGCCTAAAATAATAACGCAAATCGGCAGATCCTTGGCAAATTCAGCGTTCTTGTGAAAAGTTGAATTAGTTTTTATATAACTTGCGTGTGCGCCAATAGACTTGACCGGACAACTTTTATGAAGTTCCAGTCGAGCTCACGAGGATGTTTAATAGCAAAATATCACAGTTTAACTTATTCTCCTAAGAAAACGTTGTTATGTAGGCGGGCTTGGTATACAGGGTGTTTTGTAATAAAATAAGAAAACATCGTGTAACTTACGGAAAAACCGACGAACGAACCTGTACCTAAGTATACCTAGTTGAAAATCCATACAATCGCCGCTTCTAACTCTTTTTAGGGTTCCGTAGTCTACTAGGAACCCTTAATAGTTTCGCCATGTCCGTCTGTCCGTCTGTCCGTCTGTCCGTCCATCCGCGGCTTAGCTCCGTGATCATTTGTACTAGAAAGCTGAAATTTGGTATGAGTATGTGTATGTATCACGCCGACAAAACGATAAAATAAAAACTAAAAAAACATATATTTTTTCGAGTACCTCTCGAACACCTAAAGGAGGGGGGTGTAATTTTTTTTTTTTCGTTGCAACACTAGTGTGTGGGGTGTCGTTGAATAGGTATTTAAAAAATAATAGGAGTCTTCAAACATAATTATTTGATAAAGCCAGCAGTTTTGTAAATATTCGCTCAGAAAATAAAAAAAATAACGTCCCCCCCTCTAACTTTTCAACCACGGACCAAAAAATAATGGGAAAAATCAAAGAAATGAGGCCTTATAAGTAATTTCAATGAAAACTATATTGAAGAAACTCGTTCGAGCCGTTTTTGAGTTACCGCACAATTTCATAATTTTCTTTAAAAGGACGTAAGTTGACTTCCAGAAGGTAATAAGTAATTACATTGGCTTTTACGACCTTTTTATAGAGCTTGAAATCTTTCTTGTAACTTAAACCTCGGGCTTAAAACCGTCTATTGTGAATGAGCTACTATACGGAACCCTACACTGAGCGTGGCACAACATGCTCTTGGCCACTTTTTTTTTCTCTTTCTTCGTTTATTTTTTTCTCATTCTCAATTCGGCGGTATATTTTTTATGTCTTGTGCCCCAATTACTCATAGACAACTCAATACAAGTTTCAAAGAGTATATAAGTACCTACATAAATAATAAATATCAGACAACCTCACACATGCACTTGCACGGCTTGGCACTTAAATACATATAACATCCATGACCTATGCACAAATATTCGAGTTCATGACACAATTATTTGCCCTTGCCGGGATTCGAACCCAGGACCGGCGTCTCAGTAGGCAGCTGCACTACCACTACGTCAACCGCGTCGTCGCCGTATACTTTCTAGTTATCCCATTGTCATAACATAACTTCGTTTCAAAGACGACGGTTTTTTATTGTTAAAAAGTGATAGGTGATTGGGATCACCTTGTATACATTACAGCTAGAAAATAAAACTTCGCATGAATAGTCGCTTTTCCGGGCGCAGGGCATTAGACCCGTAGCTATTAGGCGAAGGCTCGTTATTTCTAACTTAATTTATTTTTAAGTTCACTTAAACTTGCACGAGTCTCTCTTACGATAGGTTTTATTGTCATTTGTTTGCGCCTAAAAGTTGAAACTCTCAGTCCAATCAAAGGAATATTTATTTACAGAGTTCTTTTTTTGCATGTTAATCCGTTTTGCCCTAACCGTGTTTCAGTGACAGGCATTTTACCATCGGCAGCAATCATATTAAGTCGTCCAGGAACTCAATCACATAACTTCGTTTCAAGACGACGGATTTATTTGTTAAAAAGTGATAAATAATTGGGATCATCTTGTATAATACACAGCTAGAAAATAAAACTTCGCATGAATAGCCGCTTTTCCGGGCACAGGGCATTAGACCCGTAGCTAGGCGACGGCTCGTTATTTCTTACTTAATATCTTTTTAAGTTTACGTAGGTACTTTTTATTAGAGAAAAACAACATAAAATTAAAAGTACGTAAACCTTAAAAAACTTAAATTATGATCTAATTAAACCTAACTTAAACTATTGGGACCTAAACTATATGTACATGTACATATATCCCCTATGTCGCTACCATTAGGTAGGGTGCCCATAAGGCTGGCCGCGTTACCTCGCTGGATGGCAACGCCAATGCGTTGGGCGAGGAACGAGCCAGCCCTACGATCACCGGAGGACCGGATAAGTAAATAACTAAGCTTTTTGAAAAGCTTAGTTGCTTCCAGTCCCCACGGTCCTAAGGTCTCCACGGAAAACGCCGCAAATACGTAGCTATCACCGAGAGCTGCGTACTTGCGGCGTTTGGCTGTTTCTGCCGCAGCAGCCGCTCCACCTGCCCTCAACGACGTCGTGCCCAAATGGGACGGCGCTAGGGTATCCACACATGTGGAGTCCCAGATTAAAGGCCGTCCCTGTTGCCAGGGCACGAGGGTCATTCCGTCGGGCCTCTTGCCATCGTCACGCGACAGGCCATTTG
The DNA here is from genome assembly GCA_905147355.2 of Apotomis turbidana. Taxonomy (NCBI): domain Eukaryota; kingdom Metazoa; phylum Arthropoda; class Insecta; order Lepidoptera; family Tortricidae; genus Apotomis; species Apotomis turbidana. The sequence continues at coordinate 1,960,069 of LR990283.1, forward strand.
GCTCTAAAGTGGCCGGCACGCTGACGCTGACCAGGGCCCGGCGAATGATGTCGTTGAGGCAGGAGTGGCGGGACAGTCTACCAGCACTCTTTGAACATGAGAGTCCGTGGTGGGCCAACCGAGTGACGAGTGTACCACAATGGCAGCGGTGCGGTTCTACGATATTCGCCCCGAGACGCAGGCCTACGACAGATCGGAAAGAGTTTGGATCCAGGAGGTTCCCGTAATTGGCCGAGGGGTACGCGTGTAGCCAATAACCCGATTCCCTCTCGGATATTGCCAGAATGCGGGCCTTTTCGGAAGCTGATGTGCATGTTTCTAAAATGTGCTCATGTACCCGCCGGCAGATCGGTTGATCCCACATTTTTTGAAGGTTCGGACTACACGGGATGTCATTACCTGGGCAGGCCATTTTCCATGCGTCCCTGGCCTCGGACAAACCAGCCACCTCACAACCACTATCACATAGCGATGGATTTAGGATTTTTCCAGTGAGAGGTAGCGTGCTATGCACCGAGGACAGGAACGCCGGTAATGCGACGCTGGAAATTTGTCGTATTCCGAGACCACCAAACCTTACAGGCAGAGATGCGATCAAAAACATCCTGCTATCAATTTTGATGTTGATAATTTTTTCAATTTGATTCCAAATAATATTGTCGAGTTTTTCACAGTAATTTCGAAGTTTCCAAAAGGGGCTACACCGCATAGCATATGTGAATTTAGGGACAAAATGACAGTACCGAATAATAAATATAGCCATATGGGGATTAATTTGCAGAAGGCGGTCCGAAAATGCATGGAAATGATCTATTTTTTTGTCAATAAAATCTGGAAAGGCCTCGTCAAATATTGGCGCACCTAGGAGCTGGAGAGAGTGTTTGGATAGAATTTTGATACCCGGACAGATATTTTGAAAATTACGTATGGTGTCTGAACCTCGGATTGTGTCAACATATAATTCGCACTTATTATAATTTAGTTCTAAACCAATGGATTCAAATTTAGATCTAATATTTATGAAATCGTTCAGGACAGAATCCGAGTCGCCTCCTAGGGTACCATCGTCCAAGTACCAGGTGTTGAATTTTGACGTAAGTTCAGTGATGCTCGGGTGAATGGCCAAGCTAAAGATGGCCGGCCCAAGCGGGTCACCTTGTTGACAGCCAACAGAGGATAGAATTGTATTGTTTTTGAATTTTAGATGAGAAGGAGAGCTGTAGCATTGCCATACGTATGGATAAATGTTTGGGATGTTCTTGAGGACCTCGCTGAGCATGACGCTTCTATGGACAGAGTTGAAGGCATTTTTAACATCTACCTTTAAGAGTGTTATATTATTCGAGTTTTTGAGAAATTTGCGACAGGCGTGGACGGCGGCTTCGCAGCCTCCTTTGCTGCCAAATCCTAGTTGAGTAGGCTGAAATTTTGATTCTAAAACTGGAAGTATATGTCTACAACAAATTTTGGAAGCCAAACGTCTGAAAGTTGATCCTATAGCAATAGGCCTCACGCTGCCATCTTTTTTAGAAAGGGCGCAAAGGCTAGCACCATATAGCGTTTGCGTTACATGCTCATTGACTTTACCGCTAAGCATCAGGTTTACTAACCGAGTGATGCTGGCTAGCAGCTCACTTCCGTGGCTCCCTGATGTGTGTGTTAGGAGGTCCTTCAAGTGTTGAGGAGTGATCCCGTCCAAACCACCAGCCGAACCGTTGTTGAACGACATGATTGCCGCAAGAATGGCGTCTTCTGACGAAACAAGTCCGGGCAGCGCGGTGTCTGGAGGGGCAGGAAGCTCAGGTGTTAGGGGAGCTGGTGGATGTTTACTCTTGAGAGCTGACAGGGTGTCCGGGGAATCTGGGGCCGATGTATCGCTGGAGAAGAGAATGCGAGCAGCGCCACGGAGGTCACCATCATTAATTTTAGTTTCTACTTTTTTGAATATGTTGCGTGAGGGTGGGGGCGCGCAAGAAGGAGACAAAGAAATGTGGTGAGAGCAATTATGTTTGATTTTACTGGTTAATGTTTGCAATTTGGAGGATGCGCTATGATCGACGTGTAGGATGTGATAAGAGAATGTAAGTAATTTTTCCCAAGCGCATGGTGTATTTAAAGAGACACAGTCGTCGATGGCTTTTACAAGGCATTTGGCGACAGTCACTCTCGCCCCCCTAGGGATCCTCTTTAAAATGGGTATAGATTCTTTAAGTGCGCTTAATTTATCAGACAGAAAGGGGGGTTGGAGAGCGGATGTCGCGGGAGAGTGAGGGGTAGATGGCAAATGTTGTGCTGGTTGACTACGGCTACATGGTTGGTGTGATTTACCGATATGGATACTCAAACCTCTTCTTCCTTTTAGCAATTTAGTGGTTGGGCAGTGGGGGCATTGTATATATTCCTCCAGCGACACATCACCTCGGGGATGTGGCATTAGTCTCGGGGCACTGGGAGACTTAAGCGAAACTTAATCAACAACGACAAAAAAAAACACAAAAAATATAAAAACACAATAAATGATATAAACAGTTTTTCTTTTGACGTATGTCACAGGTAGGGCTGCGGCCGCTGCGCCGTCGCGGCTCGCGGCGGATACTGGGTCTTTTGCTCCCCACCGAATGGTTAAGTTTAGCGCTGCGCTGCGTTGCGTCTATGGAGGCTCTTGCACGGAATATAGCTTAACATAGAAAGGGCTTAAGACGTCCCAAGGCTTGACTTGTTGACATATGACGTGTCAAGTTGCATTGTTTATTTTTATGAATGCAAATTAAAATAAATTTTCGGCATTATTTGATAAAAATAACAGTTTATCCAAACAGAAAACAGATATAGCCGTTAGACTGAGGATAATCACGAAACCGAAACAATTCCTGATAGGAAACAATTATTTAAATTAAAATTTGTCGTGGCTAAACATTGTTCGGCCATTTTTTTTTTATTTTTTTTTAGGTACTTATTTCAGGGGTCACTGGTGCTATTTTATGATATGTTTAATTGTCATTTGCTTGCGCCTAAAAATTAAAACTTTCAGTCCGTGGAATATTTCTTTATAGACTTTCATTGATTTTGCATGTTCATCCGTTAACCCTGAATAGGGCTGCCATCTCTAAATTCGCAGAACCCGGACATTTAGCGGAAGTTGCATTTTTTCCTCGGACGTGTCCGAAAATAATATAATAAAAAAACAAGTGTGAAAATAATATAAGTAAAAAGGGACCGGGTTTTCGAGACACTTATTAAACCCCCTCCCCCCCCCCAAATATCTGTCTGATGAACTCGAATATTTGTGCCTGGGTCATGGATTTTATCTATATACATATGCATTTGTATATTATGTATATCGTCGTCTATTACCCCTATAGTACAAGCATTGCTTAGTTTGAGACTAGGTCGATTTGTGTAAGGTTGTCCCTTAATATGTACTTATTTATAAACATCCTACGAACCCTTGAAATTATGAGTGTCAATAAAAAACATTAGTTTATTTAATAAATATTTATTTTCACCTGAAAATTCCCAATGGAGCCATATAGCCTTATCCAGGAACAGAAAAACAGACCCTTATTAATACAAATGACGTCACAGAGTCCCGTTAGCCGCGGGAATCCAAAATAATGGTCGCGTTGGTGGACAGACGGGTTTAAGCAGCTGATATCTGTTACCAACTTAAGCCTTTTTATACGAGACACGGGCACAGAAGGGCTTAAGCTGCACACATTGGTTGGCGACTTACGCCCTTTTGCGTGTCGTGGCGTAAATCCCGTCAGCGAGTGGGAATCCGCACACGGGTGCACCGGGACAATGGAGGTTTGTCGGATAGCTTTTGGCTCATTTCTGCTTCGGGATGTTTTGGTGCTAAGAGGCCTTATTCCTTTTAAAATGCTGATGTTTTAGACATTTTTCTCTATGATCAAACATGTTTCTTAACATATTATTGATGTTACTACCTAGAACAGGGCTATTGCGATTTATTGGTATATATTTGAAACCTACAGTTTTAATTTTTCACTGATAATTTTTGTTTCAAAAACTACTCTAAATTGACAAAATTAACACGGAAAATTAGTATCTTCAACTTATTTTCGACTGCACGCAATGAAAGCACGAAATGGCTACGTTACTATCTAGAACTCAGGGAAAAGTAATATTCACTTTAAAAAGTTGGTTGAAATTATTAATATAAATGTCGTTATATGAAAAAGTGCATTTTAAAATGTATAAGGCCTCTACTTTATCAATTCAATGTGATTGTATTTAATTAGTAATGATTTGAAAACTTGAAACTGCTAAATTCTTCATACAATAAATTTCACACAGGAACACGTCTGTGATAAAGGGTAATTTTACGTTTCACGCATTATTCCAACCACACTAATCGACATTCCAGAAAGTAAAAAAAAAATACTGTAGTTAATGATATTGAATTATAATTATCGTGTTACGCATTCTTAAAATCATTCTTTTTTAACCATTTTCTTGCGATGGTTGCTCTTATCACGCGATAAATAAGTCACATAGCATCCGACACGTTTTGACAAAATGCGAGTTTGAGTTAACACTTCCATCACGTATTTATCACGTGATAAACGCAACCATCATAGGCCTTCCTGTGGTCGTTGATGAGAAAGATCATGTAGTATATGGTTGTATTGCCAAAGTAGACATTAAGAGAGATCTTAGACACATTCATGACATTAGAAAGAAACGTGTAGGGAGTGAATTTTCAGTAAGCGAATATGTACCCACTTTCCACCGTTTTCTTTACCAAGAATCCCAATTATTTGCATGCTATTGTTTCCAAACGACAGGTATAGCGCTGTATCAGCTACATAAGTGCGTCTCGCTCTTCCGCAAGTTCCCAGTCACGGTGACGGAGCGATAGATTAATCACTCGCTTATTGCGCTTAGTAAATCACTGCCCTTATTAATTTCGGTGTCTTATGGGACGGCGTCAGGGGCACACTAAGCGCAGCCCGTGTAATGAAAATAGATAGAATAAATAATAAATAAATATCGGAGAACCTCACACCAATCGATCTAGTCCCAAATTAAGCTTCAGGAGGCTTTTGATATGGGTACTAGACGATGATATACATAATAATATAGCTAGATATATGCCTAAATATAAAGAATAACCATCATAGAGTTCATCATACAAATATTTGCCCTGGCCGGGATTCGAGCCCGGGACCGCCGGCTTATTAGAAAGGGGCACTAACAAACTGCGCCAACGCCTAGATAGAAGAATATAATATTGTTTGTTTAATTTGTTTTATTCGTAAGTAGGTTTACTGTAACATTTTTTCTTATTTCTAACAGGGTAGTATTTTAAGCAATAGGTAACGCCTGCTAGCGTAAACAAAATGTTTGCAATGAAGCGAAATAGTTTACATGACTAGGACGGATAATTCATGATGTCCCAAATCGCAAGTGCTTGCGGCCCGAACCGAAGGCGAGGGTCATAACTCATAAATATGCGAACTGGGGCTTTACGAATGATCGCCCGTGGTTTGTCTAACTCTAAAGTTTTACGTCTCGTCTCGGCCAGGAATGTGAGATTTATTTACGGCTTCATAATAATAAAGTAAGATTTTCTCCCGAACGGAAGCTGGCCTGGGGTGACGTAAAATATTTTAAGTGGTACAAAACCCCAGAAGTGGTACAAAACCCTAAAAATATGACACAAGCCTGTTGGATGCATCTCCGACCCCCACAGGTACCCCGGTGTGCCCCCAGCCCACAGGGCACCGTGACTCAGCATGCAGCGGGGGCATAACTGGAATTTGTGATCCACTTTGCCCCATCCGCAAATTGATATTGTTTAGCGGAAGAATAGTCGCTGCGAATAAATAAACATGCCGTCAGCGGTTTTGCTGTGGGTACAATATTGCGTTCAGCTTCATATATGTATATCATGCCTATCTCTTTCCTTTTTGTCTAAAGATGACATATATACACATTTTATGAAAGAAAGAAAGAAATGTATAAAAGTTGAAAAGTATGATTTTCTGAGTTATAATTACTTGTCGCCTACGTCCTTTCAGAACTTTTAAGAAACTTTTCAAATGGATTCTTTAATCATACGGTTAATGTGTTTCTACTTATTTTTTATCCATTATTTGATTGTAACTATCGGAAAAAGTCATGAACAAAACAATTAAAAGTGGGCAATTGGAAACAATATATATTTTCTGATTTAGGAATCTCCAATTTCCTATTTCTTTTTTATATACTCCCGCAATGGAGACAGATTATTCTACTACCTCATTCAAAGTCATTTCATATTTAGTCACGTTTTGTCATTTTCTCCCATTATGCGCTGACACGAGCCCTCTTTTTATACGGAAGGTCCCTTGTGTCGCATTTTATTATCATATTATCAATAAATAACGGTAAATGTATTCAAATCGGAACCATTTTCTGTTTAGTTTATTAAATTTCCATTTTCTGTATGAGTTATGAAAGTCACGTTAAACAATTCCAATATTAATATTGGCACAAAGGTAAAATATACAAGAAAAATTTAATTTGAGCAACTGCAATATAAGCAGGACTCGAACCTGCGACCGTACGTTTCCGGCGTAGTGCTCTCCCAGCTGAGCTATCACATCGTGACGATAATTACACCAAATCGTTGATTCCATAATTCTATGCTACTGGAGCGCCCTCTGCGTCATATGTGTTTAATTAAGTAGAATTATGGAATCAAAGACTTGATGTGATTGACGTAGCGATGTGATAGCTGTGTTGGGAGAGCACTACGCCGGAAACGTAGGGTCTCAGGTTCAAGTTCTGCTTACATTATTCTGTCATATTTATAAATGTAGAAATGTTGTATTTTCACATTAAAACAGAATCTATAAAAAGTTTCTATTGATAAACCTTGAATTCCAATATTGTTATCGAAAAGTACAATTCGGATGTTTCCAAGTCACATGTATACCTACATAGGTTAGTATTATAGTAGGTATGGTCATTATAAGTATTTATTTCATACAAAACTGTTCTGATATTATGTGATTGTAATCTGATATTGGTGGTTGAATAGGAAGTAAATACAAAATCGTTCAATGTCATCTTATTGTTGCAAAATCAGATGACCGGAAGTTTGTTACGGTAAATTGACTGCAACTAAAATAAAACTCTTGTTTGGATTACAACTAGTAAAAGTATATAATTGTACTATATCGAATCAATAATGAGGAATAAAATTGTATGATGGTTTTGTTTACTTGGTATTGCTTGTCTAGAAGAGATCGCTTTCTAGCAATAAGCGTCTGTTGTTTGTTAGCATACTTAATTATGATATTATTTATTCTTGAATCCTGTAGTATATAAAATACATACTTAATTTCGAACTCTATCGATTTATGTAAATATTGACAAAAATAAATTATGAAAGAAAAATGTAATGTGATCCACTGCAATATAAGCAGGACTCGAACCTACGACCCTAAATTTCCGGCGTAAGTAGTGCTCTTCCAACTATCACATCGTTAAGTAAATTACACCAAATCCTTGACTCCATAAACCCACATTACATTTTTCTTTCATAATTTACCCTGTGTCAATATTTATGAAAATAAAAATGTGGTATTTCCACATTAAACGGAATCGATCGAACGATTCTAAAAACGTATATACTATCTTCTTAAACTATTATAATAATTAATTAAATTAGTGAATCAGAACAATTATATAATGCACTTTTATTAGTACCCGCCATGTTTGAATTAAAAATTCCTGCGATTCGACCGATTTCACATTTCAAATTTTTCTTCAAAACGGAGCTATTTCAGTTGCAGTGCGCCGTCAGTCAGGCGAGTGAAACTTTAATAACTAGAAAAGCCAGGGTTTATTTTTAAACGGTGTTCGGATGCCAGGCCTAATTGTTCAATTGATTGATAAAACAATTGAAGCGATTCAACCTATGTTTGAAACAGTGAGGTAAAGTAGTCGACACAATAAGTTTATGATTTTAAGTCGGTATCGTGTCTTTAACTGAAAAAAAGACCCACGAAATGATTAAATATGATTTAAGTGACATAATAGAATCTGATAATCTTCCATTTCGCGTTAAATCCAAAACGTTTTAAATAATATAGCTATTATAATTTGTTGTTTTTATTTGCTTCAGGGATGGTTGTGAATGGCTTCGTGAACGTGGTCATCACGACGATAGAGAAGAGGTTCGGGTTGAGGTCCATGCAGACAGGAGTTATAGCTGGAGGGTAAGTTCATTTCGATAAACTGCTTCAGTAAAGTAGGTACAAAGTGCGCAAAATTCTAATGGCACCAAAAACATTTACATAAGAGGCCCACTCGGGTGCCATTTTGCATAATAGGCTCAATCTTGGTTATAAACCTTGGTGAAATGTCACCGAACATGTTAACCTGTTACTGATACATTAGGTACATCGGCCGCGAAACTAAAGGCGCCGTCGCACAGATATCCTTATGGGAATGAGATCCATATGGTAAGAATTTACCTAAGTGAAACGTTGAGAGGATATGATAAAGTCTCTGTCACTTTCCGACATGTTTAATGAGTAGCGAATGCAAAACGTTTATTTTCCTACACAAATAATCAGTTATAAGTAACCTGTTCTACTATAACATAATAACCAGTTATAAGCGGTTCCACAATGACAAAATAACCGGTTGTGCATTTTAAAATAATGAGTGCGAAAAATGCGTCCATCCTAAGTCCAGTGATAAATGAATTATTTTAAAGGCTCTCTGTTATCCAGATACGACATGGCCTCCTTCATCTGCCTAGCGCCAGTGACGTACCTCGGAGGCCGGCGGGGGGCCTCGAAGCCCCGCTGGCTGGGCTGGGGGGCCCTGCTCATGGGGGCCGGCTCACTGCTGTTTGCTTTACCACACTTCCTCGTGCCGGCCTACAGAGCCGCGGGAGACGAGGAGCTGGATGTGTGCCACGGGAACAGTACCGTGGTAAGTACTCGTAGAAGTCATACGAATGGCAACACGGCGCACGCGCTGGACCGGCAATCCAGATGTACCGGGTTCGATACCCGGTCTCCTCCACCAGGCTTACACATACGTACATAAAAAGTCACGCCTTTTTCAAAACGGGGTAGGCAGAGACCACATCTTTCCACCTGCTACGGTCGTGACATACATCTTTCGCTTCATCAACATTCATTAATCTCCTCATGCATGCTCGTCGGTTTAAAGTACCAGGTTTAATATTTAGTATAAGGTTCTATTATTATTTTGCTGTCCCCAGTCATCACACCGCTGCGACGCTGACGGGCCAGCGGAAGGCGGATCCTGGGCGGTGGCCATCTTTGTATCCGCGCAGCTGCTGCACGGCGCAGGCGCAACACCACTGTTTACCCTCGGCGTCACCTACATAGACGAGAACGTGTCCAAGAAGATGTCCTCAGTATATCTTGGTGAGTTACTGATTGCTTCCACAGACTCAAATGAGATATTTTTAAGCTGCTGTCCAGCAGACAAGTGTGAATCCAGGATGAAGCTTCTTTGGCTTGCCCGCTTCTGGATACCTACGGCACTAACGTGATTTTAGTATCAAGGGGATCAAGGAAAGCCGCAAATGATTAGCTGGCGTGTGTCGTGAGTCCTGCCCGTCTAGCACAACTATGCTTCGCGACTTGTTGCGTGAGATAGTAACCCGTCACTCTCGCACATTACTGCACCGAAAGAGACGGGTAATTATCTCGCGCGTGAAATACTCGCGTATGACAGGTGCAGGTGCTGGTATGGTTAGCAATGCCGAATACCCTTTTGCTTATTTAAATGTATAGCTAGGTAATAATGGACTAGGTCATATTTCGGAGAGGGTTTAAACTTACGCCTGTGACCCACGGTCATGCCGTACCCTTCCCATGAGTTAACGTTAACGTACTCACTAGCTAGCTAGGTGGGTGAGAGGAAACTCTTGTTCTTGAACTTCTACAATACTGTATCTTACGCTACGCATATGCAATAGCTTTCCGCGACTTCCACAATGACAATCTTGTGAGAGTCGCGTCTATTTGGTAAAATATCGTGGCACTTCTAAAATTGCTTGCTTGCAAAGCTTGTTTTTTTATAGTGATAGTTACACTAGTACAAATATCTGAGCGCAAACCCCAAAAATAATTCGGATAACGTTTTCCTCAATTTAAATGCACTTAATACATTGCATTAAAAGCCCAATAACCACATAACCAACGCCACATTGTGCCAAAGACACATCATAACCGTCCATAACCATAACGCGCGTAACGCGTACACGGAAACGCACTCGCGGCGCCCACCGGGTATGAGGGGTACATGATAAGTGGTGCAGCGGGGTACCCGTGGAATGGCTGGTACTTTAAAGAGCAATATGTCTTTGTTTAAATTTTTTAACCCCTGACGAAAAGGGGTCATCAGCTTAGCATGTGGCAATGTAGCTCCAAACCTGATAGACCAATTTGAGTGTGGTTTATTCTAATCGAAAGACGTGTCCGTCGAGATAGTTCTTAGCTATGTTAATGGAAATAGGACCAGCCGTTTCCAAAATATTCAGTTTTAAGCGGAACAAGTGATAACTTTTCACCGCACGTCAGGCATAACTGGTGACACGCGACTGTTTGTCGCGCTGCTACTATCTATCTGTCACTTTCCTTTCAATACCCTGCGAACAAGAGGGGTGATGTTGAGTCACGCGGCAAACGAAGTCGCATATTTAACAAAAAGACATCCCTCGCTAACACATCTCTGGTGGAAACGCAGCCTAACGAACCCGGGGCTCATGTTATAAGTTAGTGGGCTAAATGTAGGCAGGTGACGACTAATCCCCGGTAGGTCAGTACAAGTAGGAAATGGTGTGATGGACGGTTGGCAAGTTTGATCGCGGCGCGCGATACCGGAAATGCATCGCCTGTTTGGTTTTCAGGGTTGTCACTTCAGCGATCGAGTTTAGTGTAGGTACTAAACTATAACAGTATCATCTGGTGTAGCAACGGGGGCCTGCAACTTATGTACATATCCGTATGTCTAGCTGCGGGCCTATGATGGTTGTTTTTATCACGCGATAAGTGACAAAGCATCATTCACGTTTTAACAAAATACGAGTGTGCGTGACAGATGCTTTGTCACTAGTTTATCGCGTGATAAACGCAACCATCATTAGCCTCGAGCTTAATTTGGGACTAGATCGATTTGTGTGAGGTTTTCCGATATTTATTTATTTATGTATTTTATCATAGACCCACTGGTCTAGCATAACTGTGACACACGACTGTTTGTCGCGCTCCAAATACTACCTGTCACTTTCCTTTCAATATCGTGCGAGCAAGACAGAGAGAAGTCGCAGCAAGATATGCTTGCGAAGCCAGCTGGGCATAACAGTCTCGACGAATGTCTGGATCGTAAAAATATTATAAATTATATATTTTTTTTTCAAGTAACTGAGTGCACACCCTTAACCGGTTCGCTACCCAAGATAAATAATGAATTTATACATAAACTTAGTACTTATAATTATTATGTTGACATGTAAAACTATGTTTTATCAAAATAAATGAATGAATGAATGAATGATCCGTCGAGAAGAGGCAGCCCTCGGTGCTAAACTAAACGGTTGGCATTGTCACGGTTTGCCAAAATTGTATTGGAATTAACTCAGCCCCTGAAGACTTTGCTGACGAATCTATTTCAGAAACACTTTGAATATTAGTCACGTGAATTCTGTATTTTGTTGTTATAATATATTTTTACGTATTATAGATTTATTTGGCCTGACATTTGTTATGATCATTGCCATTTACCTACATACGGTTTAGTTAGTGGGATCCGATGCCAGTGCATCGGATCCCATTAACTAAACCGTATCCACCACCACCGTATCACTAGATCCAGTGATCTAGTCGGGGCTGGTATACTTATTAAGATTTATGTGTGATGGTGGTACCAAGGAGGAAGGAACCTTACTAAAATGTAAGCGGCAATCTATCGTACCTTTATTTAGGGCGTTTTGGGGAAGCCAACCTCTTAGGTATTTTACGAATGCAAATATTTTTTTTATCTGGTCACTAGGTGAGGTAATATTACCTACCTACATTACAGGCGGTGAATTCGTGAATGTCCCAGATTGCAGGTGCTTGTGGCCGTAACCGATGGTGAGGGTCATAAATATGCGACTTTGGGCTTTACGAATGACCGTCCATGGTTTGTCTAAAGTTTTACGTCTTCTCTTGGTCAGGAAGTGAGATTTTCTCCCCGCATAGCGGGCAGTAAATCCTACTTACGGCCTACGGTGACGTAAAATCATGTAGGTACTTTTTATTCTTCTTCGCCATACCTAACTAAAAAAATCAAAATAAGAATAAAAATCTAAAGGAGATGTACAAATCCTATTTCAGGCTTTCACTAAATAAACCACAGTATACACTGCCAAAATTCGACTTTAATCTAAAGTCTTCGATCTTTCTCAATGCACAATAAGTGCCCTACACCTCTAAAAGTGCGCCTCGCGTTCCATTACTGGCCGCGTATAGCGTTCATCTGAAGGGCCCTTCAGTTCGAGTGTCGAGTGAGGCGTGTGTGCCATAACCTAAGATATACTAAGCCAAGCTATCGCATTGATAAATGAGATTTCGGAAATAGCTATTTGACCGAGCGAGCGAAACGAGTCCGTTTCAACTTCTTCAGAATTTCTCTTGCATGTCTGAATGTTTGAATGTTCGGATTTCCGGCTGGCTCGCCTCTAGGCCACAATTCTCAACCGATTGTCATGAAATCTTATGCCGATTCAGGGACCTAATTCGAGAATGCCGTTTGAGAGATCGCAAAATGCCAAAACTCTGTTAGATAACAGTGATATCGCCTTTGAACTGACATTAAAATACGATGAGCTTCAAGTGATATATTTCATCTCAATTTTGGAAATGCGAAGGCGATAATGATTGTCAAAAATGAATGAATGAAATGAATTCGTGCATATGAATTTCAAATTTTGAACGAAACGTAACTGACTAATTTCACGCACTACACGGTTAAGTTAAAGTATGCGCCTGTTATTTATGCCGTAACATACAAAGGAAACGCAAATTAAGCGCGACCAGATTGACGAAGTTGCGAAGTTCTAGGGATATCGTCACTTGTCAATTAGGGACACGTCAAAAGTGACGGATAGCGATGTAATGGAGAGATCTCCATCATCTCTCTAAAATTTGTCAACCCCCCAGTTTTTCGAGATTATTCAAAGTGGCGGAGATATGGGTGTTGAACCGGTAAACAATGACAATTCGCGAGATCTACAATTCGACTCGAAAAAAAAAACTATTTAAAAAAAACCTATTAAAAAATCTCAAAAAGAAAATTTTTAGAAATCTTGAAAATGTCATACCTATTGCTCAGGTTGGGTTAGGTTTGTATTATAATATTCCAAAATATTTTATGGTTACAGAAAAAAAATCGATGAAATGTTTATCTATATCCAGGGTAAACCGTTATTAAGTTTAACGTGAACTTGTTTCCAATTCAAACATAAATCCGCTTACAAATCCTGTTGCATACAATTCGTCGTTATCTGAAATTGTTTGGTTTCTTGCCAAATAATGTCCTTGGCATCTGATTCGTCGACTCCATAGATCCTAATCCAATATTTTATTTTTCCTGCTTTGGATTGAACTGAGATGTCGAAGGTAAATAAGGTCTAGTAGGTCTTAAATGTAGTTTTTTTATTGGGATTACGTGATTAGTCAGAAAAATACGGGTATGTAGTTATAGCGGGGCGTTAAATAGGGGTATGTTTGGGGACAGTTTCTCATGTACGATAAACTTGGAAATCTAAATTTGCTAACGTTAGTATTTTGTGTGCCTATCAGGAACTTCGGGATGGATCGATTTTAGTATCCAGTAAGTTATTCTACACTTAGGTATATTTGCTTTCATATAGTATACCTATTGAAGGACAGTCGGGTACCTGCGCATGCATTTATAGTAGGTAGGTATGTGAATTGGTCAAAATTCTTTTCGAGGCCTAAAAACTTGACTTGTAAATTTTAACGCTTACTTTTTTTACTCGTTAGGATAATATTCGAAAAAATATAACATCTTATAAATCAGAATAGCGTATTTGAGTGATAATTTCATCTAAATACTGGAATAACAAAACTATTCTTAAAGGGGTCTGAGGACTGGTAACACAGTGGTAGTTAATTTAAATACCGAATGGGATTTTGTATAAAAAAATCTGAAAAGTGAGTAAATTCATTCACATTTAGGTCCAGTTACGAACACGTAATCGAGACATCTGGATTATTTTCAAAGGAAAGTTCATTTAAAAATCCTTTTCTATTTTAGGCACGACATCTTTTTTGACCCGTATATCTTTGCTTCGTATCGTTAACTATAGTTTATATTTTTCTAGTTTATCACATCTGAACATGATAATTCAATTTAAGACAATATTTTCCCCGAATTCCCAACTGCATATCAAAACGAAATTTTCACAAATCAAATGCAATTCCCGTACACTGCGCTGTTTGGAGTGCACACAGAACGATGGGATATTTGTTCTACATTAAGCATTCATATCCATACATTATTCATCGCGATTGAATACCGTTTGTCATTTTAGTGTAAGTTCTATCATTAGTTGGAAATGTCAGGGTTTATTTATAGGTAAAAAGGTTGGAGCATTGGGTGGCACTGAAAGATATAGCCAGTGAATCCTACTGACAACGGGTCCAACTAAAATTCAAATAAAATTCTCATTCATAAGTGTCATTAGTCACAATTTTTGTAGTCATACTACTTTTCTCTAAAATAAATTAATTTCACGATTATTATTACAATACCAACTTAATCTAAGCTTATAAGTTAATAATTTCAGAGTTATGGCTTACGATTTTATGAGAAACAATACGTTATGACAATCAATAGTTATGTAAATAAAGGGCTACTGAAATGTCAGTATTCACTCTTATATTTTTCAGTGTGTCAGTCGTGTTTAGATTGCTGTTATTTTGCTGTTCATGTTTCAGTTTAGCCAAAAATTCTTTCATATTTCCGAATTATGGATATTCGGCTGTTCTCGCCAACAGATCTCATTCCTCAACCGATACTCACTCGTGAAATTTTGTGAGTATAGGTTTGGTAGGTATAGACTCGATAATTACACAGTGAATCTTGTACCTATGCTTTCCATGTTTCGTGTATAATAATATTATAAGTACCTCTATTATTACTAGCTGCACCGCGTGGTGTTACCCACTCATCCACGGGACAACTACATTTTTCGGGATAAAAAGTATGTAGCCTATAATGTTAATCCAGGGTGTCAGCTACCTTCATATCAAAATTGGTCCAGCAGCCGTTTGAGCAAAGAATATATATACTAACGTAAAGTGGTTTGTGCGTGAAGTAGTAACAAACATACATATAAACACGCTGAAACTTCCGCCCAGTGTGATATATCGCATCTCAGCTCCCACAAGGCGACATTCCTAACCCTCTCGATGGCCGCTTTTAGCTGTAAAAACACGCGGCCGCCGGCGCCACGATTCGCGCCTTTTGAGACACTCGCGTGGCGTAGCGTTAACGCTACGTTTGGGGCGAGTGGCGATTGTTTTAGGTAACAGGGGTGCATATTGCTTACCCATAATACAATACTTGATAGTGTATTATTATGGAAATAAACATTTGAATAGGAAAATTTTGTGCGATGGTGTGGCTGAAGCATGGTTTACTTTTCTTTCCCACAAGCGCAACCTAAGACACTGGCGTGCAGCTCTTCCCCCTTCATCGATATCGCAACATTTATTTGTCAATTAATGCGGCCGTGGCTGTCGCTCACGTATCTTCGTAAATATCGCACTTTATTAAACGCTGATCTTAGAGGTAAAGGGCCAATGATGATGATGAAACATTTGAAAAACGTTGATACTTAATAGGTATCGTAAAACTACCCGACTGTACTAGTCCAGTCAACCAACTATGGTCTAAAACAAAACTCATTCATTTCTATCAAGATCCGTATTATTCATAATATCAAGGATTATATTCATCAGTGATTTGATTTTATACGTTTTTATTTGAATTTGTTTAGTCATAATATAACGAGTAATTTTTGAGTTCATTTGGACTGGTTTGTAGTTACGAATAAAATATCAGCGTTATGTTTTCAACCTCATAAAATTTAGTCTAATTGGTTACACATATGACGTAATACAAAGTGTCTTTCTACGACAATTCAAAAGTACGCTCAACTTTTAGTGTGGGACTAACATCAAAATAATTAAAAATAATTGTACCTCCCACAGTAATATAGTCATGAGCTTCGAGTTTTGTACGATTTCTCACATGTGTATTCAATGTTGGTCTCATAGTAAAACCACAGAATAAAGCTTAACTTTATCGTAAATCATAGTCATGTGTAGACTAGGAAAGTAATATTGTGTATCACGTTACGTAATGCAAAACTTCCGTAAATAATTTTGAGGGAGAATAGTACAGCGCCCTTAGTGGTTACTTTGTAGATTTACGGTTCTCTATACAAATCGTTTACGCAGTCGCTAGCGAGTACGGTCACTGTAAACTCATGGTAAGGGTACTGTTATCGTGAGTTTGTCATTTTTGTAACAGGAACTACCTATACCAAATAAAAATAAGGAAATCACCAGTGTATCTTGTGGTTAAATTACTGTTGCTTGATAGAGATTAGAAAATTCTACATATACGACCAGCTCAGCCTCATTGCAACTAGAGTATTTTGTTTTAGTTTCCGAAAATCTATGCGGTTCTTCAAGAGGGGAGTAAATAGGGTCTTAAAGGGTCAGCAACGCGCGTGTGATGCTCCTTCCGTCGCAGGCGTCCAATGGCCCCGGTAACTAAGCAGTTAAGCAACATCAGGCGGGCCGTATGCTGGTTTGCCACAGTTTGGCAAATCACTAATCGCAGCTGCCTAGGAAGCAATTGAACGTCACATCTTGTTCCAGGCGTGTACTACACGATGGCGGTGGTGGGCCCGGCGCTGGGCTACGTGGTCGGCGGACAGATGCTCAAAATCTACACGGACTTCGTCACCGTCGACTCGGAAGCGTAAGTTAAAACTTTATTAGACTCTGGCTCTACTTGCGAAGTTGGCCGAGGATGGGCGATATGATAGTCACCTCAGAGGCTATCAGAGGAGAGGCACTTCGCTGGAAAGTCAACTTTGCGATAGTGCCGGGATAGGTTATCGCGGGCTAGTTTTCCGCAACTCGTCGTCTTACAATGCGCCTATTTTGTGTGAGGGGTTGCTGGCACTACTCTTGCCAACCCAACTCTACCAGATTAAGCCTAGCAGTAGCAGACAGTGCCGGGATACAAAAGTTATTTGTGTACAGCCCAACATGTGGTTTTACAACCCACGCCATGTTTCGGATGTTTAGTGGTGCTTACTCATTAATTTTACTGGCAACGACAAATTTTTGGTAACTGTCGTTGAAAGTTGGTAAATGTCACTGAAGTAAACAAAGAGGAATCAGGCGAAATATTACGCAAATTTCAAGTATTTTTTGCATATTTAGGCCAAAATTATCCACAGTGATGAAAGTCAAGCCTTTCAATAGGATTCAGTATTTATTTTGCAAGAAGAACGAAGGATTTTAGCTGCATTCCGGTAAACAATGTTTTGAATTTGGTTAATAACAAATCCTTGACAAATCGCTATTGACATTCAATAATACAAATATATGATGTATGCGGATTATTGCCATACAGCTGTTTGTAGCACTACTATCCCTGGGCCAGCCGGACACTTGTACCTAAGGCTTGTCCTACTAGGTTGATAAAGGACAAACTATGTTCCATATCATCAATTCGTCTAAGAGCCAGAAGAAACTTTTCAGAATTTTGAACATTGATTGCTTTAGAAAAAATATAACAAAATTGTATTCATTTGTTTATCTCCATACTTTTCAGTTTTCATGCAAATTAACGTAGGTATAGTCTATCCGAAACTCTAAGATCAAATTATGTCATTTTTGCACAAATTATATATATAAATCTTCTTCTTTTTATTGAAGTTGGTTAAAAACACACATGTAAAATTAAGGTAGTTTTTCACTTAGTGTCAGTTTTGACATATGTGATCTTAGGTTCCGGATAGAATAATAGAATACATATTAAACAAACAATCATCTAACAATAAGATTTGTGAACGCGGGCGAACCCTATGTATTTCTATTTAAATGCATGAGGCACCGATACTTTCAAAACTCATTCGGTTTAAAACAAAAATCTTGGTAAACTGTGTATAATCTCCTTAAAACGCGATTAAAAGACACGATTTATTGGTTTAGAAAATTAAATTTCCCCGTAAAAATCTCGTTAAGCAGAGACAAGCGTATACTTTTTAATATCCCACCGAGCGAGGGTGTGGCTTCATTCAGCCAAGTTGCTCTCGCTTTCATCTCATTGTGTTGCCAGCCAAATTAATTCCAGTTTTCAGCTCAGGTTTCCGCGAAATATGATTTTCCGACTTTTGAACTGCACTTTTATGGTATCACTTTAATATGGAGCTTGCATGGGGATGAGATACCGTACGAGTGTTTATTTTCAAAAGGTAATTTTGCGCAGAAAGTTATTCTAGGTTTAAGTATGCAAGGGCAACAGTTGTAATAGGTATACGTATGAATGATGAATTGAAAAATAATTTGTATTTCGGTAATATAGATAGATTTTTGCACATTATCGCTACAAAATCGGACGTATCGCAACTTTAATACACCCTAGATTATATAGAAAAAATATTTCAAATGATACAAATTCATTTGACTTGCACGGCGGTGTGTGTCAAGCATTCTTTCAGTACCTAGATATTGTTTATGATAGTTGATGATAGGTACTCAAAATCGTCAAAGTTATATTTTACTCATCAGTGTCGTAACAGTTTTAACGTCACCCTAGGCCCGTAAGTGGGATTTTCTGCCCGCTACGCGCTAAATCTCGCGACCTGGCCAAGGCAAGACATAAAAACTTAAGACAAACCACGGGCGGTAATTCGTAAAACCCCAGATCGCATATTAGTGGTCCTCATCTTCGGTTTGGGCCTGCGATCTTGGCCATTCACGAATTCACCACCCTCTATTAGCCCAATACGCGAAGGGTTTTGAACTTCATTAACATACAAGTGCGTGATTTTTTGTAGTCAGTGAGAGTATATTAAGTACTAATGTAACTGACTACTAGTACTCAATATAACCTTGTTGACTTAAAAATGCCGTACAATGCGAATAATTTTAGTTTGACGGGCAATTATAGGTACCCTTTCCGTATTGGACTATATGTAATCTACTATCGTTACGGTTACCTCATAGTAGACAATGAATATGAATATTACATGTGGTTAAGACACACGTAAATATTCCGTTACAATTTCAATCCAATCTCCGTCAAGCTCAATCACTAACCGCACGACACGCTGAGCACAAGCGGCCGTAAGTTTGCTCAGCAATCGAGCGAGATGCAGCGAGCTTACACTCAGATGTTTGGCGTACACTCAGACAGACCAATGATATTGTTCCTACAAATACTTAGATGTGGAATAGATACCTACGGTTAGTTTGATGAGTGATGACCGTATAATTTGATTGGAAGTTGTTTTTTTAGATGAGAAACCATTGCGAAATTGATGCATATTTTTACGGCGATTTAAGAGGATATATTATTGCTCCTTTTACGGTACGTTTGCACCTGGTAACTATGGTGTCGGATACGATGAGGTCCAAACTTAACGTAACAGGCTTATACAAACCGAGGGTTCGTTCTTGTCTGTTTCCTCTTTCACAACTTATTCGTTAAGTTATTCTCTACGAAATTTTAGGAACTGAATAGAAACGAAACTTTCTGTGTCGAACCGTTTCGATTTTTGCGCATCTTATTATGAAATTAGTATCATCTGATTTTGGCCAAAATACCGCCACAAACGGCTGCCTAGTAACCAAATTCTATAATCATTTGTGCAAAAATAAAAACCAGTCCGACACAGAGCATTTCTTCCCTCTCATTCGGTTCGTAAAAATTCGGGAAGTTTGGTTAAGTTTTAGAGAGGAAACAGGCAAGAACGAAACCTCGATTTGTATAAACCGGTTGCGTTAAGTTTGGACCTCATTCCTATCCAACGCTATAGTTACCAGGTGCAAACTTAACGTAAACTGATAGTCTGGAAAAAGGAGCAGTGATATATCCTCTTAAATAGCCGTAAAACACGTTTAATTAGTAGGTATCACAGCTTCCTCCAAAACTGTTAAATAGACGTTACAGTGATTTCAATGATTTTTGAGATACTAAATAGGGACATAGTTAATTAATTGAATTAAGGTTAGGTGGGGTAAGAGAAACATACCTATTGGGATTAAGGCAACACTCAAAACTGAGTGAGGTGAATCGGATTTTTCAAAAAGTTTATTTATTTATTTATTTATTTAAACTTTATTGCACAAAAGAAAAACTTAACGTACAAAAGGCGGACTTAATGCCATGAGGCATTCTCTACCAGTCAACCTTAGGGCAAAGCAGAGAAATTGTAGGCGGTGCATCAGACAACATAATTACATATAATTAAAATACTCATATTAGGTACATACATACATATAATATACATATATATAAATAGATACATACATAAATATATACGACGATGAAACAAACCAAGCAGATATACTATGAGACTTCAGTTCTGCCAGCAAAGAAACTTCGCACGGCCCTTTTAAATGCCAACTTACTCGGAGCCTGTTTGATTGTGTTAGGTAAAGAATGTAGAAAATAAATGTCGCTGCAGTTGATCGTTTTATGTTTGTTGAAGCTATTGTACAATGTGGGTCCATAAGCAAAAAAATAAAACATAGATTTTACTCGTTAAACTAAACAACATTTGTTCAGAAACTTTAAAAAAAAGTTGGTTTTCAAAATTTCATTATTTCAAACAAATTAATTTATGTAATTCAATGTATGTCGTCCAACGTTGACATTCCCTGAGCATTGACATAGGTAGCTTTCACTCTACTAATATCGGACATTTCGCAATACATTGCTTCTTTGTCTAAACTTAATTCTACAAAATGTGATTTATTACACGTTATTTGTCATGTTGCTTAACAAATGTTGTTTAGTTTCAAGGGACGAATCTATGTTTTAATTTATTGCTCCTTTTACAGGGCCCACCCTTTATAGAAAATATTCCAAAGTGTTCCGCTCAACCCATTTTTTTTAATTTAATTAGGGAAAAAGTTATAAAACAACTGCACGCTGCCACTGGTGAATGCGTTGACCTTTTCCAACTAGGTATGATTCTCAAAACGTTGGTTCGCTTTATAGAATAATTCAATGTTTTTCTAATTCGAGTGCTCTCGGCATAAAGGGCATCTAATGAATTGATATAATAGAACCCCGGTTGGATTGCTAAATGGGAAACGCGCACTTCAGCGTTTGTTCCATTATAATTATGGTTGTTGTTGTTGTTGTCATGTTATGTTATGACATTCGTCAACGACAATAAAGGCACAGTCATGTCTTTGTTGCTGTGGTAAGGGCACACTTCACACTTCACGCTAACTAGTTTTTTATTTATTTAATATAGGCAAGCATTTGATTTCGGTATTTTTGCGAATGTATCTTTTAATTTCTAGTTTATTATAGCACAAAAAAAAACAGAATTAGACAAAAAAGAAGACAATATAAATATCCGCATGCTTAATTAGGGAGCTATTAATAATGTTGCCAAAGCAATTAATAAGTTATAACGAGGTTATAACATAAATGTTATGATTTACGAAAAAAATACTTACTGTTGAGTTTCTATCGGCTTTCTCAACGGCGGCCTCCTCTTGGAAAATGCCGGTAAATTCACAATCTGACTTGTAAAAGTCCCCTTGTGGCCTACTTACTGAAATTATTAATTCATTTCATGCTACCCGTTTGTAACCGTTTGTGATCGTAAACTGCCGCGCGACGAAACCAGGGTTAAGAGTCAGCAGACTCTAAAAAAATCTGCTTGTTTGTGCACCATTTCTACCTTTCTGATTGACATCCTTGTTTTCCAGGCTCGGCATAACTCCAGTAAGCTCTGTCTGGATCGGCGCCTGGTGGGTCGGTTTCCTACTATCGGCACTGCTCTGTCTCATAGTGGCCGTGCCTCTGCTGGCGTTCCCGTATGAATTGCCAGGTAAGTGACTAGTAAAGACGTGAAACCGTTTACCCAAGCAGCACATAGGCTTCATAGGCGCTTATAAAACCCTTATACAGCCTGCTGCTGAATACGCTCTTAATGTATCTTGCGACTTGGGTAACGCCACCATCTTGGCGTATTTAGGGTGTTGGCTGGTCTAGTGCCCACCCCACGATTTTGGGTTACCCATACAAAGTCATGACTTCAACTCATAGGCCATTGGCCAGGCCCCCACCCAGGCCCCACCTGAAAAATAATCTTAGATACGCCAATGGGTAACGCTCCAGTCATGTTGTTTGCTTGGTGTTGATCGGCGTTAAGTGGGCCTTATTGTCACTTCTTCTCTGTTGTTTTGCTCTAGGTAATGGTAATCCTGGTCGTGATGACATAGTAAAAGTCTATGACAATGAGGTGTCCTCGTAAGCTATATGGTGCTGTAAAATACTTCGAAACTTCATAAGTTAAAAATGTTAACTTGTGAAGTTTCCATGTCTCTCTCTCTCTCTCTTCCTAGTTATTATCCCACATGGTGATGGGATCAGCTTTCCTTATTTAGTTTCTCCACTTGACACTCACTCCCTGCCACCTACGCCATCTCTCCCTGTTGGCTGACTTCCTGGTGCACTCAGATATGCAGTTTTTAAATTGCCATTATCTAAAGTCAAATAGTCAAAAAAAATTAACTAACTAATTTGGTGTATATTATCGCGTCTGGTGGGTTTTCCTCCTTATCAGTTTATCAAATCAAATTATATGTCCCATTTTCTTCTTGTTTTGGTGCGTGCGCTTATCGAAGGTTGGCGATCATTCTTACATTGCGTACTTTATCAAAGATTGTTCTGAATAGCAATCACGTGCTCACCCCTAACGGTTCCCTACGTTTTAGAGCCAAAACGTCTTATTTACACATCAGTGCTAATTGTTTCAGGAGCCGAAGAAATCCGTGCGTCCAAGGTGTCTGAAGCCCACGACTCGGCTTCCAAGTCGGCTGCGTTCAGCTCCATACGAGAACTGCCCCGGGCCGCCACAGCCCTGCTGCGGAACCCCACGTTCCTGTTCCTGAACTTGGCCGGTGCAAGCGAGGGCATGCTCATATCAGGATTCGCCGCGTTTCTGCCGAAGCTCATTGAGAACCAATTCGCGGTGAACGCATCTGAGGCTGCTTTATTGCTGGGTAAGATACCTTAAGAGGCCTTATTCCTTTTAAAATTTATTTTTTTCATATTATGACGAATACTTATATTGATAATTTCAACCAACTTTTTGAAGTGAATAATACTTTTTCCCGAGTTCTAGGTAGTAACGTAGCTATTTCATGCTTTCATTGCGTGCAGTCGAAAATAAGTTGAAAAAACGAATTTTCCACGTGAATTTTGTCAATTTCGAGTAGTTTTTCGAACAAAAATTATCAATGAAAAATTTAAACTGTAGGTTTCAAATATATACCAATAAATCCCGATAGCCCTGTAATAATAATAATAATAATATGTTAAGAAACATGTTTGATCATAGAGAAAAATGTCTAAACAATCAGCATTTTAAAAGGAATTGAAATGGCAAGCAGATACAATACAATCTTCACTGAATGCCTACGTACCCAATAAATATACGTGAATGAATAGCGATTTCTTCCTTTAGGTAACAGAATAGATACTTTAAATAATAGGAAAACTATTGTGTAGGGGTTGGAACGTTGGTTTTGTAATCCAACATTACGAAAATGTCTAATAAAGTGGATCATTATGAATGGCAATTACCTTTGTACTTACTTATGCTGAGGTACAAGAAAAACAAATCACTAGCTTCAAAATAATTTTTGTTTTTTAGGAGTGATCACCGTCCCTGCGGGTGGTGGCGGCACGTTCCTCGGTGGCTGGCTGGTGAAACGGTGGCAGTTGGCCTGTGCTGGCATCATCAAGTTATGTGTGGCCGCCACATTTGTGGCTGCGGCGTTCACCTTCAGTTTTGTGCTGACGTGTGACGACTACCCCTTTGCTGGAGTCACAGTGCCGTACAACTCGCCTATCGTGTCAGGGTAAGCTTCAGTGGTCCTCACAGTTCATGTAGATGGAGATGAAATGCTTGCAGCTAATAAGCTGACATGTCAGCTAGTATGCCTGTTGCTTTGAAGTGTACAACCTTGCTGTTATCCATATCATTATGAGGTCAAAGCGCTTGGCTAATGACAATATACTATGCATTAGAAGAGTTTTTTTTAGTTTCATATTTAATAAATGATACACTATTTTCTCCATCAGATCTGATCGCCTATCAGCCGCTTGTAACACCAACTGCGGCTGCTCGGGGTCCGCTTTCGCGCCTGTGTGCGGAGCCGATGGCATCGTGTACTATTCTCCATGCCATGCTGGCTGTAGTTCCGCGGTTTTGGCTGGCGCGGCGCAGTTGTACAACGATTGTGCTTGCGTGGCGAATGGAACTTCGCTTTATAGTGTGCCCGGTGAGTTAAAAAAAAAACGGCCAAGTGCGAGTCGGACTCGCGCACCGAGGGTTCCGTACAAACACTTTCCATCCCTAAGTGGTTAAGTTAAGTTTGCACCTGGTATGTATAGCGCCCCATATAAATTAGGTGCAAAGTTAGGTATTAAAAAAAAAAATTATGGTTTTCGTAATTATTCCTTTATCTATGCTATAAGACGTTGCTTCGTACCAAATTTCAAGATTATGAGTTCACGGGAAGCACCCTGTAGGTTTTGATTCCCTTGCAAGTGTCGAAAATTTGCGGCATAAACGGCTGTATCTTTTGATTGCGTTGGCTTAGAAGTTTGATTTTTTCACAGCTTCAAGGGACAGTAGACCTGAGTAATTGATATAAATTTCAGCTTCATACCTCCACGCGTTCCTGAGAAAAAGGGTCTTGACAGACGGACGGACGGACGGACAGACGGACAACAAAGTGATCCTATAAGGGTTCCGTTTTTTCCTTTTGAGGTACGGAACCCTAAAAACTGTATCAACTGCGGAAACGACGGCCTCTTGAACTGGGACCAGGTTAACTAGTGGTGGTACCTACAGTTACTAGTACTTATAGTTGGTCTATAACGCATTAAATGTGAACTCGTGAAGTATTTAGTAAAATAGGGTGGTGATATAACACAACACCGAACTTAGTAGACTACGTTGTTATTGAAGCTAGGCAGAACAACCAGGAATAACTAGCGATACTATTGCTTTACGTAGTAAGTGAACCACAAGTATTCTGCCAGAATTATAGAGGTAAAGACGAAGGAAACTGTTTACAACGAGCTGAAGAAGGTGCTGTATTATATCACCAGCCCATCTCACTGATCACCTTACATGTCTGCGTTATACACCTAGTATGGCTGCTCCTAGTGGAGCAGTACATGAGACAGACTAGAAGATGCGCTTTCTTTGTTAGTCTATTATGAAAATCAAATTTTGCTTTGTAAAGTCACGATCTTTTCTATGTATCTCGCAGACTCGAACGAGACAGTCTCCTATGAAGCCATCAATAGCATCTGCAGCTCGTCGTGCCCATACCTGTGGCTGTTCGTGTTCCTGTCCTTCTGCGTCATGCTTTTCACCTTCATCGCCACAATGCCCGCCCTCTCCGCCACGCTGAGGTACGCTCCGTCTATGTTCTGAAATGCAGCCACCTTTTAGAAAACTTCTTTTTTTTCAACTTTGTCCGCAAAGGAAGCCATAATGTTCTTTTTATTTACCATAATAAATCCTCGGCTACCCACAGCAGTGTCCTTAACATCTGTTTCTAGCATCTAAATAAAGATATCATTAACGAAAACGTAATCCCAATCAGCCCCAGCAAGGATTATATTTTGATGTCTGACTTTTCAGACATGTGCTAGGATGCGTAGCGAGGTATGTGTTTTTGTTAACCAATAGAATAACTTCATTTACTTATCCTCGCTCAGCGCAACTGATTCTATTGGTTAACAAAAACACATCCCTCGCTCTCGCTACGCATCCTCGCACTGGTGGAAACGCAGCCTAATGATGCTGCACTTTCCAGGTGCGTGCGCGAAGACCAGCGCTCGTTCGCGCTAGGCATCCAGTGGATCAAAGTCCGGCTGCTGGGCACCATCCCCGCGCCGCTGCTGTTCGGGTTCCTGATCGACCTGTCCTGTTCGCTGTGGGCCCGTGCTTGTGACCGTTCTGGTGCTTGTCTACTCTACGACAACTATAACATGAGCAGGTCGGTACCACTTATTCGGTACCACTGGCTGGCACCGCTAAGTTCTGCATACAATGCCTTTGGTAATCCCATGTTATCGTAATTTAACAAATATGGGGCGGGGGAAGACCATTGCAGGTCTATCAACCGGTGTCATCCTAAGGTCCTATACTACTACTAACTTGAGAAAGTTGGTTTTTATAAAGCCTTTCAAGATCTAGTGACCTTTACAACACACAAGGATGTTGGTCTATAAGAAGAGGGATTTTCCAGGTCAAAGGAAAGGAATAAAATCTGATGAGAGTTATACTATCTATAGGTAGGTACATATAAAATATGATGATTATGATAATGTACCTAAACCGTCGGGTCGATGCGCCATCACGCATGTTTGCAAACTTGTGGATATGGACGAATATAGATCCATAAATTAAGATTGTATGTAACACAAATCCATATTTTCCAGGTACATGCTCGCCCTAGCCCTCGTAGGCAAGCTGTGTTCGCTGCTCTTCTTCTTCCTGGCGTGGTGGTTCTACAGACCGCCGGGGGGCAAGTCCAACGCCGTGGTGCCGTCGGTGGGCCTGGTGGCGAGCGACAAGACCCTCGCCGTGCTCAACGGGCACGCCAACGGGGACCGCGCGGGGAACGGGTATTGCAATGCGGCTTTAGAGTGTAGTGAGCATTTGTAAATGGTTCTCATTGACTTTTTATAAGGTAGCAGCGTGTGTATTGAAGATCGTTGAATCTGCTGGAAGGAGACTGTGAAGCAAAGGTCTTGTCCCCGGCCGTCTTAGCGCGTTCCGGAGTCCTTGGATACTCAAATGTTTGGGGCCCCTGGGCACTGAATAATTTACGTTTCTTATTAACTGTTCATCTATAGTTTTTCAGGGCGTCCGTGAAATGGCCCCGTGTGCCCGTGTGGTAAAAAACGGTATTGGTCTTGTCGAGAAGAAGCAATCAAAGCAATTCTTGTCAACACGCCCTATCAAAAATTCGAAATCTGAGAGAGCACGACGCGGAAAACACAATTCCACCTTACCCGATCGTGACATGCGTTGTCACTCCGACGTGCAACGTTGTCTTCGTGACATGGAATGAATCCATACAAAATCTATTTTCTCCTGTAGGTAAGATAAGATCAATAGCGGTGCATAACTGCACATAATCAGGTAATAGGTGGAATGCCATTTATTAGGTACAGTTGCCGGTAAACTTATTGAGCATAATCTTGACTGCGCAGTAGCCGATTTACGTATAAGTACATGCGCAGATCCGCAATTTTCGTTCAAAAAGTTTGGCGGCAACCATACCTGATATGTTGTCAGTGTTTTGTATTAGGTATTTGAATGTTTATTTTACCATGGATTTCTGTTTTATTTTTAACAGTAAGTATGAGGGCACAGATTTTTTTTAAAAGCTTTTATTTAACTTGCAATGTAAGTATGTATGTATCTAAGTATGTTTGTTCGGGTGAAATCTTGCAACTCAATTTTGAAGCAGATATCGTCAACCGATTGAGCTGAAATTTTGCATACTTACTTTACTTTGATGACAATACAATATTATGTTACCATGGGGCTGATCTGATGATGGAGCCGGAAGGTGGCCATAGGAACTGTATAATAGAAAAAGCAATCCTACCGAGCTTGGGCTCTTTAGAATCGTCTCAGTGAGCATTTGATGGATATCCAAAGAAAAGTACAGTCAGCTATAAAAGCTTGCCACTAAAATGTCATTTTTGACAGAAACTTATTTAACATCTATTATCATCAGATTTGCGTAACTTTGTGTAACGAACCAAGGGTGAAATACGTTTGAAGAACCGATTGGTTAAGTAACAGGAAAGATAGATATCGCATCAACGTGACGTTACCTACTTAGGAAGATGGTAACTCAGAGATTACCCCAAAACCGTATGCATAGGCAACTTCTGGATGCACACGTGTCAGTGGTATGCTTTTTATTTATAAAAAACTGTTGATAGTGAAATGTAATTCAACTTTGGTTATATGACTCCTGTGTCTATGTTAATCTGGTTAATGATTATAGGTATTTTTTATTTAATTTTCAGTAATCAGACCCCACTTTACATCATCTCACTATCAATAAATAAATAAATCATTCCAAACATTCATAGTTTAAGGCCTGTTGTAATTGTAAAGTATCTGTGATGTGTAGTCTTAATAATAATTTATGTAGTTATTTGTATTATTAAGTATAAGGTTTTTGAATTTGTATTTGTAATTTAATTATTCGTGTGAGGGGCGGTAATACAATATTTGGTAATTTTATAAAAATATTTTATACTTTAATTTTGCATTTTCGATGTATATAAATTATAGGACTTATAAGTATCGGAAATTACAACTACGACCATTAATTATAATATAAAGTACCTACAGAATACCATAATAGTATGTACTACATACTATAAGGTTAATTAAATCAAGTTTCAAGTTTCGAATTGTGAATCTATGTTCCAAAAAATAACAAAATTGGTTCATGTAATTTTATTGAAAGTGCAGAATTAGAGAATGAATAATATAAAGATAATTAGGTAATTTATACTAGAAAGTACAATTTGTAAAGGCACAATTTTAATATATTGTATTGAGTTTTTATATAAATAATTATTTGGCCACCTAATTTATTAAGGTTTATTGTTTTACGATGTTGTGGTAAGGACTATGAGTGGACAGAAAGTCTATATTGTAACTGTTTGATATCAATATGACCTGTGAATTTACACTATGTTGTATGTTAATAATAAATTCGATATTCGGTAATTCGGGAAAATATCACATTAATATTATAAATGCAAAGTTTTTGTGTTTGTATGTTTGTTATTTCTTCACGTGTGATTGTTTCAATATTGATGAATTTTGTTATGAAGGTAGCTGACAGGGCATTAATAGATAGGACACTTTTTATTCCACAAAAATTTAGTGTTCCCGTTGGATGAGCGGGTAACACCGCGGACCGCAGCTAGTAGGCTACGCTATAAAAGTAGGCCAGCTCACAACCCACCTAGTGACGTGGCGTCAAAAGTATTCTTGGGTAAGCCGGACTAGGTTTCACTAAGTATTTTATAGCTCCAAGCACTAACTAGTACAAGGTATTAAAAAGCTTTGGAATCGGCAAGCCGGTGGGAATCGGATCTGTCGACGCTAAACCATTGCTAGGTAGGTCTGGGGCTGCCATCTGTCCCGGTTTCCTCGGATTTATACTAGTTTCGAGGCCGTCCGGGGGCCATCCGGGGGGGTTTTCAAAAAGCGTCCGGGGATAACCCGTTTATGTAAACGGAAAATAGAGCGATTGTTTTTAATATAATTTACGGATACGTCCGGGTAAAAATGCAATTTACGCCATATGTCCGGGTTTGTTAGGTTTTTGAGATGGCAGCCCTTGCCTAAGACGCCTTGCCTTGACGAAAAGGCAACTTTATGTGGTGTGCTCATAGTCCTAACCTCCCAAGCAGCACATAGGTCGTATAAAAGCTTAGGTAATGCCTATTAGCAATAATAACTGACTGGCCAAGACTTCGCGCGAGCCCATAGGAGTGAGCGAGACACCACTAGATGTGCCGTTCTCGTTTCCCGATTTGTATGGGACATGTTCTCGAGAACGTTCTTTCTCCATAGAAATAAATAAAATATCGGTCAACCTCACACAAATCGATCCAGTCCCAAATTAAGCTCAATAAGGCTTGTGTTATGGGTGCTAGACGTCGATATACTTATATAGATAAATATATACTTAAATACATAGAACAACCATGACTCAAGCACAAATATTCGAGTTCATCACACAAATATTTGCCCTGGCCGGGATTCGAACCCGGGACCGCCGGCTCAGTAGGCAGGTGTCGACAAACCGAGCCAACCGCGTCGTCAACTCGTCACATCTGTAAGACATCACGCTTGGACTTTCTACGGTCTCCTTAGGGTCGCCGCTTCTATGCTCGCACGAAGTCATGATCAGATTGCAACTCTTTGGCGTTACAACCAAAAACGGTTTTATACATTTTTAATACATCTTTGATGCTGTTTTACACAATAGTTGTTATGGGAACTGTACATTTTGGTTGAAGACTGATCGTTTGTTAGTATTAACGCGTAGGACTCTAGATATGCTTAATAACGGAAATAGAAACTAAGTAGTTATTGCACAGGCCAGGAAACTATAGCCTAGGTCACATTTGTTCAACTTTTTATTACATCGCAATAAAAAGGGCCAAAGAATTTCCCAGTTAAAGTACCTTACTTAAATATGAGTAGAGTTGTGCCATTCTCGGGAAAGTTTCTCGAAAACGGCGATCTCTAAATATGAGTATCTTTGGGCTACATAAAGAATATCCAAAAGTACCTAAGTACTTTACTTAGGTGATTACATCCATACTCTGTGGTTGAGAGTATTGAGAGGATATATCACTGTCCTTTTTCCATACTATCAGTTTACGTTAAATTTGCACCTGGTAAGTGGCGTTGGATAGAAATGAGGTCCAAACTTAACGTAACCGGGTTATACAAATCGAGGTTTCGTTCCCGTCTGTTAAGGGGCTCCCTACAGAAATCAGCCAATTTGATGATTTTTACATCGTATCTAGTTTGTGGATTATAGAGTTATAATGTCCTATTTAATATATATTGTAGTATGGTCTATGCTTAACACTTTGTAGTGACCCGAATTTTGATTTAACGACTGTGTATTTTATAAAAAAATATTCGGTGAAGGACCAAAAATACACTAATCTCGTTTCTACTTTTATCCCCGGTGTATATGTAGGAAATATCTTACATTTTATTGTTCTAAACCATATTCCACAAAATTTGTTGTGAAGCTTTTTCTATTTTTCTCAATACTTTTCGAGAAAAACGCAAAAAACCGTTTCCACAACTTTTTCCCCGAAAAAATCGTAAACTTTGACGGCCTGTATCTCAAAGTCAGTGACATGTGAAAGGTACTTGATACGGTATTTTGTTGTGGAAAAACTATGTTATTATGATTAGCTATTTATAATATGGGAAAATCTATCGCAACAGATCGAAGGTCATTGAGAGCGGGGAGCCCCTTAACCAAGCAATCCACGAAATTTTTGGAATTAAATGGAAAGAAAATGTTCTGTGCCGGACCTGTTTTGATTTTTGCGCATATTATTATAGAATTTGCGGACTAGGCGGCCGTTTGCGGCGGAATTTTGGCCAAAAATAAATAAATAAAAAATAAATAAATATCGGACAACCTCACGCAAATCGATCTAGTCCCAAATTAAGCTCAAGAAGGCTTGTGTTATGGGTACTAGACGACGATATACGTACTTATATAGATAAATATATACTTAAATACATAGAACAACCATGACCCAAGCACAAATATTCGAGTTCATCACACAAATATTTGCCCGGCCGGGATTCGTACCCGGGACCGCCGGCTCAGTAGGCAGGTGTCTACAATCGAGCCAAACGCGTCGCCAAAAATAGACGACTAGTACACAAATTTGAAAATAAGAAGCGCGACAATCGAAACGGTACGATACAGAACAATTCCTTCCCATTCAATTCCTGAAATTTCATAAAGATTGGTCAAGTTTTGGAGGAAGAAATAGACCAGAGCGAAACCTTGATTTGTATGGAAATATAAACAGTGTCGTTTTTACTGTCATTAAGTCATTATCAATATTTAATAGATTTGTAGCGCTCAAGGAGGGTGAACTATCTTGAATTGTTATATCTCTTAACTACTAGCTGTCCCTAAAAGTAACATTACCTGTCACTGTTTTGTTTTCAATCTGACTCTAAGGCGGCTTACTCACCGCGAGTATTCGCCAGTAATGTAACAAAAAATTACCTATTAACATTTTATTTGATTTGGTGAGAAGCCCTCTAACATCAAAATTGTATAAAGTATTGTTTTATATGTTGAAGTTTCATATTAACATATCGTTTATTGCGAATCATTATTCATTCACATCATTTGTTGCAGTTTGCTTAAGTTTTCTGTATCGAGATATTTTAGGATAATAATGTCTATAAGGGGAAATGACGAGGTGTAAAAGTGTCAAGAAACACTTTATAAAAATGTCGATATGGAAAAATTACAAAGTATTAATTAATGTCGAGGAATAAAAATGTCGAAATAGAATTTAGTCAAGGTGTTAAAATTGCTCATTTTACTATGCTTTAAAATTTACGGAACCCCGAGGGGCTCCTATTTCTGTGCAGTTTGCCCTTCGGGCATCTGAAGATAACTTATCAACCTAACCTACCTAGACCTTGGGCTTTTGTATATCGCCTATATTAGGAGTTTTCCAGAATTACAAGTTTCGACTTTTATCAGTTAGTCTTCATTACATCTCATCATTTTTATACTTCGTCATTTACTGACTTTTGTTAATTTTTATTTATTTTCAATAATTCTAAATTTCGATATTTTTATACCTCGTCATTTTTCCTTATCCACAAATTATGACTATGTGGTCAAGATATTGTAAGAATAATAGAATTTTGCAGAAATACGAAATATCCTCAATAATTGTGTTCATAGCGACAGTCGACCTCCACCGTTTACCATTTGACGTTCGTACCATATCGGCAGTCTTATGCGTAGATAAGGCGATTTCGAAATTGTACAATTTTACACTCTAGGTATATTAATGATTGAAATAAATTATTTCCAAGAAAATGACTGTAGTTTCATATTTTCCTTCCTTAGTAAAATTGCTTATGTGTGTGTGAAATTTCAGGAGAATCGGTTGAGAAATGCGGCCTATACGCGAGAACTGCCGGAAAACCGAACGAATTGACAAACGAATGATTTTTTGACTAAGCTGAAATGGAGACGCCAAGTAAATGTTCTAGGACTTCTAGATAAGGTTATTCCTAACCGGTATTTCGATATACGGGTGAAGACCAAACAGTTTACTACCTTAACTCATTTAATGAAAATTTGTATCAATTTTTCCCTTGCGCGACGACCAATTAACCATCGAATAATGTACCTTAAGGTACTGTTTTGAGGTTCATTATTGTATCGTTAATATTTGTCGCACAACGGAACTTTTACCGATCGCTTTTTTTCTAAGGCTAACTACGCCTAAATTGCGTCCAACTTTTTGGTCTTTACCTTACACATACCTACTATAAAAATATAGATAAAGAAGAAAAATATATAATGTAGGCAATTCAATCCTGAAAATATGAATGTGGCTGGAATAAAAAAAAAGTTATATAATATCAGACAATATATTCTAACATTAAAAAATTAACTTAACAAATGCATTAAAGTATAAAACTTAAGTGTACATTGCATCAAACATTATCTCAATCTTTAACACCCTCAAGTTCGGCACCAACATTCAACGAATGAGGCTTTTTGGGTTTGATAGGTCATACATTATTTTTCCATCATCATCATCAGCCCGGAGTCGTCCACTGTTGACATAGGCCTTCCCCAGTTCGCGCCACCATACCCGGTCCTCAGCTTCCATAGCCAACGAATAAAGAGGAATTTTATATATAAGTTAATGTGTGTGTCTGTAAGTCAGTGGGTCTATTTCACACTACATATTTAGTTATTCGGTTGGATGCACTATTAGTCATTCGGTTGGATGTCAGCGCCGACCCAGGCGCGGATCCACTGTTGTGAACAATGTGGCCACCCCACAACGTAGGTTTATTGGCTTATATGTATGTAGAGATGTGCCGTTCTCGAGAACATTTCTCAATTTTTATGGAGTAAGAACATTCTTAAGAATATATCCTCTATAAAACATTCTCTGTCTGAAAAAAAAAAGAAATTAATCTCGGGAACGGAACATCACTACTCATTTGTATGGTCTCTGTAGACCGCGTCGCATTTAACCGTTTCTCTCTCACGGTTGCCCACGCAGTCGCATGTCGTCGAGCAACAATTCAGCAAAGCAGGGGCAGATTTCGTTTACTTTTTCATCAGAAGCGAAATAGACTTCTACTCAGTCGCCCTGATGTGGGCAAGCGCTTGTGCACAAATCACGCGAGGTTTTTTCGGCTACTTTTTGACCCCCCATCGCTCCTTGGTGATATTTGATGGGTGATTATTTGAGCGTTTTAACAGTCTCATTAATCTGCCCGCAATATTGGCTACCTCATAAAAGCTATCAACATAATTTTTATAGGGATTGTAGGAATCCTCGAATTTTACAAGACAACCGAAAATGGCGCCTCAGGTCATACGGAGTTCGTCAATATTGCGGACAGATTAATGAGACGGCTAAAACGCTCAAATAATCGCCCTTGAGGTTCTTTGCTTCCCCCCCTTTGCAGCCCCCTTCCGCCTCACAACCTCACGTGTATTCTGTCGCCAGAATGTTGTAAAATAGACTCGCTATTTTGAAGTATTTAACAAGTGAAGATTTATTTTTTAAGAAACCGAGAAAAAGTATCAACTCATGTAGTAGATTTTTTTCTTAGTTCGTTCACTGTACAAAAATACACGTGAGGTCTCCTCCTCTTATACTCCTCCCTCACCCAACGAGATCTCTCGTGATTTTTTCAGGACACCATCGCAAGTGCAGACTTCTGGCCGAAGGGTGTTGTGTTTCGGCAGTTCCGGGGCAATCTGCCGAATCCTGCGCCAGATCAGACGACGCAACGGAGCCACGCTGTTACGTCGCCTAAATCCAACTAGATTTAAGTTTTTAATAAAAAAAAATTGTGTATGATTTTGTTTTGTCTGATTTTGTAGTTCACAGTGACTTAGTTTAATTACTGTAATGCTGTGTAACTAATTTGAATAAATAAATAAATAAAATGACTCCCCCTCCCCCCTATCGAACCTCGCGTGATTTGTGCACAAGCCCCAAGCCGGTGGGAGTCGGGCACTATGGACGCTGGTGCACACCACCTGAGGGCCGGAGCCGCGGCTGTTCCCTGCCGGGTTAGAAGAACTTGACGCCCTGGCTGTCGTCGAATTCCATGAGTTCGCACTTGCCCCGCGCTTCTAGCGACTTCAGCGCCTTTACCAGGACCGCCATGTCCAATCCGTGGAACTCTGGAATAATTATAAAATTGTATTGAAACAAAATAAATATTATTATAGAAAACGGGACTTAATCGCGTTCAAAAAGTGTTTATTTAATTACCTCGACGTTTCGAATGCGATGTTACGTTCATGGTCTCGAATGGACCGCGGTTAAAGAATCCGGTTACGTGGACGGAGTTCGTCAGCATCTTTCGGGTCGTAACAAAATTCACTACCTACATCAATATATCTTACGATTATCACCTTCACAGTTATTTCATAAAAATAATAAAAGAAAAACTAACCTTCATCAACAGTATTGTCTCCCTCCCGCAGCTCAAACAGTGTACACACAGAATTATTCATCCCGTTACTACACGCCCAGTTGTACACCATATTGCCCCACTCATCTAGGGAATGCCAGTACACCTCCCACACGTTTTTGCTCTTATCCAACGGCGCCGCTTGACCCATCTTCGCCATATATTCTAGGATCACTAGGACGGACTCCTGTGATAACTTCCGGTTGATCGCTTGGTTGTTGAAAAGCGGACTGTTTTGGGCTTCTCTGATGTCTATTGTGGCCTGTTTTGTGGTTTTGAGGTATTCTGCTATGAGATGCTGCCATGCTTCGAGCTGTTTAGCGCGAGTTTCCGAGTGTAGTTGAATTCTGGAAGATAAATGTGATTTTTGAGTGGTTATCAACCAAAATAACGAATAATTGGTCAAGAATCAATACATCTTTATTCTTTAACGACATAGCTTGTCTTAAATATAGCAAAGTAATATGTTATAATGTCAGAGGTTTATTACACTTATTACACTATTTTATTTTTAGAGGAGCAGTGGACATAACATGATTTCAGCTGATGATTATATCTTATTATAATTCCAATAATGTTTGGCTAGAAAATTGAATATTACATGTCTTTGTAAAACCAATTCTTTATCTTCTAATACCTACTTACATTCTTCTTTTCCTTCAAGTATCTCTCAAATACTTCAATCAGTTTTTTTTCTGTGTCCTTTCTTTTTGCCAAAGTCTTAGGTAATTTTGGCTCTAAGTCAGTAACTGACACTTTAAAAGGTATCTTATTTTTGCCAAGATGGATGCAATCATTAAATTCTGTGTCACATGGCGTTGTGAATGTTATCATTATGGAGCAATCTTTAGCAATAGCGGATATTAGAGCTTTGTGCAAAGGTTCGGTCCGTTTAAGAAATTTTTGTTTGTCCGAGTTGTTATTGAGATCTTCTTGTGAATCTAGATGTTCCAGCATTGTTGACACATAGTCAGTAGAGTCTAATTTGATGTCTGTTGTTGTGATGTTTAGTTCTTCTGACAGCTTTTGTAAAGAGAGTAATTTGTGTAGCAGAGTATTTTCATGTAGATTTGAGAAGCGGTCACAAATGTTACTCTTTTTAGTACTCATAGAAATGTCCAAACTCTTATCAATCTGATATGTACATCCAGTATATAATAAAGTAGCAATCACAAAGTTGAAGAAGTCATTAACTGATTGAAAAAGATTCATTTTAGTAATGATTTCATTGAATTGATGTTTGTTCACTGCATTAAATATTATTTGGCCATTTTTGAATATTTTGAAATTATTTTGTGGGTTTTCGGACAAGTGTAAGAGAGCAGATCTCATTCTGTCCTTGTCTCCAGAAAATAAGTCAAGGGGACAATATTTACTGGTCTCACAAATTTCACTTTCCATAAGTTTGTGATATTGTTTCAAACAATAATAACATTTGCCATAATTTTTAAAACCTGATGCCATGAAGCCTTCTTTTGGCTTTATTTCTACACAGTAATTATCTGCCTTTGGTTCTAAAATTGTTAAGTTGCTCGCCTTAACAGCATAGGAACTTATCTGTGACTTGAACATCCTTTCTTTTGGCCGAAATTTTGATAAGTGTGTCATTAGATCTGATATTTCCTCCTCGGGTATCTTTATTACTTCAAGTTTTTTGTCGGGCACAATAGATAATAAAGGCATCATTATAAGATTGACAAAATTGACCGTGTTGAGAATCTCATTTACATTTGTGCTTCTGTTATCCTCCTTAATAAGACGGAGTACACAGTTCGAATTAGGTTCATCTGCTTCATTTTGAATACCAATAACGATGTGAGCATTTCCTTCGTTAATATAACTCCAAGATTTCCCCAAAATCGACATTGTTTGAATAAACCACTTGACTACTTTTCGTGTACAAAACAATGAATTTACTTACGTAAAAAAGGGAGGGAAGTTGTACTGCCAAGGCCAAGATATTTCTGCCATTATTAAGATTACCTAAACTTTAGTAAAAATTGTTTTTAAGTAAAATTAAAGCTAGTAAAATTTGCTAAATGTCCGAAGATCGTAAAATTAAAACTCGGAAAACTCAGCTGAATTTGACAAGCGAAAATGAAAATGACATCACGCTGCTTTATTTGAGATAAGCATTAACTAGGTTCTAAAACATTAAGTTATTTTTAGCGTTTATTTACAGTGCTGAATTAGCCCAAAGATAGTCTATGAAATACGGCGATAATTTGGTATACAGTCCGACCATAAAGAGTAGAAATTAAAAAGTGGCAATACTGTAGTGTCGTCCCTTTCTAATCAATCTAAGAAAACGGGGATGGCACTACAGTATTGCCACTTTTTAATTTCTACACTTTTCGGTCGGACTGTAAATACCATTTCGGTATTAATCTATAGCGTACTTCACTATCCAATATCTATAGTCTATAACTTGTTTTGACGTTTGACATTGACATAAAAAAAGTCGATCTATTGCGGTATTGAATAGCGATTCTGTATTTTTTTTATCAATATAAGACCCAGTAAACAATCAATTAAACACCACTAATATGTACTTATTTTCCATGTATTAAATTAATCATAAGTGACATTAGCTATAACAATGATTACGCTTAATAGAAAGTTAAAAAAGGAACATACGGAGCCTACCAATGGTATAACCGTTGATACGAACAAAAGAATATCTGTTAGGGACAAGTTATTAGTGAAAGAGGTGCAGGAGATGGATGAGAACCTTCCTGGGACATGTACTGTGCACTTCGAGGACCCGAACGTCCTCAGCGAGTTCACTTTGACGGTGGCCCCCGACGAAGGTTTTTGGCAAGGGGGCAAGTTTAAATTCAGTGTCTTCGTTACTGAAGATTATAATATGGCAGTAAGTAATGTTTTCTCTCTGCTTATATAAAAATACACTATTTTATGTTCCTTTCTGTTTGTCTACTTGCTTCCACATAACATAAGAAGATCATTGTTCAAGTAATCACTTAAACAGAAAAAAAACAATAACTAACTTGTTTGTGTTAATATGAGACCACATTTAGCTTCGTTTGGTAATGGCCTATAAAGATGGCAAGAGCAAGTATTTGCATGATATTATAAGTATTGATGCCTACAGTCTGTTTGATATTGTAACAAACATTTGTCACATCACAGGACCCATATAACGCAAATCTGCGCGACACATTGAATTTCATAAAAAAAACAAGGAATGACATAGTGGTTTTTCAAGTATCTATTAACGTTTTTCACTTTCTATTTGATACTATTGAGTTCATGTTATATTTTTTCTTATCACGGTGTTGAAGCATTTAACGATAATAAATCATTACTCAAACAGTTACGTACTACGTCTTATTTTATTTAAAGTTGTGTTGTGACTAAATCTTGCGTTTTGATTCATGTACTATTTCTGTAAAATGGTAGAAATTTATTAAATCGATAAGTTTATAACCTAAAGAAAGAACAATAAAAACCAACTATTACTTTACATAGAAAGCTCCAGTGAGTCTGGCGGCACGTAGCTCAAAAAAATTTTGATTTACACGAAATAAACAATTATATATTGAAAAAATGTTCATCGATAAAATCGATTTGATCACCCATTCATAATTGTTAGGTTTGGCAAACAATATGTTTTTGCTACATCACTACTAACATCAACAGAGAACTGCCAAACGTTTGTTATAATATCAAACAGACAGTACTGTCAGTCTAGTGTTAAATCATTTGTGCACTGGAAACTCCGGGGTATGCTGATCAAACCAGAAAGATCATCATTTATTATTTATTTAATTTGCCATTTGTTTAACCCTTAAATGCATACGGTACCAAAAATGATACTACATTTTATTTCAGAAATGACTGAAATAAAAAATCAATTTACAATGTTGATTGGGACTTGTGACTAGGGCTCTAAGTTCGCCAAACCCAGACAAACACTTAATAAACTCGGACCTTTGTTGTACATCTTATTTTTTCCCTGGACTTTTTCAAAAAATAATATCATAAAATAAATAATAGCTTTATTTTCATTCACTAAATTAAGTTTTCCCCAGACACTTTGAAAACCCCCGCGACGGCCTCCAAACTAGCACAAATCCGAGGAAATCCAGACGGATGGCAGCCCTACTTGTGACTCGGTTTAGCAGTCTCAATTGACGTTCACTTGATCTCGACAATGTGTTATTTCAGCAGTATCGTTTTTGTTACTTCATGCAACTAAGGGTTATTTGTGTAATAACAGCGGGTATTGTAAGTTAACAAAGCTTTCCTCAATATATTTTTATTCAACTTTATTTATCCTCTATATAATTTATAGGTTTATAAATTATATTGAGGCTTTTTCCTGCTGTTTCTATAATGTCATCCATCCATCATTTGTCTTCCTACTTTTGCCTGAAGGGCCCAGCCATTTTGTTACTTGCTTT
This sequence comes from Apotomis turbidana, assembly GCA_905147355.2. Classification (NCBI taxonomy): domain Eukaryota; kingdom Metazoa; phylum Arthropoda; class Insecta; order Lepidoptera; family Tortricidae; genus Apotomis; species Apotomis turbidana. The sequence continues at coordinate 2,000,158 of LR990283.1, forward strand.
ATATGACTACTTATATATTTCCAGCCTCCTAAAGTCAAATGTCAGACCCGATTGTGGCACCCGAACATCAATGTGGACGGCGATATCTGCCTCTCTCTACTGCGACAGACCTCCATTGACGAACACGGCTGGGCACCCACCAGGAGACTCAAGGATGTTGTGTGGGGGCTCAATTCTTTATTTACTGTAAGTATTGTAAGGTTGAGAATGGTAGGACACTTAAACTATAAAGATCTAAAGACCAAGGAGAATGACATGCCTGTGAGGATGCCTACATTTATTTATTTATTTAATCTTTATTGCACAAAAGAAAGAACTTATAGTACAAAAGGCGGACTTAATGCCATAGTGCATTCTCTACCAGTCAACCATTGGGCTAAGCAGATAATTTGTGGGCGGTGCAACTAAATTAAAACAATAAAAAAAAAATGGTTAAAAAAAAATGGCCAAGTGCGAGTCACACCAAATCCTTCCATAATTCTATGCTACTGGAGTGCCCGCTACGTCATATGTGTTTAAAATGATTATGCGCATAGCCATACTCAACAGACAAATACGACACAGAAGGCGCTCTAGTAGTGTAAAATTAACAATGTGATAGCTCAGTTGGGAGAGCACTACGCCAGAAACTTCGGAATTGCAGTGGATCACATTACATTTTACTTTCATAATAAAATTTACCTATTTGTCAATATTTATAACAATAAAAATGTAGTATTTCCACATTGTAACAGAATCAATAAAGATTCTATTAGAAAACTATGTACATGTTATTCGAAGAGTAGTATTTTGTGAGACTTAGTTTATAAGTTTGACTAAATTCAATAATAATAATAAATCCATCCTTAAAAATTAAATATATGAATTGAGTTACACTAAAATTCTTTTTCAGACGCTGGATCTAGAATTACGTCTTAAGTGTCTTGTCAAAAATTAAAATGTCTATTTAAGTATTTCCTTTATCAATTCCAGGACCTCTTAAACTTTGAAGATCCTCTCAACATTGAAGCGGCGGAGATGTACAAGAAGAACAAAATCGACTTCCAGGCTAAAGTGCAGGAATACATATCGGGCTGTGGTGCCAAGACCAAGAGATGAAACTCGGCTCCGCCGTCGCGTATCCTTAGAAAAGTTTGTACATTATTCATAATTTTTATCTACCTTTATTTTGTAGGTAAATATTTAATACTCCAAAAGTGATAATGATAATATGGGTGTTTCTGCGGCTGTTTCAATTGCTCTGATTAGCTGTGGTCACTTAATCTTAAATAAATATCGGACAACCTCACACAAATACCTAGTCCCAAATTAAGCTCTAGTAGGCTTTTGTTATGGGTACAAGACAACAATATATAGATAAGTACATACTTAAATACATAAAATACCTATGATCTTGCCGGGATTTGAACCCGGGACCGCCGGCTCAGTTGGCAACTGCACTACCACTGCGTCAACCGCGTCGTTGACAGTAAGGTCGCACGCCGATTTTTTTGTCATTTCTCCATTATTTCTGAATCGATTTAAAATCATAAGTCGTTACCGGGGTAATGGAGAGAAGTAAGAAAAAAAGGGCGGAGCAATCGCTGCGAGCATTGCGTTTTAAATTAGGGCAAATCTTTATTTTGTTGTTGATTTTTGTTTTCAGATTTCAATAAAATTTGGTGAGTTGGTAAAGTTGCTTCTTGGTAAGCCAAATTTCACGATATGTCCTACAAATTTTTTTCCATTGAGTTTGTGGAGTATCAATAACACGGTATTTGACTTAAGTGAAAATAAATTGTATCATTGAACTAAACACACATTCAAGAATTCACGGAACCAAACAAACAAACACTAACTTTTGGACATTATACTATTTTTAATTAGACCAAAACTAAAAAGAAGACGTTTTACTACAGATTTAAATGACGTCTACAAAGACACTTCATACTAACAAATAGTTTTTACTTTTGTAAGGGTAAAAAATGGGACCCTATTACTAAGACTCCACTGTCCGTCTGTCACCAGGCTGTATCTCATGAATGAACTGTGATAGCTAGACAGTTGCAATTTTCACAGAATATGTATTTCTGTCGCCGCTATAACAACGGATACTAAAAATACTAAAAACAGAATAAAATAAATATTTAAGTGGGGCTCCCATACAAGAAACGTGATCAAATACCGTATATCAGATCATCGGCTATTAAATTCACGTAAATGTGACATCAAGTCCCAATATCCGTTATTTAGTTCAGTACTTAATGTGCCTTTAGTAAATTTAGTGGAAGCAACTGCCGTGTATAAGACAACCAAAACAAATAATGACAACGGAATTTAGAGCAATTAAGACGTGCGCAGAAGCACCCATCTATATTTAAATAATTCGCATTATAAAATAAATGACGGTGGTTTTTGTAGCTGTGATTTTTATGTGGTTGTGTTTTTTATTTTAAATTTATAAAAAAAAATGAACTGATTTTTTTTTATATTTGTTTTCGAGTGTAGCTGTAGGTGCTAAGTCATTAAAATTAAGTCATCTAAAAGTTAAACGCATTTGAGCGCCTCCTATCGCCACCCTACTAGTTACGACATTCACTGTTCTATTTTTCAAAGTTGAATTTATAGGGAGTGTGCAATTATAGATGGCAGCACTATAAATGCCAATTTCAAGCGTCACCAGCACCGCTAGCATAACTGTGACACGCGACTCTTTGTCGCGCGACAGATACTACCTGTCACTTTCCTTTCAATACCGTGCGAGCGGGACAGGTGATGCTGAGTCGCGCGACAACCGAAGTCGCGGCAAGATATGCTAGCCCTGCTGTTGGCAGCACCTGCGTTGACGTACAGTCTGACACAACATATTTAACAAAAAAAGAACCGACTTAAAAAAATTTAAAAGCCAAAAATAACTTGTTCATGTACAGATTACATTTGAATCACGTCGGTCGGTTGAACCTCCTTTTTTTTAACTCGGTTAAAAAGAGTTTTTAGAAATTAAACAGTGGCAGTACTGCAGTGTCGTCCCCGTTTTCTTAGATTGATATGAAAGACGACACTGCAGTATTGCCACTTTTAACTTCTACTCTTTTTCGCCAGACTGTACCTGCCGTACAAATGTCAATGTCAAAGTAAAAGATTTGGATTGGCGGCATTAGCTCCGCACCTTTGTGCACTTTCCCTATAAGGATACAAATTCGTAACACTAACCCAAACATAAACGGAATAGTCGCTTTATTTATTATGTAATATATATTTCTACTTGCATTATCCACTCTATACTTGAACACATGTGGATGTATCCATTCATACGTACAACGCCAATAGTTGGCCACTCTTCAATAACTAGCCACCTCATAATAAAAATTAACTCTGTTCACCTACAAACAGAATATTTTTTTGTGGAATAGTATGTATCAATTTGTCCGAAATAAATTCTTTACTTTTTATTTTATTTATGAGGTGTTACTGTTCAGTACTGGCCACATTATACTCAAATGAATTTTGGCGAACAGAGTTCTTTTTTAGTATGAGGTGGCCAATTGTTGAACGGTAGCCAGTTGATGAATGGTGGGCAGTTATTGAAAGTTGGCCAGTTATTGGCGATTTACATCACACACAATGCCCTTATTTATTTGGATATATCCGTACATACTCGGATACATCCGTAGCCTGTACATAAAATCACGAGCTACAAAGGCCCCCTCGTGACGTCACATACAAAACGAAGCTGTGAATCCGCAATAATAGTATGTTTGAATTGTGTGGCCATTTTGTAAAAACGCGTGTTTCAAATCAAACAAAAAATAATTTTATAATAAATTAAATACGCACGCTCTATTGTTGTTTTATTCTCGACTAAATTGTGATTGTGATAAATTGATTTTTCACCAAGACGTACACTACGGTTTATCTTATTTTATCGGGAGACGTGTAGTTAGTTATAGTAGAAGACTTGAAAATTATAAATAGTAATATATGTGTCGCAGTGAAATGGTAAAAACCAGGGATTTGAGAAATCAAATCCACGGCAGATGACAAAATTGCAACCGAGTTTTGTTATTTCACAATACTGATTTAGCAATTTGATCAAATCGCTAGACTGGTTTAGTCAAATGACAAAACAAGCTAGGAGTTTCAACTTACATTGCCTTTTTCCCTAGTCCATGATTTAGTCAAATCGTTAAATCAGTTTAGTAAAATGAGAAAATATAATTGAACTTAACTGAGAGATTTGGCCGTCAATAGCTATTGGGTAAATACATTCAGTAAAATAAAACAAGTTAAAGCAAATGAATGCTCTTTATTAATTACATTAATACTGGAGCACCATACGAATTAGTATAAATATAAATAAATAGTAAAAATTGTGTACAATAAATAGCTTAACAAGTAACAAAACTCCCTTCATGACTAGAGTTGATGATGATGATGAATGGCACTTGGAAATATCACTTTCTCCCTGTGGTAACCCTATTTGAAAAGTCCGAATTGATTTGATCAAATTGTAACTTCATACCTTTTCACCGCCAAGAATGAAATGCTGATACCACCAAACTTATGAATTATGGTCTCTCTGATACTATTTTGGTGTAGTTATTATTGATTATCAATAATTTTAATAATATTTTTTGTGGACAGTAAGTAAAACAAGTGGGTAGTTTGAAAACACGGGGTATGAGCTTGGCGATGAACTATACTTGGGTCATCCATAGATTTATAAACTATACTTTTCCCTATCGTTTCGAAAGATAGACTTACTTCTTTATAAAATGCGTGTCTGATCGGATTGACCCAGAAACAGAAAGGAAAATATTGATTCTAAGTCTATGATCATTCGTTCTCATTTGCCTTTTGACCTTACCTAACCTCAAAATGAATAAAAAAAAAAAACTTTGTTTCAAAAGAAAAAGTAAACACTAATCTTGGAGATCATTTACCAAATCTGCATACAGTTTACTTTATAAAGTAATACTATTTTAGTCAAAAAGTAATTTCGAGGTTAAGTTCACCCTGACAAGTAAGAACGGATGTTTGACCCGCTAGTGCTAGTGGTTCCACTAGTGGCTCTGGAAGTTGGTCTGTAGCTCCTCCTGAACGCTGGTGGAGCGCATGAGGCGGCGCGCCTGCCCGAAGGCGGAGCTGACCGCCGCCCCCATGTCCACTTGCGCCGCTTCTGCGGACTTCTTCTCGTGGTACTGCTCTGAGAACTCCTGGGGACGAGAAGGAGAATTTGAATTGGATTCAAGTGGTTTGTGGAATTGTATAACAGAACCGAATTAACACCTTAACATTGGTACGTTCTGGTGCTAGTCTCTTGTTAGAAAGAGAAAAGTTGGACAAGAAAAAGTTTCAGAAGCAGTGTTAAAACCTTCATCTAGTATTTCATAAACTGTTGCATTTGAAGAAGAAAACAGTGAAGTTTATTTTCCAACATTTCTGCACTTCGGAACGGCTACTCCGAAGCAGGGCCGGCTTTTAGCCATACCTACTGGCGCCCTGGGCAGGATATCGAGATGGACGCCACTACTAGACTATCGAATTTCGAACATCTGAGTAGCCCTTTCGTTCAGTGAGATTTTCGTGGGTTCTGTTACCTTGAGCCGGTTGCCGAGGAAGACGGCACGCTCGCGTTTCTTGTTCATGAAATCTGACTGCGTGAGCCAGCGGTGCTCGTGGCATTCTTCGGCCGTGGGTCGCTTTAGTGGTACCTTCTTGAACAAGAACATCAGGAACCTGGTCGCCTCCTGTGAACGACAACAAATGTTTAGATCGTCCCTCCATTTATATTTTCGCTGGGACTGTTTAAAAATAATTACAGATCAGATTGAAAGTTGTGCGAGACGCATTTCTATCCCGTGCGATTGTCATTGATGATTGCCTTGCTTCAGCAGTAACGCCCGTGTGATGCTCCTGGCGTCGCAAGCGTCCTTAGGCGGCGGTAACTGCTTAACATCAGGCGGCCATGCTTGATTGCCACCGTCGTAGTACAAAAAATACTTATAATAATGACCGTAACTGTCATAGGTCCACCAGTGATTATACGACCGCAGGTTTTTTTTTTAAATCCATAACAAAAGGAACCTCATGATAACATTCGACGCTACATACCGGCGTGATCTCCTTGTAGAGGTGTTCAAACCGGTAGCGCACGAAGGCGATGTTCTGTTTGGTCTCGGCATCGTCGGCTCCGCGGAATGGTGACACACCCGACAGCATGATGTATGTGAGGACTCCCAGGGACCAGATGTCTGTCTGCGGGTACGCCGGCTCGTCCATCACGATCTCAGGCGCTAGCAAACAAGAGATAAATGGTTCATTGAAATGAGACTCTAGAGTGTTATAGTAACTAGGTATTAATCCATTGGTTATGACTAGACATCTTGATCATGATGATAATGTAATGGCACGTATCATATATATCTTCCCTTTGGCAACCCCGGGGTTCAATTGATTTGATAAAATGTACATCCAATAGTTACTACAGATTTTGCATTAGTTACGTACCTTTGTAAATTCAATAAGTATCTTACCTTTGTATTCCAACTCTCCGACCTGTGGCACACTGGTTCCAAGCTTCGTGACCTTATGCGCCGAGCCGAAGTCGATCAGCTTGACCTGGATGGACCTGACCGACGCCATCACCACGTTGTCGGGCTGCAGGTCCAAGTGGCAGTAGCCTCTCCAGTGCAGGTACTGCAGGCCGTCCAGGATCTGCGTCACTATCGTGGCTACCATCTGCTCGGTGTAGTCATGTCTGCTAGATAGATAAGTCAAGATATCAGCTCCCTGGAGCTTCTCCATAATAAACGCTGAAACGGGTGACCCGGGCGCTTGGTACGCGGCTAACAAGTTGGATATCCTCTCATGCCTTAATCGCCTTAAGCATTCGAATTCCCTCTTGATTTGGACCTCGGTTTCTGGTTTGTTTTCTAGAATTTTGGAAACTACGACGCTGTCGTTGCTTTTGTCGACGCCCTTGACTACTATCGAGAACTTTCCACGCCAGAGCTCGGATATAAAGCTATAGCGTTCCGTGAAGGCTTCGGAAGACTCCCAGTCGATGGGGCTTTCCTCGGTATTGTAATTGAGCTTGGGTTTTTCTTCTTCCAATACGATTTCTTGGCCGGACTCCGTCATCTGCTGCAAGTGCCTCATCGCTTTGGTGACTTCGATTTTGGGCGCACCAGCTTCTTTAGTTTTTACTAAGTTGGTCGGTATTCCCTTCTCGCTCCAGCCGATCCTATTTCTAGACGCCAGACGGAACTGGTAGCTCGTGTTCGGTTTCAGGTCTCTCAGGACGTAGAATTCATGGTCTATGTTGGAAGCCACGTCCTGCCATTCGAGGCTGTCGCCTTCCTTGTATTGGAGGTTGTAGCAGACGACGGGCGTGTTGCCGTCGTATTTGGGCTGCTTCCACCGGAGGAGGACTTCGGTGTCGGAGACGTCGGCTGCTGCGGGGCTGTCGGGCGGGTCGGGGGTGGTCGCCTCCACGATCCTGGTCCTCGCGACCGTCTGACCCACCTTGTTCCTGGCTACGACCTTGTAGAAGCCGATGTCGTGGTGCATGGCCGGATCGAATTTGATGGTGGAGCGTCCCTCTTCGTCCTCTTCGATCTTAATGCGTTGACCTTCGGCGATGACCATGTCGTTCTTGAACCACTGGACCGTTGGTTTGGGGTCGCCAACAGCGTAGCACGAAAACTGCGCTGGTTCTCCCTCCCTATTTAAAACAAAATAACACAATAAATTTCTGGAATTGATCTTTGTGTTGACTCATAAAGTCGTCGGAATGATACAAACAATTACTAAATATCCACTGTTATTTTTGATCCCTCACGTAAGCTAGCACCATGTGAGGTGGAAATGAGAAGGAAAAATAGACACATGGATTTTAAGACATTACTCTTGTACTTCGAGCTTGCCCGTGGGTGTTCCTTGACTGACCTGATGGGCAAGATTTGTGGCTTCTCCCGCAGGAAGGGCAGCTGGCCGTCCTTCTTGGCCTCCATGAAGGCCTGGGCCTCCGCGTAGCTGTCGAGCCTGGTGCCGAGCTCGTGCCGCAGACGGCGGATGGTGTATGACTCGGTGCCGTAGTTGTTGATGCGCTCGCGTTGCTCGTCGTCGATCTCCTCGTCCATGATGTCGGTGAAGCGGCGTCGCTCGCGGATGATGGGCGTCTGTCGAAGAATGCATTTGAATAATAAGAGAAGTATCAAAATGTATTTGATAATTGAACTTGTCTAACGTCTATTTTTAAAGTTTCAGGTTACCTAACACTTTCGCAACCAAGGATTTCGTAGCTCTACGCGCGTAGCCGACAACGTGGGGTAATGCGTATGTAGCGAAAACTTACTACGAGCACAGCGCCTACGGAGCGGGTTCCTGGTGTTGAAAGTGTTAAGAAACATTTTGGTCCTAGTTTGGATTGTCTTACCCTGGGATCGTAGGAGTCGTTGACGCTCAGGTTGTAGGCGACGGAGCGGTTGCACGCCACCTTCATGTATTCACGCAGACGCACCGGGAAGGATACGTCACGCAGCTGGAGCAGGTACGTGTCTGGACCGTTTTGGTAGCTGTGGACATAACATCGTCGTAAACAAATGTAAACTCCGGGAATAATAATTGGTCGAATTTTACGTTGCTACGCTATATGCTGAAATGACATTTTATGGGTCGGCGCTCGTGATGGACGAGAGATTGCCTGGGCATTTCAAAGGCATTGGAATACCACACCCCTTGTTAAGAGTCACCTGTGTATCTTGCACTAATTCTGAGTCAGGTGAGAGCTGTCAAAATATGAATAGAAAAAATTAAATCAACGTTGGTTTGGTACTTTTTTGCATTTATAAGCGAGGTTACAATCAATGATGTAACTACCACTGCTCAGGCCCGTGGCAAAGTCATCGGATGCTGTCCTTGCTCCCTGAATGTAACTAAGCTCATCCAATTCTTTGTTCTCAGTAGTGGAGGGTCGGAAGCCCTACTCCAGGCATCGGATCGTGGCATGTTGCTCGTCTTACACCAAATCTATGAGGAAGTGAGGTAATGTGCTTACTGGCTCTCGGAGGTGGCGGTGACCTCCCAGTCGGGGTGCTCGTACCGCTTGAACTTGAGGTCCCACGGGCTGCGGTCGCGGGACGAGCGTTCTGGAGTGCCTGGAGATACATATTTGTGAGTACGGAAAACAAGCAGTTGTTGGACATTCTAGTCGAATGGTTCAAGGTAAGTTTTCGTAGGTATTATTTCCTCAATTGACAAAAAAATTTTAAACGGGCTTTTTATCGATAATATCAAATGATGAATAAAAAATTAAACTTTACATTTTAATATTTTCGAATAGGTATAGGTACGTCTCGATTTGTTATTGGAAAATTCGTTCCAAAGGTTTCTTATTTATAAGAGCGTAGGCGACCAGTAATTTGCCATAGCACAGAAAATCATACAGGCGGACTAAGGCGGATTTAGTATGTAGGTAAATTGTACCACTGTTCTTTGTGTGTTGTAACTATATTTTTTTACGAGGACATGTAGAGGGCCGATTCGTAGATGACGCTGCTTTAAAAAATATATATATAAAAAATAGTTTTGGGTTCAGAGACGGTAAATTAATGAACACTTTTTGTAAATTTTAGATGTTGTCAATTACAAGTCTGGGAATGGAACACATTTAAAAGATTTATTGCCTAAAGTGCTTTTTTGCCACTAATACGATGCCCATGAAACAACCCACAAGCTTCCAAGTAAAGGAGACCAAACAAAATATATCAAGCGGGAGCAGTAGAATACCTTCAGGGGTGTAGACTTCTCCGGGCGGGTACACCATCTTGGAGGGGTGCTCGAAGGCGCCGCTCAGCGGCCGGCGGCGGAACCAGTTGCGGCACTGCGCGTTGCTCGTCCAGTCCCTGGGGCAAAATTAATTTAAATAAATTTAGATCACCTAGGTATAAGGAAAATACCCAAAGCGTATCAACCTCTCCAGAGTTCAGCCGTTGGTTCAATTTGACGTGAACTATACGTATAGTCTGTCCGATTCCGATCGCTAAGATCAAATGAAGTCACACAAGGTACAAACAACCGTGTACCTAAATGTAAATCCAGTTGTACACACTCGCCGAGACAGGGCGAGACCACCATGCCGTCACTTTGGAACTCTATGAGTAAAAAGGACGGCATGCTTGTCTCGCCCTGTCTCGGCGAGTGTGTACCTACAACCGGCATAAATTTAAGGTTTTCACTTGTGCCAGTTTGACATAATTTGATCTTAGAATTCCGGATAGACTATACCTACTCGTAAATTTATCGAGAGGTTTTTTGTTCAATGTCGATTTAAGCAAGTCGATCAAAATATCAGGGCAAACCTGTTTCTTCAGTAGGATTAGAGAATAAGAATAAGAATCAATCGTCCTAAAGTGGTCAAACCGGTGGGATTCAGATTGTATGGATACGACGCCAATGATAGGTACTAAGTTACATATCCAGGTAGCAAACAGGCTGTATTAGAGCTTATACAGCCATTATAACTCTAATTAATGCTGTATAAAGGCTTAATAAATATACAGCAACTTGGTACGACGACCACTGACTTAATTTACCTCGTTAAGAACTCACCTGTACAAGTTATAGTAGTTCCTCAGTCGATCCGTGCTGATGATGTACTCTTCACGGATCCTATCCGCGCCCGTGAGCCAGGGATGGTTCAGGGCAGCATTCACGTCCATCCTGTCTCCCCAATTGTACACCAGCAGCTTCGAGATGAAGTCTCTGCACTCCACGCTGAGTCTCGACCACCACTCCTCGTCGTGCCAGTCCCATTTGCCCTCCCGGATGTTGGTGAGGGTCTCGCGGTCGTTGAACCCGCGGAAGGGCGAGTGGCCGCTGAGCAGGATGTACGTGATGATGCCGACGCTCCACATGTCCGCGTTGTAGGAGACGCCTTCTCCGCTGGCGACCTGGGAACAAAATGACAGATAATTGGATCTGTGGTCATCAATTAAAATCACTGACTGACATTTGCCTATGTTGTGTGAAATGGTTTTTACCTCACCGATACCGTGAGTGAGATTTTCAAAATTATCTCACTTCCTGGTCGAGGCAAGATGTAAAACTTCAGACAAACCACGGGCGGTAGTCCCTAAAGCCCCAGATAGCATATTTACAAATACTTGCGAGCTGGGACATTCAGAAATTCACCGCCCCAGGTATGTAATGTATGTGGTACTATTTGATTCGAGAACAGTGGATATTTTTAACAACATGGATTATGTCGTCCAAACCACATCACAAAATCAACTATATCTATTATCAAATTATCAAACAACTTTTCGCGAGTTTTTTTCTATGTCGCTAACTTCCCGTAGGAAGGTAGTCGTCCCACGTTTTGTTCTCGAGTTGCAAAAGTTCCATTTTTTTTTATAACGGCACAACATAGCATGGGTGTAATTTTTTTTATTTTCCCTGGTTTAAATGCCGTCGAATATAGTTAGTTGCGCTGAGTATTTTCCGTAAGTCTACGATCTAACGTGCCTATTTTGCGTGGAAAGTGGGTACCGCTACCAACCACCAACCACCCCAACTCCTCCACGGACCCCAGCAGCCTTTATATTGCTTGTAGCTTCATGTAGGGTACTTGGAGATCCTGTGTGCTTCTCCCTGTTTGACTGCAGTCTAGTAGAATATACCGTCGAATATAATTCAGTATCGTATTCCAAACGATATTGGTACTTACCAATGGTTCGTAACAGCCCGGACTTAGAGGGCACTTGGCATTTGGGGCCCCCTTCCCTATCTCAAAACTTTTTTCAGCAAATTAAATAGTAGGTAGTACGTTTTTTTGAGTGATAAAATTAGAAAACATAAGTATAGTGCAAGTCCGTCTTCTGGGACTGGGGCATCTAGACTGGCTGGGTCCCTAGGCCCGGGCTTTGTGGGCCTAGGGGTTACGGCAGTGGTTCCTAAGTAATTTTAACCAGGTGTCTTACCTCAGGTGCGACGTACTCAGGGAACCCGTAGTCGAGCGAGGCCAGCTTATTGAACATGATGCGGCGCGAGAGACCGAAGTCACAGATCTTCAGCTGGTCAGAGCCCGCATGCGACAGCAGCAGCTCGCCAATCTGGAATTAACATTTACACACATAACTAGATTGCCCATGCTTAGAGCACATCGAAATAGTTAGTTAGGTACGTTACAATTAAAGCTCGGTAATAATCTTATTAAAACTTTCATGGTACATATTTAATTATTAAAAGTGACGTTGGAGTGCCGGATGGACTAGTTGCAGGCTTGCAAGCACCCCCGCCCGGAGCGGAGTGTCGATCAAAGAATCAGTGACAAAGTTACCGCGACGGTGTACGGGTAGTACGGGTCCCTGATGAAGGGCTCCATACGAGTTTGAAACACGTCAGACCGTTCCTGACAATTTCATGTGAGTGTAAACCGCTTAATACAGTAAACAATTAAAGCTATGCTATGTTCATCTTTCTCTAGCTTTTCGCATTAGACAAACATAGACTGAACCACAAAGTATTGACATAATAGAGTGACGCATTTGGAAAATTACTCACTCAACAATCACTCGATCGTTGATCAACGAATAGTTAACGTCGTATGAGAAATAGAAAGGCTAAATCAATAGGTTTTAAGTTAGGTACGAATAGTGTGGTACTTTGGACATGTTGCACGCTGAGAGACGAACTAGTTGACGGAATCGGAAGGCGTCGCGATCCTCAGCAGCGAGGGAACGATTGAAGAGAGCGAGAAGCGTAGGTATATCTATTAGGCATTCTGTTACTCAGTCACGATAAACTCCGTATAGTTCTGCCTGAACAAAGGGTTGTGCTACTTACAGTGAGTCCCAGATGCGCGATGCTGTTGTCGTGCATGTACTTGAGCCCCCTGAGCAGCTGGCGCATGTAGCCGGCGATGTCGCTCTCCGTGTACCCGGTGCCGCGGAGCAGTCTGCAGAAAATTGTACATTACATACCTAGGGCGGTGAATTTGAGAACGTCCCAGATCGCTGGTGTTTGTGCCCATAAATATGCGATCTGGGGCTTAACGAATTACCGTCCGTGATTTGTCTATTGTTTTACGTTCTGCCTTAGCCAGGATGGAAAGAGAATCTCACCTCTTTCCATGTAGCCGGCAGAAAATCCCACTTTCGTCCTAAGGTGACGTAAATATACCTACATTAAGAGGCCTTATTCCTTTTAAAATGCTGATTGTTTGGACATTTTTCTCTATGATCAAACATGTTTCTTAACATACTATTGATGTTACTTTCTAGAACAGGGCTATTGGGATTTATTGGTATATATTTGAAACCTACAGTTTGAATTTTTCATTGATAATTTTTGTTTCAAAAACTACTCGAAATTGACAAAATTCACGCGGAAAATTAGTTTTTTTTAACTTATTTTCGACTGTACGCAATGAAAGCGTGAAATAACTATGTTACTACCTAGAACTCGGGGAAAAGTATTATTCACTTCAAAAAGTTGGTTGAAATTATCAATATTTTAAAAGGAATAAGGCCTCTTAACAAACATGATGGCTCGTCCTTATGGCAAGCAGATTACAATATGCAAATAGACTGGCTGTTTTGAACAAACTCTTCGGCAGGAGTCCCTAATTAAGTATCTTTTAAAGTTATACGGCTAGAACTTTTGGCCTAGTCGATATGCCATGATAAATATTATGAACGAAATTAGACAGAAACAGAATGTTTATAAAATTTCTGCACTTCAGATAACGCCGTTCAGGTTAACCTTGATCATAAGTTGTCCGCCGCGAATTCACCGTCACGGCTTCCTTCGTATGGCCGTTCCAAGAACATCGGGAACATGGATGATGTAGCAGACTACGGATTTTCACCTATATCATAAGCTCACTTCCATTTGCCAGCAACATGAGCAGAAAATAAGATGAATATCACGTTTTTGGATATATAAGTAGACGATGGTTTGAAGCGTGACTTGAGACACCAGCGCGCAACTCTGCACCCTTCACCGACCGGCGAAAATTTTTTATGTCAAATATGCTCTCGAATCGGGCTATCGAGTCACGTTCGTACGTGCCGCACTTTTATGGACGCTGCTTATATCATCTTGCAGGTGATTGATGTTGTCTCATCGCGGCGTGTCTCCTGTGCTTCAGCTCACTGAAAACCCGAAGACTTGCAGCTTTGAAGTTCCACGAAGATGAAAACGGTGCTGATGTTGACCGAAGATACATTTAATCAACTGCCTTTTTCGAGACAACAAAACAATTCTCTCTTCTAAGAGCAAACGTTCAGGCGTCAATCAATCGATGTTTCTAGTCAATTTTTTATAGATGCAAGAGGCTAATGATGATGGTTAGAATATGACGGACCTGTCCCTGACGAGTTCGCCGCCGCCGGCTAGCTCGGTGACCAGCGCCAGCGTGTGGTCGTGCTCGTAGGCGTCGTGGAGACGGATCAGGTGGATGTCGTTCAGCATGTTCATGATCTCCAGCTCGTTCTTCATGAACGGCTTCAGGGCCGAGTGCCCGTGCATTATCTTGGCGGCGTAGTTGCGACCTGTGGGAAAATGCGATTAGTAGAGATTTCGTTGTAGAGTGGTAGGGATATCAGCCCGTTTAGCGCATGTATGTCATGTCGCGCGTCATAGCATCACCCGTCACTCTCAGACAGTGCTGACCAGAAAGAGACAGGTAGTATATCTCGCTAGAGAAAGAGTCGCGTGTCGCAGTTGTGCTAGAGGTGCTGCTGACATATCGGAATGGAGAGAATAAGCTGAACGGAAAATATATAATTATAATGAGGAAGTGCTTAAGAAAGTAAAGGAAAAGAGAACAAAAGCAGAAAAATGGTTGGACACTCGCTACGATACGACGACTACTTGAAAAACATCATGGAATATATAGGCCAAGTCAAGGAGAAGGTAAGCAGTTCCTAATCTGTATGAATTCCTAAATGGAATTGCTTTTTTCTTGATTAGTGTCACCCTTGCAACCAATCAAGAAATAAGCACCTTTATACTTATTAGTTAAAAGTTCAGAGCTTTGTGGTACGCTTTGCAATATTTTTACAGCTATCATTCTCGTGCGTCTGCTCATTTAAGGCGCCAGCAATATCTTGTCATTGCGCTGTGTAACTTCTGACTATGAGATTACGAAATGTCAATGTAGGTGAAGTGACAATTGACGTGGAGATGTTGATGAGGAGGTGTACTTACCGGTGAGTCTCTCAGCAGCGTGGTAGACGACGCCCTGTACGCCACGTCCCAGCTCGTCACCAAGGTCGTAGAAGTCTCCGAAGGCCTTAGACGAGGGCTTGACGCGCGGCGGGTGCTCGCGGATCCTGAGGGAACAGTTCAGTTAACGAAAACCAACCCTTGGAACGAAGTCTCTATACAACAGCTCATAGAAAATATTAATTTAAGATGAGAATGGATGGAAATGTTGTTGTCTACTTAGTTTACAGCAAAGTCCTTAAGGATTACCTGGTGGAGTATTCATGCTCGCTCTCTTCAACGTAGAGCATGGCGGAGGAGCTGACTGCGCCGGCGACGTTGCGCGCCGAGATCGAGTACAGACCCTCGTCCTTCAGGATCGCGTCATTGATCACTAGGATCGTGGTGTCCGGCTCGATGAACTTGATCTGATGGGAAAAAAGGTCTGATGAGTCCCCATAAAATATATGATGCTTTATTATAACATAATTACTGGGATGATTATGGTTTAAAGAGCTCTTTATATCAGCTCTTATCTCAGGAAATTTTACACCTGTGACTCGATCCACTACATGACCTGCATGACTAGCGCCATGGAATTCAGACCACTTTACCTTGATCCTCGAGCTAGGTGCGAGCGGCTGCCAGTCCTTGTACCACTTGATCTCTGGGTACGGCACACCAGTGACTCGAGCCTCCATCCTGGCGGATCTGCGCTGAAGGGCCACACTCTCCTCTGGGCGGCGAATGAAGGTGGGGTACTCGGCCAGTTGAAGGCGCACGCGCTGCCGGGTCTGGCCGTGCTCGTTGGTGGCCACGGCTTCGTACCAGCCCTCGTCGCGTTCGAGCATCCTGGGGAAGTAAGTGACGCAACGCAATCAACAACTGTTTTCCCCATTAAATAACGGTTACTAATTAGTAACAGTAACAGTAACTAAACAAAATAGAATACGTAATTATTGTAACGTTCATGAGTTTTAGACGGGATTACGTTAAAACTCTTCAAGTGGGTGACTATGACTTCCTTAGTGTTACTGTCCAGCAGCAACAGGTTACTGTTCTTACAAATCTTGTTTTCATAAGCAGACTCAAGCCAAATAAGGAGGGTCAGATAGAATAACTAATATCAGGTATACTCACTTGTTGATGAACAACGTAGCTTGTCCATTCCTCGTATAGCTCCAGTCGAACCGTCCACCGATCTCAATCGGCTCATCGTTGAAGTAGTACGTCATCATCGGCTTGGGGTACCCGTACACGAACCAGAACAGGTTCACATTGTGTCCCTTCACGCCGTACTGAGAATCGTGTTCCTGACGAAGGAACCTAGGAGCTTGGGCGTAGCCATCATGTGGCGGTCTCTCAATATCGAAGTCTTTCGGGAAGTAGGGGGACGTTTCTGGCCTGAAATCGATGCCTGGTTCCAGGTATGGGATGAACTTGGGCGGGTCTGGTTCGAGCTTGGCGCGGTGCGTGATGGCGTAGGGCGAGGGGTCGGAGACGCCGTATTTGTTTTCGACACGGATGCGGAACTTGTAGTCGCGGAAAGGCTCGAGGTTGCTGATGTCGCAGACGCAGGAGCGCAGCCCGGTGCGCGCCGTGAACCAGTCGCCGTCGGGGACCTCGCACATTTCCACCTGAGGAAGCGTTGACCTTGTTATCCGTGTTCCGAAATATCATAAATTGCTTGTGTTAACTGGCAAGTGAAATATTTTATTCAGAGACAAGAAAAGGGCAAAGCAAAGTAACAGAGAAAACTTAAAATAAAAAGCAACGCAGAAGAAATACGTATATGTATAAAACCTTGCTCTAAATAACCTAAGTATAATACAATTAATTATATAAAAAGAAGGGGTCATAAAAAGAATACCCCATCTAACAAGTCCGCCTGCGGCATGGTCCCCAGTATGCTGGCGGCGTTACCTCTTTGTATAGTCAGAGAGATTCTCTGGGAGAGGTAAGGGCCAGCTCTGGGGTCAGCAGCGACGCGTCGATCAGCCGTTTCGACAAGGCCCTCATAAACGTTGTCATGTCAGCTGACCATGGGCCCAATGTCTCGACTGCAAGCGCCGTAAATTCGTAGTTGCTTAGTAACGACGAGTATTTGCGGCGCTTGATAATTTGGGCCTGGTCAGCTGCAGCGCCAGCCTTTGAGCGGGTCGCCTGGATGTGGGCCTGCGCGAAAGTGTCGACACACGTGGCGTCCCACACCAGAGCCCTGCCCAGCTTCCACGGCATCAGTTAAGTTTAAGATCTTGAAACTGTCGAAAGTTGTTTTGTCGAAGACTTGCGCGACACAGTTTCCTTCGACATAGTTTCTTTACTGGGCCAGAACAAGTGATCAACATAGAATAA
The DNA here is from genome assembly GCA_905147355.2 of Apotomis turbidana. Taxonomy (NCBI): domain Eukaryota; kingdom Metazoa; phylum Arthropoda; class Insecta; order Lepidoptera; family Tortricidae; genus Apotomis; species Apotomis turbidana. The sequence continues at coordinate 2,017,705 of LR990283.1, forward strand.
TGGACAAATTAACAGGGCAAAATGTTGCATGTGGTTATGGTAAATAAGACTAAGGATAGACCATAGGTTCGATGAAAAATTTGATATAATAGTAGAGGATGAACTACAAACGATTGATGGTAGAAAAGAAATGGTCAACGGCATATAATTGTCCTTTCACCTTTCATATAATGGTAATGATAATCAGACCTGGTAGGTGACGGGGAAGCGCGGGCCGTGCGGGATGGACGGCTTCCAGGACAGCGTGAGGCGACGGTCGGTCATGCGCGAGATGATGGGCTTGTCGGCCAGCGGCATGGGGATGCCAGTCTTCTTCATCTTGTCGAAGTCAGAGTACTGGTCCGAAATGGGCTTCTTGTTCTGACGGGGCTCCAGGGCTATGGAGAGAAAGGTAATATTTAGTCTCGTTCAGGCATTCGCTGCAGCTATGAAAGAGTTGTTTTCTATGAAAATTCGGACGCATTGAATTGGCAAATTTGACACAATTTCATCAAAATGCACTAGGTTCGGATATTAAAGAGCGGTTGACAAGGCTAAGCTCGGAATTTCTCTGCGAAAGCAAATCAGCAATAAACGAATTCGTACTAGACACATTATTCGTAGAACCGATGGCCGTTGAACCCGATGGGTTCTTGAGTGACAACGACGCATCGGACGACATAGGGAGTAGGCCTCCTACAATAGGTAGACTGGATAATTTTTGGCTGATGACACTATCAATCTATAGGCCTCGCTTTAATTAGTAGAAGAACTGAGTTAGCAGACAGTATTCAACCCCACCAGTCTGTTCCCTAGACTTCAGAAAACTTACTATCATAAGTTAGCTGAGCCGTGCAGGACTCCTCCCCGTGCGGGTTGAAGATGCGGCATTTGTAGATGCCGACGTCGCTGGGGTCCACTCCGCTGATGGTGAGGCGCAGCAGGCCGGTGGTCTCCTTGTCTATACGGATGCGTTCGCAAGGGAACAGCTTCTCGTCGTTGCGGAACCTGGAGAAGAAAGCGTTTTGGGTATTAGGGTATTGAAGATGTGTCAAATTTCAATGCTGTAGGTATTTACTATAGTAAAAACTACATTTAATTTCAGAATAAAACTGAAATCTTTATATTTAATTACAATTTCTCGCCTGTACCTAAGCTTTATTTTAAACCATTGAAATGCTTCCAATTTATGGACGCACTGGACCGGTAATCCAGAGATGCCGGGTTCGATTCCGGGTCTCTTCCCAGGTTACGCATTTCATTTTTTCTTTGAGCTTTGATCTACGAGTATGTAGAAATGGTTTAATATAAAAATTGAGAATTTTCATAAATGTATAAGCTTTACTTTGTTAGACAGCTAAACTGTGGGATGACCTTTTTATCCTGGGGTTCCTCACACCCCGAGTTCTTGATGTTTCTCGCCAACCGTAGTAAGGGGAGTCACCAGAACCAAAGGCAATTTGTGGACTTCCATATTCGGTAGGAGACGAGGGACGGTAAGAGTTGTTATTTGATCAGTTTATGCTAAAAGTACGCACCATTCCACATCGGGGTCGGGTGAACCGGTGGCGCAGGCGGTGAACTTGGCGCTCATGCCGCGGTACACCTCTGAGTCACCGATCTTCTTCAGGAACGCTGGTGGCTCAATCTTCACCCTCTTGCCGCTGAAAGGAGGACAAAATATACAATACAACACTTACACACACACACACACACACCAGCATACATACACCAACAAAAAATATGACATAGGATAGGTATACTCAATAGGATATCTTAACCTTAAAAGTTGCGAAACGAAAAAAAACATTTATACAAGCCGCGCTGCTGTTAAAGATAGTCTTGAAAATTCTGATTAAATAATAAATAGAACTAGATGGCTACAAAAATATGTATGGTTATGGCTATTGTAAAATTAAGGTTTAAATTAAACAACATTATAATAAGAGTTTATGCTAGCACAATTGGCTATTGGAATTCTACTGAAATGTACAAATACTAAGTGACGAATGAGAAGCTTCTACTCGTATTGGAACTGTAAGACAAAAAATTGTCTGTAAGTAACGCGATTGAGCTGACATCTCGTAAAACGCATCAGGTAACAAAAAGTAGGCCAGATTTATACTCACGTAAAGGCAACACAAAGGTAGCATAAATATAACCAAATAAACCCACATAAATTAATAAACGAGTACTCACATCTTATCAACGACTTCAAGCATGGCCTCACACACGGCCTCTCCCTCCCTGTTCTTCGCGACACACTTGTAGCTCCCCGTATCATCCAGATCCAGGTTCCTGACGTAGAGACAGCAGGCATCGCCATCCCTCTTGATGTGGTATTTCTCTGACTCCTTTATTGGCACACCGTTCTTGTACCACGTGATGTCGGGGGCGGGGATGCCGAGGACTCGGGCCGGGAATTTGGCGTCAAATGTCGGTAGCTGGAGAAGGAAATTCGATCAGTTTTTGGAGTTGGTTAAGATCCCGCTGCAGAATTCTGCATTTATCTGTTTAATCAATAAAATTAAACCCCATTTCAGCAACAGTACAGATAGTTGGAGATTTGCAGTTGGATATTAACCTAGACATAACGAAGATTTAGTGTGAACTTCGAATTTAAGTTGCAATGATCATTTAATAACCTTAGTTTTCTATTTAGAGGTGTAATTAAAAATATTTTATACAATTTCGTTAAATTTTATAAGGTATATTTTGAAGTGCTTTGAAAGTATTTTTTGGGAAAGAAATTGAACCTTAAGTTAAATTAGGATAGTGTTTTCCGTTTCAATTGTAGACTTTATTAAAAACCTTTTACTGTTACAGTTAGTATCTAACACAGATGCATTTTAAATGAGCGATTAGAGTAAGTATAGATAGAATATAGAGCAGGTATCTCAAAACAGATTCTGAACTATGGATAATCTGCCCAGATCCCATTCAGTTATCAGAAGTGCGCCCAAAAATAGAAACGGCAGATATGTCTCCTTTTCTCCTTATATGAGGAGTGAGAAATTTGATCAGAGAAATAAAAGAATGGCTGTTAAACGGTTCGTGCGTACACTCAGTTCGACAAGAAAGGGTGAAAAATAAAAAGTGGCAATACTGTAGTCTCATCCCGTTTTTTAGATTGATTAGAAATGGATGACACTACAGTATTGGCACTTTTTAATTTCTACTCATTTATGTCGTACTGTAACTAACATCAAATGCAGATGTCACCTATACGTGACACTGCTAAAGACAGGCCACGTCTCATTGACAGGAGAAGGGCCTGTGGTCCGCCCGCTGACCTTATGCGGTTTTGGGCCTCAAGAGAACTTTCATAAATGACTTAACCCTGACCTGCTCCCCATCAGCAAACTTCTCCGATAAGTTAAGGGGCTGGAAACATACACATTTATATATTTCACATTTGAGTAACATGTGTAATGTGTATGTGTGTTATTCGTGTGTCTGTATAACGTTTGAATATTAACTTAAGAATACATATTGTAAGATACAACCGTAATGTACAGTGAATGTGTGGAATAACTGATATACGTATTTATTATACCAAGCGGCATAACATTATCTCGTATTTGATCAAAAGCTTCTATTTGATAATATTTTCACACGGAAAGTTTTATTTATTTATTTATTTAAACTTTATTGCACAAAAGAAAAACTTAACGTACAAAAGGCGGACTTAATGCCATGAGGCATTCTCTACCAGTCAACCTTAGGGCAAAGCAGAGAAATTGTAGGCGGTGCATCAGACAACATAATTACATATAATTAAAATACTCATATTAGGTACATACATAAGTTTTGTGACAATTCATCCACTAAATTTCTGTCTTTGTATTTCTTTTTTGATGAGGTTTGTAATAAAGAGTATTCTATTCTAACTTTTCAACCTTGTGTGGTGGATAGTTCCAAGTTTTCGAAGACATCACTGAAAATCAGCGTCACGGCTAGCTGTGCCAAAATGCTGAGTGGTGACCTTTCAGCGTCATCTGTTGTATTCTCCATTTTATTTATTCTTTATTGCTACTTTTGTGTGATAATTGCTTCTTCTGAATATGTCCTTGGATCAGGAAACACGTCAACTCACCTGCTGCAAGTCGGTGAACTTCTGCGAGAAGGTGGGCGGCTGGTAGACCTTGCGGACGTCGATCTTGCCCTGCGTGTTGTCTTCGCCCAGCGGGCTGACGAGCTTCACCGCGTACACTCCCGCGTCGGGTAGCTCCATCGGGGTGATTTCCAGACCCACCTTCGCAATAGAAGATGAACAAAATTAGATTGAAAAATTCCGAGATTTTGATTACAAGAATGGGAGTGAAAAGTTGTTGTGATCAATGATCACACAGCACAAGAAACAATTTTATTGAACAAACACAATATTGTCGCAATTTCGCTGAGTTCACTTCTGGGCCCTTGGTTGATTTCACGTCGATAAATAGCCTGTCGTCGTGAAGCGAAGTAACGGTCTTCTTCGGGATTTAAGTAGCTAAGTATTCTGATTTTTACAGTAGTAACCCTCTAGCCGGCTGCAAGTTGTAAGTTTGATGGTGGTTAGGATCTGATTTAAGATTCACCTGGATAGGCTTCGTGGTGAAATGCTCGTGATCTCATGACGCCCCAACGCAACAGCAGGTACGGGAAATGCCGGAGTGTTTTGAGTGGGTAGGCTCCTCCCCTCTCTCGCTACGAGAGAGATCGGGAGGTGAGAGTCCCACATAACCCCAAACGGGTTACCCAATCCCGGGTATGCGTAGAGCATTTTCACTCCAAAAAAAAAGGATCCTTTGGATCACCATCTTACCTATTGATCATCAAGGAGAATCAGTTTACGAATATTTTGAGCTCACCCGTTTGCCATCGCAAGTGAGCACCACCTTCTCACTTGGCTTCAACGGCACTCCATCCTTAGTCCACGTGACGTCGGGGATGGGGTTGCCCACGAAGGGCGCGCTGATGCTGAAGGGCTGGCCCTCCTCAGCTGTGACGTCACGCAGCCCGTGGATGAACTGCGGCCGCTCTTGTGGCGAGGAGTCGTCTTGACGACCTAGAAAATTGGAGAGTGAAAATCAGTAGGTACATCAGATAGGAAGGAATTGGAGCATCGTTGGAAAGAAAGTCGTGAATTAAAGTTTTTGCTATGTTGCATTTTAGGTGAACGGTAGAGCTGAAAATGAACAGGGCTCTAGATCTGATTGCCGAAGCTCATAGATTAGATTAGATTAGATTAGATTCATTTATTTCATGTGAAAATAACTGTATACATTTGCATTAAATATTCAAAAATATAAGTATTCACATCATGATCGTCAAAATAAAAATATAATAATAAAACTAAGAATAACAATGTCAAGCACAAGAAATGATAACCATAATAATAATAATAATCAATAGATAGCAGGGCCCTGCATACGGTGCGGTCCTTGTTGTGGTGGATATGTTATCTAGATGACGTGTGTGTGTATGACAAACACAACTCATGTTATTTTACATAGAAATCGCCCGTGAGTCTCAGACATTATTACAGTACATTACATACCTAGGGCGGTGAATTTGTGAATGTACTAGATCGCAAGTGTTTACGAATTAACGCCCATGGTTTGTCTAAAGTTCTACGTTTTGCCTTGGCCAGGAAGTGAGATTTTCTGCCCGCGTAGTGGGCAGAAAATCCCAGCACTAAGGGCCCAGGGTGACGTAAAATTACATACGAAACAGGTTTCCTCAAGTCATAAAAGTGGAATAACGCTTAATATGTTTCGAACCGGTACACGATTCATCATCAGGAGCTACGATCAGTCGCGGCGTCGACCAACCGAAAACTGCGAGCTAACGCTCCCCGCGCGGCAGCTAGATGATGCCAGATGATGATGATGATGGGGTGTTAATGAATAAAATAATTGAATTTCCACATAAACTTACTGGCTACGCTCAGCTTGGCGTTGCTGGCGGACTCTCCCTGGTCGTTGATGGCGGCCACGCCGTAGTCCCCGGCGTCCTCAGCGGTCGCCTTGTCGATCAACAACGCATGGGTTCCGTCCGGTTGCGCCACGATGCGGACGTGCGTACCGTCCGGGACGATTTCCTTGCCGTTGTGAGTCCTGAGGAAATTCATAACTCATCACTTTGCATCCATTGCTAAATTTACAAGAAAATAATCAGAGCGATTTGTGCTAAAGCTCAAGTTGATTTTATAAAAAAAAAGATGGTTCCCAAATTCTTTTGCACTTTAGAACCAAAACTGTTTAAGATTGCAATTTTATTCATATAAAATAATTTCTTAAAATAAATAAATAAATAAAATAAATAAATATTAAGGGACAATCTTACACAAATCGACCTAGTCCCAAACTAAGCAAAGCTTGTACTATGGGTGCTAGACGACGTCCAACAGTAAGTAGAAAAGAGACCAACAGTAGAAAATGGTGAGTTGCACGAAGTCTGGTTGACAACAATTGTTTCGTTACTGTCCTTATATTTAACGGCATCACACTAATATTATAAAGGCGAAAGTTTGTGAGTGTGTTTATGTGTTTGTTAGTAACTTCTTCACGCTCAAACGGCTGGACCAATTTTGATAAATTTTGGTATGAAGGTAGCCGACATCCTGGATTAACACATGCGCTTATTACCCCGAAAAAATGTAGTGTTCCCGTGGGGTGCGCGGATAACACCGCGCGGAACAGCTAGTATAAAATAAGCAAGTTCTATAGATCCTTAACAACTCTAATGACTTACCTATCAAAGATGACGGGTAAAGTGACTATATGATGAAAATACCCGAACCTTAGTTTAGTCAAAACTCGATAACACTCAGCTACGATGCTGTCATTTAAAAGGGATGACTCACCACTTGATGGTGGGCGGCGGATGTCCCAACACCTTCACCTCCATCTTGACCGGGAAGCCCTCGATCACCTTGGCCGGTTGCAGCTCGGCGATGAACGCCGGCTTCTTCTCCTTTTGAGCCACCTTAAAGAAAAAAGGTATATTGCATTACAAAATAAGAAGTGGAATACTCACATACTCGCCACTGGTAAAATAATAAAAGGTCATCCGTCAAAATGATGATTTACAATATTCATGACACACGAGATCAGCAGCTGTACCCTTACCGCGCCGTTACCGTTAACGTGGAGAATGAACGTTAAGAATGGTACGGCGCCCCTAGCGGTTACTTTGTACAACTACAATTCTCCAAACAAATCGTCTACGCTGTCGCTAGCGAGTACGGTCACTGTAAACTCATGGTATATTGAAACGCTTCCTTTTACTTTACACACTGCTGCTTTGTAAAGTCGTCCTTGGCCTTAGGGTTTGCTGTTCCCAAACTTGCTTTTGAATCTTTGGAAGTTTTTAATATAACATCTTAATTTCCATATTGGTGCCAGTTTTACGTTGATAAGCTTACTATCAAGGTTGTAGATATCCAGGCAGGTGACATCTTTAAGCTGGAAATTTACACAGTAATAATATACAAAATGAATACCAATCTGGCTCTGGCTCTATGCTGCTGGCTTTAAGCTTGATGATTACCTCGACCTTCGCCTTGGAGCTGATGTCTCCCAGCTTGTTGGTGACCGTGAGGCTGTACACTCCAGCATCTTCAGGCTTGCAGCTGTCCACTACCAGGCCGATTATACCACCGGGCTGGTTGATGAAGTTGATCGCCTGCGATGGACGGATTGGAAGACCTAAAAGCAGGATTGCAATATAATACTAGTACCTACTAGTTATTGCATACGTTACAAAACAAGAGGGAAATATACAAAGAAATAAAAATTAAATTAGACCTATACGATAGCACGATAGGCAGTCTTAACTCTGAAGACCGTTCGACATTTTTGTGATTTATCAGTTGGTGCTCCAATTTAAATACTGCTAAGATATTTATGGAGAGTCTAGTTACTGTAAATAAGTCATTTCTACATATATATCCACTAGCTGTCACTTCATATTATGTACCAATCGGGAAAGTAGATATATAATATAATATAAATATAAATAATAGGTATAAAGAGTCTGAGTTTCCCGTGTTTGAGGCTGTTCAACAGTTGTCCACAAAGGTGAAAGGTCTAATTACTAACCATCCTTGAACCACTTGACTTCAGGCGCGGGGAAGGCCATGACGCGCGCCTCCAGCTTCAGCGGCTGACCCACCACCGCCTTCACGTCGTCCAGCTCCTTACTGAACGACGGCTTGCGAGGAGTGGCTGGAACAAATAGGATTCAATCAGTTTAAAAACTGACCCGTTGAAAAGGTAAGAAAGATATATTCTTAGCTAGGCTGGAGTGCTCTATTCAATTCTATTATAAGTATCTATTCTAGCTACACCCCGCGGTGTTACCCGCTAATCCAATGGGAACCCTGCATTTTTTCATGATAAAGAAACCTACGTGTTAACCCAAGATGTCAGCTACCACCATACCAAATTTTATCACGCCTTTATAATACAAGTGTGATAACAATGTTATAGGTATGGGCAGTTGTTTTAACAGTTCGTAAATACTAATATTTAACAATTGAAGAATGATCTATTTATAGTCAGAAAATAGACCTGCATACTCCTTCGCGATACTAATTGGAGTCCAGGGTGGTGATACTTTGGCTGACTGTAGATACATTAATCGTCCAATGAGACATATTTTGCATCCATAAGAACTTACGGGTTTAAAAGGACCGAGCACCTCCGCCAGAATACCACGCTGCGTTTTATAACACGAATCTCCGATGAAGGAAGAAACAATAGCCAGGCTAAAATTGGACTGGGGTGGCCACGTCTGCCGCATGCAACCGGAAAGGTTGGCTAGCTTGACCACTAAGTAAGTGCCAAAGAAGGCAGCGCAGGCGTGGCAGGTCTAGGTGGAGTTAGCGAGATGATCTGGACACGATCCTCGACGGCTAGCCGGAGGAGGCATCTGATCGGGCGTTACAGAAATCAAGAGAAGAGGTCTTTGGTCAGTATTGGGGCACTCATACAGGATACAAAAATAAAAGAACTTACGGTTAACAGCCACAGCACACAGCGCCGAGTCCTCGCCGTTGGGGTTGGTAATGACCAGCTTGTAGGCGCCGCAGTCGGCCGGGGTCACGTGCTCGATGCTCAGCTTCACGGTGCCGTCAGGGAGAGCAACTTGCTGTACGCGGGCGTCTGACGGAGACAGCTCCACGCCATCTTTGTACCTGATAATTGGGTACTTTTTAGGGTTCCGTACCCAAAGGGTAAAAACGGGACCCTATTACTGAAACTTCGCTGTACGTACGTCCGTCCGTCTGTCACCAGGCTGTATCTCAAGAACGGTGATAGCTAGACAGTTGAAATTTTCACAGATGGTGTAATTCTATTGCCGCTATAACAACAAATACTAAAAATAAAATAAAATAACTATTTAAGGGGGGCTCCCATACAACAAACTTGTTTTATGGTACGGAACCCTTCATGCACGAGTCGGACTCGCACTTGCCCAATTGTTTTATTGTGATTCAGAACTGTGACGAGTGCAGTTTATGAGGAGGGTATGTCAAAAACACTATTCAGATTTTTGATTCATTTGAAATCAATTCACCCGCAGATGCCATTGTGGGTGCGAAGCCTATTTGCGGTGATAGTTTTGCATTTCGGAAAACTTTCAATGAGTTGCCAAATCAGTCTGGGTTCGATTACTGGAGCATAATGTAGAACGCAACTAAAAACAACATTACACAAATATTTGCCGATTCTAAGTTACATCCTGGGTAAACTACATGAACGCATATAGGCGTAAATGTACGCCCTGAACGGGACAGAATAATATTGATTAAATTCCAAACTTACCATTTGGCTGTAGGGATGGGGCTGCCATCCAGCTTGGCCTTGAGTTCGAGAGGCTCTCCCTCGTCGACGTCCTTCTGGCGGTCCAGCTTGTGCACGAACCCGGGCGACTTCTGCGCCATCAGGATAGGGGCTTCACAGAACGACTCGCCCGCTAGGTTCACGGCGCGGACTTTGTACTGAATAAGTGACAACATATATCACATTAACAATTAATTACGATTATCATTAAAGATGTTGGACGTACATTGAGATATTTATTCAGTGTTCGAACAGCTGTCAGAGTTGATGATGTACCTTTCTACAATGATTAGGTTTGAAGTCTTTGCTTTAACACGTTGTCGAGCTTCCCAACTCTTAAATGGGACTGCTGATTTCAGAGGGTGTCGCAACCGGAACATAAGACATGACAATATGTTGAGTGTTCTATCTTACCTTTCCAGAGTCACTAGAATTGAAGTTCTTGATCGCCAGCTCGCTGTCGACCTGCCCGCCAACCTCCGTGGTGATGGTGTGCCTCTCGTCATTGCTGATCTCCTGGCCTTCCTTGAACCAGTGAACTTCGGGTTTGGGGACGCCGTCGCAACGGATCTTCAGGGAGACGTCATCGTGGTCTTTCACGTTTTGCTTCTGGAGAGGCTTCGTGAAGACTGGCTCACCAGCTGGATGTTTAAAAATATCGATTAGAAGTTTGAAACCAAATTACAACAAATATTAAACAGTGTTAGATGTATGATATAAGAAAACTATATACTTACTGTGCACGGTAAGTGTGGCCTGCGCTGCTGTCTCTCCGAATTCGTTCTTGGCAGTTAACTTGTATACACCGCCATCAGCCACGCCCACCTTAGTGAAACGAATATATAAATTTAGTTTAATAAGACGAACCACATCCAAAAAATGTATAAACAAGGTACCTACCTTCTTGATGATGAGTTGGAAGTTCTCAGTGAGGCGGTCTTCAACGATCTCAACGTTCTTGGACGGTACAATGACAATGCCGTCTTTGCTCCTGTCACAAACAAATTACTTTGATGAAATTTCATTATGATTGAAAATGGAGTACAGAATATTCGGTTTTGCAAAAGTAAATCGAAATCTTTGTTAAGTAAGTAATTGTGCGTTTTTCTGTGCAAGGTGTGAACTAAAAACTTGTATTACAATATATTTTTTGCTTTCACAGGATGATTTGTGGGGATATTTTTACCATTTGACCTCAGCGATGGGGTTGGCATGGATGCGGGCTACGAAGTTGATCTCCTCGAAGGGTGTGGTGGTGATGTCGTGCAGACCCTCGATCTCCGGGCGCAGCAGGATGTCGAGGCGGGCGGAGCTCTCGCCCACACCGTACTGGTTCTTAGCCTGGATGGTGTAGACACCGGTGTCGGAGTGGCGACCTGACAAATTTAAGTTGACTAATAAATAGCAGATCAAATATGACACGTCATTCTTCTGATAAGAGGTATAACTTCAGAAGCATTAGATTTTTTTTTTAACTTCTGACGTTTTTTTAGTTGTCATATAAATGAGAAAATTGCATAATTAGAATACTAACCAGTAGAAATAGGAAGAGTGAACGTGCAGTCCATGCTTTCGTCTTCACCGCGGCGTTCAGCATTCAGCCACGCAGCATGTCATGGTGACGGGGTCATAATGCCGAATATGCCGAGTAGATACTAACCGGTAGGAATAGAAAGAGTGAACGTGCACTCCTTCAGTCCGTGTTCGATCTCCTTAGCATCGGCTTCGGTCTTGACTGTTGCCTCGGGAGTCAGCTCCACGCCGTTGAGCAGCCAAGAGACGTGTGGTTGTGGGTCAGCCGTGCAGACGGCCTTCATGGTGACAGGCTCGCGTTGCATCACCCGCTGGGCTTCCAGCGGGGTGGTGAACATCGGCTTGCGGAATTCGCTGACAGCTGGGAATTTAAATTAATTTGAATCACCACAGGAATTCACAATCGACTTAATTCACAAAGTGGATATCGATTTAGATAACTAGCTACAAGTGATACTTTGGAAAAAAAGTTAATGCATATCGATTTATACTCATAAATTCTCGAGACACATTCGCGGCCTTAGGTTTGCCGTAATAATGCTCGGTGTTAATCAGTAAGTATTTCACTATTCTCATATTTGTAATTGTCGCCATAAAATGCTTATTTTCAACAAATAGAAGCTATTTTCATTTGAGGCCCGGTATTTCTGGCAATATTTTATGACAGAAACCGGTGGACGCAGATCATCCGCACCAGATGCAACCCTGAAGCTGACCACGATTCTCAGACATGAGCGACCAACTCGAGAGAGAGGTTTCTGGCAAGCCTTGACTTAAACATTTATAACGGTTACGGTATGTATTTAGACTTACAGGCTACAGCCAAGTCGGCTTTCAGAACCTTCTTCCCGACACTGTTGCTGATCTCGCACTGCCATTTGCCGCTATCAGACATGAGCAGACTATCGATCTCTAGCTTGTAGACGTCGCCTTCGTTGGAGATGTGGACCCTCTTGCATCCCTTGATTTCCTTGCCGTCATGCAGCCAGCGAACTGTAGATATTATATTACAAAGGAAGAATTTTAAATGAACTGCTGCGAGGATTTGCATTTTTAGTAACGTAAAATTTGATAAATACATACGTACATAGACATCAAGTAACGATAATACCAGTAACGCTTAACGATAGGTTAATTTACAAGTACTAGAAAATCTCAAACTAATTGATTGCCGATAGGATCGAAGAAGGCAATAAGGATAAAACTAATATGATTTACAAGATAAATCTAATGTTTTACCAGTAGGTTTCGGTACTCCGATGGCTGTGACCGAGAACTGGAGAGGGAGAGACTCGTACGTGTGCTGGTCTTTAAAGTTGCTGTCTTTGACTGTGGGGGGCGCTGGAAGGTAAAAGATGAAGTATTAGATAAGCTTGTGGTGTATTGAAGAGGAGAAAATATGGTACATTAAAAAACATTATACCTAATTATTCAGCCAACCAAGAAATCGTGACCATTACGTCTTAGGAAAATATCTTTACTTGTACTTAATTGTAATAATTTAAAATATTAAAATAAAAAGTTAGACATTAACGTGCTTTACCAAAAACATTCATGTACCATATTGTTTGGTAATATGTAATTCCAAATTGATCATAGAGAAAAAATCATAAAAGAAATAAAATTTAACTATAGTGGTAAATTAAGGGACTCTGTAAAGGAAACACACAGAATTGGTTTATATACAATGCCTAAGCTGCAGTTTTAATAGATAGAAATCGCCGCCATGTACCCAAAGCTAAATAAGCTCCTAGAAAGAGATAAATCATTATTTACAGTATAACCCACAGATATCGCATATATACAGCCGTTATTGAATAATCGTAAGACTTACCATACATGTAAAAAGTGTATTGTGCAGAGTGTTGCAGTATGTGTGTTACGTACCTTGAGATAGAAGGAATTCTTTCTTAAGATAGAAACGTTAATGTCAAAAGCGAACACCATGCGACATATATAACAAAATTTTACCTTGATGATGATCAGGGTTCCGTAGTACAGAACCCTATGGGTTCCGGAGTCTAGTACCGCCGGCGCAGCGAGCCCCAATTATTAGTATGCCAGAAGGGAATGTTATTACGCATGCGTGCTAAAACAAACATACGACAATGCATTAGTACAATACACTAATAATGTCGGACGGTATATGAAAATTTGATCTGGGGTTTTCGCTATCAACATCAAAGTTATTTTGGAAACTCAAAAGTCAAAACCGAATTAGCACTATTAATAGAAACTGCGGCATTTACTGCCATCTTAGAGTCTGGCCATCGAAACGTGATACTGAAAATGACCGCCAAATTTAAAAACTCAAGCACGTATTTCATCGCCAATGAGCAATGACTGATACCAATGCAATGGTGCAGATATATTAGTTATTGGCGATGAAAAATATAATGTCAAAAGTACCAAAACTGCTTACTCCTAGTTTGTACAGCGATATTAAAAGCTAGAATTTTAAAATTTCGCGGTCATTTTCAGTATCACGTTTCGATGGCCAGACTTGTAAGGTACGAAAACAACAGATCTTCAAATAAAGCAATTTCTACTGTAGCTGGTATTTTATAAGCATTTTTATTGGTTAAAGACCCTAACATGGCGTAGCATTTTAATGTAAGTTGCTTTATATCCTCATTTTTACCTTTTTCATCTTCTTGGTTTAGTATATCGTCTAGTATGCTCCTTTGCCGTTGACTACGTTTTAAAAGTGCTTCTAATTCGCCATCTTCCTCTTCAACGGCATATAGATTGGGAACATGCCTTTTCTTCCTTTCGAAACTAGTTTCTGTTACATTTTTGGTTAAGTTGTCTACGTTCTTCAAGGGCCCAAGAACTAACTCTTCCATTATCCTATTTTTAACGTCCTCAATTTTTTTCTCAACATTTCTGCATTCATCATCAAACTCTCTAGATATATGAATAAGTTTTTCTGTAATATCATTTTCGTATACTTTTTGTGACGTTTCTGTAACAACGAAAGATTCTTCCCCATCGTCTCTGAAATAGTCTTCTTGGAACGATGACTGACGAACGTAAGAATCTTTACTGAACACTTTTCTGCTGTCATCAATATCGAATATGGACTTCGAGAGATCTTCAATAGAAATCTCTCTAGACAGAGGTTCGTTTTGCCAGCTAGTTTCATCTTCTGATACAGATCTAATAGATATGGTTCGATTATTTTGATGTCGGCCTCTAATGGAGCTATTATCAGCTTCAGAATCTGTAGCTGGTTCTTCAATGATACCATAAATGCCTCTGCGTATGTGATCAGGAATAGTCAGTTGCCCAAGTTCAGTTAAGAAATAACTGTGACTAGCAATCTCTTCTACTTCTAGAGATGTCTTATGTGGTTTATTTGGGGGTATTATTCTTCGACTAAAGTCATCATCATCGTAATAAACTGCAGTAGATGTCATTTTGTGTAACGTTCGAGTTTCAGCAGGACCTAACAGTTAAAATAATATTATGTGTTTTGCTCTAAAATACTTTTTGTAAAGCCATGCAGTGAAATGTATTGCTTAAATAAAATATTTTATATTGACGAACGGCCAACTAGATATGTATTGTCTACGATTTTAAACTAGATGTCAACTTTTTATTATTAATTTATTTGATTCGAATCCAGATTTAAGAGAAAAAATACAGTCATTAATCATAACAAACTGGAGCTGGCTCCACATTTAAAATAAACTTCTTTGTTTATATTTTTTGATTCTTCCCACTTTATTAACTTCAATACATCTAGTAAAAAGCCATCGAGTTGAATTAACGAATGGATCATGAAGTTAGAACTAGGAAGAGAAGGTAGGAAGCTGTATACTGACCTGTTATGATCGCGCCGTGAGATCTGGTGCTACTGACTTTAGACATGACTATACTCCCGTCGTCGCCGCTCTTGAAAGTTGTTACTGTTTCGAACACGCGTCCTAAAGAAGAACCACACTTGGGTTGTTAGAACACAGGTTAAAAGCATGCAACGTTTTCATTTCCAACAAAAAAGCACCTAATTCGTCTTGAAATTGATCAGATTAAATATTCATGTTTTAGGGCTTTTTTGTTGGATAAGTAGTGCGACGTGATAGAAGCTGTTTGGTAAGATAAGCTAAAGTCTTGAAAGTACCTTCAGTATTAGCACTCATAGGTTCTTGAGTGGGTTCTTTTTTAGCTTTTTTCGATGTGGTAAACTCTTCTTCAACAGGAATTTCTTCTATGATGTCGGGTTTGGTGACTTCTTTCTTACCAATTTGGATTTCGTCTTCTACTTCTTCAATGATAGGCTGCTTTTCCTTCTCATTATGGTTTTCATCCCAGAATGACTTTTCCTCAGCTACTTCTGGTTCTGTAACCGATTTCTTAGCTTTGCTGAATTTCGGTGTTTCTTCTGTTTTTGTCTTTTTTGGTTCATCAGTTATATCATCCCAAAATGATTTTTCTTCCGCAACTTCTGGTTCTGTTACAGTTTTTTTAGCTTCCACTGGTTGATCAACTTCTTTAGTTTCTGGTTTTTTGGCTTGAACATCATCATCGTCGTCCCAAATTGATTTCTCCTCAACAGTTTCAGCCTTCGTTTTGCCTTTTTTCGCCGCCTGTTTTTCAGTAACATCTTCTTCCAAGAGAGGTTGTTTCGTTTCGTCTAATTCATTTTCGACAATTTCCTTTGGAAGTCTCGTATGTATTACCTTTGCTATTGGGCATGAATAAAATGGTAATGATAAACATGGTTATATTAAGTGGCAATATGTATTAAGGACGTCACAAGTGTTTATGTTTGGTGAGAATCGAATGCAGGATTTATGGACGATATTATCAAACGTATTTCTTTTCATCCAGGGGATTGTGTATGAAAAATTAAAAATGTCTCATTGACAATATCGTTCATTATTAAGTGGATCCAACAATTCATAAGTGCAACAGCTATCCAGTCTCTTGGATGCTTTGATGTATCTCTACCAATTCCATATGGTCTCTACACCACAAACTAACTCGTGCAGTAATGCAACTTTGACTAAACTCCACTTCATTCTATGTTAATAGTCAAACTACTGTACCTACTATATAGATTTGTCCTGGGAGCCAATTGTTGCATACATTACCAGTGTGATGTTGTGTGTGTGTCCGGAGCTCAGTGGTATGAGAGTATTTGAATATATTGCTTTCTTTAAAGCTACTCCCTATTATCTGTATGTTTTAAATTCCTAATAAAAAAAATATTTATATCTGCTTCCTTATTTCGTTAAGATTTTTGAGGATAAGTTATCAAGATGCAATAACTGTGTAAAACGGTCGGTACCATTTTTTCATTTTCGAATGCTTCTTCAAATGTACAAAATGTTTATAACCTAATTTTTAAGAAACTTATCTTCCAAACTTTTTTTCTTTTGATCATTTTTATCTCGTAGTATAATCTCAACCCATACGCCTATAGTTGCTCGTGTACTCACTGTGTATAGTGACTGTGCTCTTGGAGGACACGCTGCCCATCTCGTTCTCAGCCCTCACTTCGTATTCGCCGCCATCTTCTTCCTTTATTAGTGTCACGGTTAGGTTGTAGTTCTCCAATCTGTTAATACGTAAAATTAAAACTTTTCAATGTAAATCGTTATTCACAATAGTC
This sequence comes from Apotomis turbidana, assembly GCA_905147355.2. Lineage (NCBI taxonomy): Eukaryota > Metazoa > Arthropoda > Insecta > Lepidoptera > Tortricidae > Apotomis > Apotomis turbidana. The sequence continues at coordinate 2,034,667 of LR990283.1, forward strand.
CACAGTTGGGGAATCTTGATAGCTTCATTCTTAAATAGTGTAATATATTATAACTATATAAGAAAGGACCCTAGCCTACAAGTTGTAATCGAATACGAGGAGTTTATGTTTTCATGGTCAATATATCGCCTGACGAGGTGAAAATCCCAGTAGACTTCATGTTGATTTTTTGCATCACCTATTCATTTTTGACGTTAATCTAAAATATCGAAGAAATCGCACATAAGCTATAACATCGCCTGTTGTCTACCAATTATCATTTTAAGTTTTTCTGTGTTTGTAGTTATTTGTTGTCGAGGAGAGCAATAAAGAGTATTCTATCTCTTTCTCTTTCTGTATATCCTAAACTCCTTACCTCTGAGTATCCCTTTCGATCTTGATTCTGGCGTCAGTGGTGACTTCCTTGCCGTCCTTGAACCACTTGACCTTGGGCTCAGGACAGCCTTCTACTTCCACCTCGAGCTTCAGCGTCTGACCCTGGTCCACGGTCATGTCGACAAGGCTCTTGGTGATGCGGGGTTTCCCTGTTGAAACAGTACTCATAAAAACCAAGCAAACGTTTGAAAGCCAAGTACTGGTAAACACAACCAAATTGTACGTTGGCATGGGACAGGATACTGATTTATACAACACAAGTTTTCATCTAGCTCAAATTCATCTGTGCCCTCTCCGTCAATAAAAAGTTATGTTTATCCTTTAAGGTGTAACATTAACCCAGGCAGATATCCAGGGGAGGTGAACAATGGGGGCAATAGATTATAAACACACGTACATCAAAGACGTAGGAAAGAGCCCTATAAGCAGTACCAAATCTTGTCCTTTAAAAGCAAGACTGCATGATGGTCGGAAGTGCTACGGAACGTGGTTGGTTTGTGGCGAATTTGAGAAACGTACTTTTAACGGTGAAGGTAGCCTGGCAGGAGTCAGCTCCTAGGTCGTTGGAGACCTTGCAGGTGTACTGGCCGGAGAGTTCAGCAGTCACCTCCTTAAGGACCAGCTTGTGCGTGCTGCCGTTGTCCACACGGGTGTACACAGATTTCTTCTCAGATATCTCCACGTCACCGAGGTACCTGAGGACGGACAATATTGTTATATGGACAATACAATATCTGATTGTGGCTATCGTGTCGGTGGTGCGGCAACAAGCATATCCTCAGAGAAAGTCAGATTAGGTTTGGTTTGATTTTTATTAACGATAAAAATAGGATACTTAAGGGCGTAAAGATAGCAGGATATCGTTGGCAGACAAACACGGCCAATAGTTGTAGTAATCAGCCGGATTATCTCAAGTTCTATCTTAATTAGTAGACGTCTTCTGTTTAATTGACCTGACTTACCATTTGACCTGTGGTTCAGGGTACGCCTCGACGTTGACGGTGAACTCGATGTTAACGTCTCCCTCGGCGGCGACAGTGTCCTTCAGTTTCTGCGTGAATATCGGCCCGCCGCGCACGCGCAGTGCGCACTCGTCCGTCGCTGTGCCGTGGACGTTGCGCACCTGGACACAAATCAGATGATCTTATCATGGTGATAGGCGTATCCCTATTACCCAAAGTTAACAAGTAGAACGCTGAAACGATAAAATATTTTGACACACCTAGAAACCAGTCCTTCCTTTCAAGCTAGACGGATTCAAATAGCTAAACCAATTTTCTTGATTCATAGCCGAGAAATAACTTAACTAAAATGGGATCACCCGCATTGGGATCTACCGTGGCACTGATAAATTGGTATAAATTAGGTACGTTAAACTTATAATACCCCTCTGTTGATTCGGAGATAAAATAGATCAAAGTTAGACATTACTACACGGCGTTAATGAGGTACGGTTCATGAGTTACAAAAAATATTTTTGCCTCTTACTTCCAGAGAAACCTTTATAGAACACTATACAGAATGATGATGATATTACCTCGCAAGAGTATTCTCCGGAGTCAGCCCTGGCGGCCGACGTGATGACGAGGCTGTGCGCGGTCGCCGACGAGGACATCTTCACCGTCGTCGACTCTTGCAGCTCCACCTTGTTCTTGTACCTGGAACACGTTAAATGTATTAATCACTAGTTGTGCGCTGTATTTAGGAATTCGATCCGAAATCGCTTTTATATCCTATTTTTCCTCTTTTGAATCAGAATGTTCAGAAATATCTATAACTATGACTTCCATAATGAAACACTTTATTCTGCAAATAGGCCACAACGGCACTTTAAAATGTCCGAGTCTACCGGCGTTTCACAAGAGTAGACCGCTGTTGAGAAGAAACACCCAAAGAAACTCTATTACAGTAATATTAACTTAACCTTATATGTACCTGCCTATCTCAATAATTTAGGCTTAATACGTATTCTCCTCGAAGAATACAAAAAGTTATTGTTTGAAACATGAGCTTTTTCCTCTAATAGTTTAGTACTGATAAGGTAGTGTTCTAAATGTGAATAAAAGGGTTTCCTTTTCATAAGAAACTGTTTGATCTCTTGGGATTTTTGTGGTGACTGTCTGAGTTCTTAGCCAAATATCTGGCCTATACGTACCACGTGACAGTGGGCGCGGGTTCGGCCTCGGTCTGGATCTGGAAGGTGACGGACTCCTTCTCGTCGCAGATCTTGGTTTCGCCAAGCTTCTTGGTTATCTTGGGCGGTGACGTCACGTGCCACTGCCAGAAGTCGCTGCATTGGTTGACCTCATTCCTAGAATGCGATAAAAAATATTGAGATGATGGCGAATGTTTTTATGAGTAATTGGAAATAATAAATAAATAATACTGTGATCTAAACTCGAAATGATGACGATGGATGACGGCAAAATGCATCACACGGAAATTGTCAAAGTTGTCACTCACATGTTACATCATTGAAGGGTCAAAACCCAAATTGGGTTTTATGCGAGTCTATCTAGATCTCTATCGCTTGAGTTCTGTGACGAATACATTCTTATTCGGATATGAATGGACTCGCCTTTGACGTCCAGTCCGGTTACGACTTCTAAACTTGATAATTTTGTGTTGGGTGAAGAAAAATACTTACTTCGCAACAACAGAGTAGGATCCGGTGTCTGTCAGCTTGGCATCCTTAATGGTGATCTTGTACACCTCGTCAGACTCCTTGACGATCTGGACGCGGTCTGAACTCTTGATCTCCATTCCGTCCTTGTAGAAGGATACTTCTGGCGCAGGGGTGCCTTCAACTTCCACGGTGACTGTGTGAGTAGAAGATACCTGAGGGAGAAATGAATCTTTGCTAAAAACATAAAAGTGAAAATCTCAAGGGACTCTTCGTGTTTCGTAATAATAAGCCAAATGTTCAACACGGCATTGATAAATGTCCTAATTGATTGTGATTATAGGTCTTTGAAAGTACATATATTTTAGTATAATTCTTCTGGTTTCATGTGTATTCCTTGACTAGGTACTAAGGAGACATAGCCAGCTAGAATCAATTTATTGTGATAGACATTGCTTTCTTGTTGATGCTTGTTATCTTAGCAATAAAATTACAATGGGCTGGTTGCCTGTTGGACTTCAATTTGATTCACTATACGCAAGCTTTGAATGCCAAAAATGCCCGGGCCTTACCATGCAGGTCTGGTTCTCAATCTTCTTCTTGATCTTGGGCGCAGCCTTAACAATGAGCTGCATGGTGGTAGAATCTTCTCCAAGCTCGTTGCTGGCAATCACTTCGTATGCGCCAGCGTCGGCGCTGGTCACATTCTTGATCACCAGCGACATGGTCTCATCGTCTTCATACAGGAATCTGAATTGGTGGAATACATATTGATATATTTTTTTACTTTACAATTTACTTCGTGTCCACCAATTTGATTGCTATCTCAAGATTGTAGAAATGAACCGCCGGTACCCTCGAAATGGAAATAGGTAAGGTATAGATAAACCGCCTAACTGAGTCCTCGCCTGCGCGGTACAGGGGCGCGGGGGTAGGACGACAAAGGGGAGTGAAGGCGGTGCGGGCGGCGAGCGTGGATAACGAGATACACAAGTGGCGAAACGTGCACTAGACAGTTCTAAAGATATGTGACGTCATGTTGGTTAACGAATGGTTTTTTCTGATTGCGGCAGAAGGAGGGTTTTGAGTTATAGTTAAAACTAATTTTCTTGACCGAATCGAGTAAGGTACTGGTAGGAAGTTCCGGACAAGATAAAGAATTTGGACTATACGACACAATACTAAAATAATATGTACCTATGTCTATTTTTTTAAAGTCGTTTTTTTTTTCATTCAACTTAAAATTGCTGTTTTATTATATAATTACCTAAGAACGATACAAATGGTTGAAACATCTATAAACTATGAAAGTGGGTTAATAAACTTTTGTCCAAGAGATAGATACTTATTTTCGTAATAGGTACTCATAATTATCTATTTGCGGAAACATAATAACAAGGTACCTACAAAAAGTTTATTCAACTAGTAACAAAATAAAACATTAGGTAATACACGTTTCTAGGTATTATTTATTATAAATCAATCACTTATTTCCATATCAATATCACTGGAACTTGATTCTTCGCTTTCCAAGCGGCCATCATCAGAATCATCAGAATCGTCCTGTACATCAATAATAAAATCAACAGCATCGTCTACAACTTCGTCATGTTTGCAGTATTCGTCCTCAATTTTGATTACGTGGTTAACACAACTCTCCCACTTCTCTGCAGAGTATTTGGCAAATAATTCCTCTAAATGTATTTTTTTTTGGTCCAAGTTAGAGTCGATACTTATTTGTGCTAATTGTCCTTTAATATCACCCCAGACCAACTCAATAGGGTTAAGGTCTGGGTGATATGGCGGTAAACGCAACACTTCATGCCCGTTTCTTTACAATACCTCGTCTATTTTGTAAACATCTTCAGTGAAGTGCCTTTTAATTAATTTGTGTAACTCATCCTTTCTAAGTTTATTATCAAAAGGCACGCCATGACTTCGTAACCATGCTTGCATAGTTGCTTTATTAGAAGTCATAGTCGGCTTTTTCTCTTCTCGAACCGAATGATAGGCTGCGTTGTCCATTACTATTACAGAATTTGGTGGTATATTAGGCATGAGCTTTTCATTCACCCATTTACTGAAATTCACGAAATTCATAGAATCGTGATAATCACCTGTTTTACATTTTGCTTTGAAAATCACAAGTGCTCCCTCTACAAATCCAGTTTGACCTCCACAATGTACGATGATCAAACGATTCCCTTTACCGATATGGGATAGCACGCCGCGTTCATCTTTTGATTGCCAACATTTTGAAACGTTATGAGACGCATTTACATAAGTTTCATCAAGATACAAAATATTTCTTCCCTCTCTACGATACTTTTTAATAGTATTTAGGTAATTCCACCTCCACGATGTTATGTTTGGTTGTTCGATAAGGAGTTTCCTTTTAGATCCGCATTTCTTAAATTTAAAATCTAGATCGTGTAATAACAGCCTTAAATATTCCCTGCCGCAGTGTAATATATCCTCTTCTCTAAGTACAGCATTCAAAGCTTTCAGAGTTGGTACTTTTTTTAAAACTGTGTAAAACTGAGTTACTTTTCTTCTTACTACTCCTTTAGTGAAATCATCTATTTCCACTCTTTTTCTGCGAGTTTGTTTTGGTTTTCTCGGTGATTTAAATCGTTCGTTCTCTTTCAATACTCTTCCTTGTTGTACAATTCTAGATACAGTCTTTTCCGATATACCAGTAAGTTTTGCTACAGTTTTGTTTAAAGGTATATCCTGTAAATATTCAACAGAATTTACGTCCAGTTTTTTTTTCTAAAGTATTCGTATACGTTAAAAAACACTTGTTTGCACTGACTATTAATTTTATATCTGAAGATATTTCGACTCATCTTATCTCGTGTGTACCTCTCACAAAGCGTCCGTAGCCATTAGCACTTGCGATCGCTAGCCGCGGCGCGACCGGTATGAGCTGTGCGCTAAGAAGCGCCTGCCGCCCGCACCTCTTTCACTCCCCTTTGTCGTCCTACCCCCGCGCCCCTGTACCGCGCAGGCGAGGACTCAGTTAGGCGGTTTATCTATAGCTCTGTGTTATATATCAGTCAATAAGTTTGACTACATCAGTTTTTTATGAATTTCACAAACTGCGGCTTGGTTAAGCGTCTGTCAGTTCCAGGAAAGCTGGTAACTATAATATCAACCTTAACTTTTAAAGAATCACTAGTGTCTGACATCAGCCTCGACTACCTCCTCTTCATGCTTAAATAGGATCTCGGGCTTGGGGAAGCCATCTTAAGTAAGTTCAATTCAAGAATAGCTTGGAAAACGAACAGTAGCTTTAATTCTTACTTGTGCCTGGCATCAGCCTCGACCACCTTCCCCTCGTGCTTGAACACGATATCGGGCTTGGGGAAGCCTTTGCAGGTCAGCTCTAGCATGGCGGAGGCACCGGCTGAAACTATGGCCTCACGGTGCTCGATCACCAGCTGAGGCTTCTCGGGCTCCCGGTGGAGGACAGTCACGGCACCTGTTGGAAAGACGAGGGCATCAATCTACCAGTGTTTCAATCAGTGTGTAAAGCAATCCTTATATCACAAAATAGCAATGAGGATGTTGATGGAAAGTGGTGGGCTGTGATACGCACAACAATTTGCTTTGTTATACCGAATCTTTGAGACTTGTTGGTTATATCATCGTCTGTATCTGCAGTTAATTCCTTTTAGTACAACTTACTTATTACTCACGGGAATGAATACACAATGAACACTGTTCGGCCCTAATCGATCGTATAACGATGACGATTTGCTAAGGTTGTTTTTATTTAAAAAATGACCAGCAATTGAACTTAGTATTACCTGATGGTAAATGACTACGGGGAGTACGGGGTGGAAGATGTAGCTCGCTGCTTGAGCAGCCTATTCACTCTTGTTTTGGAGAGACTTAAGTTATAATGTTCAGGAAATACTTACACATGATGGGAGCAAATCGCTTCATGCGATGAATTGAGGATATAAACTTTATTTCGCAAATGAAAATCTAGTCTAGTAAGATTACTAACCCTGGACAGTAAGCTCAGCGGAGCAGGAGATGTTGCCAGTGGATGTCTTGGCGACACAGGTATAAAGTCCGGCATCTTCTGGTTTCACGTGCTGGAACACCAGCGCCAAGGAGTCTTCATCGTCTCCTAATAAAACCTTCAGAAAACAAGACCTGCAGTTTAACACATACTCAAATTGTGCATTTGATTTTATTGGATGGAGCTGTTTGCAAAGCTGAGAGATAGCCGAGCTTTTTACAACAACTGTAATTGTTCAAGCCACCTTATGTTGTGAGTTGTGATACCTGTGAATCCTGTGATATGAGATAATAATTGAATTCACCTTAAACCTCTCCTCAGGGTCGAAAGCTTCGCCATCTCGCTTCCATGTGAAGGATGCCTTCTCTCCCTTCGCCAGAAGACCTTCACCGCCGGGAGGCAGTTCAAAGAAGATGTTCTTGTCATCTGAGGAAAAAAAGGCATAACCTTGTCAGATGATAAAAAATTGAATTTGGATTTAAAAAAGTATAGAGTAAGGAGTGAAAATCATCTTCCTGCGGCAGCGAACCTGCTCCTTATCATGAATTAATTTAAAAAAAAGTTCTGCTCCTTTATAGTATGTTTTGGGATCTATAAAAGTAATTTTTCGTTCGTCCAACGTATTTTGGACTAGATTCATTATATTTTATTTTCAATGTTAAATCGTACGGTTTTTTTAATTAAATCCCATTCACCTGAATTATATAATCTGCCGTAGATAAGCATTTGGACGCATTACAAATTACTATTCCGGTCATTAGGCTCCTAATAATAGTTGACGAACATCAACAAGTGTCTAATTTGAGCACGTTGTATATTTTTAGTTCAGACTCATAAATCCACTGGAAGCCATCCAAATATCGTAAAAAAACTAGGTCTTACGGTTATTATAATTGGTTGTATGCAACTATCAGCTACATTGTGCAATAAATTTCAAAAATGAGGTATATCTCACTAGAAAATTTGCTACACAGAATAACATGGATCAAAATGATCTCTAAAAAAAGTTATTTTCATGGAAACCAAATCGTGTTATAAGTATTTTAAGCATTTAGTCTGTGTAGCATCTCCTGCTACTGTCTGACAGACGTTCAACGTTATAATTATATTAATGAATATAATAATGCCCCCAAAAAAACCAAAACAAACGAATGTGTACGTGAAATAAATTTGTAAGGCAAATAACGTATGGGCCGCCGATGGGAATAACAGTAGAAACAACACTTAATGTTCGAAGTGCGTTTAATCGGAGTTAATACAGTGGTGCAGATAATTATCACTTAATTAAAACTTAATCTATTGATCGAGGTCGATCACGACCTTACGCGACCGCGATGGAAGGCATAAGACGCCGCGGACACTTCATTCTCACCACACATCACTTCGCGGGTTACTCACTAAGGTATGTCCACTTTTCGTGAGAGTCCGGCAATCGATTATCGGGAAACGCCGATGACTCGATCGATGAACACCTGTCGCGAGCGTGGGACCTCTGCTCGTAACACCTCCCCTCCTAGATACGCAACTATTTTCCCATGTCTAATGAAAATGTTGCGGCTCGACGATCTTCCAAAGTTTGAGTATTAGGTTCCACTGTTGGGATTTCAATTTCGTTCTCCCTTTGAATGCTGGTTCGAGCACGCTTGTAGTAATATAAGACGATCAGTGCAGTTACTCCAAGCAGTATGATTATGTATGTGGATATAGTTGTATGATATAGACCGGGTGAATCTCCTATTGCAGTTATCACTGGCGGTTCTAACAACACCTGGTGCTGAATGTTGTGTAGGGTATTAAGGTCGATTGTAGTCAGATTATAGCGCATCGATAGCTTCGGTGAGATTGGTAACGAGTCTGATTTTGGTAACGTCATTATTTCGACGACGTGTCCTCGTATCTTGTCGTCTATGTTAATGATTGTAAATTCGTGTGTCCGTAGACGACAATTTCGTGGAATCGTAGCTAGGTAACTACCATTCAATATGCGGTGTTCTTCATGTTGGCATGATGTGGATACTTTTGTACTTGTCGGGAATGAGATTATGTAGTGTTGACTGTCCAATTCCAGAAGAGCTTCCTTGCTGAGTGTAATAGTTGTGAGCCGGCATAATTCATCCATTTCCTGTTCTAGCACAAGGCGAGTGATGCAGTCTCGTTGGGTACGGATTTGATGAATGGTCTGTTGTTTGCAGATGTACCACGTGTCAATCTTAGGGCATTCTGCCTCCATGTATACGAATTCCATGGAGTTGGTTGCCAGTAAAGGGTATGGTGGGATGATAATCTGGGAATATTTATTAGGAACAGGACATCATTTATAAAGGTCGTATTTTGTTGGGGACATTATGGGAAACTTTAAAACTAGTACGATTTTTTCATCGATGAAATAGGATCCTAAGCTAATTATGTCGTAATAGTACCTAATGTCTAAATTTAATATATGTGCAGGTCCATAAATGTCCTTTACTCTACTTATCATATTAGTTATATCACTAACCGATAAAAGTAAGTGGTGCATTGAATTAGTGCGACTAAAAGCTAAAACGTTTTCTATTCTAATAAGTTCAGCTAAAAGGTCATCTACATTTTCGCTGAAGGCGTTAAATATTTGGCTTAGGTGCACGTGCTAAGTGAAGAGATGGTTATCAGTATTCGTATAATTAATGAGGTAGGTGAATGCTTTTTCTAATTTTTCTTGGTTACGCGTTAAATTATTTAAAATGTAGCTTTGATGGAGAGTCAAATCTTTATATAAGCTGATGTGCTTATTTAAACTGGCAGAAAGCGCTTGATTATCCTTTTGAAGGATAGTCAGAGCATTTTCAAAATGCGTAGCATCGTTATTATCGAGGTTGCCCGTCACGCTTTTAATTAGTGTTCCGACAGGATCAAGAAGGCCACGTTTTATTCGCTTTGGCTCAAAAGATTCTAGTTTCATTATAGTCTTTTCTAGCTTAGAAAATAGGTGCAGGATTTGATCTTTAAATAGAGGGGGATTTTGATTTGGGATTTTATTTGCGACATCTGTTAGTTGAGTTTGTATTAGTTTAATTTGTCTTCGGATTTTGGCGAGATTTATTTCCACAAGAAAAATATGTTCATGGGAGATAATTTTCGTTGCGCCCAACATAAAAGGTAAGATACCAGGTCCGTCGGAAAGGCTGTCGAGTCGAATGTCGTCATGTGTCGTCCGTGTGGGGTCGGCTCGGGCCTGGTTGAGGGTCGTGAGGGTCGTCTATTGTCTTTTCGTTAAGTTTTTAAAATCCACTACTAATCGCCATTTAATTTTACCAGATGCATCATTTTTTTGGGCACGATCCATATGGGCGCGTTCCAGGCAGATGAAGAAGGCCTTATGATACCTTGGGCGAGCATTTTTTGTATTTGGTCCTGGGCCTCCTTCCTATGAACGTAAGGATATCTGTAGGTTTTACTGTGCACGGGAATTTCGTCTGTTGTCCTAATTCTGTGTTTAATTTTACTCGTAAAGGTCAATGGCTCGTCGTCTAAATGAAATATGTCAGCGTATTCTTTGCATAAGTTCAGCAAATTGGCTTGCTCCTCGTCATTCATATGGTTCGTACGTAAGCGCGATAATACTTCTCCGAAGCGATCGGCCTTGCCGTCTGCGAGTGTGACGTTCGGCAATGGTATACTCCGTTCGCTAAAAATACATGCTTCTAATGGGCTTATCCATTTTAAGTTTACCTCATTTAATGTGGGATTAAATATCTCTACTAAGGCTTGATTTTCAACAGCCGTTGTTACACAATCTAAGATGTAACATCCGGATATATTTTGGTAATTTATGCAAATGTCGCCTTGACAAATATTAACCGGCACTCTAATCATTTGGCTCGATTGTGCGGGAATTGTTATTGTTGCAGGGCTACTACGTGATTCATACATGTGTATCGGGTTGTCGGCAAATTCGGTTTTTAATGTGCGGGATTTAAGGTCGATTTGAGAATGCTACTGCTCTAGTAAATCTAAGCCAATAAGTCCGTCAAACTAATCGTGAAATTGATATATATAAAATTTTATAGGTTTTTGATCGTTAATTTCATTAAAGCAAGGGATGGTTAGCGAATAATTGTTCTGAGTGGTTGCGTGGATATTTGTGACAATAAAAGGATCGTAATCTAGTGGAACGTTTGAAAAGAATAGTTCAGCGGCTTGCGGGCTGAGGAACGATTTATTTGCACCTGTATCAACGAGAAGTTTCAGAGGTGGGTTATAAATCTGGATATATGGTAATTGCCGTTTGTTTTGAAGATTAATTTCTATTCGGGGGATTCGGCTGGAGGCGGTGTGGAAAAATTTTCGTCTTCGTTTTCCGGGTTTTGGGGAATTTCGCTTATTTCGTACTCGTTATAATAGTCTTCAGTTTGGTCATGTTGATAGTTCCAGTCCTGTAGTTCGTTAATGTTAATTTGTTGGTGTTCTTGTGGGGTAGGGGGTAGGGCTCTGGCGACGGGGTGGCTTATACCACTCATTGGCCTAGGGAAATTCCGTTGGAAATTATTGCGGGGTGGGATTCTAAATCCAGTAGTCATGTTAGATCGCGGTAAGGCTTGCATTATTTGTTGAGTTCTTGAAGGTCCCTGACCCTGTCCATAAGAGGGTGTATTTTGTCGTTGTGTGGGCGATATAAATTTAGGCGTGCTAGTTTGGTTCGAAATGGGTTGATACTGAGGGTAATTATTATACGAGGAATTAGATGGTATATTGAGATATGCACCTAGATTTTGCGGGTTCTGGGGTGGGATTTGTGGACCGTTAGTTTTTCCGTAAAAAGGTATTCCGAATTGAGGCGGTATTTTTGATTTAAAAGGGGTTTGATTTTTTTGTTTTTGGTAGAGGACATTCATCTCTTCCTGCGCAAATTCTAAGGCTTTTTGTAAATTTTCCGGACGCATGCATCTCACTCGTGAACCAAGGGGTTCGTGAAGGCCCCTCGTATATGTTTGAAGTGCTAATTTTTTATATAGAGTGCGTTTGGCTTCTATTGTTGTAGCTATTTTTTCGTGTAATTCGCAGTATGTCATTATTGTACTGAGTAAATTTTGGACTCGTTCATAGAAAACATGGGGGGTATCTGATCCTTGAGTTAACATTGATAAATCTGTGTAAAGAGCCGTTTCGTCTCTGTGATCTGAAAATGAGTTAATTAGTGCATTTCGAATACCATTCCAGTCCCTTGGAATACCGTTAGCTGCCAAAGTGGTGGCGGCTCTGCCAGTTATTTTATTTAAAATGCCGTTTAAGACGGCTGAATTGTTCAACTCGTTTCCGGGGGCTGCATTGATATGCGTTAACACTATTTTATCGCATATATCTAGGAATCTCACGAGAACATTTGAATTTCCATCAAAGTCCGGGACTAGCCTCAAAGCTCTCCAAATTTTATCTATCTGGTCTATCGGTTGGGGTACTTGGGGTGCGTTCTCATTTGGATTTTGCATATTGGGAGTTTCTTCGACTTCTTCAATACTTTCTAAACTAAGCAGTAAATCTCTATGAAACCTAAGTAGGTGGTCGGGCTCGGTTGCCCGGTTAGCCCGTGGGTGAAAAATTGTGCAAGATTCAATTAAACTTTAATTATCTATAAATGGGGTCGCAGATTGGGTTGGCAACCAACAGGATTCGTATACTAAACTTATAGTTCTAAACTCACAGTATCTGCGTCTGCATGGCGAGTGGAAAAGGACTTATCGATGTTTGGATGTTGCCGATCCGCCGCTCTGCCGCTGCTGCTCCGCTGCTGCTAGTCACTGTTCTCGGCCACACGTAGATTCAAGTAGTCGAACTGTCTATGATGACTACCAGGCGAGTCTCGATGTTAGATACGCGCACTGATTCGACTACTCCCCGACTGCGCCAATAACGTATGGGCCGCCGATGGGAATAACAGTAGAAACAACACTTAATGTTCGAAGTGCGTTTAATCGGAGTTAATACAGTGGTGCAGATAATTATCACTTAATTAAAACTTAATCTATTGATCGAGGTCGATCACGACCTTACGCGACCGCGATGGAAGGCATAAGACGCCGCGGACACTTCATTCTCACCACACATCACTTCGCGGGTTACTCACTAAGGTATGTCCACTTGGCACTTTTCGTGAGAGTCCGGCAATCGATTATCGGGAAACGCCGATGACTCGATCGATGAACACCTGTCGCGAGCGTGGGACCTCTGCTCGTAACAGGCACCATAATAAATAATAATATATTAAATGTTTGAATTGACTTAAAAACCTAATATATGCCATCGACGCCTTGTTTAAAATTAAACAGAATAGTATTTTTTTCTATTGGCTACCCATTCAGCCATCGGACCAACAATATCCGCGTTAATGTCTAGTACACACGAACAGATATTAAGAACACAAATCTGTATGATTCAATGTGTTGATGAATAAATTTAAAATATTGTCTATACGTAAGTCACCAGAGACCATAGGCAATATTAAAAATCCTCTGCCTTTATTTTATTTATTATAGAAATTAAGATTCTTATTATCAGGTTGTGTATAATGGCCCTAATATTCGAACACTACACACGTGGACGACCTTGTTAAAGAAAAAAAAATAGAGGGTTTGGAGGGAAAATTAAAAATAGTTTTTTTTAAACCTGGCTTTGTTCATGAACTGGCTGAACACCTGAATTATGTTTTTTTGAGTGGTGCATTTTTTATTTCATTGCATATGTTTGAGAAAAGCACTATACATGCCTTAGCCGTGAAAAGGGCTTGCCGGCTTCGTATCACTAGACGGCCGACCGTAAGGGAGTACTATACCTACTCTGCCGGCAAGCCCTTATTTCCCGGCGTCTACAGTAATGTACTATTATGCAATCGTTGCACAATGAAGGTTCTTAAAGTCGAGTACCGCGTTTAGGTCAAGGCTTGCCGAGTGGCCTAAGTAAGGTACGAGATTTTAAGACCTAATTGTGTAACTATTGCATACAATACTTTTTATACGAGCAAAACACAGAAAGCATTTTTTACTTTAATTAATATTTTTGATGTAACCTTTTTCGTTCAACTAAAACTGACCTATTAAAAAAAACATGATCGCGATGGTCATGGCGGATGCCTCGTGATTGGTTAAATTTTTTGACAAGTATTTTCAACCAATCAGTGAACAGTAGGATGCTTTTTTTAAATCAAATATGCTGATGTTCTCTTTTTGAAATTATTAGAGTTGAGTAGAGAGATGTTTTATGAATATTAAAGTTCTGTAGCGGGTACCATAGGTACGGGATTAAAAAGTGCGTTATTGTGATTTTGTCTGTGAAATTATAATTGACAGATTAAAGTACCTATGCGAGTATAAAAATATATATTATTTACTCCAGTAGAGTATTTGGTATGAATACAGATAGATCAGTTAGATTATGTGCAGTTCATGATAAATGTTCTCATCATGATGTCAACTTACCAACAACGGAGACCGTGGCCTCAGTAGAGCACTCGCCGTAGATGTTGACGGCGCGGCAGGAGTAGACCCCGGCATCGGCGGGGACCACATCAGCGATGACCAGCTCAAAGAAGCCCTTCTCGGCGCGGGTCCTGACGATAGAGATGCGGTCCGATTCGGATGTTTCCACGATCTCCTTGCCGTCGCGGAAGCTGGGAAGGAAGATACCGACCATGAATACGGCATTTGACAATAGTGAAAAAAAATGTATCATTGAAACGATTAAACACACATACAAAAATACATGGAAACAAATAAATGACCACAAACTTTTGATGATTATACTATTTATAATTGGACAAAAACTAAAAAGAGAATGTGTTTTGACTGCTGATTTTTATGACGTTACAAGCCGGTATGTTTTTAGAAACTTCATACTAACAGATCGTTTTTGAAAGTTCATAAAATGTAACTAGCTGATTTGAGCGGTCATCAAATACCGTATTGTCAAAACATATTTAATTTAAAAAAAAAAAGTAGTAGAGTTGCTAAGCCGCGAAATTGTGCGCATCGGGTTACAAGCATGAAATTTCTACCACACATAGAGCGTTCCACGGTTATTATTTTCAGATGTGGAGGGAAGTCAGATTCGTCCCCTGTGTGGTGGGAGAGCGGGGTGAAGAGGACCAAGTACTGCTCTTTTTCCTTTTTTTATTAATGATCAGTTAAGGCTATTAGGGCTAGTGCGACATCGTTTTCGTGTAAAATAGATATCAGCTATTATTTTTCATGTTATTTAAGAATAGTTTCATATAAAAATTTGGGTTTATTGCCGAAAAGGTAAAAATCACAACAAGTTTTTTTTATTCAGAACGATAAATTATTTATCTATCCTGAATATTTACAATTTAAAAAAATATTACTAAACAGAAAATTTAATCTTTTTTTTTAAATGTATACATATTGGGCACCTCTGATACAAAAAGTACCTTGAAAAAAATGTAGATGTTAAGCTTAGCCTGCGTGTTCTAGTACATTTTGCTAAGTCGCGAAATTGTGTACATCGGGATACAACCACGAAATTTCTACCACAGATAGAGTATTCTGCGGTGATTATTTTCAGATGTGGAGGGAAGTCAGATTCGTCCCCTGTGTGGTGGGAAAGCGGGGTGAATAGGACAAAGGAGGCCTCTTTTTCTTTTTATATTACTGATCAGATAACGCTACTAGGACTTGTGTGGTGTCGTTTTCGTGTAAAACAGATATCATCAATTCATTTTCCATGTTATTTATTCATAGTACCATATAAAAATATGGTTGTATTTCCAAAATTGTAAAAATCACAACAAGTTTTTTTTATTCAGGGAGATAAATTAGTTATATTTCCTGAATATTTACAACTAAAAAAAAATATTGCAAAATAGAAAATTTAATCTAGTTTCTAAAAATATATACATATTGGGCACTTTTCATACAAAAAGTAACTTAAATAAATTGTTGATGTTGAGATTAGCCCGTGTGCTCGTGATACATTAGCAAAAAAATATTTTGTTTTAATTACATTAATTTGTTTTTCTAGAACGTATATAGTAAAAATAATATGTAAAAGCATGTTAATAATCATTATTTAATGTATTTAATGAAGCGAAATAGGATGCGTTCGGAGATTTACGTTGGTTACGCCGACGTAAAGATATATTTTAAGCTACTGTTTGTATGAGAATTGCCCAACATGCATATATTTTTAGAAACCAGATTAAATGAGCTTTTTGAAATAATAATAATAAGTTGAAAATGTTCACGAAATTTAACTAATTTACCTCACTAAATAAAAAAAACTTGTTGTGATTTTTACCTTTTCGGCCATTACACCCATATTTTTATATAGAACTATACAAAACTAACATGAAAAAATAATTTCGGATATTTGCTTTACACGGAAACGATACCAAACACGTCCTGGTAGACTTAACTGACCAGCAATAAAGAAAGAAAAGAGGGATACTTGGCCGTATTCACTCCGCTCTCCCGCCTCACAGGGAACGAATCTGACTTCCCTCCACATCTGAAAATAATTGCCAAGGAACACTCTATCTGTGGTAAAAATTTCATGCTTGTAACCCGATGCGCACAATTATGTTAGAAAACAGCGGACTAACAACTCTACTAATATGGAAAGATATACCTACTTAGTACCTAACGTGTAACGCCTATTGTGGTCTATTGTATTTATCGTGTTGTCTATATTTTGTACCATTATTTATTGGATTATATAGGGTTCCCCATCGGTGAGAGATAAGTTCTCCATTCTTCCGTTTTAGAAAAATATGTAAATAACGCAGTTTTTGACTTCAAAATACTTTAAAAGTAGGGGATAATATATTTAAAGGTATATTGATAATTCAAATACTTACAACTTGACTTCAGGGTTGGGGTCGCCCTTGACCTTGACCATGAAGCGAAGGTACGTGTTTTCCAAGATCTCGGTATCCTTCAGGGCCACGATGAAGTAAGGCGCGTTCAAAGCGTTACGCTCCCTGCGTTCTTCTGCTGACACTGAGGTTCGGGCAGAATGATTATTAGACCGACTGATATTTCAATAATTTTATTTAAGTAAAAACAAAAGAAAATTAACTATTTTCACCTTAGTCCGTAATTATTCTGATTGTTTATAATCTGCAGAGAATTGTAATAAAACATTTTCGGAGAAGGGAAAAATACACAAAAGATAATTATACGTATAACGAATGATAAGAAATGTCACAATTCTCAGTATTTAGCGAGACACTGAGAATATTACTTTAACCTTTTACCAGTTAGATAATACCTTATTAAGACTAAGTACAGAATATGTACAGAAGTTACAGTTTGTAATAGATTTAGGAAAGGAAGTTTTGGTTGTACCAGCGCCAATTAACCTAACAACAGAAGCAGTGCCCGCCGAAAGTGACTGTTTTGTTAAACTAGTATACATAGTTTTTGTAGGTGCCGTAGCGACATGTCATGCAAACAACATCTAAATACTCCGTGATTTGCGTGAAAAATACAGGAAAATTATAAAAGTTTACAGAAACTACGTGTTATCCGCTTACGATGTCTTATTGCGATGACGCGTACATGCAAATATATGAATTAAAGTTTCGGAAATACTTAATAATACTTAACATGTTGTCCTTATACTCTATTTGGTTTGAGCAAGTTGATAAAGTATCTAATTTAGGGTGGATCTTCAAAGGATAACTAAGTTTCTTTTGTAATTATTGCGCTGAAACATGAGGGATGGAAGTTTTTGTGTGCATTGAAAATCAATGTCGTGGTTTCTGTGTTTGTGTGTGAATTGTCTGAGTTTACATATTGTGCTTGTGTATAGCCATTTGTGTATACGTGCTGTTATGTTGAGGGTATTGTTTTCATTTTTCGTTTCATTCAACAGCAGCGTCGAATGATTCATTAAGAAAAAAAATTAACACCTAAAATTATCAATTTGCTCAAACTGCATTCAAGAATAATCAAAACTTACGCTGAGTGACGACCAACTGCGCCGTGCAATGGGCATTCCCCTTAGCGTTCTCTGCCCTCGCAGTATACAAGCCCGTGTCATCCTCCATGCAGTGGAGAACCTCCAGTTTATGGTTGTTGGCTTCGTTGTAGATGTTCACGCGGTCCATGAGGCGGTCAGTGAGCGGCTTGTTGTCCTTGAGCCACGTGATTTTGACGGCTTCCGAGGAGCGGAGCGAGCATTCGAAGGAGGCGTTCTCGCCGGCTGAGGAATCAGTAGACGGTTAGGAGAGTCCGTACGGGATTGTCAAATGTGGGGATATGTGATGGAAACCAATTTGGTTCTGTAGGGTGTAAGCTTTCATATCAATTGTGTCTTATTTTGTTTTTTTTTCATCAATGTTATTCTTTCCTCAAATTTGAATACTTTCATAATATCGGATAAAATGTTCTTTTCAAATTTTTTTACAATGAGTGATGAATATTTTGTTTTCAGAACCGTACGGACTCTTAGAAGAAGTTGACTAAAAAGCGTTAGTAAATGTGTTGTGTATGTCAGTATCTAATAAGCATATGTACAAGCACTAAGTGTGTGTTACTACCGTTGACGTGTGCACATCACTTACGCTCAATATTCTGGCCTTCCAGAGTCTTCGAAAAAACGGGTTTTCCGTCCTGAGACTCAGATTTAGATATCTTCACCGATTCGTACTCTCCGGTGGTGATGGATCCATTGGCGATCTTGGAGTATTTACTTTCAGTGCCGGTCCTGGCACTTTCATAGCTGGACTCTATGGAAGATTCGGTTCTGGTCCCGTTTCCGATTCCATACTTGGCTGCAATGCTGTCGAGCTTGCTGGTGGTCTCAGACTCGACTTCAATTCCATATTTGCTTCCTTCGACGGAGCTAGAGTACTTAGATTCGTAGCGGGAAGCGCTGCCCTCGAGGGAGCCACTTTCACGACGAGAGTAGCCGGTGCTCTCGTAGGAGGACGATTCGTAACGACCAGCACCCGATACTTGGCGAGAGCTGCTGGAGTATTCTGAAAAGGATGTTTGTCATACAGAGTGACCCCGAAAGACGTTCAATTCTAAATTCGCTATTGTCTTGAACGGAATGAGGAAGTGTTGCGCGGAAGGCGCGGGGAAGTAGCTCGATTTTCGGAAATTTTGTCGTCATGGATTGTTTCATGGATGAGATGGAACTGCATTCTGTGTAAAAATAATTGAATCCGAATAAAACACACACTACAGGAAAAAATAATACTCACCTCCAGACAGCCGCGAACTGCGGTTGTATCTCGACATTTCGTCTTCCTCTACAGTTTGACTGCTTGTTTTGCCTTCTTCTGAAGTCACGCCAGCGGTGGCGCTGACCTCAACCTTACTGTCTACAGTAGCCTCTGCTTGCTTAACACTTTCTTGAATGGTAGATTTTTCTTCAGATTTTTGCACTGATTGTGCGACAGATGTTTGGACGGATTCCTGAGATTTTTGCTCTGAAGATTTTACAGTTTGTTGAGAAGATAACAAGGTTTTTTGCTCATCTGTGGTCGCTTGTGATGATGTTTGCTCAACGTTGGAAGCTTGCGTTGATTTTTGTTCGACTACCGACGCTTGCGATGATATTTGCTCAACAGCAGATGTAAGTGATGACTTTCGTTCTTCAGAGACTAGTAATGATTTTCGTTCAACTACAGTTGCTTGTGATGACTTTTCGTCAACGCTAGAAGCTTCTGAAGATTTTCGTTGAACTACAGTTGCTTGTGATGACTTTTCGTCAATGCTAGAAGCTTCTGAAGATTTTCGTTGAACTACAGTTGCTTGTGATGACTTTTGGTCAACACTAGAAGCTTCTGATGATTTTTGTTCAATTGAAGAAACCTGTGACGACTTTTGATCGACGCTGGAAACTTCTTCTGACGATTTTCGTTCAATTGAAGAGGCTTGTGACGATGTCTGCTCAACGGACGATGACTGAACTGACGCCTGCCCAGAGCTTGACTCGTAAAAAGACTGAACAGTTTGCTCAACAGTCGAACTTTGAAGAACTGTCTCCTGTGAGCTCTGTTCAACTGATGACACGTGAACAGATGACTTTGTTGTAACTGACGATTGAACGCTTTCTTCTACGATCTCTGCTCTACCCGCCTTCTTCCCAGTTTGAACCGATTCGCTCACAGTAGAACTTTCTTGAGTCACGGACGATTTAGTTTCTAAACCAGATGTGACTTCACTCTGTGCGCTGGTGACTTCCTGTACTTCACTGATAACTTCAGTGGTTTCGGTCTTAGAAACTTTTTTGGCTACCTCGTTTTCTAAAGATGCCTTTCTCTTAGCTTTCAAGAGTTGAAGGGACTGTTCTCTCGTCAATATTTCACTGACTTCTACGTCTTCAACTTTGGTCTGCTTTTCAGCTTCAACTTTAGTTCGCTTTTCTTGAACTTCTGATACTCTAACGTCTTCAGCGTGCTCTCGCTTTTTCTTCTTCTCTTCGGGTTCCGGAGAAACTACTTCTGGGGTTAATAGTTGCAAGTCATCAGCTGCGTGTTCTGCTAAAGCAACTGAAATTGAAAATATTTGGCATGAGTAATAGAACAAAGTAAATAGGCGACATTTAAGGGAATATTTTTATGAGTATGTAAATTGTCTAATTAACGTGCAATGGTCACAAGGATTCTAAAATACTCACCGACGTCGCTGATATTCTGCAAGATCTCCTTCAGCCAGTTGTGCTTGACTTGTTCCTTGTGAGCCGCTAAAGTCACCGAATGTGGAGGTGTTTTCTGGTGGAGCTCAAACTTGAGTGGTTCAGATCCGAGTTCGTTCACCTCAACCTCTGGTATCTGAAATTATAAATTGATGGAATGAAATAAAATTTTAGTGGGATTTGTTCGGGGTGTTTAAATATTATGTAATTTAGCCTATATAGGGTTTGTATAATATATTATATTAAGGTTACTTAAAGAGAAAACTAGGAAAATGTAACTTTTATAACTAATATTAAAGCCGTGATATAATCGCGTTTATTGGAAGTGATCCAAATGACTGTTGAATTAGAAACGCACAACTATTAGAAAAGGTTGCGGTTTATTGCTTCGTAACAAAGAAAATCGCACAATACGGTGAACTTCACAAATCCATAATATTAAATTGTGGTGCGAAAGCCTGAAGTAAAGTAAAGTTGAAATTCGGCGAACTCATTCCCAAACGTATTACGAAATGTAAACTTCATTGATGATGATGAATTGGTTTTCATTTATGACTAACTCGTATATTGTAATAATAGCGCGAGAGTTGATTTACTTTTAACATGATTTATAACTCATTCTCATAATTTCAATAGGCACTATCAAAAAGGCGGGCCACAAGTTGAATTAGGCAGTAAAAAAAATTGGTAGGTAGTTATAAAGACTGATGTGATGAAATATCGTGCTAATAATAATTTAAATGTAAATTTAATATCAAATAATAAAATAATAATGTAAAATATTGAGATAATGGAAATGGAAACCGGTCAACTGACAACTTATAAATAATAAGACGAAAAGATATGTATATCGGTTTCACTAGTTTCATCAATTGTGAAAGAAACACAAATACCTTAATAATATGCTTGAGCACGAACACCGATCTGTCGTCCGAGACCTTCTTGACCTTGCAGATGAGGATCCTCGCCTTGAAGAGGAACAAGTAGCGTTCTTTAGCCTTGCCTTCCGAGTCGGTAACAGTGAACCAGTCGTGGGTTAACAACCGGCCGAGTTTATAGATGTTACCACGGTAACCTGAAATACATCGATTATAAAGTTAGACAATTAGGTATCATTAACTGAAGATATGTATGACGGTGAAAAGAATGTGATATTTGGCATCAATAGGGTTTCACTTTGTCGGTTGTTAATATATTCGAAATTTCTTTGCGTCTTTATACTAATCACCGTTATTGCATCGTTATTGGTAAGTAAAGTGGGACCCTTTTGATTGAAAATGTCACATGTAGTTTCCAATACAATAAGACTTTGGAATGTTTGCAAGTAGGGCTTGCAGAACTGGGACCTTTAAGTATTGGATTACCGAGAATTCGCGGTTCTGTAAGCTCTATTTGCATGACAAGAAGACTCCACGAATTCACGATGCAAGAGACAGACACGGGTGCGGGTGGCCTAAACTTAATAAAAAAAGGTGGTCTAAACTTAATTATTAAAATCAAAATAAACAGTTAAAGGTAATAGAAGTGTCAACAGGGTTACCTTCGATGCTCGCGATGAACTTGTTGTCGGTGGCGCGGTTGGGGACGCCGAGGAAGAGCTCGAGAGCTTTCTGAAGGTCCGTGCAGTCCTCGCCGAGGCGCTTTGAGTATTTTACTAGCTCCTGGAATACAATAGTAAACGATTTAAGGTCTTCGCACATTATAACAACTCAACGGCGACTCGATTCAATGCCTAATATTGAAATTTAAGCCCTATGTCATATTTACTAGGTGTAATTTCAAAAAATGATATTAGTAGTGGACGACGAGTGGACGACGCGTCGTAATTTTTTTGAAATTAAACCTAGTAAATATGACATAGAGCTTAATCGAGTCGCCGTTGAGTTGTTATAATGTGCGAAGACCTTTACTCTCTGTAATTCAGTGTTTACTACTGGTATCCTAAAAGGGATATCCTCCTGGGTCAAAGTGCATAGGAAACAAACAAGATTTTCGAAACTACACCACGAATCAAAGAGTGCTTTTTAACAAAACTTAATATTAAACCATTGATACACAGCTCAAAATATTTTTTTAAAGCGTAACCTGGTGGAAGAAACTGGGAAACAAACTCGGTACCTCAAAAATGCCGGGTCTAGCGCTCAACCAGGTTAGGTATTTCAAATTTTCTTTGAGCTCTGATCTTTGTATCAATAGTGTAATATAACAATTGTGGTGTGTACTCATATTTAAAAAAAATTAGACATTAGATGTTTCATAAATGTATAAGACTAATAATAGATATTATATTCGCCTGAAAAACAGCCAACCATCACTTTGCCAACGAACGAATCCAAATCAATAAACAAGCATTCTCGCCCGTTAACTGCTTCATAATGTTTCTAAAACCGCGACCAAACCCATTTGCATATATCCGCGATCTTAACATTAAGCCCTAGATCTTCACAGCTATCGCGTATGGGTCGTTAAATTGGAGATTTGTGATCGCGACAGGTCAACGACTCAGTTATGCAACCCAAGCATGCAATTTGGCAGTGCGTGCGGGATGAAAAAATATGAACAAGGTATTACCGGCCTGAATACGATCAGTTGGATAATAATGATCAGTGATTGTTTAGGCAAAGACTTTTTATTTTTGGTCGAGCCCATAATAAACACGCAGAGTAAGGAAAGAGGAAGAAGATATTATTGAAACGTTTAATGGTCTTATAATTGAAATACATATACAATTGATTTCATGTGGCGATAGTTCTATCGAATATTTAGGACTACAAATGCATATAAGTATTTTTCGTAACTTCACAATCAAAAACAATGTGCATCAGACTGAGATGATCTAAGAATAGATAAACAACATACAGTAACATAATGAGGTCGAAAACCGTGACTACTCTGTCAAGAGTGTGACGCCGAAGAAGAAGGATATAATTATTAAGAAGTGTTGGTAGATGTGCTATTTACAGTAAGTCGTTAGTTATCCATGGCTCGACTGCGTTTCATGCGGTGTCAGGTGCATCATTAATTATAATGTCAAAACGTAGATCGTATATTACGTTGTCAAAATGCTGCAAACAGTGATTATCGTCAGCAAGTTCCAGACTGTAACATGAAACAACAATGGTAACTTCCTTCCTGAAATTGTGTACCTACCACTGTTATGCGTATACTTACATTAAATTCAAGGATTGTAATCGGTAAGATAGTTAGGAATTTAGGAGTTATAATGAAGGAAAATGACGCGTATCATCTCGAAAACTATATTAGGCAATAATGCACAATGTTTTTAAACGAATAATGTGTGCATAACAATCGCGAAGCGAAACATTCGACTGCTTTGCAATATTTTACACTAATAAAGCTAGTGCAAAACTAATCTTGGACAGAACGTGTCTCTACGTAAATGAAAACAATACTTGCCATGATTATTAAATATTCATTAAGTATTCCTGATTTATTTATTTAAAATGAGTAATTCACGCTGTTTAGCATAAACATTTTAACCTCCGTTTTACTAAAGTGTAGAAAATTGAGAAAATTGGCCAAATACTAACCTTGAGGAGAAGCTGGTAATCGTTGATCCGCTGTATGGGTAGCTTCAGATGCTCGGTGATGCCCTTGTCGTCACCGAGGTCGTCAGCTAGATCCTGAAAGAAAACAGAGAAATTATTAAAGACGATACATAATACATGTATCTAATGAGGTGGACTGACCAAATCGAGTCAGCCCCAGGCCCCAGCCACAAACTCCCCTCTGCACGAGTGTGTTAGACAAGCAACTGTTAGAGAGAAACTGACACGACAGCCACGACCACTTTGCTGAGAGTGTAACGGCGAAGAAAAAGAAGAAATAAATTATGTCAGCACCTTAAATTCTATTACAGCAATAAATGCAAGAATTTCTAGTTTGACTACGGGACTAACAAAAGGGAGTCAATACACGAAGAGAAGAAAATGACATCATGTGTTACACTGAAGGATGTTTACAATTAAAGTATTGATTTAGACAAGCCTGCAGATGAAAACAATGAACTTAACAATAATCGACGATTTGTTAAATCCCCATCGAGCTTTCGCCATTTCGAGCTAAAGTGGTACATCCCTACCATTATTTCCTCACAGTTGCCTCATAGCCATTTATTAGCAGTTAGTACACGCCACATTAAACCAGAAATTACTAGGGAAGTAATTGTTGTTTAATGTAACAATAACATTATTTTACTCACGTTGTTTTTGTACCAGTAAAAGGAAACGACCCACATCCAACTCATTCCTCTGTGTTTATCGTAAGCAGGTCCCGTAATATACCGAATAGATGAAGAATTCAGTGGTATAATAATAGATTGGATCAACACTGTTGTACAATATTGGTGCAGGCTTAACATAAACTAACGTAGCAGCAGGTTTCTGTATCGTATTGTGTTAGGTAGGTCAAGTGAGGTTACCTAATGCAAGTGAATTGATTTGATAAAGTAGTAGAAATAAGACAAGAAAAATAACATCCGATCGGCCATTACGACTGCTGTGAATTTTAACCCTTAATTTCCATCTATAGTTTTCTTTTATCTTAATATTCTAACGCACATTTGCCTAGGTAATGATTCATCTATATCCACTATAAGAATATCTTTTCAGTGTAACTTAAATTTAAAACTTCTTCTTTAAATATTATTGCATGTTCTTCAGTAGTATACGACTTTACCTATGTTGTTTTCGACATGTCACGGACATAGGGACATAAATTCTGTATTCTGGACCAATTTCTGGACACATTAACATCCGTTATGCTAGTTATGCAGCACAATTTGGAACGGTCGTGTGTTCCAAAAATATAATACACGACGGAATACCTAATGGAACCTTGACAAAGAGCGTTTAGCGGACGACACCCGTCGAAATTTCTGGGTCATCACCACATTTCGTAACAAAATACATTATAATTCCAACTATTTTATTGGTGTTAAGAATAACCGAAATGTTTACATGGTCACTCGCTATTAATAAAACAGCATTACCTTTATAATTATTGAAATACACTATTTTGAGTTTGATAGATTGTCTAAATGTTTCTTCACAACTTTCTTTACTTTTGTGTTTAAAAATAATATCAATGATAAAGCAAGAACTGTTTCTGCGAGCTAAAACAACAGAGACAACATTCCAATGAGAGTGTTTTAAATATAATCCACCTGGCATAAACTCGTAGGCGGGATGCAGTCTCACAAGCTGAGAATATTCAATTATTTGCGCACGGACATTCATAAAATCTGGTGTTTGTAAGTACTAAATTTTAATTCTAAACGTAATTTTTATCTTGGACGATTACACTAATATTAGTAGCAAAGACGTTGGCATTTGCTTAGGCAATGTCATGATGTTCTTCATCATTATTACTACTTATGTAAAGTATGAATGCTTATTTTATATTATTAATTATTTCACTGGTTCTAAACTTCTTATAACTAGGATTAATCTTTGAAAATACTATCTCTTTAGTTATGGAGCGTGTTTCCATCTATAATAATGATGTCAGATACCGTAGTTCACACTCGTACTTTTTGCCAGTGAAATTTAAACCACTTAGAGTTGTGCACTAACATCCTAATTGCAACAACTTTTTCCGAAAAGTTAGTACGAGTGTTAACTAAGGTATCGATATTAACTTTGAAGAAATAATCTAATTTAAAATAATTAGTCGCGAAAGTTTGATTAGCTCGCAAACTGCTAGTGCTATCTTTTTGGAATAAGCAGACAGATGCGTCTTTTAAGAATCAAATATCTTAAATTTCTTATTACTCTATTCTCTCTGAGATCTACATATTCATCAGAATATCATCGCACTAATGGTATTAGCGCTATATCAGAATTAATTGAAGCGAACATTCGTCGAACGTCGGAGTAATTGCTTGGCTCACGACCAGCCGATCGATCGACGGGTGTCGCAATTTCACTTTCGTTATTTTCTCTTACTAATTGCACTGCTTTATCGTTGTCTATCATTATTAGTTCTTACGGATTCTAAGATTTGTTGATTATATCAAGATAATTAATAACATTTATTTGTGATTAATACACAAACTAACATATGTTTATTTCACTTTAATTATGTATATTTGAATTTTACACAGCTTAGAGAACATCTTTAATTAAGATTATAGGTATATTAGTTACGAAGCCTAAGTAAATTACTAAGCATAGGTATGGTCGATAGTTAATGAGTGTAGTTAGTTTTACGTAACTTGAGTAAAGTCAGTTGGAATTAGGGCTTGCAATTGCGGAATGACATGTATGGCCAGTATCGCAGTATCGAAAATACTGAAATTTCCGATACTGCCAATACCAACCAATTCCGGAATTGAAAGCCCTAGTCGGGTTAAGTCTGACAGCGGGATAAGCCTATCTCTCAAACTGATCCTTCCGGCTCGCATTAATGATGTTTGTCTTCTTGAGATGTTAAATTTTATTAAACGATCAACAAGTATTAACAGTAACTATCTTAACCTATCCTTAGATATTCTAATTAAACCGATGTCCCTCAGACCACAGCCCCTGGGGCAGGGGCTTTCCCTCAGTTCATAGCCATGCTAATCCTTTCCCCGAGGAAAAACTTGATTGTCAAGTTTAAATTGCGTTTTATCGGAAACTAAATATCGTGAATTAATCATGACTTGAGCTTTTTGACGATATGTTTAGATTTAATATACCTAAATGTAAAGATGGAAAGAGATGATTTAGAGACAAAAAAATAGTAGAGTTCCCCCTGTCTTCTGAGCTAGGAGAAAACCTGCGTTACAGAAGGCAAATATACATAACTTATATCCTAGACGCTCTCTGGAAGAACTAAATAATATTTCTACTCTGCCCTCATTTGACTGATCTCTGTTTGGTCTTATGGTTGACTAGTAAAGAAAGCCATGGAATTAACTTCGCCATTTGTACTGACTTTTGTGCAATAAAGTTTTCATTTAATGTTAAGTCTAAATATGCAAGCTTCTCCAGGAAATAAACTAAGATGCTGCTGTTTACTGAGCACTGGATTATTGTTATTGGCTAGCGAAGATAAAAATGATGAGTAAGGATACTATTATGCAATCTTGGAACTCTTGTTGATGATGTCACACGTGAACGTAAACGTGTAGGTAGACATTGTTCCGCACGTGTGATGTTTAATAGTGTTTACCTAACGGAATATTATCGCACATCTTGCAAAACGAAAATGCAGTAACAGAAACACAGATTGTTCATAAGATTATATCAGTGATGTGAACTACATCTTTGACCTCGTAGTCATTTATCATCAGATGGTACTGAGATAAATCGCTGGTCAGTTTATAATTAAAAAGAAAATGAAATTTCTACATATCTGGTAGTAGACACCTCTATTTGTTCGTCTAATCTTTACTGTGTACATGAAGGTACAATTGAAAAATTTGATCGCATAATTCAGTATTTTTGAACTTTAAATGTAAGGGCCCAAAGCCAGTTATATTTATAAAGAAGTTTTCAGATGCTTATGAAGCAAATAGAAAGAAGAAATAAATAGTAGTCCATTGAATCAAAGGCATTAGGTATTAAAGACCGACTACTAAAGTTTTCATTGCAAGCACGCAGTTACGTCAGTTATCTGTGTGTATGAAATGCAATTCCGCCTTAAAAGTTATCACAGTATCTTGGAAAGATTGGCCATTTGCTCACAGACAGATTAGAATATTATGTTGAATTGTATATAAAAAAGAGGGATCTTCAACCCTTTGATAGCGGCAACTAGAAAGAAGTTGTTGTTGAAACGTTAGGAGGATAGCGGAACTGAAGAAAATAATAACGAAAGGGTGATTCAAAACCTATGTAAATGTGGGTATACAATATAAGATAAAAGTAAGTGTTAGGTAACCTCATTTGTTTTTAATGGTACATCGTTATCCTAAATCAGGTAACGGGGTATATTCCACATTAACTTCTTACTGGGTAAATACATAACAAGTATTGTGTTGAGTTAGCACATATCAATTCCAGTGCGCTAGTTTCAGTTAGTCGTCCTTATTCAGTATTACATATAGGTTATTAAGCTGATGATGATAATTTACGTTGTCTAACTGCTAATATTGTGGTACTTAGTAACAGTGATGAAAACTCTAAGTTAGAAACATAAATATCGGCTAATCGTTGAACGAATAATCTGTGCGAAAAGCTACAAAATGCTCGTAAAGCGCGCTCACTGCGGCTTTGTAGAACGCTTTTAGATCACCTTGACACGATGGGAGCTCGTGTTATCTTGTAACTGGAGTAAAAACAAACATTAAGATGAAGTTTTGACGCCAATTACAGTGATATGATGATGGTAGGCATGAAAAAAAGTGATAAAATGATTTGGTCGGAAGTTTGTCGAAAGGCAAAAGTTACTATCGATGGTAAACCTGATGAGAAAAGAGCAAAAGATAAAAGCCTAATTTTAGAATACTTAATCCTCAAAATAAGGAGTGAAAGTGGGTCAAGGTCATCAGAAAGATCTTTGAAAGATTCGTTGGCGGGAAACTTGTAAGCACCATGCGAAACCGCCCACACGACGACTCGAAATAAACCAGACGTAATGGTAACACTACACCGCGTAACATTGAAATAGACGAGAATTAACAAGTTATTAACTAAGAATAATTAGGATGTGATACCTGTGCAAATTAGTACTTTCACGCTTACGCGTAACGTTTCCCCGTCAGAGATTAAGGACGGTTCAAACGGAGCTGAAAGGATATTTGATATTACCTGGGGAGAAAGGGAGGTAACACACAATCACAGACACACACTTCACTCGTTGAGTGGTCGAAGGTCGCTCGCTGGAGCGAGGTGGACGCGGGCGCGGTGTCGAAGCGACTGGTCGGCTCCTGAATCCACTGCGGCCGGCCTAAAGATAGAACGAAGCGGGACCATTTCTCCTGTGACGTTGTGCAAGGTCGCAAAACAAACCTTGGCGCATCCTTGTGCGTTGGAAGTTCAAAATTCAGGGGTTAACAATGGATGGAATAAACGAATACATATTTAGGTATAAATTTAACTAGCTGCTCCGCGCGGACCCGCTCATCCCACGGAGACACTACATTATTTCGGGATAAAAAATGTCAGTTACCTTCATGCCAAAATGTATCAAAATTGGACCAGCCGATTGAGCATGAATAAGACATACAGGGTGTTGCCTGTAATAGGAGCAATAAATTAAAGCATACAATCTACTCTTCAAACTGAACAACATTTGTTAAGCAACTTTCATTATTTCAAACAAATTAAATAGTACTTTCAATGTACGTCGTCCAACATTGACATTCCCTGACCATTGCATTGACATATCTGTCACTCTACTAATATCACACATTTCGCAATACATTGCTTTTTTGTCTTAACATTATTATACAAATTATCGTTGAATACACGTTATTATCAGAAGTTGCTCAACAAATGTTGTTTAGTTTGAAGGGTAGAATCTATGTTTTAATTTATTGCTCCTATTGCAGGCAATACCCGGTATAAACACACTCACAAACTTTCTCCCTAATAATGTTATTGTGATTTGTTGAGCCGAACTAGCTAATCCGTTGTCAGAACCTTCCTACTACTTAGCAGTATTCGCTATTGGCAGGGCAGCAGACCTCGAAAGATGGAATCCGGATGAATGGACGCTTTGCAGTTCTAGGGGAGTTTGCTACCACGAATTCTTTGGAAGTAAAATGGGCACTGCAATGAAATTCCTGGAAGTCTATCTACAACATAAAGTTCTATTCTAAAATCAAATCAATAAGATGGTAATCGACAGCAGAAAAATCATTCTAAATTGTGACACATCGCTAAATTAATAATATTTCCGATACTTAAGTACATATTAATATAAATTCTGGGTTTGACACGTACGGGACTGTTTTTTGAGGGACTTATTTAAAAATGTGTTATGCAAAGGTTCTGAATAGGAAAACTCGTAAAAATCAACCAAATTGTTGTGATCCACACTGAACAAATGTGTAGCCACGTGTATTTTCAACGTTGACTCAGATCAATGACGAACATGCCAGACGTGGCTTTAGTCATTCTCTTAGCTCCTCACATCACCTACCTGAAATTATCACTAGTGGCTCTCTAAGCTGTACACTCCCAAATATTTTTGAAAATTACTGAGATACTATGTATTTTTAAGGGTTCCGCACCTCGGTCGGAAAAAACGGAACCCTTATAGGATGACTTTGTTGTCCATCTGTATGTCTGTCTGTCAAGACCGTTTATCTCGAGAACGCGTGGAGGTATCGAGTTGAAATTAACACCATAATTATACTTAGGTCTATGGTCCCTTAAAGCTGTGAAAAAATCAAAGTTCTACGTTAACGTTCAAAAAGATACGGCCGTTTATGTCGCAAAAAACGTACATTTACTCTCAAGGGAATCAAAAGGGTACTTCCCGATGATTTAGAACTATGAAATTTGGCAAGTAATATTGTCACTGTCGGGTAGTCTGATATATGTGCACCTACCCTATATGTAATGAGGTCTTTAATAAACAGTCTTGAAGTGAATCTGATGTATCATTGACGTATACCCTGACATGGCGCAGCCGGTTCTTATTTAAAAAAGTAAAAGTAAAGTGATTTGGATTGTTATAGTGAGGAGCATACATAGCCTTCAATCTGATTTAAAATGGAAACAGTGTTATCGCCCCCGTCACCGTTTTGTTACGATCATAGTTTGATAAACATTACAAGTGGTAGCTTGAGTGACAGTTGGTCCAAGTGGAGTAAAGGTTTTAAAATATATTTCGACGCGTGTGAATTGTCCAAAAAGACACCTGCCATACAAATAAATATATTGCTACATATTGTGGGTGAGCAGTGCAGAGAGTTGTACGAACAATTGGGCGTAAAATGTGCTACGGTGGATGAAGTGTTAGGACAATTTAAAAAACATTTCGAACAAAAGAAAAATTTAACGGTCGAAAGACACCGATTTTTTACAAGAAATCAGAGTGAAAGTGAAACGATACAGCAATATGTGTATGACTTAAAAAAACTGGCTAGTTCCTGTGAATTTGGAAATTTGTGCGACTCGTTAATAAAGGATCGGTTAATTTGTGGCATTATGAGCAAAGTTATCCGAGAAAGACTATTGCGTGAGGCAGATTTAACGTTGGAACAGGCTATGGAAATATGTTGTGCTGCTATTGTATCTAAGGTGTACTCGGACAAAATAGTACGAGAGTATAAAGAACAATCGATACATAAAATAACCCAAGGAGATTCGAATAACTTATTACAAGATGATGATAATAACGTCCGGCGGGTATCTGCAAGAGGTAGCTACGGGTCGGTGAGCGGCCGCGGCCGAGGAAGGTACCTTGCGGCGCGCGGCGCCCGAGGTGCCAGCCGCGGCGCTGGCGCAACGGGCAGGCGTGCGGTGCCTGGATGGCGCGAGCGGGACCCCGCTGCGCTGGGCCGTGTGCCGGCGGGCGGCACCAGCGGCAGCGGCGATCGAGGCGCGATGGCTAATCGTGTGTGTAATAAGTGCGGAATGATACATGGGAGAAATAGTTGTCCCGCGTACGGAAAGCGATGTTTAACTTGTTCGCGCATGAATCACTTCTCTCGCATGTGCGGGGCGTACCGACTGTATCAAGTTGAAGAGTCTGATCAACAGGTAATATATAGCCTTAATACTGATATAGATGAGTGGTCGATTGATTTAAATATTAATAATACAAACCTGAGATTTAAAATTGATTCGGGGGCCGATGTTAATGTTTTACCGGTGAGATATTTACGTCAAGTAGGTCTCAATAAAGACGATCTGTTAGCCACCAATGCGCGATTGCAAGGTTACTCGGGTACTAACTTAAATGTATTAGGTAAATGTTACTTGAAGGCAGTATATAAAGGTAAGGTTTATTTTTTGGAATTTAAAGTCGCTGATGTGCCGTCTACGCCTATTTTAGGTAGCCATGATTTTAAGCAAATGAATTTAATTCAACGGGTATTTGCGGTCACTGAATCGGA
Organism: Apotomis turbidana; assembly: GCA_905147355.2. NCBI lineage: Eukaryota > Metazoa > Arthropoda > Insecta > Lepidoptera > Tortricidae > Apotomis > Apotomis turbidana. The sequence goes on from LR990283.1 coordinate 2,067,349, forward strand.
TAGAACGATCTCTCCGGCATTTATTGCGGACTATCAAGACGTTTTTCAGGGTATAGGTTGTTTACCGGGGAGTTACAAGATAAGATTAAATAGTGAATATAGGCCAGTCGTACATGCACCCAGGAAAGTACCGATACCATTACGAGAAAAAGTTGAAACTAAGCTTAAGGATATGGAGAAACAAGGGATAATAGCAAAAGTCGAGGGCCCTACGGATTGGGTCAACAGTATGACTATCGTTAAAAAGGCTAATGGCGATTTAAGGATATGTTTAGACCCCAAAGAGTTGAACCAGGCTATAAAACGTGAGCATTTCAGGTTGCCTACACTGGACGAAATAGTTTCAAATTTGTCAGGAGCCCAATATTTTAGCACATTAGATGCCACAAACGGTTTTTGGCAAGTAAAAATTGACAATAGTGACCTCTGTACTTTTAACACTCCATTCGGGAGATACAAATTCCTTCGGATGCCCTATGGGATTTCGTCTGCATGTGAGGTATTTCATAAGAAAATATATGAAAACTTTGATGATATTGAAGGTGTTTGTATGTATGTGGATGATATTTTAATTTATGCCAAAACTAAAAAAGAACATGATGATAGATTGAGACAGGTGTTGGAAAGATGTCGTAAAATTAATTTGAAATTAAATTTCAGCAAATGCAGGTTTGGTCTTGAGGAAATTAAATACTTAGGGCATAGAATAACAAGGAAAGGATTATATCCTGATGACAGTCATATTTCAGCTATTGTTAATATGCCTAGGCCGAAAAACAGCAAGGATGTAGAACGTTTACTGGGGCTAATTACTTATGTTGGTAATTTTATACCAAATTTGTCATGTAAAACAGAACCACTCAGAGAACTGCTGAGAAAAGAAATAGAATGGCATTGGACTGATATACACGAAAAAGCATGGAATTTGGTAAAAAAATGTCTGTCAGAAAAACCTGTATTACAATATTACAGCATGAGTAAGCCTATTACCTTATCTGTGGACGCCAGTAAGAGTGGGTTGGGGTCAGTTTTATTGCAGGATGGTCTGCCTGTATGTTATGCCTCAAAAGCTCTCACAAAAACCGAACAAAGATACGCTCAAATTGAGAAGGAGTTGTACGCGTGCTTATACGCGTGTGAAAAGTTTTATGGCTATATTTATGGACGCACAGATATTACCATTGAGACTGACCACAAACCCCTCATCAGCATAATAAAAAAGCCCATTGTAGAAGCCCCACCGCGGTTACAACGCATGTTGTTAAGGTTACAACCCTATACGTTCAAATTGGTGTACAAGCCGGGCAAGCAGCTGCATATCGCGGATGCGCTGTCGCGCGCCTACGAGCCCGCGGCAGCGGCGCATCCAGCGGGAGATCTGCACGAGGAGATGACTGAAGCGGTGCGTAGTGTTATGTCATACAATGAGTTAACGGACACGCATTATCAGAGCTTACAAAAAGAGACTGAACGAGACAGTGAGATGCAACAATTGAGAAGGTATATCAGAAAAGGATGGCCAACAGAAAAAAAAAAGGTAGATGATATTGTAAAACAATACTGGCAATATAGAGAAGATTTGACAGAAGGAAATGGTTTATTATGGAAGGGATGCCGAATAATAATTCCAAAGAAATTGCGTAACGAAATGCTTCATAAAATACATTACGCGCATTTAGGACTTGAAAAATGTATGTTAAGAGCGCGGGAGTTATTGTTTTGACCGGAAATAAACAATCAGCTAAAAAACTTTATTTCTAATTGTCAAGCGTGCCTAACATTTAGAAAAAGTAATGTAAAAGAAAAGTTGATTCCGCATGAAGTACCTAAAAGACAGTGGGCAAAAGTAGGCATAGACTTATTTTACAGTCATCGAAAAAATTACTTGCTCATTGTTGATTATTATAGTAAATTCATTGAAGTACGTCAATTACACAGCACGCTGTCGCAGACGATAATAGACGAGTTAAAATGTGTATTCTGTAGTCAGGGCATTCCTGAAGTAGTTATTTCGGATGGGGGACCGCAATTCACGTCTAGAGAGTTCAGTGAATTTGCGAAAAAGTGGGGATTTAATCACGTCCGCTCATCTCCCCACTTTCCCCAATCCAACGGACAAGCCGAGCGTAGTATACAAATTATTAAAAATATACTTAAAAAATGTGCCCATTCATCGACAGATTTCCGTTTAGCAATACTCGAATACCTAAATACCCCAATTAGCGAACATTTACCTTCTCCTGCGGAATTACTCCAAAATAGAAAACTGCGCGGAATTTTACCGTTACGTGAAACAGTGCTCGATACAATAGTCAACAAAGATGTTAGACGGCAATTAGTGTTTCGGCAAAATAAGTTTAAAACGTATTATGATAGAAATGCGAAAAATTTAATACCTTTAAAAATTGGTCAAAAAGTTAAAGTCAGACACGAAAACAAAGGTGCATGGTTAAATGGTATAATTAATAAAAGGTTGAGAGGTCGTTCGTATGAAGTACTTATGCAGAATGGCAATACAATAATTAGGAATAGACGTCACATCATAAGCGACTCGCTGCACCGAGCCGAAGGCCCCACGGAGTGCGGGTTCGAGCTCGACGACGCGCCCGCGGTGCGCCCGCACACCTCATTAACTCTGCCCCCTGATTCACTAAATTTTACCAATCAAACTGACCGTTATATAACTCGTTCCGGCAGGACAGTGATACCTCCTGATAGATGGGGCAATTGGACAGACTGAAGTTAAGATGCTGGCGGAATAAATAAACCCTGGATCCAGTACATATCTATATCAATTAAGGTTGTTTATTCCTGATGTAAAATAATGTTGAGGTATTAAGGGCTAGAAGTTATTGTCAAGGTAATGATTGATTATAATTTATTTACATGAAATATTTAAAACATAAAATAAAATTTGTACAATAGTTATTATATTTTTAAAAGCATACCTTTATGCATCTAATTCTAAATGTATACCATAATATGTCGAATCTTATTCCTATAAATGTAAGTATCACATATGTAATCTCATTGAATAAGTACACCCAATCCCATAGGATTTATTACTTTGTGATAAGGTTCATAATCGTTTCAAAATGAAGAGTAGACGGCGTCTTCAATGACAAAGTTTAATTTGCCTGTTTCGTAGTTGTTATTGTTGTCATTGGCATGTATATATTGATAAAATAAAAATAGATGTAAGTATTGATTACAGTTTCTTTACAATCTATGCAGTATCATAGATATGTTTAAGAGCCTATTTAAAAATGCATGTTTATAATTAATGATTTTAAGTTGTCTGTGCAAACTTGTTTATAATATATAATTGTTATCAGGTGTGTATACATGTTTAAAACAAGTTTACTATGTAATAATTGTTTATCATGATCTACAAGTGTTTTACACCACTTAGTGAAGTATGCATGTTTGTAATAATGATTACTGTCGCAAGAATGTTTTATTTTTTGTTAAGAGGAGAGATGTCGGGTAGTCTGATATATGTGCACCTACCCTATATGTAATGAGGTCTTTAATAAACAGTCTTGAAGTGAATCTGATGTATCATTGACGTATACCCTGACAGTCACATACTACAAATACTTATAAAAATCTGAAAACTTTACATTTGTAATACAATCATAAAAAATATAGCCCTTTTGTAACATAATTTTTGGAGAACTCGGTTGTGTTAAGTTTGCATCTCGTTTGTATGCGGTGCCATACATTTCAGGTGCAAACTTAACTCAACCAGGCCAATTAAGAAGTGAAAGTTTGTACGGAACCCTCGGTGCGCGAGTCAGACTCGCACCTGGCCGGTTTTATTTACGTTATCAACCCGCCATTTAGAAAAAATATGAAAATATACATACATATAACTATATAATTAACGAACCGGGTTTCATTTAACGAATCGTTCGGTCAATTAGACAACGGATAGCTTACGACGTAGTGCTTGAAATTGTATTAAAATAGCTTAATGAAAGAAACTATGAATGTTACAGGTATAATTTACAAGAAAAATCCAGAAAATATCTATCGCAGGTATAATTTACATGTAAATAATGTATATTCAGGCAAAAATGTGCTGTAATTGTCTACTAAACGTTTCCACAAAGGAACAGCAATAAGAGAGAACTCAAACGTAGGACGGGTACCTAACAAAAAAGGTAGCCAAGAGAAAAGTAGCCCACAAGGGGCTAAATAAATCGTCCCACGAGTAAGCAATTCAGCTGTGATGGATATCTTGGTCCATGGGCAAATTACGGTTGTACGTAATTTGTCGAGAAGATTTTTTCACACATTTTGGCTTTGTGGATCAACATTGATTGAAGTAACTCTATAAACGCCCATTCCAACTCGGTAAACGTCACATATTTTTTCACAAATAGCAGCAAATACGTATCTTGTCTCACCTCCATTTGCCGGTCATTCCTGTCAAAATCAACATTGAAAACAACATCTACATTTTTCTTTCTTTTGCTGGTGATTCAGTTATTCAGTCTGAATACTTGTATGCTGTAATCTTTTATGTAATCAACAAAATGAAATCAAAATAACATACCCTGTTTCCTGGAAAGATATGTCTGGCGATGTAAAATGAAATGTTTACATAGGAGCGTAAAATGAAAAATGTTATGGCTCAGGCGGGGTTTGAACCCGCGGTTTCAACGATTTTCCGGGCCAACACGGGTGTCCTACATATTGATCCACTGAACTGATGCAAGAGCCTTTGAATTTTTCAACGAGTTGCTTCACCTTCATGACTCTAAGATCGGCACCATAGTCTCAAATTATGTTGAGAATCCGTATCATGTAAAATGAGTTTCTTCAAACATATAAACCTCAGTATTGAGGTCTACGGAACAGGTAAAACGGCAACTTATTCGTCTATTCACAAGAACGTCAGACAATTTGCTTTGATTCCAATTCTAGAATAGAAATTTCCGACCACATTCTGCCCTTCCTTTTCAAAAATCGCCCGCATACTTCGCTATTTGGTTTTCGGTCTGCTCTGTTTCGATATCCATCACACGTTTGTACCTCCAAATTGCCTCTTTTAAACAATTTTATAACACACACGCTTGGACAAATTCAAATCTCGTGATTACTTCGCTAAGTGATGCATGGCAAAAAGAAAGATTTGCCCAAAAGTAAGACCACTAAGAAAAAACCTGTTATCTAAAATGTATTGTTAAATCAGCCCTTATCTGTTTGCTTTGCTTTAATTGGCTATCTTCCACAAATTAAGGCAGAAGAAACAATTTTCTCGACATATATGTCACGAACGAACGTTGGCTCATCATCGGAATTCCTCACTGACCTTGCCAACACTTCACGTTGAGACAACATTATCATTATTCTTATCAGTATTAAATAAAAGTGATTCGTTTACTTGAGGTAATAATATGCTGAAAATTATGCAATCGATGCAACATCACAATGCATCGGGCTCGTTGATTATAAAAGGTACCTACATATAAAATGGATAATCATTATAGTCGTCGTTGCTCGCTAGTTGTGATTATGGAATAGAAGACAAAATAATCCGGGATACTTCAACAATCAAATGATCTGATGAAGGAAGCAATCCCCTTAAACGGAGTCGGCTAAGGCACCGATGATTCAAGATAAACCATTGACTACAGTCAGTAAAAAATAAATTTCTGAACATAGAGATGTAGATAAATACTACATACTTAATACAAGCTGATATTTGAGAAAATATAATAATCATAGGGCGCTGAATTGTGAACATAAAGATTTTACAATAAAATTGAAATAAGTCCGTGAATATTTATAAGTTAATTTATTTTCTATTTATATAATTTATTTTATACCAATTAAGTCCGTGAATTAATGGTTGTAAAATAATTTATTTTAATAGTTCGTCACATATGTTCACGTACCAAAATAAAACACACATCAAAAGTCCTTCCAATATAACCCTTACAGCTGAGCCTCCATAATGTATTCCAGTATAATTCGCTGCAGCCAAGAGCGCGCTAATAATATCGTGTTTACGTGGACGGGACTGGACCGGGCGTTTGCCCCCGATATGATAGTGTATGACGTTTGGCAGTAGGGCTGTTCCCAGTGGCGTAGTGACGAGGGCTAAGCGGGGCAGAGTCCCGTGGTCATCGAGCTTATAGGAGTCCACGGGCAGTTCGAACTGATATGGAACCCAATCTGCCACTAGGTGCTACTGTCTAATGAATCTTTAGATAACGTTGGTTAAAGTCTTGACGTATCAGATTTATGATGTTCAAAAATTTACTCTTTCATCAATTTTTTTGCTCCGAAAGCAATACGGAAACTTCTTTCAGAGCCAATTTTCGCAAAACTATATTTTGGCTTAAAACTTTGCAGGATAGGTACGAGAGTATGTACCGAAATTGCCGATTGAATAATGAAAGATTGGGTGAGACTCAAATTATCCAATGTATGGTTATCCTTGCGTTTGTATTGGTAGGGACAGACTGAGAAGAAGATAGTGTGATCTGGTGGGACCATGGGAGGAACCGTTATTCACAACTGCTTCACAAGGTGTGTGATGGCAGAAAGCATCCTGATAGACACTGATATCAGCGAAATCAATCAAAGTTGGTGGTAATGTATTGTTTTTGTAATAAGCTTTGGTTGTTTTATTACAACTACAGGCATAAAGCTCTTTAGCAATAAGACTGCCTGTTGTAATTTTAAGTTTTTTCTGTGTTTGTATTACTCTTATGTCGAGGTGTGCAATAAAGAGTATTTTATATATTTATAACCATAATGTCAAATTACTCATCGTCGTTGTTGAAACACGTTAATAAGACAAGTTATTCCGTATCATGTGCCAGTTATACGTTTAGAAATACCAACAGGATACAATTAAATCCCAGTGACGAGCTGATGATAAAGAAATGAGCCACCAGGCGCGCCCCCTGGCATCCCTATCTGACAGCCGTCACTTCGACGCGGCATTACAACTATTCTAGTATTGGCGAAGTGCCTACCCGGCGCCCGCCCGCTTCTATACCGATACCAGCCACATCGAATCTAGAGAGCATTAAGTCAGATAAAAGTATCCTAAATACAATTTTAATACAGTTGTGTCGCGTTCGACATTAGAATAGCTAGTATTATGAATTGATTCCATTTATATGTGAAAGTGTTTCAGACTATGGGTAATGATCAATACGAGTGTCAGAACGCTTGAAATCTCACCGGTCATGAATTTTGGTGGGTTTGGAGACGTCGGTTTTCTGACCTTTGTTTTTAGGGTTCCGTACCTCAAAAGGAAAAAAAAACGGAACCCTTATAGGATCACTTTGTTTTCCATCCGTCCGTCCGTCCATCTGTCTGTCAAGACCCTTTATCACGGGTACGCGTGGAAGTATCAATTTGAAATTAAAATCATATTAATACTATGTCCTATAGTCCCCTGTAGCTGTGAAAAAATCAATCTTCCAAATTACTGAATATATATCGGACAACCTATAAAAATCGATCCAGTCCCACACAGTAAGCTCTAATAGGCTTGTACTATGGGCACTAGATTAGACGGACAGATGGTTTGAAGAATTTTGAAGAATAACCTTTTGTACGTCAGGTAGTAAAGCAATTCACCGCGCCCCTGTATGTCGCCACAGCAAAAAAATAAAAAAGTGCTCTTAAATCAACAGGGATTGAAATATGCTTGTAGCGGTTTGAACTACAAAGTTTTTTATCATCGATATTTGGCTGTGGCCGACGTAATGACTTTGGAGTTCAAATGGTTCTTGGAAATATTCGAAAAATATAAGATATCATAAATCACTTTTAGAACATTCATTGACGTTCCAACTTTCTAGAAATACACGAGTTATTGTAATCTAGCCGTATTTCAAGTTCAACCCACGCAATTGTATAACATACGTGCTGAAAGTTTAAATGCATCTGCGCTGAGTTCAAAATATGTGTTACCAGTAGCGACATCTTAATAATCGAAGAACTAAACTCATATTCGCACTCTAAAAGTTTCCTTTCGATCACGCTAGATGGAGTCGTGTATAGAATAAACGTGTTTGAAATCGTGCAGCGTTGGCTGTACAGATGGCGCGACGGTGTTGTTTCTAATTTTACCCTGACTACGCAGACAGCTACGTTTCTTCGCCGAAAATATTTTCACCGTGGAGCATTAGATGGCGTTAGAAATGCTTGTCGAGGAAGGTTTGGAGGAAATTCTTTTAAGTATTTTTGGTTGACTTTTTGGCATACTGAAATGCAGCAGTGTTGTTTAGCACAAGCATTCATCACAATATGCTACAACTTGCTTTATGCCTAGACAAAGGTATTGGATTGTAAGAGGCAGGAGGCCTAATTTTAACCCAAGAAAGAGGCTTACAGTTATTATTTAGAGGTTCCTATGGCACGACGAATACTGGCGTACTGACCTGGAAGTATTTATTTATTAAACTTAATAGCAAAGATCTAAAAGTCTGTACAAATGGTGGAATTAATTCCAAATTCTGTACCAGCCAACCATAATGTTAAACGGAGACACTAGAATCATCTAATTTTTACAAGTATTTGCTGACTTGCGGGTCCGAGGCTAGGTGCTGGGCTCTGCTGCGACGTGCTTGTCAAAATCGCTTTTCATGCGCAAGAGTGCCCAAGTATGTTCGGCTCGCTCGAGCAGTACTTGATATATTACTGACCTGGAAGTACTTGCTGACTTGTGGGTCCGAGGCGAGGAGGTGTTGGGCTCTCGGCTCGTCGCGGCAGTACGCAACGTGCTTGTCGAACTCACGTTCCATGCGCAAGAGTGCTCGACCAAGCATGCGCGGCTCGCTCGCGTAGTACTTGATATATTACTGACCTGGAAGTACTTGCTGACTTGTGGGTCTGAGGCGAGGAGGTGTTGGGCTCTCGGCTCGTCGCGGCAGTACGCAACGTGCTTGTCGAACTCACGTTCCATGCGCAAGAGTGCTCGACCAAGCATGCGCGGCTCGCTCGCGTAGTACTTGATGCCTTCTAGGAGAATTCTGTGGAAATCACGATTTAATTAGAATGATATTATAACAGTACAAATATCTGCAAGATAAATGGGGCACGTTTGTTTTCAGTTTTTATTCAGGAGTATCCTCGATTCATGAAGCTTAAAGTGTCCATATACGTAGGTAACGAAAGACAAATCTAAATTTCTAGCGTAAACTATCAGACGACTTTGTAAATTGAAAGCCTATCAATATGGTTTATGAGCGTAGCCTCGTTTTGTTGCGGCTCCACACTAATCGCCAAGTTGACCTAAGGTGGCCGAGGCGAAGTTGGCCGAAGTACGGGTTTCCGCAGCGAAGTGTCTCTCCACACTATCATATTCGCCCAAGTTCGGTCAACTTCGCGAGTAGTGTCGAGCCTCAGTAATGAATGAATGAATGAAAACACTTAATTTCAGGCAATATAGATACATACCTTAAAAGTAACATACATATCAAATACAAAAAAAAACATAAGTAACTAAACTATAGGTCACATTTTTCAACAGCGATGTGTTACGCGTGTTCGACTTGTCAGGTAGCCGTCCACGGAAACGCCGGAACATGACACCCTTCGGCCAATACTCTTCCTTTGTGTAATATTGATCCAATCCAATTGGCGATCATGAGCCAACTCATCTTCTGTTTTTCTACGATTAGTTAACGTTCGATTTTAAGATACATGTTACATAAGACAACGACGAGTAACTGTCGAGACTGACCGGGAAATACATATGATTGGTGGCATTTTTATAGGCCGTACTTGAATTGAACATGAGGCCCACGGCTACTTTCTACCATCGCACTGTTCGCCATCGATAGGGTGTTCATCCTCACACACTGGAGCCTCAATTGTCGAGAACTGTGCGTTTCCAGAGGAATTTGCTACCGCGAAAGCTCCGTATGTGGAATAAGCTGGGGCTACAGTATGGGGTTCTTCAAGAGGGGAGTAAATAGGTTCTTAAAGGTTCAGCAACGCGCGTGTGATGCCCCTGGTGTCGCAAGCGTACATAGGCGGCGGTAACTGCTTAACATCAGGTGGGCCGCAAGCTTGTTTGCCACCGACCGCCTTAGTATTAAAAAATGAACATTTGTTGCATTGTACTTACGTGTTATGAAACTCTGCAATCTGCCTGAAGTTAGAGAACAGCAGCTCCCTATTATCGAAGACTGGTTTCGGCGTGATGGCTTTGTCCATGGGCCGCATGTATTGGGACACCACTTGTTGGATGTCTCTCCCGAATTCCTCTTCTGTCTCGATCAGCTCGCGTACAACCGCTCTAAAAAGAAAAAAAAAGAAAAAGATTACACAATGAATTCATTCGGATGTAACTTTATTCTCAGGCCGCACAAAATTCTGCGCGGGAATAGAAATAATTCTGCATTTAGGCCGTTCCTGACAATTTCAGGCGAGTGTAAATCGCTTAATACATTAATTAAATATGTCTTTAAAAAGTTTTAATAAGATTTTTGGCGTCATTTTACAACATACGCATACGAGTTGTTCTGTAGACCCTTAAAGTTATTTGATACTATTCTAAATATGGTCGCCATACTCGTACAAGAAGTATGTGATGACGTGTTTACAATGACGTCTATAAACTTTATTTCACATGTGTTTACACTTTGGAAGACCCTGATAGTGGGTGTGGAATGGCTAGAAAGCAATAATAGCAAATAACTTTGTGATTTGCTGCTATTGTTTTCTACACAAAGACAATTATTTAACTAACTTCTATATTTAGCACATTACTATTACATTTTACATCGCGCTAAATCGGCACTAGAATTATATTATATTATGGGTGTTCTATATCTATTTTAGTATATATTATTACTATATAGGTATTGTATATCGTCGTCTAGTATACATAACCAGGAATCGTTACCGGTATTAATTAAAATACAAATATTTTTCTGATTTCAGGTTTTATTTCAAACGCTACTAATTGAATTTAGGTGATATAGAGCTTGGAAATTAGCTCACTAAAATATAGAAATATGAAATAAAAAGCGAAATACCGAAATCGAATACCGGTATTTTGTATGGAGCCGAATACCGGTATACGATCTCTGTCCATAACACAAACCTTTTTGAGCTTAATTTGGGACTAGGTCGATTTGTATGAGGTTTTCTGATATATATATATTTTTATAATGTATTTATCTTGACTTTAATAGTATTAGTTTCTCACGAAAGACATAAACAACTTAATCATAAAAACTTTACCCATTCCACTTCTAGTACATCTAAACTCCTTTGCCAGTCGCATTTATCATTACCGTCGCCTGTCTCATTACCGTCGCGAACATTGCCAGGATTCGTCACAACGCGGCTGCCATCACCCAGACGTTAATGGAGCCATATCTATTATATATTACGTTTGTTACGGACTTATAGACAAATTCTTCACGTGAAAATGTATGAATAAGAATCTATGTGCACAATTATGCAATGAACATTTTAGATTCCCTCTGATTATTTCTCTCAGTAGAAATACACCGTTAACATCACAGGCTTTAATAGTCTGCCCAAGAACGATACGTATCACTGGGAAAAGCCATATCAATAGATGGCATCACTATCGTTAGACATTTACAGTACACTTACTCGTAATGTATGGAGAGCTACCGACTATGAGAAATGCCATTTGCAATCCATCTGCAATCATTATGAGACAGAATTACTCTTCAGTTCTACAATATACTCTCTGGACAAGAGTTTACTCGTAATTTCATCCACGAGTTTGCTGGCCATAAAGTATAATTACCAAAAATAAATTCACTTGTGCCCTTACACTACAATACCTTACATTACATTTTGTATTTTATTTTGATCTACAGTAATGCATAGTGGACAGCTATGCATTATTTTAGATCAAAATATAATACAAAATGCTAATAGCTGTCAACTATGCATTATTTTAGATCAAAATAAATGAAAATAAAAATGCGAGGAAATGCTGCCAGCACTTTCGGCACCATACCACACAGGGGAGCAATTTCCTGAATAACGTTTTAGTTATTTTAATTTTAGCTTTTTCGTACATAATTGTTTACTGCGCTGAATGAAAGGGCAAGGGAATGTTAGTAGTATTTAGTTTAAGTTTTTTATTTACTCTTTTTTTGCTTTTTGCCTTTTTTGTGTTAAAATAAATTTATTTTTAGTAAATGCATGAAACAGTGCAAAGATGGTATTTTTGGTAAATCTGATGAAAAAGTGGTCCAAATCTGGATTCAATTAGTAAGCAGGGCAACAAATTTGTAAACCTGTCAACCGTCACGTCACGCAATCGGCTGTCGCTGGCAGAGACTTTGTGATCTGCTGACTGTTTTAAGTTTGCCCCAAATTACTTGTTCGTTCGTACAAGCAATCATTTCCATAACGAATGCATTTTTCATTTATGTTTTCCGCGTGGGCTTTCTTGAAATGGACCTCAAAAATACATTTTAGGTCACAGCAGATTTTTTGTAAGAAAAGTAATTATTGTGACATGCTCTCCGAAAATAAGATTTTGGGTTTGATCCTGGTATGCTGATTTTTGATATAGGTACTACCAAAGATATTGTATTAAATACCTATACTTCGCCATTTGAGGAGGCAAAATAGAAGCCATAACAAAATAATCTTAGTCCTAAGCTATAGGACTACAAGCTTAAGGATTTACTTCATTCTATTAGATGAGGTCTTGTATGCGTACATAATAATAAAAGGAGAATTATCTACTACGCAATATACAATCGCCTTTACTTACGAAAATTAAACAGTAGGTATTATACAAAACGTATAATAATCTAAAGTCAACATGTCTTGAGTTTCATCTACATTTTATAGAAATAGGTATGGGCACTTGGGCGCCAATATTACTCGGAATATAATCATTAATTTTCTATAATGAGACGCAAAGTAGCTTAGTAAATAATATATTAATAAGTATCTTAATTTCTACGGAATTGACAGCAAGTACCCGTTAATACAGCCATTAATTTCTCAGAAACAAGCGACAATGCCAACTTCGTGTATCAGATGTGAGCAGCTACAAAAGGTAGCTAATGTCTCTTTAACTTATCTGGCTTAAATCTGGATTGATTGCATTTATGCTTCCATCGTCTTCTGAAAATACGCAACTTTAGAAATTATACTGACGCGATTGTAAATCGTAGACACTTCAATTTTAAATTACATATTTAGAATGAAACCCCGTGTTTTTTATTAGGTCACTATAATTCTAGAGGTGCATATCGCCACCATATCCAGCAAGTGAGTTAGCTTCGAAATATTTAACTTTTTACGCTTTCAACCCCATTTCTCCGCCATTTTGTAATCGTAATCGTAAAACAAAATGGTAGAAAGAACGGTATATTTAGGTACTTAAATTAACGAATCATCTCACAAATTTTCATGAGAATCGGTTGAGAAATGCGACCTCTATCGCGTTTATCAACCGAAATAATTTTAGGCCAAGCTAAGACGAAAACTCTTCGCTCGTTTGATAAATAAGGGTGGAATAAGGCCAATTTGAAATCTTTTCATGGAACGAACGCTGGCACTATAATTCTTACGTCACGGATGCACGAATGAAAACCATATTTCATCACTAGATTGACAATAGGCGTCAAATCATTCGGGCACCGAAAACCCCGTGGTAATATTATGTTTGTACATACTTAACACGTTTTGATGAAACACAAACATTTCGTATGTACATGCCAGAGCGGAATAACGTAGGAACATTTTGATTTACCGTCAGTTTTACCATAGACATTGGTGCCACTCCCACGCTGGAACTTTAATCGTGCAGACTGGGCCAGCTATACAGCAAGGGTGGACGAAGGAGTCCGTTTCATCCCACCGACAAGTAATAACTACAAACGCTTCGTGGGGCTAGTCCTATCTTCTGGAAAGTCCCACGTGTGTCGAGGTTTCAGGAGGGAGTACGTCCCAGGCTGGAATGAAAAAAGTGAACAACTTTATAGCGAGTACCAAAAATCTGGAGATTGCTCAGTAGGCTCTGAACTCCTAGCTTCTCTGGATGAAAACCGCTCCTGCAAGTGGAAAGAGACTGTAAACTCTATGGATTTCAAGCATTCTAGCCAAAAAGCGTGGAAAGTGCTAAATAAATAAACTTACTGGTAATAAGTCGACCACACGACCTTCCCCTCGCCTTCACCCAAACAAGATAGCAAACCGGATGATCTCTATGTCCAGAGCAGAAGGGGACAAACTGGAAACAAAGAAGATTAAGAAGAAGATGCAACAACTGAAGGCCGACCTTACACCAAACCTTGAGCTGTCTAGACCTTTCACAGCCGAGGAAGTCTACTTCGCTATTAAGAGTCTCCAACCTGGAAAAGCGGCAGGAGTTGACGAAATGTATAATGAATTTCTAATGAAACTCGGCCCAAACGCGGTTAGGTGGCTATCTCTCTTTTTCTCCGACATTCTCAAGACCAAAAAACTACCTAGACATTTCACTGAGTCGAAAGTAATTGCGTTACTGAAACCAGAAAAGTGTGACGATGACCCTGCCAGCTACCATCCCATCTCTTTGCTGAGTAATTGTTACAAACTCCTCGAAAAAGTCTTGCTCAAACGAATAGCTCCTTTCATAGATGAGATAATCCCCGCTGAACAAGCGGGATTCAGATTTGGACGGAGCTGTACGGACCAAGTATTGGCATTGACGACACATATTGAGTCAGGGTTCCAGAAGAGTCTTAAATCCGGGGCTGTTTTCATCGACCTTACAGCAGCTTACGACACTGTTTGGAGAGAGGGACTACCTACTTTATAAACTTCTAACTATAGTTCCTAGTTTGGAGATTGTGCAGCTTATATCTTCAATACTGTCTCAACGGCGTTTCTGCGTCCACCTAGGTTCCGAGGTCAGTGATGAGGAAGCTGTGCAACGGTCTACCGCAGGGCTCTGTATTAGCCTGCCTACCACCCTTTCTCGGAAATTTATTTATGCTGACGACATCTGTCTCATCACGCAGCATAGGTTTATGGGAAATTTGGAGCGGACATTGACGAATGACATGGAAGTACTGTCTAGGTATTTTAAAACATGGCGTCTTACACCTAGTACGAACAAGACTGAGGTCTCTTGCTTTCATTTGCATAATCAACTAGAAAACTGTGAACTCAATGTGCCCCTAAATGGTTCAACCCTATAGCATAATTTTTGCCCAAAATATCTCGGTGTCACACTGGATCGCTCCTTGACATTCAAAGGCCATCTTGAGAAAGTGGCGCGCAAATTACAAACTCGCAACAACATAATCCAAAAGCTAACTGGAACTTCATGGGGAGCGAGTACAAACGTCCTCCGCACATCCTCCTTGGCACTGGTGTTTTCACCAGCGGAATACTGTGCGCCGGTATGGTTAGGTAGTGCTCATACCGGTAAAGTCGACACTGCACTGAATAAAACTATGCGCCTAATTTCGGGCACACTGCAGTCCACACCATGCCATTGGCTACCTGTCCTATGTCGAATCCCTCCACCTGATCTAAGAAGGAAAGAAGCGCTTATGAGAGAAGCTCGCAAGATCTGGGACAATCCTCGCCTCCCCATGCACGATGAGTTTACAGATCCCGTAAGAAGCCGTTTGAAGTCCAGAAATCCATCCTATCATATAGCCTCAACACTCTCCAAAGAGGATTTCAACATCAACCGTGAGTGGACGAGATCATGGAGGGTGTTAATGGATGGAAAACCTGGCTTGGAGATTGTCCCCGGTGAAAAAATCATGGGGTCAGAGCTGCCAAGACCAACATGGTGCACCCTCAATAGACTGCGCACGGGACACGGTCGTTGTGCCTTATATAGATATCGTTGTGGCTGGACGGACTCCCCCGCATGTTGCTGTGGCGCCGATGAGCAAAGTATCCAACATATCTTTCAGGAGTGCCCGCTTACTCGATACACTGGCGGCCCCCCGGAAGACCTGATCACATTGAACGACGAAGCTACTATGTGGATTAATTCTTTAAAGTTAAATTTATAATTTTTCTGTATCTGTCCCTTGTAGCCATACGATAATAATAATAATAAAATTGGTGCCATAAAATCATAATTTGTTTTAGAATTCGGCTTGATGTTTATTTGAAATAAACTAATTTTCTCTATGATTAAAGGAAAGGTGGGTTAAGACTAACATAGTTTATTGTTTAATGGGGTATAACAGTTAGTGACTAACTGTTAGTAATTTATTGGACTGTGGCAGTCTTCTCCAGTTGCAAACTGGCTAAAATCTGCAGGCTCGGGACAAGTGGCATGCTCTCGTTTCGGAGGCTAAGATCCTGTTTTGGTCACTGAGCCAAAGTAGTTAGCTAGTTTGTGGCAGTATTGCCCCGGTGATATTCTTACCCCACTATACCTTACATGAAACATGTAGACTTCCTTTAAAAATCGAAACAAACAATTTCAAATATTACCTACGATAATTTAAATGAAAAAAGCCACGATACTTCCCTATTTCTAATTATATCCCAATCTGTAGAATGTCTAGGTCTGGGCTACGAGTAGTACGGCTGCTTGCTATAAATTATATTATATCACCGACCTTGTGCAAGTGTGGATATATCATTAACAAAAAGAGTTGCACGCATGTCATCGGTGACACTTCAAAGTAAAAAGATTGTGGAGTATATACAAGAAAGAAGAGTCTAAATGGGCTCACATAAAATTCTTATTCATAATTACTTCTTTTCTCTGAAACAAATAACCCTTTAGGATTGTTCTTATAATATAAACTCAACTTAACCTAACAAGCTGATGGGTTTTACCTACTCTCAAAATTCTTGTAAAGTTAATAATTTACGAAAAACAATACGTTATGACAATCAATCGTTATGTAAAAAAATGCGCTTCCAGGATAGAATAATACTCAATTTAAATGGATGCGAAAATGTTAGTTCACATGTTTTTGTTCTAGTCACAATCGCGAGTTTATAGAATGTTTACAGTTGACAGCAAAGGAAATATTTTGGTATATAAATAATATTAACAAATGAACAATATTATGATTGGAGTTTTCTATTTGGATGTTGATGGACCGTAGAATATGTTTTTAAACTTCAAAGGTTTGTTCTCATAAATAATATATTTTTTAGATTATTTAAATAGAATTTGTTATTTATTATATTTCGAAATAACTTCAATTCAAAAAGGAAGTAAGAACATCCCATCAACATCTGACTAACAAGTCAAAATATTTAAACAAAATACCGTGATGGCCGGCTGCGATTTCATGTCACATAATTTATAATAACCATTTTGTCAATCGTTTTATATAGTGTGCACACATTGATAAATTTACTATCACCAAAGCTATCACCATAATAATTTAAACAGTAAAGTAAAACGATACAAATTAAATTCGATAAAACAAACGTAAACGTACGCAAAAGCGGGCTAAAAAACAAAACACAATCGTTGAATTCGAATTATTTTTTTCTCAGCGGCCAGTGATGGCGCCGCAATGGAGGATGAAGAAGGATAGATGGAGTTTAAAAATGTCACTCGACCTGACAGAACACAGGGACATTAAAAAAGTAGAATTTAGGCACTCTTAAATTATTATTGTACAGTTATTTACCAGTCAACTTCAGTAGGTACCTACTATGAAACTTATTACTTATTAGGAAGTGCCCGCAACTTTGTTTGCGTATTTTTTTCTTTACTGTAGACGAATCAAAAGTATCCTATCCTATAAAAAGTATGCTAACCATATTTGGATGTCCAGCTACCCCTGTACCAAAATCGCTTAAAATTTATCCAGCCGTTTCGGTGCGATGCGAGGACAAAGGAAATCATGAAAACAGATATGGCGCCAGGTTAGCACGGCACCGCGCGCCCATAGAAAACAAATGACGATCCAGCATCACGCTATTAAGATTTTTCCTAAATATAGAATTTAATACGAGTAATAAGTAGGTATATCGATAAGTAGGATCAACTGCAAAGAAAAGTCTATAAGTATTTTATGTACTCGTACACTATTCTGTTTGCTCTGCTACAATGAATGACCATGATAACTTTACATTGTAACACAAAAATAAATTAATAAAAAACAACACTAATCTACCGAAATCGAGGTTTCCTGAAAATTCATCAGCACTCTTATATTTCATGAGTTTCATGCGATTAATATTTTTCCTGATATTATTTATGACTCTGTCCCCTTTAGTACAGGAGACAGCGGCCAGCCATAAAATAATTGCACAGATGAAAGACCCGATTCATAATAGTTTCAGAGAAATGGAATAAAATCGCAATAAAACAGGCGAAAAGAAAATTTATTGCGGTTCGGATTTTTTGTTCAAGCCGTTAATTTTGTTTTCGCAGTTTTGTTTGTCATTGTTTCTTATAGGTTATTTGCAATGTTTTATATTTAATGTTTATGTTTTATAATACTATAAAAATAATAATATAATACTATACCTACCTAAATAATAAGTTTGACTGGAAATGAATTTTATACAAAACTTAAAATATGGCTACTCAGCGAATGCTATTACTCTTTAAATTAGTTTTTTGAAAATAATACGCAATGCAATTAGTTCATAGAATTATTATAATTTTTTGTGACATTTTTTTTAGTATAATATCGCTTCAATTTTGAATTAATTAATTTAGATATAAGGATTGAAATTTGTTCGCCAGATATGACTGAATGGTGATAAAACAAACTATTTATAAGATCATAATGTAACCCGTTCAATGCAAATAAATGAGTTTGACTTTGACTTTACAATACTAGGCTTTACCAATTTACAATGGATAAATGCAGTAGCTTACGCACCCCGAATTTACTACCATTAGGTACAATTTATTTGCTTTAATACAGGTGTCTTAAATCTATTTACATCTATTAAATACATAAAATCTATTTTATTAGGTACAATATGTTAATATAGTTATTATATTCATCAAGCCAACATGGTGTCGGCCGTGTTAATAACGCTAGTTTAACCCCAGCTCCACACTACTCGTACTACTACTAAGTTGACCGAAGTTGGACGAATTATTATATTATACTGACGGAGCGGATATCTCCAGCGTTTTCTTCCAACACGTTACCACCTAATTGAGTCCACGTCTCAACTCACACGTACGTGTTGTCACCTCATGGATATCGTTACATTCCAAAGCGTTAGAATTTGTATGGTGTTATTGTTTGATTGTGAGTTTATTTATATCATTTAATTTAACTCGCATCGCTAGATTTCTCGCCACACCCTCGCTAACCAGACGCCGAAGAGAGCAGAATTTCCTCCTACATCACGGACCACCCTTTGCCGGCTGTACACTCTCGCCAATGCGCTGGGCCCTCAAACCCTATTCCTGAAAAAAGGACTATCAGCATGTCTCTCCCGATCTTGGCGAGAGTGTAAAATATACATACAGCGAGTATAAGACACGGAGTACGTACTGTCTCCTCGCGGCTGATGCTGTACTGTCCCGCTCTGCTGCTCTGGTGTCCCTCAGCACCTTCGCTGGCACCAGGCCCTGGCGGGAGCGGATCTCGCCAGCGTCCACGTCTTCAAGCACTCTGACCATCCATCTGAAATTAAAATAAGAGTAAATTAAAAAAAAAACAAGCTGGGACTCAAATTTTCGAAGAGGGAGACACTTTTTGGGCACGATTAAGTCATGTTTAACCCTCGACGAAAAAAGAGGGATGCTATAAGATTAACATGTGTATTTGTGTATTTGGGTATCTTTGAGTCTGTCTCTAGCATCCTAGCTCCTAAACGGACGGACTAATTTGAGTGTGTATTTCATTAATCGAAAGACTTGTCCGTCGAGTTAGTTCTTAGCTATGTTTGGTAGACATAGGACCAGTAGTAGTTTCCAAGATATTCAGATTTAATTGGAACCAATGACAAGATCTCAGTTTTGCTGTTTAGCGTCTGAACATACTTTGTAAAAAATCTTGTTCAGAAACCGTAACCTGTTCTTTATGTATGCCAACTATCTATAACTTTCCTGTCAACTTTAGGTTTGTGTATTGCCTTTCTTTTATTCCTGCCCAACACATTGGTGAAACGTATCAGCCATCCTACGTTAAAAGGTCGTATCTTTGTATGGATTTCATAGTAAGATACGGCTTTTTACCGTAGCACGGCAGTTCGACACGTCACCCCGAGTCATAAAGAACCGACCACTTCCGTCACTTCGACACGCGGAAGCTTTTAGCTGTGACGTCATTGACTTCATCATTAGGGTTGTCACTTGTGTAAATTTATTTAAGAGTTAAACGCTTGTCGATCGGAAGTTCATATGTTAATTCCTTAGTTGATGAAATTGGCTTTTAACAACTTAAATTAGTTATTTTTTTGCCATTGTAGCAGAAAAAGCGTAGCCGAAACAAAAATATATCGTAACACCTCTTCACTGCTATGCCAACTCTATATCATTATCTTGATTTTATGTACAACCTGAAATAGCATGATTTATTATTCAAATTTGAGTTCGTTGCATAACAAATTTGTTTTTTTTTTGCTGCTGTATTGATATTTGTATTTTCAATACTCCTCTACCTTTCAATTTTATATACTTTTCAATGCAATACATTTAAGCAATTTTTTTATTAATTTATACACTAGTATAAACAGACAAATGCGGCACGTTCACTTGCGTCGTATATCGGCAGAGCGTGAGCGCGCGAGTAGCGTGCACGCACGTTCCGAGACAGAGCGTGGTGGCCACTGAAATTGACCCTGGGCAGGGGCAACCGTCATGTACTTGTAGCGGAGAACGTAAATCGCGGAGTGCGCCGCGCCTGCTGCTACTCGATAACACTATTTGAGTGATTCTACAGGCGCTTCAAACACCGTCAGTCCGCTGTCAAAAATATTCAAAGTATGAGCTACACCAAGCTGCAAACTTTCATACAATGATATACTGTAACCGTACCTCTTCTTACCATAATTGAACTAATTTAAATCATGGTATGGCCCATTCCTTTGATATTTATGACAGCGGACTGACGGTGGTTGAAACGCCTGTGAAACACCTACTCGTATTTAACTCAAAACCGACCTAACCTCATCACATTAAAGCATGTGATTATGATGACAGTCCCTTGGAGATTAAAGGTATGCTAACATAGATGAAGGTGACAATAACTGTTGCTTATCTACGTCGTTATTTAAAACACACATGAATAATCTATTGACAACCCTAGCTGCAAGTCAACGGCCTGAGCGAGCAACGACTGCACTAGTTTCATGCGAAGATTTTATTTGCAGCAAAGCCAACATTTATTGTAGGTAAAAAAATACTGACCGAGCGAAAAAAGCGTCACCGTTTCAGATTGGTCGAAAATTCTTATGTTCGGATGTTCGTTTGTTCGGATTTCCAGCTGTTCCCACCTACATGCCGTATTTCGGAGCAGATTCTCGAGATATTTTGTGAGCAGTTTCTATAATTTATATTTATAGTTATAGAATTTTTATGTCGTCAGTTTTTCGAAATTTTTCAAGATGACGGAGATATAGGGTTGAAAACGTAAATAAATAAATATCGGACAACCTCACACAAATCGATCTAGTCCCAAATTAAGCTCTAGAAGGCTTGTGTTATGGGTACTAGACGACGATATATGTACATACTTATATAGATAAAAATATATACTTAAATACATAGAACAACCATGACCCAAGCAGTAATATTCGAGTTCATCACACAAATATTTGCCCTGGCCGGGATTCGAACCCGGAAACGCCGGCTCACTAGGCAGGTGTCTACAAACCAAGCCAAACGCGTCGTCAAATAGTAAGTTTATGTGACTGTACGTAATGAGGGGTATTAAACACGAGTGTGGGTTTATGAAACGAGCCGGAGGCAAGTTTCATAATAACATCACACGAGTGTGTTAATGCCTAATCACGTACAGACATACACTACTTTATCTCGCCACATATCATAAGCCTCCATGATGCATTCAGGAGTCGCACATTATAACAAATATTACCCGGTATTGGCGGTAATGAAGTTTTCTGGCGGCTGTCATAGTTTTTTTTTTTAATTCAGAGACAAACTAGAATCAGCCCCAACTATCATATCGTTCGATATCTTACGTGCGACAGTTGTCAAATTTCATTGCAAATTGACAATTCATTTCGAACTAAACGCCATCTCGACTGAGATTAGAATAGAGGTCAAATATTCGTAATTTGAATAAATAATACTATCGAAATCGATGTTATAATTTAGCAATAATGATTTTTTTACAGATAAGCAATTTATGCTAACAAAACAGTCTATTTTTATGGTGGTCATAATGTGCGGTTCTTGAACACATCATGGAGGGTTTATGATATTTGGATAGATAAAAGTTATGATTCGGCCATTTCATTCGTTACAGCTAACAGAGACCTAGTTTTTAGGACTTTACTAGCATTTAGGCCTTATTACGTACAGTTGTATACACTACCTTATCCACACACATGTTTATCATCAGATTTTCTTTTATGTAGATATGAAGTACCAGTAACTCCCACGGAGCGGTGGAATGATAATTATGATGAAATAACATACCTAATTTTGGTCCATGCCGCATTGCCGTCGCTTCCAAGTAATATAGTAATACCTATATTTAGTATCTGAACTTGTTATAGTAATTTAACAATATTTGTGTAGATAACATGAATCAGAGGTACTATTACAAATTAAAACAACTTGTTAAATCACGACAACACCCATTTAAAAAATAATAACACATTGACCGCATTCAGAGTTATTAAATCAAAGACCATGTCCTCGATCAAAAGAGGTCGGATTCTCCGAATATCACCGATCGCAGTAAATCAAGTGTATTGGGGCGTAGAAATATGACATTCGCATACCAGAGTTACACAATTTGTTATTCTGAAGAAGATGTGTGGCTGATTTAATTTAGAATAGCAGGTCATTTGTTTTGTGTATGAATAAAACAACAAAAATTAAAATTTTGATATAATTCGGATTCTTCTTCGTTCTTAATTTCAGTACTTACACATGACTTTTTTAACCAATTTTAAAAGGAATATAGCCTCGTAAACTAAACTACAGTTTTTTTTTATCTGATCAGACCTTATCTGATCTGATCATATCGGACTTCGGCGATCGTCGACTAATTATACATATCCTTCTGTTCTTTGCTCTATACCATTATGTATATGGGCCTATTCCAGTTTCCAGTTATATACCTACTTGCTGTTTATGGTGTACCTATATAGGTCATGAACATATGAAAATACATATCCTCATTAAATACATGCAATTTAAGGTCAAATGGCCATTGAACAACTATAAAAAAAACATAGAAACGGATGTGCGTGCCCGACCACTCGCCCTTTGCGCAACCGAGTTTATGAGCTGGATGTTGATGTTACAGCGTTTCCTTTTGATATCGGGATCTGGGACTCACAGAATTAGAACTTGATTAGCTTTAAATGAAGCTATTTTTGATAATCTTTGAGGCTAGGAGCGTAATGAAGTCTTTTATGCCGTGTTTACTTGAAGGTATCCGGTACGTACTGTAGAGAAAGACGTGATGGTATTTGTGATGAACAATGGTCCCGAACTGTTACTACATGTGTATAACAATCTTATTAAATCTTTCACGAGACATATTTAATTATTGTATTAAGCGGTTTACACTCACGTGAAATTGTTAGGAACAGCTTGTTTTGAACTCGAATGGAGGAGAACTCCTCATCAGGGACTGCTACTCGTACACCGACGCGGATAAAGTGACAAATTTGCCGATTAATGCAATAATTAAATGTCTCACGAAAATGTTAATAGTTGAGTTTTTTTTATTTAGTGTACATCGTATTAATTGGTACAGTTGTATAAAATAAAATGATTAATTCAAAGAGCCATGTAGCTCGCCAACAAGGGCGATCCTCCAGCTGTGCCGTCTAATTACGAACGTTGCTTTGTTTCGGTTTCATTTATTTTGGGACCACTTCAAAAGCGGAACGTACCTACTAATTAGAGACATGATCCTTAAGTGAATAAATGTTGAGATATTAACAAATCTTAAGTATTCGCACAGCAAATAAATATATTGGCGAGTTTTCACTGCTTTTTTGCAACAGCATTTACATCATCGCGCTAGGGCAATTATCGACTCCCTATTTTAGGGTTCCGTACCCAAAGGGTAAAAACGGGACCCTATTACTGAGACTTCGCTGTCCGTCCGTCTGTCACCAGGCTTGGCCGATATTTATTTCATTAAAGTTTTGAGTATTAATCTGCGGGCCTATGATGGTTGCTTTTATCACGTGATAAATAAGTGACAAAGCATCCGTCATGCGTTTTGACGAAATGCGAGTGTGAGCGACAGATGTTTTATCATTCATTGATCCCGTGACAAACGCAACCATCATAGACTCGCTGCGAGTCACTCGCATGGTAACGTTTTTCAAAATGGAATTATATCGCAACAGCAATTTTGTATTTATTTCCCATAGTTCATGTACAATGTACACGCCAAACATCGAATTAGAAAAACACTTTCCATGCCAAATCGTATCAACAAATTAGTCAACGAATTCAAAATGTGAGATGGATTTCATACGAAATAGGACAAGAGCTAATGACCGGCTTGTAAACCATACTAATTCGTATACAAGATCGCTAATCGCTAATGTAAACTACACTAATTCGTGTACTACATCGCTAATCGCGGATTAAATTTTAAATTGGGACCAGCCTGACGCCGCACATATGGACGATTTGAGCGAGTCGAAAAGGAAAATGCTAGAAATCTTTTGGATATTTGCTTTGAATTTTCCACTTTCTTTACAAATATCATATCAGGAACTGACTTGTCCAATTACGGAACTCGAATAAGAAAAGGAGTGGTAAGTTCATATTTTATTAAAGTGATATTTTTGGTATCTGTTAGATAAGGTGGTTATTGGTAGTTGGTGGCGGTGAAAGTCGAGCCTGTAGCATTTTGCTTTCTATAACATAATCTATATTTCCATTTAGAACTAGTAATATAGAAATAATAGCCCAAGAGCTCGTAACGTACACCTAAAAAGGTAATCGTAGAAAAAAACTTCATTCTACATTCAGAATAAATACGCCTACAAACCTAGTCAGCGTTTGAAAGTGAAGCCAGTTTTGGTAAGTCACCACCTGTCACGGGCTTAGTTTCATCCGTATACGCATCTGTCACAACGTCAATGTCACAAGCAAGACTTGTCTATGATTAGTTCGTAGACACGCACACATAAAACCAAAACCTGCTTCATCTTTCGCAAATCTTTTGTATGACTCGTTCGAGGCGTATTTATTCTAGATACTGTTTCTTGAGGACTTCTTGTAACTTAGGCTTACACCATTCTATAGTCATAGTCTAACTTCAGAAAAAATATAAGTCGATAATTGATGGCCTGATTTATTAAGGTCCAGCCACTGTATACTTTATGTCCCGATTCCAAACTATTTTTACCAACTTGAGCGCCAAAAAGCGTAATCCTAATTTATGTCCACGGGCTCATTTGCGATCCTTTGTACCACCCAATAAATTTTCCCTCTCATTTACTACCCATTAAGCAACGCTCTAGATCTGCCTGTCCAATCCCAGCTCCCATCGCAGGACCAACGTAACTGCTCGGAGTAATCAAGGCATCAAAAGAAACACATAAATCTCGCAAGCCCGATCCGGACCGCGCATTTCGCGCCAATTTAAAGCAAATTTTTTAGGTTATGTCAGCCGTTTGGAACGAATTTTGAAATTATGATTTTATTACTGAAAACATTTCTTTCAATCTGTGGAATCGGGTTAGTTTATTGAATGTTTCGATTCGTTTTGATGTGGAAGTGACGTTGATTTTAATTTGGGTTAGTTATTTGGGAAGACATACCTACATGTAATTCTGCATGGGTTCTTATTTATAATGATGATTACTTCAGCTTTTTCCTTCGTCTGCGTCGGCCATGCTGGTGCGAGGTATAGTTGAATGAACTTATCTTCAATTCTTATTCCATGATGCATCCAGTAGGCTGGTTATGTGTAAAGAATAAATGTTAAGACATCCAAGGTGTTGCATTACGATTCTTTTAGGAATCAGCTACCTCCATCACGAAGAAATATACGATTTTGGTGAATTTCAGCCGAATAAATTTGTATAATTTGTCTAACGTGCCTGCCAACCGGAATTAAAACAAGCGTATAGTACAAATGGTGGTGGTGGTAGTGGTAGAAGTAGTGGACGGAACCCTGAAAACGATTATAAAATTGATTTAATGAGGTCATCGGCGTCGGGTTCATGTGTAAAAACTTACGTCGCAGCCGTAAAACTGGTCAGTTTATTGTTTTCTAAGGTGGTCGTAAAATGCCCAAGGTCCCGTCGTTAAAGAAAAGTGGATTTAAATTGTGTTGTGGCTACGACAGTCTGCTACAACGCCTACAACTGCGATAGAGGATCGACTTTTAAGATTCCTTAGGCAAATAGGCAAAAAAAGAACCCGTGTAATCCCATCTTGTATGTCTATCTTTATTCTTGGCTAGAAGGAATAGAAGTTTTGCTACTTCGGCCGCGTAAACCGTATTTCTATAGGTCGTAGTTGGGTTAAAAAATATACTATTAATTTAGTCTAATAATATCTGGATAATAATATCTATATATATATGATAGCGCCTTTGAGATTATTTCGCATTTAAATGTATCTTAGAAAACAAATAATGATATTAATTGGATTATCTTTACCTCAGAAGCACATTTGAATAGATCATTGAGTATCTTGATAATTTAGTTATAAGTTATTAGTCCATGTGAAGTGCATGAGTTATATTGTAATTAATAATAGCAATTTAAGAAATAGTAGATTCAACATTAGTATTGTTAAATTATTTACACAGTGTGTCAATAGACTAAAAATGTTACTAACACCTGGTTACTTGACGACTACCACTTACTTGTTTCTCCCCTCCATTTAATGGTACTTTGATAGTCTTTAAATACCAGGTGCAGTGACGTCTCTGCTCATTCCTTTGTGAACTATTACGAGAAATACAACACCAAGAAGTTATCATAAACGTTTATTCATTCACACTCCTCATCACCACCTCACTGCCGTGCCGTCACCAGTTCATATGTAGCTTTCAATAGTATTCTCAAAGAATCATTGTAGCTCTGCAGTATGGAGTATGACACCGCTCCAACATCAGAAGCCGGAGCTTAACCATACGCCCCACAATATCAGGAGAACGAGGACAACGACGTTGATCCTGCACCCTCATATTCTTCTGTTCTCGGCAGCCACCGAAATAATGAGTGAAGAAAATAAATTAACCCTTCCACGTCGACCAATTAAATTATTGGAAATAATGGAATATATCGAAGTCCATTGTTTGCTTCAAGTAAGGAACAGTGGGACACATCGTCAGCCATTGCATTCCAGTAAAGGCAACGCAAAACGCAAGATCGGCGATCAGCAAGGAACGACGCGTGTGCGCCGTGACCCCATCGACAGAGATTTTAAAACACAAAGGTCAGTCGTTCACTTTTCACTACGATTTTAGTACAGTGTGTAATTATAAATGAAACTGTAGTTAGATTCTGGGGTAGATGCGATAAGAAACCTATTCAGTTTAGAGGGTATGTGTCAATAAAGTGTTACTAGTTAAAATAATTTACTAATGCGTCGTAGAAATTAATAATATGGTCGACATTTTAGTGTAAGTATAGGACGTTTGTTTCCGCGATGAAAAAATATTTCGATTACAACAAAGTTTTACAACGAAATTTTACAACAAAGATTCCGAATTACTATAACCGTTACGTAGTTTATTATTCTTAGTCAATAATGTAAACATTGCTGTTTTAATGTACCTAGCCTTGTTAGAATCAAGTAGTAACGGCAGCGGTAATAATTTACCCTCCATTTATGATTTTGCAATCGTTGTTACTGACATTCCTCAGGAACGAAAATTTATATTTGTTGATGTTTTGGATAGTTACCTACTTTATACACCAAAGTAATTCATACATTGTACACCAAAGACTCGCTAAAGAATTGATAAGCTTGAGATTCGATAATTATGACCGCTATAGTTTAAAAAAAAATGTAAACTAGAATCTATATTATTACGAAGATGTCAGAGGATTAGAGCTTGATTGATTTCGTTTCATTTCATTTATTCATTCGAAGCAATAATTATGGTGTTGAATATTAATTCAAAATACATTATTGATTACAATAATATAAACTACTACTATAATTATAATCAATGCATTACCATCCAAGTTTAAAACAACACTACCAAAAAAAAAAAACGTAACATAAAACGCAAAATTCCAAATGATAAAATAAAAACACATAATAAATAATTCATATTATAACCCATGTTTAAGTAATAATTTAGATATAAAATATAATTTAAACGTCATTAAGAGGCCGTATACATTTAAAAATATATTTTTTTACATAACTATGACAATTACATTGATAATTTCAACCAATTTTTTAAAGTGAATAATACTTTTCCCTGAGTTCTTGATAGCAACATAGTTATTTCATACCTTTATTTCGTGCAGCCGAAAATATGTTAAAATAAAATTAAAATAAACGGCTTTTTGCGTGTATTATGTCAATTTGGAGTAGTGTTTACATACTAATTCTCGTATATCGCAATAGCCATGTTCTAACTAGCGACATTGATATGTTAAGAAACATGTTTGATCATAGAGAAAAATGTCTAAAACCATCAGCAGTTTTGGACGGATAAGGAGCCATAAAATATCCTAAAAAAAAAAATACAATGAAGTCTAAATAATAGATAGTTATTACAAATGTCAGCAATGTTTAAAAGTCAAAATATAAATTTAATACTTAATGATTTGTTAAACAGGAATTTGACCTGATAACTCGAGGCGTGTCATTTAAAGTGAAACACCGAAAAGTGCGTTTACAAGTACATGGTTGTTTAATAATTCTTGTTTTGTTGAATTATGAGGATTCTGAATATAATGTCAAATTTTAAATTGAGTTAAAAAAAATGCTTCAAATTTGTTTACTACCTACATTCGAAATATCATATTTCATAATTCCCTTAATTTGTCGGTTCTTAACTACTCTTTTCTTTATTTTATAAAATTTTGAACTTCTTCATATAACTACAGTAAATTGTAAAATTGAACATCAATCATCAACTCTATTGTTGTTTTGTTTTAAATTTGCTTAATCTTATTCAGTCTGTGTTCAATTTGAGACTTGATCTTTAAGGAAATTATGAGGAATGGCTTAGTTTTGACCATATTTCTTTATTTTTCTTTATTTAATTTTCAACTTTCGTATAGAAATAGAAGTCAATACTACAGTAATAATATTAATAATGGAGTCTGAAGCTGAAGTAATAGAAACTTTGTAAATACAACTAAGTTGGGATTCTTTATAATCATCTCAGTGAGTAGCACAAATAAATGTACAGTACGTGCCTACGTTTGTCACAAAAATAAGATTCCTTCGAAACTTACTGTATTTTTTTTTTCTTCTCATTCTTTCTGTCTAGAATATTCTTTTATCAAACATTTTGATTATTTCGTATTTAAGTAAAGCGATATACGAAGGTTCAATTTCGAGAATCGTTTCGTGCATTTGACCTTATTTCATTTTTGAGAATTATTCGTAATAAAGGCATGCTTTTGTTAGTTTTATTTGTACTACAAAGAAACTACCCATTATGATCTAGGTCAGGAGTGACCGAGCTTTGTGATACTGTGCTTGGAGTTTTTGTTTCAGTTGATCATCGGGACAAGTGCTCCATCGGAAGACTACAGGAGCGCCTCCTTGAACCAGTATTAGCGCGCTTGACAGTCTTGGCGGTCATTCAGGGAAAACGACCACTCTCTTCACTGACGATCACCATCGAGTGCATTTTTTTTTGCAATACCCTCAGTGTGTATGATTTTTAAACACACTTTGACAGTTCTCTGTTGATGTTTGTAGTGATGTAGAAAAGACATATTGTTTGCCAAATATAACGATTATGAATGGTTGATCAAATCGATTTTATCGACGAACTTATTTTTTTCAAAATGTGTAAATCAATTTTTTTTGAGCTACGAGCCGTCGGACTCACTGGAGATTTCTATGGAAAATAATAGTTTGTTTTATTATTCTTTCTTTGGGTTATAAATTTATCAATTTAATCGATTTCTACTAATTTACAGAAATAGTACATGAATCGAAAAGCAAGATTTAGTCGCAACACAGCTTTTATTACAAAAAAAAAAGGACGTAGTACGTAACTCTTCGAGTAATGATTTATTATCGTTAAATACCTACTTCAATTCCGTGATAAGAAAAAATATAACATGATCTCAATTGTATCAAATAGAAAGTGAAAAACGTTTATAGATACTTGAAAAACCACTGTGATTGTTTTTTTTTTTTATGAAATGGTTCTGTGATGTGACAAATGTTTGTTTAAATAATATCCAAACTATAATTGATTATAGACAGTAAAATATAACTGTGTAAAATGTTGTTAGCGTGTCTGTCCCAACCCTCGGATGACCGTGATAGCGAATATGATGAGTTTTAGTTTTCAGACTGATTTAGTCGAGCAACTGGGCAATATTAAAATAAGATAAACAGGAGAATAGTTTTTGGTCACTGGCGTGGATGGATCAGATAGATTTAGTCCCGCAACTGGACCGTCAACCAAAGCATTGCTAACATGCCACTTGTTGTGATGGATCAGAAGGGTTTAGTCCAACAACTGGGCAATATGATAAAGAGTATAGTTTTGTCAGTCACTTGCGTGGATGGATCGAAAGATTTAGTCCCGCAACTGGACCGTCAACCAAAGCATTAATAACATGCCACTTGTTGTGATGGATCAGAAGGGTTTAGTCCAACAACTGGGCAATATGATGAAGAGTATAGTTTTGTCAGTCACTTGCGTGGATGGATCAGAAGGATTTAGTCCCGTAACTGGGCTGACAAGCCGATCATTGTTAAAGTGCCAATTACTGGATTGTTTAACCAACTTGAGTTTTCTTTTTCAAACCGTTCGCTCTGAGCACGAGCTTCGGGTCAGTATGGCCGTGATAGCGCCTTTGAGATTATTTCGCATTTAAATGTATCTTAGAAAACAAATAATGATATTAATTGGATTATCTTTACCTCAGAAGCACATTTTAATAGATCATTGAGTATCTTGATAATTTAGTTATAAGTTATTAGTCCATGTGAAGTGCATGAGTTATATTGTAATTAATAATAGCAATTTAAGAAATAGTAGATTCAACATTAGTATTGTTAAATTATTTACACAGTGTGTCAATAGACTAAAAA
Organism: Apotomis turbidana; assembly: GCA_905147355.2. Classification (NCBI taxonomy): domain Eukaryota; kingdom Metazoa; phylum Arthropoda; class Insecta; order Lepidoptera; family Tortricidae; genus Apotomis; species Apotomis turbidana. The sequence continues at coordinate 2,098,664 of LR990283.1, forward strand.
TGTTACTAACACCTGGTTACTTGACGACTACCACTTACTTGTTTCTCCCCTCCATTTAATGGTACTTTGATAGTCTTTAAATACCAGGTGCAGTGACGTCTCTGCTCATTCCTTTGTGAACTATTACGAGAAATACAACACCAAGAAGTTATCATAAACGTTTATTCATTCACACTCCTCATCACCACCTCACTGCCGTGCCGTCACCAGTTCATATGTAGCTTTCAATAGTATTCTCAAAGAATCATTGTAGCTCTGCAGTATGGAGTATGACACCGCTCCAACATATATATATATTTAATTCGAGAATGCCGTTTCAGAGATCGCAAAACGTCAAAACCCTATTAGATAACAGTGATATCGCCTTTGAACTGTCATTAAAATGCGATGAGCTTCAAGTGACATATCTCATCTCAATTTTGGAAATACGAAGGCGATAATGGTTGTCAAAAATGCTATTCATGCATATGAGTTTCTGTTTTGAACGGAACGTAACTGACTAATTTCACGCACTACACGGTCAAGTTAAAGTATGCGCCTGTTATTTATGCCGTCACATACAAAGGAAACGCAAATTAAGCGCGACCGGATTGACGAAGTTGCGATGTTCTAGGGATGTCGCCATTTGTCAAGTAGGGACACGTCAAAAGTGACGGATGGCGATGAAATGGAGATATGTCCATCATCTCTCTAAAATTGGTCGAATTACCCCCCTGGACATCGAAAGATGGCTATAGGATACTTCTGGACAGTCTAACACACAACTGCATGAATTAGTAGGCTTTTTCAGTCTTGTCTCAATTATTAAATACAACAAGAAAATGCTACCACAAAAAAACATTATCATAATAGTTGTCATAAAAGCTGTATCTAACAAACGAGTAGTCACTTATTTGAAATTAAATGAACCGTAATATATGTTCACGGAATGTTTCGAAATAGTAGATAAATGATTTTTGAACTAGATACAAGCTATTTAGATGAAAAATTGCCAATCTCTACAAATATACATATTTTATTTGCAGAAAAATGTGTTTCTGTTAGTATGAAAATCTGACAAAAAAACAAAAGATCTAAATATACGAGAAAATATGTACGGTCAGCCCCAAAAGTAGCCACACATTTTAAAACTGGCTTAGTCAGACCTGAGCGTGGTCTAAGCCAGTTTTCTTCTCACTTTCAAGCGAATGAACTTGTATGGTTTGACAGTTAGACGACGCGTTTGGCTCGGTTTGTAGACACCTGCCTACTGAGCCGGCGGTCCTGGGTTCGAATCCCGGCCAGGGCAAATATTTGTGTGATGAACTCGAATATTTGTGCTTGTGTCATGGTTGTTCTATGTATTTAAGTATATATTTATCCATATAAGTACGTATACAATTTCTATTTATTATTTATTCCGCCTACAATTTCTCTGCTTTGCCCTAAGGTTGACTGGTAGAGAATTCCGCATGGCATTAAGTTCGCCTTTTGTACGTTAAGTTTTTCTTTTGTGCAATTAAGTTTAAATAAATAAATATATCGTCGTCTAGTACCCATAACACAAGCCTTCATGAGCTTAATTTGCTACTAAATCTATTTGTGTGAGGTTGTCCGATATTTATTTATTATTTATTTATTTATTAGTTTATTTGCTTGGAAGAGTTAGCGTGGTCTGACTCTATGTCAAATTAAAATTACATATAAAAATTGTCAGCTACTTTGTAATGCTGACTGTAGGTACAACACGCTCCATTATTGCTCGCTTAAATTGTTTAGTGTAGCAGACTGTAGCTCTGTTATGAAAAACATACTCCGATCAATTACAGTATAAGAAGTGACAAAACATAAATGCTTATTATTCCATGCCATCATCATCATCTGAAGTTTTTTTAAACATGGCACAATTCACTTTAACAAAATATCACCAAAAAACCGTCAAAGCTATCTGGGGCAACCCAGACAACGGGGTAATTGTACATTCGACATTAGCCGGAGTGGGCGTTACGGCCTGTCCAGACGGCTAATCCACTTCAGACTTTCGTGGAATCATCCACCAGCTCAACGTGACCTCTCGCACCTCCCACAACTCTGAAGTCTTTAAACAAAAAGTCTCGTAACTGTCAGATATGACGGCTCATGTTAAATGGCGTCGTAGGATGAATGATCGTGTAGTTTTTTTGGAAAATCGGGACGATGACCGGTGAGCGTCGAATGAGATATGTACGTGTTATTTTCGCTATACTTAGTTGTTTTATGATACTAAATAAATGTGCTGTAGTGAGTTGGGAATTTCCCCGTAAATGTTGGGGTAAATAGAAAATGTTATGACTTGATTAAATTCAGTCTTGTTGAGGTAATGTTTTTTACGGTCCACTTTCAAATGTTTTCGCCCTAGCGCTCTTTTCACATAGATCATTAGCTATACTATTATAAAATACTAAAATTGAATTAAACAACCATTTTCTAGGACGGTTTCTATATTTTCATATTTATAGTCGAAATGCGATGTGCCTTTTTGATAATATAACAAGGCCTCGGACACATGACATACCTACGTGTAAACGTACAAAAATCCAAAAAGTGCCACGCACTCGTATATTATTGTTTTGTAAATTATCTTCATTTGCAGACATTTAATTTTAACAGTTTTTTTAATAATCGTAGTACTTATAATAACTTGACTTGTAAAATAAAATGAGTACCTACCTACGTTTGAATTAGCGTTACGGGGCAACTCAAATGTTGTTGCCAGGTTTTTAAACTTGTTTTATTTTATACCATCTACAAATAACTGACCGCTGCCTCAGTACAGTATTCCAGCTGTTAATGCTTTTCACATTTTGGGTAATCTAATTTAGACCCAGTGTCAATGTTGAAATATAAATTCAACAAAAGTGAAACATGAGTTTGTTGTGTAATTGTCGAAATTTGTAATTTTTTACTTTGTCTACCCCTACCTTTCTATCCATCTGCACTTTTTTAAAATGTCTCTAATCGACAAAAATAATCTAAGTATACACTTATCAAACCTACTCACAAAATTTAATGAGCATCGGTTAAGAAATACGACCTCCAGGCGAGAACAGAAAAGCATCCAATCGTCCGTACATACGAAAGATTATTGGACCAAATTGAAACTGAAACACTTAGCTCTATCGGTCAGCGAAATTTTTCATTTTGTATTCATTATTAGATCTAGAAAGAACAGCCCGCTGACATTTTATACAACGTTTTAATCGCAAAAGGTTCAATGGCATAAAAGGTTCAGTTTCCGTTTCGGTTTCGGCCGGAACTGTAATCAGGACCGAACCTTCGGTTTCGGTTTCGGGTTCGGCAGAAAAACGTGTTTCGGTCGGAGACTACTTAGAAGGTTTCGCTGGTGATAAGCAGTCTCGCTTACCGATTATTAAGTATGTGAATACAGTAAAAAGATGCAAGTTGCAAATAAAAACGGATAAAACATTTAAATTTTAGTAATATTATGGGCATTTATTTTGTCTGAGATCTGAAACAGCATTTGGCAATCAAATATTTAAAATTATAATAAATAAACACTTAAGAGTCATTGAGAAGAAGAAATAAATAAAAGCAGACGACGAAGAAACGCGAATCAAACATGAACACGATTAATAACACTTCACACAATGTTAGAACATGCGAAACCAGATTCCAAATTAATTTAATGAAAAATAATTGGACTCCGTGACTTGAACAGATTTACCCTACATTTGAAGACCTTGGTATTATTTTAACAATTAGGTCATCTAGCATTACGTATATTATGTAATTGTGGAATAATTCGAGCTAGCATGAACACGAGAAACACATTGCGGTTAGTGGAGCGACGATTTGTACCTATCAGTTTATATCTTTCTCATTCTTAAAATCGGTGATAGGTACGATTGGATTTTAAATGTGTGCACATTTAAAATACACTTAGGTGAATTACTCTGGTGGTCTATAGTGTCTTAGAGCAGGGCTAGCATATTATCTAGCAGCGACTTCGTTTGTTGCACGAATCAGCATCTCCTGTCATGCTCGCACGGTATTAAAAGGAAAGTGACTGACAGTATTTGTGTCGCGACAAAGAGTCGCGTGTCAGAGTTATGCTAGACGTACAGGTGGATTTTGAAATTTAAATACAACTGCGGACCCAATCCAAGGAGGTGGACAAACTCAAACCTCACCGGTCGTTTCATAGTAGCTAATAAGCTTGCTTATCTACTTGAGTTTCATGCAGTTACCACATTCCGCATGGTAATCCTTCGGGATTGGAGATTTCAGCTTTGATCCTGGTATACGCTCGATATGCCCCAATCCCAACCCCAATCAGCCGACTGAGCTTCTTTTTCAACCACATTCAGATCTCGACACGTGTAGACAAAGAACCTCCTACCGTGATACATTGAATTGACACGACAATATTGTTACAGATACTTTGGTACATTGGAGATTTGTGGGTGACTTTAACGCGGAGTCAGCGCGCTACGAATTCACCGCGAGCGGGCAGCGAAATTGTTGCGGGCTCGTTACGTTTTCAACTCACTCGTAAATCGCCAGTGTACAAGGGCTCTTAGAAAAGACGTAATTTTTAATACCTTCGGTAATTTACCAACGTTCGACGTAATTTTTAATACTTTCTGACGAGAAAGAATTTATAAAGTTCCTAAGCGCAAGGAGTTAAAATCACCCACTGCAATTTTTTGGAAATCTGCCACAGACATACGGTTAATGAACGATGCTAACTTTTCTATTCTCTTAATTAAATATATAAGTCAGCCAGGATAAAATGGTAAAAAGAGTTTCTTACAAAATAATAAAAATATTCTAGAGAAAGCCTTAAAATACACGATGCAGAAGCACAAGCGAGACTTGTTTGACAGCAAAGCCTGAAGCATCGGTTACCTTTCCTCAATTTTCCCATTACTCTTGCCCTTCGGATGGTTCTTCTTTGGCCTGACAGCTCTCTTGTGCTTCGCGGCGCTGGTGTCCAGAAGTTCCGCCTCCACGTCCAGCCCAGGATCGTCCAGACGTACCCTGGGAGTTAGAGTGAGCACTGTTAAGGTCTGGGAGTCGACAAACTACGTAGTGACTGCCGCTTCGTTCAAGTAGTCTGGCTAAAGTTGTGATGGAGTTGGAAGGTTGGCCGAAAAGAGGGGTTCAACTAGGCTAGGTTTAACGATACGTTTCATGTAAATGGTATCCTATCTCAACAGGTGAAACGTTGTTTTTCATCTTTACAGATCAAAAAACTAAACATGATAAAACATGTCGACCTACATTCGACTTCTACGACGTGAGTAAACCCGTTTCGTATGTATTTAAATATGTCTAAGGCTCACGGGAGTTTTTTTGGTAAACTATCTTAAACACTAATTTTTGTTTCCCATCTGTTACGTTTCGCCAAACTTTCAGTTGTCCGAAAGCCATATTTTTCCAAAACTGTAAATTTTTCAGATTAATTATAAAACAAACCTAACCTAATGGGTTCTTTAAAACGATGTTTAGATCGATTGCATAAAAATTGTACATAGTTAAAAGCTTAGTTAACAAAAAATCAAGCGATCAAGCGACCAATCAATTAAGTTTCGTTTTAATTAAAGCCCTTTTTTTGCAATCGACCTGTTTATAAAATCCTGAAAATATTACGGGTTTCAGGAAAACATACTTTGATAAACATTAGTGTCGCAATAAAAGAGCATAGGTACCTACATGTCTGCGCTTTCGTATGATGGCTCAACTCCACTTATACCACCTTATACTAGCTATTTAACAATTAGTTTGTTTCAGAGCAAAGGGTACATTTCTGAGCCTCATGAATTTGACTACCTAATAAATAAATATCAAAGAACTAAGTTTAGAGCAATGAATACCTATTATGATTTAAATACTTCGGAAATAGTGGTTTTAGAGATAAAGCGAAACAGATATTAAAAATCTTACGATTTATTTTATTACATGAACATTAAGTTTCCCAGAGGTGTCTATATTATATTTCTTCTTTATAACAAGTAAAAATGTGACACTTTATACTCTCGCGGTTTGTACTCATAATTAACACAAATTATAACGGGTCCAACGCGATATTTCTTATTTACCTTCATAATCTAACGTTTCGGCGGTGTTGCACACGCCGTGGTCTCAGATGTACTGGTATGGTACTGGTGAAACAGCGAGTTGTTACTGGAGCTGTCGGCCAAATGTAGACGACGAAAATGTCTGATAAAATGGATGGGTAGGAAGATAAATGTTCGACTACCACCCATTTATTTACTAATTATTGTCACCGGTCCGACCATGGTCTAATAATATTATTATACCATGGGTCCGACACACAACACTCACAACATCCGGGCACAGATTCGAAGATATATCCCGCGGTTTAAACTTTTTAATCACTGGTCCCCAAGTTTGCGATAAATTGAAACCATCTTCCCGGTTGAAATTCTTTGGGTGTTTCTTGATTTCAATTGCGTCCCTTACCATTCGTGGATAATAGTGCTTTTCTGTGGAAAGAATTTTCGGTTTGTGCAACTCGATCCAGTGATTCGTTCCAGATGTTAACAAATGTTTTTCGGTTACCTCTCGAACACCCAAAGTGGGAAAGATTTTTTTTTTTCGTTTCAACTCTAGTTTGTGGGGTGTCGTTGAATAGGTATGTTAAAAATAATAGGGGTCTCTAAACATTAATTTTTGATAAAGTCAGTAGTTTCGTAAATATTCGCTCCGAAAATAAAAAAAAATAGTGTCTCCCCCCCTCTAACTTTTCAACCACGGGTCAAAAAAATATGGGAAAATTCATGAAAATGAGGCCTTATAAGTACTTTCAATGAAAACTATATTGATCAAAATCGGTCCATCCGTTTTTGAGTTAAGTGTATCGCAAAATTTCATAATTTTCTATAGAAGGACGTAAGTTGACTTCCAGAAGGTAATAAGTAATTACAGTTACTTAGGCGTTTACGACCTTTTTATAGAACTTGAAATCTTTCTCGTAACTTAATCTCTTGTGAAGGATGAGATACTACGGAACCCTACACTGAGCGTGGCCCGACATGCTCTTGGCCGGTTTTTTTTCACGTCAACTTCAACTTCACTTTCCATGTACCTACCTAATCAGGATCTGTTAATAAGTAACGTAACGTCGTGGTTTTTCCTCACCTTCCGAGATTTATGAAAAACTACTAACTATACCTACTAATTAGTATCTCGATCGCGAAATCTACCACCATTGCCCTTATCCCCTTTATTCGAAGTTGGCACAGCATTCTTATTCCTTTGAAATTGATTCATAATAACCTTGATGTTGTCCCTTACATGAGTGCGGTCTCTATCCCCAGTTGCTCGACAACTATAAATAGTCTATAGATCACATGAGGCAACCCAAGAGGCTCTCGGACCCTGACATTGCGCCGGAATTGTCACTTGTGATTGATGGGCTACGGCTATCTTTAGTGGTGGAAAAGTTTAGTGTTATTTCAACACGCTTTCCAAACGAATTTGTGATTAGGAACAGAGTTAGAGAAGAAAAAGGGAAAATAATACACTGTAAACTTCTGAATGGATTGGAGCAATAAACTGTTTTGAATGTGATATAATATTATAATATCAAAATAAAGTACATTGTAATTTTGTATTGATTAATTCAATACCTGATATACCTAACGATTCAAACGAGATTAGAACCTGCGTCGACTTTTATATGTCATAGAAAGAAGTTTCTGTAATTATTTATTAATTTACATAACGTCAATTCCAGTATCATTTTCACGTTTATCTGGACGATGGTTTTTAGGATTGGGATGATAGTTTTCCATATTTCAAAGAATGTGACAATAATCTTATTTTTCTCACTACTTTGTATCACCATAACGTCAGAGCAATATTTTAACTCCAAGGTTTCTAGTTTTGGTGACTTCTGGCATGAACGCAATCTTGGAGAAGGATCAAGGAGTTTTCACTTCTGGTGTTCGTGAAAGAATGCGGAATTTATTCAAAAGCGATTTGACATCGTGCTTAAGGAACGATCCTTTGTGTACATTTTGAAAACCATACTTGTACATTTTAAAATGAGCTTTGTAATGACAAACTCAGAGGAACAAAGGCGTCAGCTAATCCATACTAATATTATAAATGCGAAAGTGCGTCTGTCTGTCTGTCTGTCTGTCTGTCTGTTACCTCTTCATGCTTAAACCGCTGAACCGATTTAGATGAAATTTGGTATATAGATAGTTTCAGGCCCGGGGAAGGACATAGGATACTTTTTATCCCGAATAAATGTAGTGTTCCCGTGGGATGAGCGGGTAACACCGCGGGGCACAGCTAGTTTAAAATAATTGTTCATCCCTCATTCGTTCTTTAGACTTTAAACACATGTGTTTTTACATTGTTGAAAGGAAGGTATTCATCGGGTTATTTGTTGTTTGTCTTCTTGAATTAGTTTCACAGCTTATATGGAGTTTTGTTCCTACTTAACTTTGCGATATTTCACCTACCTCATTATAATTACCATTTTCGCGAGGTGTTTAGCAACACTTGCCTGCTTTAATTATCGCTTGATGCTCTTATATCAATCTGCTACTTGAGACAATTATTTTGATATAAATTTATATCTAATTTTACTTGATACACCTATCCTATGCACGGAGTACTAAGCTAGCGATCTTAATTACCAAATGTAGACTAAAAGCGAAATGCTGCAAATACTGATATTATAAAATGATGCTGCGATGCAAGTTCATTGTAATGGTGCAAGAGATTTCCTTATTTGAGCTTTTTTGCCATTCCAACCAAGGTACTAACACCGACTAAAATATCCCCTTCGTGACTAACCACGCGTCCCAAAACATATTTACGTGGTTCAATATCACCAGTGTACCTAATAAATCACTTTTTACTAACAATCTCTACGCTCCAAAAACTCATTAAAGGCCTGGAGTTCCGTCGTATTTCTGGCTGGCCCACATCGGCGTGACGTCAACGATGGCACAGTTCGCATCGGGGTTAGCATCAGCTCCAGGTTCCCCCTCCACTCCCCTTTTAACGATGTTGATGTTTTGTTTGTTCGATTGATGTCAGGAACTAGTTCTTGAGAGATGTTTTGGATAATGATTGTTTGCCCTAGTTTCTGCGGCAGCTGTCTTGATGAAGCTTCGAGAGTTGAGTAGCTAAGTTTTTTTCAAGCTCACCATGCATGAATTGAAACTCTTAAATTGTTTCGTAAACAAGTTGCTAGAAGTATATTAAATACAATATATTGGGTCTTAGGCTCACAATCATTAGGTAAAAGGACCGGTAAGTTATTTCATGTGTACACCCCCATTTTGTATGTAGTACCTTGAATACCTCGGTTCTGAATACTTTTTGTAGCTTTTCTATCATGATTCATGACAAGTAATCCTTTTTCAAGGAACTTCAGTGCTTCTTGAATATTTGCCTACACGCATAAGATTTTTCATCATTACTGGAGTAATTATCGTAAATACTGAAGTTGACTCGGAATTTCTTAGCAAGTCAGTTGGCATGATGAACATATTGCGGTGGATTATCTTATATACTAATATGGGAATTTTAGAAACTCAAATATTCTACATTATACTCAGTTGATATCGCGAAGACCTCTGTGCCAAACATCATGCGCATTTGGGCACAGGCACTTGTATCATCTTTCCATTAAAAGTACCACAAGGACCTCAAATGATCCCTGTCTCCCGAAGCATTTCCCTTAAGTCCTCTCGTCCTTAAAGCCTTGCTCTCTTTCCGATCAAAACCACTTTTCCATCGCCCAAACTTTATGCCAAAAGAATTGGGCAACAAAAACAGATGTGAGTAAATATTTATTCGAACAGTCATTCCTTTCGAAATTAGTGTCTTAGGTGAGGCTGCTACCCATTTTTTATCTCATAAATAGAGTAATAAACGGTAGACGGGCTTTCAGCAATCAGGTATCTGTGGCGAACTCGTATTCAATTCACCTCTGTTGATACAAAAACAACCTTGATCAGTGAGCTAAAAGATTAAACTACGATGAAATGAAGATCTATCTAAAGAATTTGTTATACTTTAATTTATAATCTATAAAACCCGTGTCATGAAGTGCTAACGACCGAACTGTTGAAAACTTCGGTCAATTTTATAGGGAAGAGTTAACGATGATAGTCTTTAAATATATTGGAGTAAGAGTTCAGAAATGCAAAGGGCATAATTGCTTGTAAAATTTCTTGTTAGAAAATGATTAAATTAATAAGAATTACAAAATAATCTAATATGGAGCAGGATTTTTGTAATTGGTATTTAACATGGGTCTAAAAGTAATTTTATATCCTGTCGCTGTGACAGCGGTCGACAGAAAACTCTTATCTGATACATAATAAAATTCAACTTTGACAGCCAATCAAGTCCTAAGCTATCGGCAGGGCATTCAACCCCTGGAGCCTAAATGGTCGCGTTACGGTACAAACCTGTTGCAACTTTTCCCCATGAACGCTCAGGCTATCGAATGAGTTTCCTGCCGAGGTTTTTCCGGTGGACTGCAGTGCAAAGGCCTTCAAAAAAGGAGTTTACATACTTTGGAGTTGCTTCATAGGCTACGCTAACCGCTTACCATCAGCTTGCTTGTTCGCCACCTCTGTAGTCTGTAGTATAAAAGAATGGATCTGCAGAGATAGCCTCAAGAAAAGTCGTTGAATCTTTTTTTAATGAATCCTAGTACGATGGCCAAAAACAAGCTATCTTCGCAGCCTGCAACGTATGAACCCTTGTCGCTTGTAACGACAAAATCATCACCCACGAATTGCGAAGCTACTTATTCTTTTCTTGCGAACTCCATGCTGCCCCCTTAAAATATTTTGATGCAAATGCCTCTAAGATTTAGAGTACGGCACTTTTGGTGTCATATAATTCAGTCAGACACTTAGGTGTCTATGTATGAAAGCCACTGTCGGAACAAGAACTAGGGAACGGGCGTTAACGTACGTATGTACGTTCGTACATTCGCGGACAGTCAGAGACATCATGTGTCATGCAATGGTCATGCATGGCCCAAAGGAGACAAAAAGTACGCGACTGCTATAGCATCCGCGTCTGCAAACGTATTAATGTCAGCTATGGTACCAAATAATGACGTATTAATGCTCTTTAAGGCCCAAATCTTAGACAATTGTCTATTTGGGCCTTAAAGAGCATTAAGATTTCCAACTACTCGTATTAATATAATAATAAATAAGAGATGACTTAACGGAATCAGTTTGGCTTTGAACCTGCGTTATTATATCGCTGGGTGCGCGATGACAGCGTCAACTAGCGGTTACAATTACGGCGGGCTTTTTAATGTCAAATGGCTGACTGTCTTTACGAAGAGTAAGTAAACAAACAAATAATATCAATGAAATATCGTAATTTTCTTTCATTTTATTCGATTATGTTAATCTATAGTGTTGATAAAACGTTGACCTTCTTTATTTCCCGTCTAAAATGGCAAAATCAATAACTTTTAGATGTAATTCACACGGACCTTTTCATGGCTGTCTTCACGAGAAGTAAGTTACAAAATAAACAAATTTAACCGAATAACGCATTTCATGCATAATGCAACCGAACATTTATGACTGTATTTTCGTAATAATACAGATTATTTTGTTTTTTCAGTTAAACATGGCCAAATTAATGATTATAACTGGATTCTGCTCAATCAAACACAACATCGCTTTCAAATCCCAAACTACAATAAAATGGGAAACAATTCGTTTTTGCTCAACATGTCCAAAATGTAAAAGAAAATAAACGCATAAACATGCTACTCCCTACAACATACAAGATATAATATTAAAAATGTTGTTCTATAGGTTATACTAACTTTTTCCTTTGGATAGCGATTACCCATTTAATTCGTTGTTCTCGTTTCCAACTTGCTTGTAGAAATTTATTTATTAATGATTACTGTTTTTGCCATCTTTTTTCCAATTAACTACGCTGCAGGTTTCGTGCCGCATATTTATTTATTTTTAGATGCCTTAATATCGCTGGTAAGAAGTGACAGTTGGCCTGACGAAAGTTCCTTTTTTGGCCACAGCGCGCGCTGCGATCGATTCGTGGTTCCCCCACCACCTACTTCGCACCTGTAACTTTTTGCGTACAATAAAGTATTTACATTACGGTTATGGCAACCTACCATATTTGGAATTTTTATTTTCATTTTTCTTTATTTAATAAATGGTTTCCATTGAAAGCCAATATTATTCAAGGTCTGGTCACTTACATAGATACTAAAAAATACCAAATTTGACTTCACTTAACATTACAGTACTTAAATAATTTAGGATCTTATCTAAATCATGAAAATACAATTGTTGATAATATTACGAACCATTTTCAAACGATTCATTGGCTCCAAAATTATATGACACACCGTACCTGGACCTGACTGGCAGCCAGCCAGGCTTCTGAACTAGTTTAGCGCTCGACGTTGCCTACCTTTTGTCTCTTTTAATAACCGCTGCCTCGTCTTTTAGTTACTGCGAATTTCAGAACACGAGAGGTGACGACCTTATTACAATGATTTGACATTTAACAATTTCAAGAGACAATGTAATGTATGTGCTCTGTTCAGTCACAGAGTTAATTGCGTCAATTAGGACTGGGATTATATTTAATATTTTATACATAAAACTTTAGTATTTAACAACTTCTTACGGACCATTTTGACATGAAATCATAACATTAGGTACATTATTCTTTATTGTTTCAAAAAGGGTTTAGAGTCAAACCACGCTAACTTTTCCAAGCAAATAAATAATAATAAATAAATATTAAGGGACAATCTTACACAAATCGACCTAGTCCCAAACTAAGCAAAACTTGTACTATGGGTACTAGACGACGATATACATAATATATAAATACATATATAGATAACATCCATGACCCAAGAACAAATATTTGCACAAATATTTGCCCCGGCCGGGATTCGAACCCAGGACCGCTGACTCAGTAGGCAGGTGTCTACAAACCGAGCCAAACGCGTCGTCAAAAAATGAACTGTCAAACCATACAACGTGGGTCAGTTGGTATGGTTTTACAGTTCATTTTCTTGGAAGTCTTGGCGTGGTTTGACCCTATTCTGGGTGTAGTACAATTTGCCGCTGACGTGAATACTTTTTCGAAACCAACGCCTTCTCTTTCTGTTACTACGTTTTTCTTTTGAGCAAAGTCTTGTACTCATAAGTCCTTTACAAATCTATCCTCACGCTTACCTTATAGGTATCACACTAATATTATAAATGCGGAAGTTTGTGAGCGGTTTGTACATACGTTATGACATTATATTCTCGCGGTTTGTACACATAATTAACACAAATTATAACGGGTCTAACGCGATACATTGTACAAACGTTGTACTTATTCACGCTCAAACGGCTGGACCAATTTTGATAAAACTTAGCATGAAGATAGCTGACACCCTGGATAAACAAAGGCAAATTTTTATTCCGAAAAAATTTAGTGTATCTCGTGAGATGAGCCGGTAACATCGCGAGGCGCAGCAAGTACTGTATAAAATATTAAATTAAAGAACTTGCCGCTAATTTTAAATGGGTAGTATTTAAACGCACATCAAAAAAAAACCTTTTTCTATGCAAAAATAATCAAAATTTATATCAAACACAGCAAATATTGAACTCAAAATTTTACTAAATATACTACAATTTATATTTGTGGCGTGCATCTATTTATTTAAAAGTAAAGCATATTTAAGTAATGCATAGCTAATAATGAGTACCGCAAATTAGGCAGCGTTTTTTAGGGATATAAAAAAAACTAACCTAACCTAACCCGGCCGAGTCGGATCTGCACTGAAAGGTGATCAGGATTAGATGGTTACCTATCTGAAACACTAATTTTTGTTTCCCATCTGTAACGTTTCGCCAAATTTTCATTTGTCCGAAAGCCATTTTTTTTCAAAAACTGTTTATTTTTCAGAATAATTATGAAACAAACCTAACCTAACCTACTGGGTTCTTTAAAAATATGAAAGTAATGTCGTGCTGATGTGTATTTTCTAATTATCTGCAGTACAATTTTTGCTAGGCATTTATTTTATTTGCTGTGCAATAATTAATTTGATGTAAAAAGTATATAATTGATGAAAATAAATTGATAGGCGATTATTTGTTTGCTGTGCCATTAATAATATCCCATTTTAAATTGGGAATTAAGAACATGTAACTGTCAATAATCCAACAATCCAATAAAAAGACAGACTGATTTCCCAGTAGCAAATTCGTATTTATAGTCTCCTCCTCTGTGAGAATCTCAGAATCAAAATGCCATGAGTCATTGGATATTCCTGAGTTAATATCTCTCACTACCTTTAAATGTATTACTTTTGTCACGTTCATAATATATTGCGACTATCTTTATGATGAAGCTCAAAATAGTTTCAAAGCAAGGTAAAGAAAAAAATGCGTCCGCACATCGCTTGACTTGTTTATATTTAGACTTCTGTAGTGCTAATTCTTTCAGTAGAAAAGGTGTCAAATAAATTAACAAGAATTACAAGGCATTAAATTTTATTACATCTATTTCCCTAAAATTAGACAAACTAAATGTTTTATACCGCGTATCTAAAATAACAGTTTAAAACATCTGACAACTAATGAGAAGCTACTGATTTCCAAACTCATATTGGTTTGAATAGGAACTAATCATAATTACCTGAACACATAATAGATGTAGAATACAAACCAATGATAAAACACAATGTAATGCCAATAGCGTAGCTAAATGTATATACAATTAAATTAAATACAAATGAATGTAACATAGTTATCACAATAGTTCTAATTTTGATCACAACACAATGATTCGTACAACATAAACTGCTTCGAAAAGCGGGATATTTACAATGCCCAATGGTCTTCTTTCTTCTTCTCCTTTTAAAGCATGATCAGTAATAGTACATTCTGTACGTAGGAACACTAAATACGTAGTCAATAGATGGTCCCCGCGTATTGAAGAAATGGTTCTCGTAACGATAAACTCGACCTCTGTACCTGCATCAACATAGATCTCTCATTATGTCTTTAATCGTGTGATGTGGTGATGGTGATGTCGTTAGGCGATGATCGTGATGGTGATGCAAACAAACGTGATAGTGATGATTTATGAGAAAGTTAATCGTGTTTCGTAAGAGTGCAACGCCCCCGGCTAAAAATATATCCGTCTCATGCGGAATGTTCGACGCATCGGATCTATTAAACGCATTCTTGAAATTTCCTATGCTCCCAACTATTGCCAACAATAGATCCCGTTGATTAGTATAGGTCATCTTTAATATCTTAGTTGAACAAGTTTGGTTAACAAGTTCTGATAAGAAATAAAGTCCAGTAAGAAAGTGGTATACCAGTAATATTTTAATTTGTTACGGAGTTTATTATTAAACTAGACGGGTTAATGTAATGACAATAAATAGACGTTTATATAGAATGGCAATAAATAAATAATTTAAAGAGTATTAAGTATTTAGATCTCATGTTTAATGATTCGAATGCCGAAATTCCTTTAAATATTACGTGGTTGCATAGATAAAACGATAGTTTTACTACTGTTTTAGTTTCGAATGTGTGTTTAGTGTGAGTGTCGTTAAAGATAGTTTAGTTTGGATAACCAAAGTAATGACTCCAGTGTCGTAAGACGGTTCCAGTTATTTACATACACCAATGAGGGCATGGTTGTGCAAAGCTCATGCCAATAATATATCAATGCTACTCACTTGGATCCGAGGGCGCTCTTGGTGTCGAGAACCTCGACGATGTCTCCGGCTTTGAGGGAGACTTCGTCGTCGGCCGCCGCCGTGTAATCCGACGTGGCTACGACTACGTCTTCCACCTGTAACAAAGAAATACATTCTTGTGATATCCCTTCTAAAGAGATTTAGTTTTACCTAATATTTAAATTAATAGCTAGATAACACGGGTTGTTAAACGTCAAAATATGCCAAAATTGGTTCAAAATTACACAAATTGTACATTTGTAAAAAGATGTTGAATGCAGTAACAGATTTACTACACAAAATCACATGTAACGCGATGCATTGGTTGTGGCAATTGGTCGTATACCATCGGATCTTATTTCCCGGCAATTTTAAACCTTGCAACAAGATTGCACAATCCGAATAACACTACTTCGTACAAATTAATGGCGGTAAAGCGTAAACAATTATATGTAACGAATTTTTATAAAAATTTACCTTAGGAGGACTTCGGCTACAACTAGATCTTGATCTTGAGAGAGATCTTGACGGATATCGTTTATAGCTTGGCGTGTGATCCAAACTACTCATTCGAGTCCTTGTATTCTCTCTATCTAGTAAAACTCCGCTGTATCTGCGATTTCCACTTGACCATCCACCCAATCTGATTCGCTGGTTGTTAGTTATACCATTACAATATTCTGTTAAATCATCTGTGTCTTCCTCTTGATTACTATCTGCGATTAGACATGTGTACATTGAGAAACGATGTGCAGTCGGTTTACTTAAATTTAAGGCTGAAAAGACGCTTAAGGGCTCAAAATATCTTATTCCGTTTTCATCGAGAACCGTGTATCCCACTTGGCCGGATAGCACGGCGCGGCTGGCTTCTCGAGGGACAACACATTGAAGACCTCTTTTCATTATCAAAAAAGCGCCTTTATGCTTTTTGTGCTGGAATAGAAAATCTTCCATAGCCAAGCTGTTTTCAGGATCGAGCAAACTCAAAGGCACGTCTGCTGAAGTCATTAAAGGAGCCTCCTCTGGTACGATCATGAGCGCACCACTTTCTCTCACTAAATCCCTTAATTTAGGATCTGTTCGAGCCAGTTCTGGGTCAGTCTCCAATTTCTTTAAAGCCGAGTGTAAGCTTGGTGTTTTATCTGCGAGTTTCCGCATCACTGTCAGACGTTTCAAAATGTTTAGACTGGTTGGGTCGCTTGCTATTTTAGATAAACATTGTTCGTCGTTCACAACTGACAAGAGGCTAGCGGCTACATCTCGCATTCCGAGAATTTTCGCCAAGCCTATGGATTGAACCATTAATTCTTTCAACTCTTTACTTTCTGTGTCGTTTATCAGTACTTCCAATTCTTTAGCACTGGCGTCTTGTACAGCTGAGACAATAGCCTTTTGGAGTGTCTCCGTGGCTTCATTTTCAGTTTTGATAAACGAGATTGAGTTAGAAATATTACTCAAAACGTGGTGTAAGATACTTGTGTCATTTTTGGTGATATTTTTGAAAGCAGGCCCTAAGACGTCATTTTCACTGCTCAGGAAATCACCGAATTTCTCAATGATCTCTTCTTCACTGATGGCATGTTTGTGTAAAGAACAATTGACCGCTATTTTAATTAATTCAACTTTAGGCTGCGTCGTGTTTTCCAAAATTTCGTCGCATAAAAATTCCTTGTCTTCATTTTTTTGCAGGATTTCAAACATAGCGGACACTAAATCTTCATCAAAGGCTTTGCCCAAAATAGTGTCGATAGACTTTAAAATTAATTGATATTTTTCCCTACTGTTATTATTGTTTACTTCTTCGAATTGCTCAGCAGTAACTAGAGCAGCTAAAACTGCTGCTGCTATAGAATTTTTCACATGTTCTTGTTGGGCAGTTTGTCCATTACCCCCAACGTATCCAACCTCTTGCATTTCAGCTCTTCGTTTGCTAGTTCTTCCTTTTCTTTCATTTATCTTCTCTGGATCATGATTACATTCATGTAATTCAGACTTCAAATGAGCACTCATTTCTATGATTGACGTAATAACATCCATCAGTTGATTTGCCACTTCATCTTTAAGTCCAAAATCAGTTACGAATGCTTTCAATGCTTCCACGTTTCGTGTTTGGTTAAGAACAACACTGATAGCAGGTAACTCTGCTGGTACTTGTCTTCCAATAGACATTCCAGCTTCAGATAGTTGCCTTAACATATTTGTATCAATACTTAACTCCCCTCTAGTCGAAGTAGTATCATTAGGATTGGTTTTTACTTTTAAAAGCTTTAATTCTTCTGGGGTAACGACGAAACTTTGCACGGAGAACTCAAGACCTTCTTCGCCTTCTGTAAGGTCAGGGGCAATAAACTTGAGTCCTTCTGGGGTTTGAACAATTTGTCCGGGTACGAAGGTCACTCCATTGTCATCAGTTTCTATTACTCTTCCCGGAACAAATCTTGGACCTTCTTCAGTGTCGACCACTTGGCCAGGAACGAACCTTGATCCTTCGTCTTCTGTAGAAATTACCTGGCCAGGTATAAAAGTCGGTCCAGCTTTAGTTTCGATAATTTGTCCTGGCACAAATCGAGGTCCATCAATCGTATGTATTGTCTGCCCTGGAACAAACTTTGGCCCATTTCTGGTATTAACCACTTGACCAGGAACAAATTTAGGTCCGTCAGTGGTATCGATAACTTGACCAGGCACAAATTGTTCTCCGTTTTCAGTGAATACTATTTGTCCCGGTACAAACACACCTTCCACCATCATACCCGGAACAAATCGAGACTGGTTTACTTCGTTTTTAACGAGCCGACCTGGCACCACTTTTCCATCACTTTTCGGCACTCTTGGGCCGGGATAAAATTCAATGCCTTTTGCTGTTTGCACCATATGTCCAAAAACGTACAAAGAGTCCTCAGATAGCGAACATGTTTTGATATCTATTGGTAATCCAGTAGGTGCAGATTCTGAGAATGTAATATCTTCCACTGACTTTGCGACAGAGAACTCTACGTGACCATTAGTTTCGACTATAGTTTTTCCTGGCAGAAACTTTTCACCATATTCGGTATGTACGATTTGCCCTTCAATAAACTTAGGTCCATCGATAGTTTCCACTGTAGTTCCGGGCACGAATTGTAAACTGTCGTTGCTTGTTGTTTTTGTAATTCCAGGTACAAAGACTGTTTCGCCGTCTACGGAAACAGTTTGTCCTGGTGCAAATTTCAGGCCATTCGGTGTCGCTATTGTCGCTCCAGGTACGAACTGCAATTCATCATCTTGCTGCACTGTCTGTCCTGGCACGAACTGCCAGTCATTATTTATCTTCGCGTTCTGTCCAGGTGTAAAAATAACTCCTTTACTGTCCGTTATAGTCTGTCCTGGGATAAACTGAACCCCTTCTGGAGTCATTATTGTTTGGCCAGGCACAAATACTTCTTCAGAACCGCAATTTATTACTTTTCCGGGCACAAATTTCAAACCTTCTTCAGATATGACTGTTTGACCTTCCGTAAAGCGGTGTCCATTATCTTTATTTTTCATTACTTGTCCGCATACGAATTCTTCTCCTTTTGCAGTCTGGAGTACTTGTCCCGCAAGAAAACAAGGCTCGTTAGTATTCTCGTTTGTAACTATATGTCCCGGTATAAGTCCAGGTCCATCTGGTTTATTGACACTAAGACCAGGCACAAATATAGGACCAACCGGGGTTTCAACCGTCTGTCCAGGGACAAACACTGGACCTTGAGGTGTGTTGACATGTTGGCCGGGAATAAACTTCTTCGCTTTGTTTATGTCTATAGTCAACCCAGAAATTTTAGCAATCTTTTCTCTCTTGCCTTTCTTTATATTTTTAATAACATCCGGTAATATATCCAACGACGGAAGCATGTCAACCTTGTTTTCCGAAAGTAACTTCTCTTCAATATTGTTTGTTTCATTCAGACGCTCTTCGGAGAGTTCTTTTACTGCATTTAAAATGAACTCCGACGGTCGTTCCTTTGGGACTTTTAAGGGATTCACACATGGTACACTTTCTAGTGGAGTCGAAACATCAGATATATTTCGATCAGATTCATAAATTTCCGCTTCACAATGATATGGGGCTATTTTCACAGGTGTTGGCAATACGGTGGCAGTTGGAATCACTTGTTTATTACCCGCTTCCTTCTCAAACGCCTCCCAGTCCCAGGATTCTATTAACGGATGCATTCGTTCCGTCCACTCGGCACTGCAACTAACTATACTTGACTTCGAACGCATATGGTTCACGTCAAAGTTATTTAAATTAAAGCTTTTAATGTCGTGCTTCTCGTGTTTAGTTTCTTCTAATTTCGCTTTCTTAGCCAACCTTTCTTGGCGAACCTTCTCTTCTTCCAGCTCCTGTACTTCCGCCAATTTTTCCTTGTTTTCAAATATTTTTTTCATAGAAGACAAACCAGCGGCACGCTTTCTCTTCTTTTTCCTTTCCGCTAATTCTTCTTTTTCCCTCTGTTTGAGGACCTCCGCATTGGGGCCCTCACCTTCGTACATTTCTACATCTTCTGTAAACTCCCTGAAATCCATGGAAACACTGCGGCCCTGTTTTGTTTTGATAAGCACTGTGTCAGAATCCTTCGCAAGCATGACATCTCTAACATCACCGTCCCTCACTGCCGCCTCCAAACGGGCGGAAAACACTAAACTACATCTTCTTTCTTGTACCGTATACACGTAACGCTTGTCGTCTGTAACTTGTTTAGTCAGCAGCATGTCCATTAAAGCCTTTTGTGCCTCCGTCGAGCCATCCAGAACAGGGAAAATATATCTGAAGTCTGGTAGAATATTGTGTTTTCTGTTTCCATAATGAATTTCTGGAGCGTAGTGATGCGGGCCGAGTTCGCCGGAGACGTTGGTTATCTTGCACTTCTTACTGCCGGATCGCGCAGTCAGAAGCACTGGAATGTAGTGGTGAGAAGGCAGCCCGTAGGACTTGCCTGTGATCCTGCAGCAACGTTTCGCATCCGCCGGCGAAATGGGCGCTAGCAGCGGAAAGTAATTGGGCTTGGGCAGCCCGCGGCTGCGGCCGGTAATTCTACAGAACGACATGTTCACGCGATCATATTTGTTTACTCAAGTTAGGAAATGTTTTGTTTGGTTGTCGTGGAGCGTGTGCTGGCGCGTGCGCGCTGGCTGCGGAGGTCGCCGAGAGACTGGCGAGCGCGGGCGCACCTTCGCAGACGGTGTGGTGGGCAGAAAGCTTGTTCCGGTTACAGGTTATTTATAAACAAAAGAAAGATGAATTTGTTCCTTACGTATGACACAGTTTCATACAAACAAGTCTAAAGATATCGATAATATGTTTAACAATAGTTATTGCCAACGCGACTCTACGTAAATAGCGTAACAAAACTGCTATTGCCAATATTTTTTACCGTCTAACCGTCAGAACTGCGCTCGACAAACCGCGGTTACGACACGAGTGGGTATAATTAATTGGTTCTGAAGCGACTGACCTCAGAGAGGGAACAGGCTTATATTTTCAGAAACGAGAATGAGACGTCACTCATTTCTTGAAGTTTTCCGTGGGCTTTCGAACTCTCTGTCAAGGCGAGAGAGCGTTTACGCAAGTGCGAGTTATATATAGTTTTCGGTTAAAAACAAAACAGTCCCGATTGCCAGGTTAAAGCTGTATAAAATACTAGACAGTGTGTTTGACCCAAATTTATGGGAAAGTAAACATCATAAGTTACAAACCTAGTATGACAGTTTTCCCTTTGCAACGTTTGGAAACAAAAATAAACATTAAAATATCCGGGAAGACAACTTAAAAGAGTTTAGTAAATACGTTTGCTAACGTGGGATTTTAATTATAATTATCTTAAAGTTTGAACTCTAGTGTATTTGTGCAACTTTAAATAAAATTACAGCTCAATAGACCTGTACACCGATCTGCAAATATGGACCGACGTAGACACTATCTCTGGTTAACAGAGCCGAGAAACTCTTCAAAGTGACTACAAGTTATGGCGACCTAACACTGTTAGGCCCTACCTATGTGTTAACTATTAATTATCTGTCAATTAGAGGAGCAACAACAGCTGCTGATGAGGATATTTCCAAACCATATCGCTGCCGTGTCCTCGTAGTTATATTTATTGCAGTCACAACTGAACCTTCACGCTATGCACCGGGGCGTGTATTTTTGTATATTGTTACTGATATAACGACATAGATAAATGCTTCTTTATTTTATTAATTTTACTCATCTTAATTTAAATGACTAGGAATGTTTCTTCGTTTGAATTAAAAGTTCCGTCTGTTATGCAATTACAAAAAGTTTATCGCCCGACAGGTTGCCTATATCCAGTTATTTTTGTGTGATTTTATCAATTAAACATTCCGACGATGTTAAAATCTCAGGATCATATTATTGCCTCCTCTTCCCTCCTTCTCTGTACAAGCCTGAACACAACAATAAATTGCTAACCAGCCAGCTCTTAAATCGTCAAAGATATTTTTTAAGCTAATTCACATGACGTCCATCTACTAAACTGTTTATTTTGGCAGTTTCACCAAAACTCCTCACTGCCATCCTAGACATTGAAAAAGTCCCATTCATATTTAATTTCGTACAGTTTTAAAATTAGCCTAATTTATCGGTAGCAGACGTGTGAAATTAGAAATTTCTAGAATATCTGGTGTAAAATTGGAGACTATTTCATAAAGATTGTAAATGCCTTCATAAATAGTGTACTTGTAACTTTTCTCATTTGAACTTCATAAACGTAGAAGTCATTTGGACTGTTTGTAGTTTTCACGCTTCAATAAAATCCATTTGGCGACAGTGGCCGGTACTAACATGTAACAGTTTGCAGCTACGTAACGACTCGCCTTTCAACCTTCTTATTTCTACCTTTACTCGACTACATCTACTCTAAAGATTGTTATGTTTTCAAATGCTTTCCTTGACCTATGCCGTGAAGCCTTCTTTAGTTTTTAGTTTTGACCATAAGGTTCATATTATATAGGTCTAGTTTTATTGTTTCAAGTTGTAATCATTTTACGATTTAATAAAACACTGTGCCGCTCGGTGTTTTCCGGATAAAACACATAGGCGTTAATCCAGGTTGTCAGTTGTCGTCGGTTGTCACATTTTGGTATGGAGGTATCCATACCAAAATGTGCCTATCAAAATTGGTCCTGCCGTTTGAGCGTGAAGTAGTAACAAACAAACACACAAACGCACTTACAAACTTTCGCCTAATAATAGTGTGACTTCACATTTTTCGAATATTATTAACTTTTTTTACAGTAAAATTCTAGATGAGCGCGAAATCCGCTACAGGTTTATCAAGTGTATAAACAATAAAATTTAAGATTAGTTATACGATTTTTAATATAAAAACTTTAAGTGGAAAGAATCTATCTTTATATTCCAATCGGAAAAAAGCCCAGCTACTAACAAACTATCCGTAAATATCTTCAAAGGGTGAGGCAATCTGCAATTTATTTTAGTAATCGACAAAACAAACAGTATTGACGCAATTGATTTTGTATCATGTATCATTAACATTGAATTGAAACTCTTTAATCGGCGCTGGAGATTTGGGAAGTCTCTTTTATTCTTAAAATCAGCATTATACAATATCTGACATTGATTCTAGCTCCTAGTTTAAACAAGTCTAGCTCGAGCATTACTTATATTAATAGTAATTAAGTTAATTCATTAGCAAAACGGTTTTTGAAATGGATACAAACGAGGGGTTATTCCCGCCTGTTACCACCAATTTGTTACCACTGGTAACAGCTGGGATTATTTTTCCCACCTTTTACCACTGGGAACTACTGGGAATACGAATTCTCAGCTGTTACCACTCAAATTAATTGGTGGTAACTACTGGGATTTTTTTTTCCCACCTGTTCCCAGTGGTAACAATTGGAAAAAAAAACCCAGTATTTACCACCAATTAATTTTGGTGGTAACAGCTGATAATTCGTATTTCCAGTAGTTCCCGCTGGAAAAAGGTGGGAAAATAATCCCAGTAGTGACCACCATCACCAAACTATTTATAATTTTTAATATTCCCAAAAATGTTTCATATTACTGAAATTAGCAAAAATACATACTTATCTAATATTATTGCGGTACATCTTAAAGTGGGACACAAATCATCTTTCATAGACATAGAAGTCGAAGTTTCTCGGATTTAGTTTTTTTCTGTTTGAAACGGATTTGACTAGCAGTTTTTTTATTATCCGAGTTATGCTAAATAAACGTTTTATAAGGTATTATTATTATTACGCTGTGCTAAGCTATTCTAAAGTGATTGGATGAATAGATTGATATGCAAGGATCGGAAAACCTGTCTTAAGACTTAAAGCTATTCAAGTGGTAACCATAATAATCAACTGTTTAACCATAATATGATAGGGCTTCTGCAATGTTATATATGTATAATAGCAATGGGGTTACCGTACTGAAATGGTAACGGTAACCCTAACCTTTAATAGAGCTAAACTAATGCCCTATCAGGATAGGATATTTTTTGTTTGTTTAATTGGAGTTAAGTAAATATACCCTATCGGAATGGTGTTCTCATTATATAAAGTTGAGTAGGTATAATAAGAAAAATCTTGAGTCCTATCCTAACTGAAGAAAACATGACGTATCAACGCCAAAGTATATGTGAATGTATATGTTTCTGTTTCTATCCTAGTCTCAAAGACTTAGGTATATTGACGTATATGTCAAAAATAGTAATATATGGTTTTTCAAGAGGGGAGTAAGTAGGTTCTTAAAGGGTCCGCAACGCGCGTGTGATGCTCCTGACGTCGCAAGCGTCCATAGGCGGCGGTAACTGCTTACTCGTAATATCAGGCGAGCCGCTTGCTTGTTTGACATTGTCGTATTATAAAAAAATATGGGTATGAACCGCTTCTAATATCAAAATTCCACAGAATGTCATAAAGCAAAATTAAATGAGAAATCATGTGCTGTTGCTTCACCTTGTTTCACCAAGGAGTGGCGGCTGAGGCCGCAGCCTCGGAGAGAGGACCATTTCAGCTTTCTTGATTAACTTTAAATATAGCTGCGTAGTATGCGGAAGAAAACTGCATAATTAAATTATGTTATTATAATATCGCTGTCAGCACGACGAGAAAAATAGTATTGTATGCAATCGTTGCACAATGAAGGTTCTTAAAGTTGAGTACCGCGTTTAGGCCGGCTTGCCGAGTGGCCTATATGAGATTTTTAAGACTTAATTGTGTAACTATAGCATACAATACTACCTACTTTAAGCATAAAAAAGTATGAATGGATTTAC
The DNA here is from genome assembly GCA_905147355.2 of Apotomis turbidana. NCBI lineage: Eukaryota > Metazoa > Arthropoda > Insecta > Lepidoptera > Tortricidae > Apotomis > Apotomis turbidana. The sequence goes on from LR990283.1 coordinate 2,123,705, forward strand.
AAAAAAATATTTAAGTACATAAGTTTATGATCGAATTAGTTATTTATTACGTAATTAAACTAATAGAGTCGCGTTCATTTTTAAATTAGCTTTTCTCTACACGTATTCATAGCAAAAGCTTCGCACGTAGTTTTTTTTAACTAGTCGTATTTATAACATATTGTCTGTCACGAAACAATAGCACTAGCCGTGTCTTTCGACCAACTATTAATACTTGCAAGAAGCCTCATAAACGAAGCGTAGACAGACACGAAATTTGTACCGCAATCCGACCAAATGTAACGCGTTTATCGTTTCACTTGGCAATGTAATAATGAGGATAATTTCAAATTTGGCCGGTGTGCAATCATTATTCACGGTGTAATAGTGAGAATTGCAATGAAGGTGCTTATTGTGGACTGTTAGCCAACATTGCATAATAAAATTATGTGTTGTGTGTATATTATCGTACTCCTCCTCAATCACATTGTTGTATTTGAGTCCTGCTTTTGTTTTGTTGTTGTTGAACAAATATGTTTTGCTTTCAATTGTTTTGTTGAAAAGGGTTTGTTTGTGTCATCTGAAGTTTCTTACAGGAGAGTGCCGTATTGTAAAAAAGTCTTCAAACAACGATTTTCGTGGAACTTTTTTCCGTCTCACGGACTACCGGTATGACTTTGTGTTATACTAGCGACCCGCCCCGGATTCGCACGGGTGCAATGCTGATAAATTATCTTGAATCACTATATTTATTAAAAAAACCGCATCAAAATCCGTTGCATAGTTTTAAAGATCTAAGCATACATAGGGACAGAGACAGCAGGAAGCGATTTAGTTTTAGACTATGTAGGTAGTGATGAGTATATTAGGAGTTATTTAGTAGGTATATAATTTATCAAAATTCATTCAACCTTTTCTGCCTGCCTGAGCTCAAACGTAGTACATTTCGAAACTGGGTTTTTTCAGACAAGTAGCTTGAAGGCAATGTGGCAAATGTAGAACGTATTTTAATTTCAGCTCACAAAGCCCAATTTGATGAGTCACGTCACAAAACAAGTTTTAGAACAAAACATCAAAATTCAATCCTAAAAAAATATATGTGGTCGTCATACCCTCCTTCATACCCTTTCCCTTCCGTCTCTTCTTTTCCTTCTTTCCCTTCAAATCCTTACAAAGTGACTACCGCACTTTTCGTTTTCAGAAAGTCATACCAAACTTACAAATCGTAAGTTGTCCCAACGGACGAAGACATACATCTTGGCGTGTAACAATAATTATAACAATCAGTTTTGTAAATATTCATATTTATATTTTGTCTCCAATTAACAGACATAGTTTGTGTGTAGTAGCGTTCGCGCGCAGTGTACAATTGGCCGTCACTGCGACCGATCGGAGCTCCTAATGATGAATTGCGAACTAATTTGAAACATGTCGAGCGTATTCAATTTAAACGACGTAAGTAAGTGAACCCGTTTCATATATTATGTATGCTAACATAGTACCTATCTGTTATTGTATTCCTATATTTTATTATTAACACACATAATGTGTCAAGTGGGGCCCGTAAACGTGACAAGTTTAATCTTTAACTGCTGCAATAAATCTAAGGTTTAGACGTTAAAAGTTGAACTCGCTTCAAATATTTATCTTTGTTATATTAAACGCAACATGCAATAAAAGGCCAGAACGAATCATAAATTCAATTTATATACTTTTTTCTAATAAAAGACTAAATAGTACAGAAATACTTTTTTTCTTTAAAATTTGGGATTGATCGAATAGAATAGAATACTCTTTATTGCACATCTCAGGAAGAAAGAAATACAATTAAAAAAAAAACACTTTTACAATAGAGGTAAACAAAATCGAAATGAAGCCGATCTACCTAATTATTTACTATGTACGATGAAAGTGAACTTGACGTTTTATATAAATTTACCACCCATGGTTTGTCTAAAGTTTTATGTCTTACCTTGGCCAAGAAGTGATAGTAAAAATGCTTGCAAAATCACTAAAGCTGACCGGATATTTACATATTACGCAAGTTACACTACCAGTACATTCAATGTTTATAAAACACCAAATCTCCAATCCACATAACCTAATTGTTGGCAATAAATCCACTTAACACATTGTTTTCAGACAAGATCCCAAACAGATGGAAGACGGACGGAGTAACATCTGCCAGAACTGTGCATTTTACTACATATACATACACACCTAGGTTTAATTGACGCTTCTCTTGAGATAGAGACAAGGAAGCATGTTATAGTATAGCAGAGTGTGGCATGTATGACGGGAAAGATAAACTAGAAGAGAAGGAGCTGAGGGACATTAACCTTAGATGTCCTTTTTTTCTGCAGGAGAACAAGAAGATTCGAGGAAGGAGGCTGTATGGGAGCGCTGCCGGGACAGTAACCGTTGGCTCCAACTGGGACTTGGGCTGAATGAAACGTAATCAAGCGATCGACAGCCCGCCTGTCTCTGGCCAGGCGTCCCTACATCAAATCAATCAATCAATCTCTTGAGATATATCTATTTTGGAGTCTACTTTGACCTGTCAGGTGATCCTGATATAAGGTTGGGATTGGGTGGCCAACCTGTCGATTGTGTTTATTAGTCCAGTCAAGTGTGACAAGAAAGGACTTCGCTCAGAATTTGATTGGTAAATGCTAGATCTTGGGTCAAATCTAGTTTTCCACATCCGGTACTACCTTTCAATGACAACTGCAGCTCGAGATATCACGCTGTATCTGCCAGTCTAGCATAACTACGCTTAGCCACTATTGTCACGCGACAAAGCGCTACTCGTCACTCTCTCACATTACTGCAAAGAAAGAGACAGGTAATTACCTCGCGCGAGAAATAGTCTCGTGTGACAGCTGTGCTAGAGGTTCAGGCAGGGCTAAATAGCTATACGTCATTGTCATCGAAAAGACTTACAAGGCCTTATTAGTAAAAAAAAAACGTTATGACAAATATATAACACAATATAGTATATTATTATTATTATATAAATAATTTCAACCAACTTTTTGAAGTATTCTAGGTAGTAACATAGCTATTTCATGTTTTCATTGCGTGCAATATGGTGCAATCGAAAATAAGTTACAATAACTTATTTTCCGCGTGAATTTTGTAGATTTCGAGTAGCCCTGTACTAGGTAGTACATCAATAATGTGTAAAGAAACATGTCTGATGGTATAGAAAAATATCTAAAACAAACAGCATTTTAAAAGGAATAAGGTCGCTTAAATGTCTTTAGAATCACTGGGCGAGTCTAAATATATGTTTTTACATACGAGCACATTCAAGTAATCAAAGTGCTGATTTATTCTTTCTTTAAACACTACTGTGTCCTAGATTTAGTGCGTCTGTCAGAAACTAGGTTTTGTTCTCTTTGAAACTCATCCAATAACGTTAGACGTTTACGTTTAGAACAAAGGATTTGTCTGATGTCTCCATCTGTTCAATGGTAACCTAATCATTTTGGCCTACTCCATTACTATTAACGTGCTTGTGTCTTGTCCATATCTAATTTCATTATTGCGAATTTCGTAATTCATTCTTCATTCGATTAACGGTTGAGATTTATTTTTTACTGAAAGACATTTTACGAAATTACAGAATAGTTGCAGAAAAAAAGGACAAACGGAACTTTTGTGAAATAAAAGAGCCTTTTTTCCGTATTAATTCCTACAAAAATATGGTTCCAAAACAAAAATTGTTCAAACGGAAATTTGGTGAGACTTTATGGAAAACAATTCTCCGGAGTTCTGATAGGATACCACAGAAACACGAGCAAGCTGGAGTAGATATCGCTTACTTTTCCTTTAGTTAGTACCTATTAAAGTAATAGAGAATGGTGCTTAATCGTCCTAAATTGGTCAAGCCAGTGGAAATCGGGTTATGTAAACGCCACGCCACTGTGCCATGATACCGATTAACTGAATGTCTAGAATAATAGTTTTTTAGCAATCTGTATCATCATCACAAATTGTGCTATTTCTTTTCAGTTTGTTTGTCGTAATAAATACCGGAAAGTGAAATATTAGATAGCCACACTAGGAACCCGCCCCGTCTTCGCACGGGTGCAATGCTATATTATACATGTATTATACCTACTTATAAACCTTCCTCTTGAATCACTCTATCTATAAAAAAACGCATCAAAATCCGTTGCGTAGTTTTAAAGACCTAAGCATACATAGGGACAGACAGCATGTAGCGACTTTCTTTTATACTATGTAGTGATTAGGCATATATATTATACTTTACCAAAATAAATGTTCATTATAAATATAAATATTGACACAAACGTAAATTATGAATGACAAATTTAATGTGATCCACTGCAATGTAAGCAGGACTCGAGCCTGCGACCCTACGTTTCTGGCGTAGTGCACTCCCAACTGAGCTATCACATCGTTACGTCAATCACACCAAATCCCTCCTTCCATAATTCTACGCCACTGGAGCGCCCTCTGCTTCATATGTGTTTAAAATGGGTCTCCTTCGCAATCCATAATATCGTCTGTCCTAAACTCAAATGCCATACCACATTTACTCTAAACACTTTTGACATATCAATCATTTGTCATAATGATTATTTGCCATAATGATCTTACATCCTAATGATCATAAACCATAATATCACATTGCCTAATGCTCTAAATACCTAATATGTTTTGTACTAATCTATTAACACATAAAACTTACGAGTCATAATATACAAAACAATAATTAAATTCATAAGTAAATTCGGAATTAAATATTTCGGAGTATTTGGGTAAAGATTAATATTTTAACCAATTTTTTACGTTAGAACAAAAATAGAAAACCGGATTTGTCAAATATCGAATTGGCTAAACCCCGAAAACTGTAGGTTGAGTTATTGGCTGAACCCCGAAAACTGTAGGTTAGGTTAGGTTTGTATTGTGACCACGTATAGCGGAGCGTCAGACTTGCTCAACCCCGAAAACTATAGGTTAGGTTATTGGCTGAACCCCGAAAACTGTAGGTTAGGTTAGGTTTGTATTGTGACCACGTACAGCGGAGCGAGCGAAGCGAGCGGAGCGTCAGACTTTTCTGAACCGCGAAAACTATAGGTTAGGTTATTGGCTGAACCCCGAAAACTGTAGGTTAGGTTAGGTTTGTATTGTTACCATGTATAGCGGAGCGAGCGAAGCGAGCGGAGCGTCAAAAGATTTGCTGAACCCCGAAAACTGTAGGTTGGATTATTGGCTGAACCCCGAAAACCGTAGGTTAGGTTAGGTTTGTATTGTGACCACGTACAGCTAAGCGAGCGAAGCGAGCGGAGCGTCAGACTTGCTGAACCCCGAAAACTATAGGTTAGGTTATTGGCTGAACCCCGAAAACTGTAGGTTAGGTTAGGTTTGTATTGTGACCACGTATAGCGGAGCGAGCGAAGCGTCAAAAGACTTGCTGAACCCCGAAAACTAACTAAGATAAGTAACTATTAAGACACATGATGATTATGGCAACTAGTATTAGGATATGTAACTGATAGGACACTTGATCATTAGTACTTAAGATAATAGTGCACATAATCATTAGGATATTCAATATTAGGATGATCAATATTATGGCATTTACATTAGGATAAACGTTATTATGGCAAAAGATCATTATGACCACAGTTATTATGGAATTTACAAATAGGACAAAGGAAATTATGGATTCCAATATAGACCCGTTTAAAATGCTTATGCGCATTAGTTCATTATGATTTCCAAAGTAAAAAATCAACACGTCATTGGCACGACCATGAAGCGTTGGCAATAAAGGTAGGCCATTCATTTTAATTCCACTGTCAAAAGCTGTCAAACAGTTTTCCCGTTTTCTTTTATGATAAACAAAAGTGTGAGTCACACTCCCGTTTAATAACACAAGTCATTTTGGCACTATACGTAGGTCACTCGATAAATTTTGAGATGAAGGAAAACTATTGAAAATATTAGCACTATTTCTTACACGATTATTCAAAATAGTCTCCATCGTATTTATAAAAACGGTTTAAACTTTAAACTGACATAAAAATTGTCAGGAACGGCCCGTTATATATAAAAGATGTCTCACGATAGTTTTAATAATATTATACTCTCCATCATTTTGTACCCTTACGATAAGTTTACTTTACAGTGACCATCCTCGCTACCGACTGCGTAAAATATGGAGAATTGTAGTTCTACAAAGTAATCGCTAGGGGCGCTGAACAATATTAACTCATGGTAAAGTTACGGTATACAAAGTTTCATTCGTCTAAACCAATTTTGTAAAAACTTTTCCCAGTCTTGATCCGGTAGGTCAGAAATTGCAATTACATGGGAGATAAAACGCGGGATCCAACGAGATAAGAGCTTATTTACTCCCAAGTTGTTGATTTAGGATGGTATTTAATGCCCCCCCTAACTAACGCAGAATCTTTTCTATCATAAACTCGAATAAAGTGTACTGGGATTAAAGATGTGGCTTTAAAGATGTGTCATTTTTAACTGGGATGACAGATGTCCCCCGCACAATCTCATGTGCAAACTACTATGTAAGGTAAGTAAGTGATACTATTTTAACAGCACCTAAACGCAACCAATTTTTAAATAGTGTACATATATTTTAACCTGTATCCTGTATATTACATGTACATTATCTGTCCAGTACTCTGTTCACATTATCAGGTTATCAATTTAACATCTGAGGTGAATTGGGGCTAGAATACGGCGAGTAGATAAATAAAAAAAATATTAATATATACAACCTCACACAAGTCGATCTAGTCCCAAATTAAGCTCAAGAAGGCTTGTGTTATGGGTACTTATACATAGACCATCTGCCAGGCACAAATATTCGAGTTCATCACTTCATCACACAAATATTTTCCCTTGTTGGATTCGAACTTAGGACCGTCGGCTCAGTAGGCAGAACTAGCACTCAGGGTCGATTGCAAAAAAATGTACATAGTTAAGGGCTTTAATTAAAACAAACCTTAATTGATTCCTTTGTGTGACGAAAGTTACCCATACATTTTGTATGACTAACTTTCGTCACACAAAGGAAGTGATTTTTTGTTAACTAAGCTTTTAACTACTTATGAAAAAAAAATTGCAATCGCCCCTGATTCAATCGCGCCATCAAAATTAATAAATTAAAGCTAAATTTTCTACATTCGAATATGATTATAATTTCTCGATTCTTATGCTATGGTTTTAATTTAGTGCAGATGCAGATCATAAGCGACTACACAGCGTAAAAAAATAAAAATATAAAGATAATGTATTTTCACAGTAAAATTGAACACGTCACTTGTGCGGCACAAGTTGTGCCATACAGTATTAGAAAGTCATATCAACCAAAGGTGCTCAATGATTCACCTGTCGTTTTAAAACTAGGCAAATTATTTCGCCACATTTTCCTCCACGAGTTGAGAAACTGTGAAGATTCGTGGAAAGTTTTTTGCATGTTCCTGAAAGCGTGTTTTACAACTGCGACTAAACTAATTATCTTTGTAATGGCATGGTGTTCTGAGAAACGATTTCATGATTTAACTAGCTTATCCGTTAGGTGCATGAAGTATCAAAAACGATTCCACTGAAATGTCACACATCAAAAATCTAGTCAAATTCAATCAGACTCAAGCTGACTCTCAAATTGAAAAAGGACTTTAGATTTGTTATTTAAGTCATGTCAGGAGTGAAAAGTAGTATAATTTTTTATTTTCGAACATTATCCCATTCCCTTTAAGTCCCTTTTAGAGACAGTGGAAAATCACGTCCTAAATGTCGAGGCTATTAAATAAAAAAAATACGATAATTTTGCGGTAAAATCCTAACATACATTCGATTTTCCAAGTAGCTATGTAGTTATAGGACATCATTATAAGTGCTGTATGATTTTAAATAGCTAATATTTAGCAGGGTAATTTGCCTTAGAACATCATCAAATAATCACTACTCGGTACATATTACAACGTTGTTAAGGTTCCTTTTCCGTTCAATAATGCTGATTGTTTTAGACATTTTTCTCTATGATTAAACATGTTTCTTAACATATTATCAATGTTACTATCTAGTACAGGCCATTGCAATTTAGTGGTATATCTGACACCTACAGTTTGAATTTTTTATTGGAAATATTCGTTTCAAAAACTATTCAAATTTGTCAATATTCACGTAGAAAACGGTTTTTTTTACTTACTTTCGACTGCACGCAATGAAAGCATGAAATAGCTATGTATATGTAACTCAGGGAAAAGTAAAACAATTTAAACGGATTATATTGACAACCTTTGACAACGGTATCTGTAAAGGTACTGAAACGTCAGGGAGGCTCAAATAATTAATATACGCGATATAATCCGTTTAAATTGTTTTATTTAAATGTGTGACAGTCGCGGAAACCGAAGAAAATATCAGGGAAAAGTATTATTCACTTCAAAAAGTTGGTTGGAATTATCAATATTTATGTCATAATATTAAAACATATTTTTTAAAGGAATACGGCCTCTTAAAGACGTTTGTCCTCACAGCACACAATTTATTTTAAACAACTAGTGCCCAAAGTCTAGGTTACCCTGAAACTATTGCCTAATATGGTAATAAATACTTGCGACAGTCAATACACACTCTTTGTGACAATAGAAGAGGGTCTTAAGATACTCGTACGTCAGACGATGTGTCCGTGAATGTGTTAAAATGCAAATATTTTACGTAAACTTTAAAATTAAATCGCAGTTCGTTCTTAAAACTGTGTTCAATGATTTCAATGTCATTCTAATACAGCTGAACGGAAACGTGCGCCGGCGCAGGTGTGAGCCGTGTTGATGGCGCGACGTTTCCGGCGCGAGCATGTTGACCATTCAATACGAGAGCGGGTTCTCCAAGATAATAACAATACAAAATAGGGTAGGACAGGATAGACATCAGCAAAGTAGACCCTAACCTAACCGATGACAAAGAATATATATACTAACGTAACAAGAAACGACAGCGACACTTGTGTGCAGTAACAAAACCCGCGGCTATGTGTGCGTGTCGAGGGACGCGCGCGGTGGTGAAGGGCATTCACGTGAATGCCTCGTCGAAGGATTCGGTATTACAAGGTTACCAACGCCCGAGTAACACCGATAGGCCGCTGTCGCGCCTGTGCCGATGATCAGTGTAGAGCCAGACTGTCATTCGATACCCTTTAACGAAATAAGCTTAAGAAACTTATTTTGCCCAACGTTTCTTTTCGCCATAAAATCATTTCGTTGAAAGCATTTTTCTTTGCAACTGTAACCTATTTTGAGATTGTTATAAAACAAATCTTGACGACGCGGTTGGCTCAGTTTGTAGACACCTGCCTACTGAGCCGGCGGTCCCGGGTTCGAATCCCGGCCAGGGCAAATATTTGTGTGATGAACTCGAATATTTATGCTTGGGTCATGGTTGTTCTATGTATTTAAGTATATATTTATCTATATAAGTATGTCACTTAGTAGTACCCATAACACAAGCCTTCTTGCGCGTAATTTGGGACTAGATCGATTTGTGTGAGGTTGTCTGATATTTATTTATTTAAATCTAACCTTATCAATAGGATGATATTTGCAAGATTTATGAAAATTTTATGACTAGGTACATAGGAATAAATATTCTGTTCGAAACATAATCCTAGGAGCCCCTTTAATAATAGTAGTTTGGGCACGTTATTGATGAGGTGGCAGACAGCGAACCAAACCTGTGCTCTAAAGTTTCTGTCAGTCTCCCTCTGATTCTTCTATCAGAGCCAAATTTTCTCACTCCCTTATATAAAAAAAAAAAAATGGCACATTATGATCACAGAAATCACCAATGTGAACGCTACGCTATTTTAGTTAGAGTTAGACACATTGGCTTTACAACTACTTATTCCTAAAATAGGAACGCGGATATACATACAATACTTAGTGGTGTAATTTCAAACGTATTTTTTTTTCATTATTACCAGTACATGATGAAGAAGAGGAAGACCAAAGGAAGATTGTATAAAAGAAGGATGGTGTGAAAAATAATATGAATCAGAAGGAAGCAATAGCAACGAGATAACGAGTGATACGGAAGAAAACATGCTTCGCCGATCCCAAAGAAATGGGATAAATGAAAGGGAATTATAACTAGTACATGATGGGACTGAGAGTCGACAGCTGTGTCGCCTAGCCGTAACAACCGACTCCCGCGCATATATTGGCGGCGCTCCCGACTCGTTAAACGAGAGAACGACGAAAATTAACACCAATGTAATTAAAGTATCGACTAGTACAAAGTTCTTTTACATTTAAAACTAGATTGATTCGTGTAAAATTACTGCCCAGTATCCCCCCCGCCCCCCACCACCCCCTCACAACCTCACGTGTATTTTTTTTCGCCCGAATTTCGTAAAATACACTCTTTATTATTATTATCGTCTCATGTGGCATAGGTATCTTTTTCTTAGAATGGTGAGTGATCTGTCGTGATTTTTTCTTGACCCCCTCCCCTCACCCCTATCAAACCTGATTGAATAACAAGCGTGATTTGTGCACAAGCCCATGTCGTCAGTATGGGCTTGTGCACAAATTACTAACGTTTGGCGACTATTATTAATGAAATCGTTAGAATATATAATTACAGAATTAATATTGTACAAAGAAATACATTAAATAAATAAATCATATTAATGCGCTCTTAAGTCCCGTTTTATGGCAATGTGCATTTAAATCAGTCGACGAATTTGAAATACGATGCAACGAGATAATATACACACGCAATTATTACGAGGTTCAGCACTAAAACTGACTATATGGAACATTTAAAAGTTTAAGAACAATAGTACATTAAGTACGAGTACATACCTACGATTACTATGCCCGTTAATCACCATGAATGAAGCTAACTAGCATCATCCTACTGACGGATATATTTACTAATAATTCAACCTGAATTTCCCACTCACAGAAGCTCAATGACTCAGGAGCTGAATCATCTAATTGTAGGCGGAGTAAACCCATTTTCAAGGAATCCTGCCAACTGCCAACAAAACCCAGCATTTATTCGATTACATTAGGTAAGATTTGGCCAATGATTGATTTATGACTTACTTATACAACTAGTGATTACAATTTTGCCCAACGGATCTGGCATAATTTAATCCGGTCCACTAAATCTAGTATAACTTAATGCTCCTGATAGTGTCCACCCGAAAAAACACTCCACTGTTAAACCAGTAGGTATGCTGTATATAACATCAATTTCAAACTTCCCACTTTTGCGAGAGCTACAAGGCTGCAAAGCGTCGCATAGTTTCCTTAGTCTCGTTTTTAGCCACTTTCTTTTAAAATACAGCAATAGGCGGTCAAAAGCTGTTTCCCAAGTCACGTAGCTAAGTTAGGTTAGGTATTAGATGTTTAACGTCACCCTAGGCCAAAAGTGGGATTTTCTGCCCGCTACGCTGGCCAAGGCAAGACGTAAAACCTTATACAAACCACGGGCGATAATTCGTAAAGCTCCAGATATTTATGGCCCTCACCTTCGGTTAGCGTCACAAACACCTCATGACGCGACACCATTCACGAATTCACCACCCTAGGTATATACTGTTTGTACTATTATTACCTAGGTTTCTTCTTAATAAAATTATCCTTCAGATCCACTCCAGTATTTGGCAAACTTGAGAAACTTCATTAAACATAACCAAAGCGACACGTGTTCAGTAATCCCCCGCCAAAAATTATGTACGACGGGATCAAGGAATAACGCAACGTGTTAGGGATTATTAATCTGCATTTGTCACTTGTTTCCTTGTCTGTCTGTGATTATTAATATGCAACATTCGGACTGTCATGCTCTGAGTTAAGATGCCTCCGATACTTACATGCGGGATGGTGATGTTTAATTATGATTATGACTACATAATAAAACATCACCATCCCGCATGACTAACACCTCGTGACGGCCAGGAAGGGGATAAAATAGAATAGAGCATAAGAGTATTGGTCATTTGATATTATGGGTTTTGAATTTAGGACAAAAGAGCGTTTAGGGCACAAGCGCATGATGTAAAATCAACGTTAGGTCAGAAGTGTTTAGGGCAAAGATGTTAGGGCAAATGATTTTAGGACAAACGTTGTTAGGGATAGCGAGGGGACCCGGAAGGACCCACCATGTGACTTCGTTGTCGGATGTGGATTTTGACTATCCCTTATAAGTTGTCTTGCTGTACAATCTTATAGCGAAGTTTCGAAAAATATCTTATGAGGTGCTTTTTCCAAATATGTATGTTAGCCATCTTAAAAGAACACGATTCTTTCGCTGATAGAATATAATTCTTATTCGGTGAACTTAAAGCGGTTGTCACTGACCGTGCCATATTTCACGGGACATAATGTATCGACGACAACTCGCAATTTACTGGCTTATAATTATTTTGGACGCGACCCAATTCGATGCGTTTTCGGAGAATGCATCACTTGTATGCACGTTGTTTTTAGTTAAATATTAATGTTTTAAATCGTATAGAAAACATAGACATCATTATTAGCCTTTTTGTTTTTTTCCTTTAGTGACTAGTTACCATGTAAATATCTTATGTAGTTATTTTTAAGTCGAGTCTCGAAAGAGAGAATAGGCATTAATGTCACTTAGTTGATCGCAATCCTCTTAATCCTAAATAATAAACAACATACTTACTTACGTCATCGGACGTCCACAACGCAGGCAAAAAGGGTTAGGTACTCCGAAGTTCGGAATTCAAAGTTCGTTTCGCATTGTATTCATTATGCCGTTTATTCAAATAGCGACAGAAATGTTGAATTCATAAATCATGGTTAGGATAAAACATTCAGAGTAACTCCTATAATCGCAGATTTCACTAAGTTCATCCATCCCAGAACGGATCAAATTCGGAATTTTCTCCCAAATCACCTCTTTCTGGATGTACCTTTATATACACCGGGTTCAACCTTCTTATTCCTGTCCACATCTCGGTTTCGGTTTTTTATCATAGATAAGGTGTACCGATTAAAAACTGTTCAGGCTTTGTCTTCTGAGCATACCCTGAGCACAGATTAATATAATAGTTCCCTGAGGTTTTTGTACGAATGATTACGCCTGTTGTCAGCCTAGTGTCAAATTATCCGTGCACCGGAAACCCCGGGGTATGGTTATGAGCAAAACACAATCATTTGTGTCTAAAACTGTAACGAGTTGAATCTACTGAGGATTAATTTTACTCCAGGTCAAGTTGGCTCAGTTCGGGTTGTTCTGGGCTGTTCCACAACACTTCAGGAGCTCAAATACCATGTTATCCGGCTGCCTCAATATGATACTGCAACTACGCGTCTTTCCTCAGAATAGTTATGCCCGTTGCCAATTAATACGCCTTTTCAACGATAAGGATTATTTTGTGCAATGAATATTATATAAAGGGTATTTAGTATTTAAACGCACATCAAAAAAAACCTTTTTTATGCAAAAATAATCAAAACGTATATCAAAATTACTGATTGCACAGCAAATATTGCACTCAAAATGTTACTAAATATACTACAATTTATATTTGTGGCGTGCATCTATTTATTTAAACGTAAAGCATATTTAAGTAATGCATAGCTAATAATGACTACCGCACAATAGAGCGTTTTTTAGGGATATAAAAAAAAACCTAACCTAACCCGGCCGAGTCGGATCTGCTCTGAAAGGTGATCAGGATTAGATGGTTACCTATCTGAAACACTAATTTTTGTTTCCCATCTGTAACGTTTCCCTAATTTTTCATTTGTCTGAAAGACATTTTTTTTCAAAAACTGTTTATTTTTCAGAATAATTATGAAACAAACCTAACCTAACCTACTGGGTTCTTTAAAAAGATGAAAGTAGGTAATGTCGTGCTGATGTGTATTTTCTAATTATCTGCAGTACGATTTTTGCTAGGCATTTATTTTATTTGCTGTGCAATAATTAATTTGATGTAAAAAGTAGGTATATAATTGATGAAAATAAATTGATAGGCGATTATTTGTCTGCTGTGCCATTAATAATATCCCTTATATAAATCAGATCAAAGCAAACAACGATAGATTACTGATGTGGCGCCATCGAATTTCGCAATGAGTGTAATTGAAAAATTGAACGACACGACTAATATTAACAACTTGGCTCACTGCGACGATAAATTCATTTATCGCCATTTAGTTGTTCAGCCCTGTCCTTCTGATCAATCTCTTTATGTTGAGCGCCAGTTCTTTCACCGTCCATTACATATGCGCTGGCTTCATAAATTGTCAACGTACCGTACCTAAAGCTATAAACATTTTTTAAATCATCAAATCAAACCGGTGTCTTAATTACTTTTGTTAATTTTCATTTTTAAAAATATTATATTTCCCAATAATGTATGTTACAAACTGTCAAAATGCCCGGTACCGAAACATCCTATACGACCGTTAAGCGACAGTTGACAACATTTCATATTTTTAAGACTATCATTTTATTACTTTTCTGAATTCTGCTTAAAAAGATGAAGTAATCTCTGTTGTTATTTATTTTCTGAGATGAGTATTTATTTTATTATTAATTTATAAAAACTTACTCATTTTAAAATGTGGCAACACCATAACCAGAGTTTAATGGAACGGTTACTTTAGTCGGTTTTCTTATTTTAAAAAAACTTTATAAAACTCGATATTGTTACGCCGGTAGGTTAGGTCAAAAACTTTGAATGTCAATTTCAGTGCTTTAGAGGCGTTTTCAGCAGGCTGAAAAGTCATTTCAGGCCGTTTCAGAAGTTGCTCTATCACATATCTAAAGATCGAAATTTCACCCAAGTTGCCGTCGTTTTCAGGCGCCTGAAACATGTTTTCAGTCCGTTTCAGGGCACCCTCTATCAGATGACGCCATAACCTGAAAACCCGTTTTCAGGCGTTTTCAGGACCCCTTATGGGCCTCTGAAGCACAAATCGTTATATGGCGAAATATCCCGTAGGAGTGACAGAGATAGCACTAGTAGAATGAGATAGCTATACTCGGAACGTTCGAGAGGTGTGTGACAGAGATAGGACTACTAGAAAGAGATAGCTATACTCGGAACATTCGAGAAGGGAGTGACATAGAGTGCACCATTAGAGAGAGACATATATGGCCTCGAATGTTCTCGGCCCTTACGCTGGACCTTACTAGAATATTCGCGATATGTGTGGACAACGCATCGAGAAAGCGGTTCCGCGGGATATATAAGGCGCCGACGGCCGGCGCGAGTTAGTTACATTTTAACTGCGATACAATACAGTGCGAGTAAAAGGATAATCTGAGAGAAAGACTCATAAGTGATTAGTGGATTTTAAGTACAGTTCGTCTGAATTGTCCGTACGTAATTTTAGTAATAAAGTAAGTGTTTTATTTAGTGGATTAATTTGTGCTTTTCTATCATATACGAACCCCACGCTCGTAACATTTGGTGTCAGAAGTGCGGATAGAAAATGCCGTTAATGCCACGAGAAACCGAGCCAAAAGGAGTGACGACGCGAAGTCAAACTTCTGGACCTGGAGACTCTACGCCTGGTTCCTCAGAATCACCTGCTCAACCGGCACAGGGAGTGGACCTCAACGCCATCTTTGTCCTCCTAAAAGAACAGTCGAAGAAACAAGACGAGCAGGCGAGGAAACAGGACGAGCAGGCGAGGAAACAGGACGAACAGGCGAGGAAACAGGACGAACAGGCGAGGAAACAGGACGATCAGGCAGGAATCCTTCGTAAACAACAGGAGGAACAGGCTCGAATGCTCCGTGAGGTACACGAGTCCATGACACAATGGAAGAAGGAAATGCTTGAGGTGCAGGAAAAACTGGCTGACATGGACATAAAATTGGAGACGCGAATCCATGAGGTCAACAAGGAAATGGAGGGCTTCAAGGAAAAGGTGCATACTGTCAAGGAAGAGGTTGAGACCTATAAAAACCGCCTCCAGAAATTAGAAATTAAAGTGACTAATGGTACGAGCACCTGTATACCCGACGCATCGGTAGCTGGAGGCGGCAGGTTCAAAGTACCGCCTTTTGATGGTACCTCATCGTGGGCCGCCTATAAGCTGCAGTTTGAGTCTGTTTCCCGGGCAAATGGCTGGAATAAGGAGCAAGCCAGGACAGCATTAACCTTGGCACTCCGTGACGAGGCCCTTACCATACTCGAAGCTCTGGGAAACGACCAGACGTACGACCGCCTTCTAGATGCCTTGGAGGCACGATACGGTGACAGTCACCTGGAGCATGTATACCGAGCTCAGTTGAAGGACAGGGCGCAAGGACGTAACGAGTCCTTACAACAGTGGGCCCTGGAAATAGAAAAGTTGGTCCGGAAGGCATATCAACGTACGTCAGCATCCTTCGTGGACAGTATGCTGGTGCAGGCCTTCATCGATGGGATCCGGGATCTGGAAGTGAGGGCAGCCGTGCGATTGGGACATCATGGCAGCCTAAAGGATGCAGTAGCCCACGCTCTCGAGGTGGAAGCTGGACGACAGGATTCATCCAGGCCTTTCAGGGTGCGAGAAGTGTTGACTACGAAGCCAGTAGATTCCCGCCGCGAATTTGGGCCACGTTGCTACCATTGTGGAGAACGTGGTCACCTGCAGTCAGGCTGTCCGAAAAGGACTAGGAGGGACAGAGACCCCGCTCCAATGGTGAGGACAATAGGCTCTGTGGAGTCAGAGCCCCAACAGGGAAACGAATAAAAGCCAGGACTATGGGACGAGTGCTGGCTGGTGGTCGAAATGTCCCAATTATGATCTCACAGGCGAACGACGGGAATAGTCTGGTTGTCAAAGGAGAAATTTGTGGAATACCATGTCTCCTGACCATAGACACCGGAGCTTCTCGGACTGTGATCAGCTCTCGGCTACTGAGACACCTGACCAGAGATCATCTAGTCCGACCTAGGCATCTCCAGCTGCAGACTGCTACCGGCCAGTACATTTCCGTCCAAGGAGAGCGAGAGGTAGCTGTAAAAATAGGTGAAAAAGAATACTGGCATAAAGTGATCGTTGCTAACATCGTGGACGACTGCATTGTTGGATTGGATTTTATGAGGAGATATGACTGTAAAATCGTCTTGAAGGTTGGAGTTCTAAAGTTTGGAGTTGATGAGATTCCAATACAAGGTGGAGTAAATGGAAATGTCTACTGTAGCAGGAGAACCATTCTTCAACCAAGGTCGCAGGGTTTAGTTCCAGTGATATTGCCGAACTCCACAAGGCCGCAATCTCACCGCTGTGTAGTGGTGGAGAGGTTGGATGCTGATAAGCCGTGGATAACAGCCCGAACAATGGTAACCACAGCGTCTACAGCATTTGTAAGGATCCTTAATCCAAGCGACACAGAATGCGTCCTCAATAAAGGAACGCTGGTCGGATCATGCGAAGAAATTTCCTGGTTACGAAGCTGTCGGGAATCTGAGGTAAGCGTAAAACCTGGGCATGTTAAGCCTTCAGTAGATGTTGAAAAGTTACTGAACGACTCCATGAAGGGCCTTACCAAGGAGGAATTCCTTAAGGCGCGTAGCTTACTGCTGCGATATCGCAATGTCTTTTCTACGCATGATGACGATATTGGAAGAACTGGAGTGGTGCAGCATGAGATTGACACTGGGGAAAATATGCCTATCCGACAGCGGCCTCGGAGAGTTCCAGTAGCTCGGGAGAAGGAGGTTGAGGGCATGATCGAGGAAATGCAAAGAAGCGGCGTTATTGAACCTTCAACAAGCCCGTGGTGTTCTCCCGTAGTTTTGGTTAAGAAGAAGGACGGCACCATGAGATTCTGTATTGACTACCGTCGACTTAATGATGTAACCAAGAAGGACAGTTATCCACTTCCACGAATCGACGACACTTTAGACACATTGAACGGAATGAAATGGTTTTCAACGTTGGATCTGAAAAGTGGCTATTGGCAAGTCGAAATCAAGGACAAGGATAAGGAGAAAACGGCCTTCTCTACTGGCAAGGGACTCTGGCAGTTCAATGTTATGCCATTTGGACTGTGTAATGCACCAGCCACTTTTGAGAGATTAATGGAACAAATATTAGCTGGACTTCTAGGAGAAACTTGCTTGGTCTATTTGGATGACATCATTATCGTTGGTAGAGACTTCAACGACCACTTGAATAAATTGGAGCAGGTGCTAGGCAAACTACGAGGGGCAAATCTGAAACTCAGTCCGAATTAATGCTCGTTTTTCAAACGTAAAGTGAATTACTTGGGACACGTGATTTCGAAGGACGGCATTCAAACAGATCCTGAGAAGATCAGCGCCGTGAAGGATTGGCCGACGCCAAGAGACAAGACTGCAGTACGCGCATTTTTGGGGCTCTGCTCATACAACAGACGATTTGTGAAGAACTTCTCGGATATAGCAAAGCCTTTGCATCAACTAACGGAAGAAAAACGAACATTTGACTGGAACGAACAATGTGAGTCAAGTTTCAACGAGCTTAAAGGAAGACTTTGTGAAACGCCAATATTGGGGTATCCAGACCCGGAAGTGGATTTCATTGTGGATACAGATGCTAGTAACACTGGAATTGGAGGTGTTTTGTCGCAAAAGAAAGGAGATAACGAAGTTGTGATTGCATATTTCAGTAAGTCATTGTCGAAACCAGAGAGGAATTACTGTGTAACTCGGAGGGAATTGCTAGCAGTTGTCAAGACGTTACAGCATTTCAGCAAATACCTGCTGGGAAGAAAGTTTCGTATCAGAACTGACCATGCTGCTTTAAAGTGGTTGCTAGAATTTAAAAACCCCGAGGGACAAGTGGCGAGATGGATTGAACAACTGCAGGAGTATGATTTCATCATCGAACACCGTAGTGGGAAATCACATGGAAATGCTGACGCCCTATCACGTAGACCTTGTGCGGACGACTGTAAACATTGCTCAAGACAAGAAGAAAAGGAATGTGTTCGAATGATAAGAACTGATACAGTTAGCGACGAGTGGAATGATGAAATCATGCAGCAAGCGCAACAAGAGGACCCTGACGTGAGACCCATTTTTGATTGGATTAATGCTGGCACACCTAAACCAAGATGGTGTGATGTAGCTCCGATGAGTGCGGTAACAAAAAGCTACTGGGCACAATGGGATAGCTTGGTTATGCATAATGGCGTTCTATGTCGAAAATGGGAATCAACAAATGGGAAGGATGCTCACCTGCAAGTCGTTGTCCCAAAGAAAAGGGTGAAAGATGTTTTGAGAAGCTTCACGATGGAATATCCGGTGGACACCTTGGAGTAAAAAGGACACTAATGAAAATTCGGCAACGCTTTTATTGGATTCACTGCCGAGAAGATGTTGAAAATTGGTGTAAACGATGCACTAACTGTGCATCAGTCAAGGGGCCGCATACCCGTAGCCGAGGGGCACTCAAGTTGTACAACGTTGGAGCCCCTTGGGAAAGGGTTGCATTAGACGTCGCAGGACCATTCCCAGCATCTGACTCCGGAAACAAGTGGATTACTTCACGAAGTGGCCTGAAGTATTTGCCATTTCAAATCAAGAAGCGGTAACCATAGCGGAAAAGTTAGTGAACGAAGTGTTTTGTTGCTTTGGAGTGCCTCTCGAAATCCACAGTGATCAAGGTAGAAACTTCGAATCTGCGGTCTTTCAGGAGACATGTCGCATAATGGGAATTCACAAGACAAGGACTACGGCGTATCATCCACAGTCGGATGGAATGGTCGAGAGATTTAACCAGACACTAGAGAGACATCTAGCCAAGGTCGTTGAAAGCCACCAAAAAGATTGGGATCGGCATATCCCCCTCTTCCTGTTGTCTTACAGGTCGGCAACTCATGAAAGTACGGCGGTTACTCCATCGTATGCGAACTTTGGAAGAGAACTCCGTTTGCCTGCAGATCTCCTGACTGGACGTCCGCCTGATACACCGAGATCTATCACAGAATATGCGAGTGATTTGAGGGATCGGATTGATGATGTTCACAGCCTGGTACGTGAACACGGGCTCCACGCTAGCATAAAGATGAAAACCCGATATGACCGGAAGTCTTATCAAGTGGGTTTTGAGGAAGGTTCGTTGGTGTGGCTACATAACCCTATGCGACGAGTGGGAAAGTCCCCGAAACTGTCTCCGAATTGGGAGGGGCCTTACAAGGTAGTCACTAAAATAAACGACGTCACGTATCGAATCCAGCGGAATCCTCGTAGTCCGAGCAAGATTGTTCATGTTGACCGGCTGGCCAGATACCACGGAAATAATGATGCTCGGGACGAGCATGTATTAGGAGGGGGCAGTGTTACGCCGGTAGGTTAGGTCAAAAACTTTGAATGTCAATTTCAGTGCTTTAGAGGCGTTTTCAGCAGGCTGAAAAGTCATTTCAGGCCGTTTCAGAAGTTGCTCTATCACATATCTAAAGATCGAAATTTCACCCAAGTTGCCGTCGTTTTCAGGCGCCTGAAACATGTTTTCAGTCCGTTTCAGGGCACCCTCTATCAGATGACGCCATAACCTGAAAACCCGTTTTCAGGCGTTTTCAGGACCCCTTATGGGCCTCTGAAGCACAAATCGTTATATGGCGAAATATCCCGTAGGAGTGACAGAGATAGCACTAGTAGAATGAGATAGCTATACTCGGAACGTTCGAGAGGTGTGTGACAGAGATAGGACTACTAGAAAGAGATAGCTATACTCGGAACATTCGAGAAGGGAGTGACATAGAGTGCACCATTAGAGAGAGACATATATGGCCTCGAATGTTCTCGGCCCTTACGCTGGACCTTACTAGAATATTCGCGATATGTGTGGACAACGCATCGAGAAAGCGGTTCCGCGGGATATATAAGGCGCCGACGGCCGGCGCGAGTTAGTTACATTTTAACTGCGATACAATACAGTGCGAGTAAAAGGATAATCTGAGAGAAAGACTCATAAGTGATTAGTGGATTTTAAGTACAGTTCGTCTGAATTGTCCGTACGTAATTTTAGTAATAAAGTAAGTGTTTTATTTAGTGGATTAATTTGTGCTTTTCTATCATATACGAACCCCACGCTCGTAACAATAATATTGTATAAAAATGCTTAAAAAGTTCAATTTCTAACAATAATATTGTTACGAGCGTGGGGTTCGTATATGATAGAAAAGCACAAATGAATCCACTAAATAAAACACTTACTTTATTACTAAAATTACCACATGCATGTGTCATCTGTCAACGTCAAATAAAAAAAAAAATTTTTTTCGCTCTTTGGTTTAGAAAACAACCCTTTTCAGACCGCATTGTCTTAGATTGCAGTTATTTGATGTATTTTCTTATATTTATTTAAATACAGAAGAATAAAATCAAAGATTTTTTTTTATTTCCACCTGTTCTAAATATGAAATGTTGTCAATTGCAATGTAAAATCTCATTCATGGGAAATCTTAACTTTAAATTTCTATTTAAGAATTTTAGAACATTAGCGCCACTTGTAATAACTGTGGATACTTTTAGGAATCTCTGTTTACTTTAGGTACAGCGCCTTCTGAGGCAGTCAACAAAAATATATTTGTTATCTATCACTTAATAAGGAAAATTATTTTAACGTAAAAATATGCACAACTCACTGCAGACTGTTCCGCATTTTTCACCCTAATTTGTGTTCACTGTGAGCCAACGCTAAATTAGTAACAATTTTATATGCCACCGCGCTAAAGTATTACTGGAAATTTGTCATTCAGGGAAAAATAAACGCTAATGATGGCTTTGACTCATTTATTTTAAAAATTTATGGTTATGACGTTTAATTTAAAAGAACGATAAACGAATTATAAGAATTTATTTATCTCCGATTATGAGTTTATCTGTGTTATCTGTTGCAACAAATTTGAAAGAAAGTATAGTCTGTGCTTTCACATAGGGATTCGTTTGGGTTGGGCGAAAACTGAGAGGTTCTGATCTGGATGCCGTAAGAGCGAGCGAGACAGGTATAAGACTCGAATCTCATTCTGTCAGCTCACGTACTGTAAATCAGCAAACGTATTTTTTCTTTTTATATTGGACGTCAAAATACGTCAACGTCACAGTCTTTGTATTTAATTGGCGTGGACATCGAGGGCAAAACAAATTTATGTTTATAAAGTGAAACAATTTAATGTCTCGTTATTTTTAAATTTGGACCACAATTTAATTGTGAAACATTGATACAAAGATCGAAGCACAAGGAATAATTTGAATGCGTAACTTAGCGGAAGAAACCGGGAATCGACCCCGTTACCCCTGCATTACTGGATCAGCGTGTTTGTGTTTGTATGTGTTGTTGAACACCGAGGTACTGGATCCGATTCCCGGTCAATGAATAACCGTTGACAATGAAACGAAGTTGTGTTATAATTATTTTCTTTATTTTAAAGAGCACACTTTCTAGTTCTGGGTCATACAAGGATAGAACCCCTAATTTTTGGCAGGAGCTCATCAGAAGTTAGAAACAATCTAAATAATTATGTTACCTCCAAAATATGTAATATTTCATGTATTATAAAATACTGTAGTTATATTATGTATAAAAAAATGGCAAAACAATAAAAAGGTATTTTAAACCAATTCTAATATAAATAGTTGAAA
The DNA here is from genome assembly GCA_905147355.2 of Apotomis turbidana. Lineage (NCBI taxonomy): Eukaryota > Metazoa > Arthropoda > Insecta > Lepidoptera > Tortricidae > Apotomis > Apotomis turbidana. The sequence continues at coordinate 2,146,305 of LR990283.1, forward strand.
ATAATAACAGTTCTAATAGAACAATCGAAAAATGTCATTGTGCAAAAAACTTAAAAGTTTTACGGAGCCTCCTTTTGAGCTAAATCGGAATCGCATCTGTAAAATTTCTAGCCGTGTGTTCCAGTATTAATAACCATCATGATCATAACTGTTCACATTCCTCATGCTACATTCTCCTAGTGAATGTAGCATAAGTCAAAGAATTTGTTACTTTTCCTCGGATCATCTGTGATCTTCATCCACATGACAAACTGACGCATTCTTGGAACAAACGCATGGAACTACATAGTCAGGAAAATAATGGTCTACTGTACATCCTTGTCGATGGTCCATCGGTTCTTAGATCATGGTTTTAAAATGAAATCACTTTCCGTCTATCTTTCAATGGCCGTGTGTTCGATAATTAATTATAATAAAATAATAAATAGACACATCCGCCATGCTCAACAACACATGGTGTCTGGTGCGGTGCGGGCTACCAATCTCGACCCTTTTTTTTATTAAGGTCCAAAAGTAGCAGACCGCTCTCTTGGCTGAATGAACGTCGCGTTGGCTGAAAAGAATAAATCTACGATCTTAAATCTTGGCAAGGGCTTGCACTGATCATTATGAAGCCCTCCGTGATAACTTTTGCCTTCAAAATAATTCTTAAATGTTTACCAGCGAGCTGAATAATGTGTGGTAAACCTCAATAACTCTAGCAGTGGAATTGGCGGACGTCCTAACTGCCCGTATTATTTTACCCTGTGATATCTTTCCGTGCCTTAATCTAACGAGTGGAAAAACACTTGCTTTAATAATTTTATGAAAAATGTAATGTCTCATTTCATTAATTTTAATCCTTTAGGCGCACGTCTACAGATTCCCAATTCTACAGATAATCATATATACAGATTCCCAATTATACAAATTATCTTTTTTACAGATTCCCAATTCTACAGATTATCATGTTTGAATGTTGATGAAGCGAAGATGTATTTCAAGACCGTAGCAGGTGGAAAGATGTGGTCTCTGCTTAATACCCCGTTGCGAAAAGGCGTGAATTTGTGTATGTATGTATCATGTTTACAGATTCCCAATTCTACAGATTCTCATGTCTAGCTATAGAGTCTCCATTTTACAGATTCTCATGTGGGTATACTACATTTATATTTTACCATTGATATAAAGATCAAAGCATAATTAAATACGCAACCTGGTGGAAGAGACCGGATATCGAACCCGGTACTCCTGAATTACCGGTCCAAGGCGTGTTATCCTTACCACCATTCTAAAAACCATTCGAATTTATCCTCATGTTTTTGATCTTCCGGTCGGGTCTGATTCCCGATCTCATAGAATAATAAATAAAGAGAAGATAAACTATAAAAAGTCGAATGCTGTCAATGTCAAACGATGGATATGCGCACAAAATGACTGTAGACGATAGTAGTGCGTCCGTCCGTGGTCGAAAGGTTTGGACGTTGAGGACGTTTTACCGGATACAGAAACGGTTTACCGGATACGATCCCTGATTTGGATCACGTGTGAGCCCAATTTAATTTTTCTTTGCTTGTTGATCTTTGTGTTTATATTATTGTAGGTAACAATGAAAGCATGTGGTGTTAATTTACCTGCATTAGAATTTTTTTCCAACAATAATTGTGTTTAGAAATAAATAATATTGATTGTAAATGGATATGACGCAGTGAAATTATAAAATCAGGGATTTAATCCCTAAGGAACTCGATAATTCCACGGCAGATGATCAAATCGCTTAACTAGTTTAGTGGGATGACGAAATCGGATAGGTAACTAAATTTGTATTGCCATTTCTCTGGGAAATTTCAGGGGTTTGATCAAATCTCCAAACTGGTTTAGTAAAGTCCCGTCCCCGTTTTTACCCTTTGGATACGGAACCCTAAAAACGTATTTCTAAAACTAAACTACAGAACCAATGCATTCGTCCGCTAAATTTATTTTAATAAGTCTCCAGTGACGTAATTGAAGCTTAGGCGTTATTCTCGACTAACTGGTTCAAGGCCGGTTCAACTCTGATAATTATAAGCGGTTTTCTCAGAAAAACGTCTAAGTCTTGTGTTGTGTTTGTCTTGACAGAGCTGGCGCTGCGAATGATGCCCAGCTGGTGAGAGGATGACGTCTGGACTTAAGAAAAATCTGCAAGTTTGCAGTATAATTAGCGGTATGTTATGTCATTAACATACCTGTGCTAACTCGGGGCACCGATACTAAAATGATGTAGCAAAATATTTTATCGACAAAAAATATAAGTATCGATGTTACTTTCAAGATCTAAATGTTATAAAACATATTTTTATTGTCTTAATTTTAAAATAAAAACAATAAAACGTCTGTTATTCGTCAATTTTAAAATAATCATAATCATAATCATAATTTATTAATAATATAAAATTACATGTCAAGTACAATATTATTGTATAATAATCAATTCTTCAACGATTAAATAGTTCCTTGTGATCGTAGAACGTCTGCTCGAGAAGCCAGTTTTTGAGTTTTAATTTAATAGTTTTCATAGTAAGTATACAATCAATGACGCGAGTCGCCGCCGACCGAGACGAGTGGTACAGGATGGAGGAGGCCTATGTCCAGAAATGGACAGCCCAATAGAAAGTATAATTTATCAATGAACAAAAATATTCAATAAAAATTAAATGCTATATATACAGAACTCCATAATAATTAATTTATTTTATTTAATATTAATATTATAATTGTGCGATATTTAATTTAATTTTAATCACTTATAAAAAAATATATAAAAGTTGGTTAAATGTAGACTAAAAATAGTTTCTTGTTGTAAACGCATGCATATGAATACGATGGATGCGTTAGACAAAAAAAAACTTTATCCCGTCATAGAAAAAAAATGAGAAATTAAGGTTTTTACGAAAAAAGCGGGCAAAGTTGGCATGTTTCACGGTACTAAAATTTAGTACAAAATGAGGAGCATGAAATGAAAAATAAATCGACAACAAAATAAAAATGGTCCATGGGTCAATTTATGTAAAGTTTACTCGGGTAATTCCGAAAATTACTGATATCTAATAAACGGGGTAACATTTTTTGTAGTACATGTAGTACACTTAATACATTTAGTAAATGTATTAGTAAATGTAGTACACTTAATACATTTTGTGTAACTCAGTGGAAAAAAAAATTCAGGACATATCGTGAAATTGGGCTCACCATGGTCAGAAGAAGCAGCTTTACCAACGCACCAAATTTTATTGAAATGTTAGAAGAAAAAAAGATCAAAATATAAATTATGACTGATTAAATATGTATGTCTAAAGCTGACGGGAGTTTTCAATGGTTGCTGTTTTTCGATTAGATCGCGTAAATTTTTGTTTGTTATGTATGCACCAATTCGACCAATAGTAGAGTGCGTTTCTAAAAAGGTTTAAATGAATCATAAGTTAATTACATTTTTCCTGTTTTATTATAAATTTTTGTGATTTCCAGTAATATGTTTTCAGGCCATTTATAATCAATTAATCACTATCACTACATATACATACTATAAAATAAAGTCGGTTCCTGTCTGTCTGTCTGTCTGTCCCTATGTATGCTTAGATCTTTAAAACTACCCAACGGATTTTGATGCGGTTTTTTTAATTAGATAGTGTGATTCAAGAGGAAGGTTTATATTTAATATATGTAGGTATAATACATGCCTAATGTCGTAAAGAAACACTGATAATTTTATTGCGCTTACATTGCTAACGCTGGCTGAATGCTACGAGATAGATCAAAATATGTACTATAGTATTGTACACCTTACAAAGGTCTACAAAAAAGTCCACAACGGTATGTAGTCCATATGTCTATCTCTTAGGGATAACCCACGATAACCATTTTTTATCCGTTACTTTTTACGAGAAATAATGGCTTATTTACAAAGCGATTTTAAGTAATACAGCATTAATCCTTATCCAATTAAGTACTTTAAATACATTATGCATTTAATATAGATCAATATGGCCCTTTATAGCATGTAATTTAAATGAATGTTTTTTTTTTTTTTTTTTATTAGGATCACAAAACTGAGCGTTACACAGGCAAGCTTAAATGGTAATACAATAAACAATATCATTAGTGTACGCCCTACTTGATGTGAACACACGTGAACACAACATGCATAAAAATAAATACTTAACAAAATAAATTGCTACCAATAACAATTGCATTCGAGGTTAACAATTGAGAATAGAAAAAATAACTACATTAATAATACATTAAAAATTTAAAATTTATGCAAAGACTGCAAACGTGCCTTTGCTGAGACCACAGAACCATGAAACATATCAAACTTAGCTCTTATATCATTGCATCGCGAGCATATTCTGTCCAACGGAGAGTGCCTGCCAGCTACTGTTCTTCTGAGAGGTAAGGCAAATGTCTTGCGATTTTGTAGTCGGCTGCTCTGGCGAGGGACTGATAGTCTTAAGTTATTCAAGAAATCTGGAGCCTCCAATATCCCGTGCAACAGCTTAAACAAGAATACGGTGTCGCTCATCGCCCTTCGAGTCTCGAGCGAGACGCGTGACGTTGTAGTGGCGCAATCTTTCGGAATAGCTTGGTAATTCACGACACTTGTTGTCACTATACGCGAGATGGTAGAGAAACCGCTTCTGAATACCCTCCAGCCTTTTAACGTGAACAGCGTAAGTGGGATTCCACACTGGACTACAGTACTCTAACGTACTACGAACTAAGCTAATGTATAAAAGAAGGGCAATACTAGTGTTATTGAAAAATTTCATTTGCCGAACTATAAACCCAGATAGTTTCATTGCCTTACATATGGCATTATTTAAGTGCTCCTGAAACGTCAGTCTCCTATCCAAAATCATTCCAAGATCCCGAATGGTGTCCTTCTCAGCGAGTTTAGTGCCGTCGATTGAGTATGATACTGAAGCAGTTGTCAGCTTTCTGGTGAACCTGATATGAAAGCACTTCCCGGCATTCAAGACCATGCCATTGCGCGAACACCAGTTATGGACCTCGGTTATGTCATTCTGGAGACTATCAACGTCTGCGTGATCATTAATAACTTTGTATAATTTTAAATCATCAGCAAAAAGCTGATATTGGCATTGGAGACTCGACGTTAAATCATTTATAAATATTAAGAAAAATAAAGGTCCTAAGTGGGAACCCTGAGGAACACCGGATGGAATATGTTTGACCGTGGACTGGAAGCCCTTAAGGACTACGAGCTGCGATCTGTTTCGTAAATATGATTCGCACCATCTCAGCAAAGAACCATGTATTCCAGAACGCCCAAGCTTATCTAGAAGTATGTCATGATTAACAAGACCAAACGCCTTGCTAAAATCTGTATATATTGCGTGTAATTCTTATTTATTGTCAAGTGCTGTGGCTATATCGTTTACATACGTAATGAGATTTGTTGTGGTAGACCATTGAGGGAGGAAACCGTGTTGCCTCGAAGACAGGATCGACTTAACATGCCAGTACAAATGCGAACGAACAAACGACTCCAGCAATTTACCGCAAGTGGAAAGAATTGACACAGGCCTGTAGTTTGCAACGTTTGACAAATCGTCTTTTTTATGGATTGGTACAACGTGGGCCAGTTTCCATTCCGTTGGAAAAACTCCCGAGGATAGTGACTTATTAAATATATCAGTCAAGGGCTTGGTTAACGTTCTAAGACATTGTTTGAGAAAAATCGGCGGTATACCATCCGGGCCAGCTCCCTTGTTACAGTCCAATTTTCGAAGCAAACACTCAACCTCACTTTCTGTTATAGCCAACGAGGAAATTGATAATGTTTTCGAAGATATTACAGATTTAAAATGCAGGGACATAGCGGTTGCGGGCATAGGGCTTACCGGCCGGGGCGCGGCGCGTGCCTATAAATCACTATAAATGCAATACTATTCTGTAGTATAATTATTTAGTATCAGCATTGCATCCGTGCGAAGCCGGGGCGGGTCGCGCATGAAGGGTTCCGTACCATAATCTATTAACAAGTTTGTTGTATGGGAGCCCACCTTAATTATTTATTTTATTTTATTTTTAGTATTTGTTGTTATAGCGGCAATAGAAATACATCATATGCGAAAATTTCAACTGTCTAGCTATCACCGTTCTTGAGATACAGCCTGGTGACAGACGGACGGACGGACGGACAGCGAAGTCTCAGTAATAGGGTTCCGTTTTTACCCTTTGGGTACGGAACCCTAAAAATATTTCGATACATATTAAGAAATAGGTACTGATTATTTACGACACCATGAAAAAGTAAACAGTATAAGGTGAGGAAATTTCAATAACTGACATGAATGAGAAATCTCCTTTGAGTTTTTATAATTTTTTGATAAGTCTCTAGACCTGTACCTGACTGGTTTCAGGGACACAGTTCTAATAAGAAAGCATATCAATCGTACATAAATTGCAATAAACCGTCATACTTTCTTGTAGTTTCCATTTTATTCTTACACTTTTCCTTATTTCTAGTTATCTTAAAATACGCTTTTAATATATTTTCTTCGAGGACTACGTATAGGTAGGTACGCTTATTCTTAAGATAGGTACAAATTCAGTTAAGTTCATATTACTGTAATAGTTAATGTACTTATCCTTTTAAAAAAAATGACTGACCGTTGAGTTTATTTCGGCATTTCTTCTCAACAGAGTGGTCTCTTCTTGTGAAATGCCGGTAGACTCAGACATTGTAAAAGTGCCCTTGCGGCCTACTTGCAGAATAAAGTTCATTATTTCATTTTATATAATAAGATGTTCAAAATAATTACATCGTTCCCTGCAACCCGTCATCGGACAGCGAAATATCGATTTCGTCAACTTTCACCGCTCGATTATGTCTAGTAAAACTATTTGATAACTATTAACACACAGAAATAAGCCGTTCGGAATGCGTCTCCAAATAGATCCGTCGCACATTTGTTAATTCCGCCTACGACAGTGGATGGCATTCCTTTTCGTACCTTTGGCTACGTTACGTAGTATCAGAGAGTAAAAGATAAAAATCAAGGAATCCCGCATAAGATGGTACGAGTCAGGCATGAGACGAGACGAGAGGAGGTGGAGTCCATGTCGTGAAGAAAGTTCTCGCAGTCATCATCATCATATCGGCCGATAGACGTCCACTGCTGGACAAAGGCCTCCCCCAAAGTTATCCACAACGATCGATCTTGCGCCGCCCTCATCCAATTTCTACCCGCAATCTTAACCAGGTCGTCGGTCCACCTTGTTGGGGGCCTTCCAACGCTGCATCTTCCGGTCCGCGGTCGCCACTCAAGAACCATTCTGCCCCAGCGGCCATCGATTCTACGAGCTATGTGCCCCGCCCACTGCCACGCATCTCGCATTACCGGATAACTATTTATTGTTTGTTAACCCTCGATCTATCCCTAACACCTGAGTACTTTATGGGAGTCAGTTAATACAAGTTGTCCGACTAAAATTCAGTTTGTAACATACACTTTTAGTTTTCGAAATAGTGATTTGCCTCCCGCAAGGCGCATCAGTCAGCCGCTGTCATAAGTGCAGCGGAAATAGCTGAACCACACCAACGGGTCGAGACAATAATAGCTCCTACAGTAATGCTCTACCTACAGTATAGTTGCTTTGATCACTAGACGTAATTCCTTTACCTCCACAGTTAGATTCACTCTGTTCCATTATTTCTAAGTGACGGAGCGAAGTCTATGGGACTTTTGTTACTAGCGAGGCCTAACCAGCCCTGATACAGATCAAGTCATGTCGTAAAAAAAAAAGATAATGATGTGCTGGGGCGGCCATGTACTCAGCATTCTCTGGATCTTCCGTGTGGCATTTCATTTTGTGTCTATCTTGATCTTCCATGCGCTACCATAGGATCTTCAGAAGCACTAGGTTGTCCTAGGCATCGTATGGGTATGGGCAAGGTGGATCTGCGTAAGTTTCAAGTCGAAAACTGGCGAGGAACTGGATTGGGACAAGTGGCGCGCTCTCGTTTCGGAGGCTAAGCTCTTTTTTTGGTCACTCAGGCAAAATAGTTTGTTCGTATGTTATTCATTTTTCATTTCTATCACGATCAAACTTGTAAAAGTTCCCTTGTTACTTACTTACGGAATAAACGATCCAATTGATACATAATTTAAATAGTTTAATAAAATCATCTCTGACGGAATGATGAAAGCAACAAGTTGCATGCAGATATTTGGTATAGGAAGAGTTGATGTTTCCAGGAAAGTTATGGATAAAGTGCGTAGTTTAACTATCCATATTACACCGTAAGGGATGATTTCATTAAACCATTTAAACTCTGCAACACAGTGCTATCAAACAAACACATTAACAAACATTCTCATCGTATTATAACAGTAACATTAATGTTGCCTACCTAAAAGTTACACTGCAATTTTACTAGTTTTACGATAAATTCCAATTTAGTTTACGGGAGCAATAAAGCTGGGCAGGAAACATATGTCTGCATTAGTCCCGAATTAATGCTCGCTCCAATTACCAGCTTAACGCGAAGTGAACTGATTTAATCATACCGCATAATTTACTGGGGCATACTCGTATGTCGCACAAAAATATAGAAACTAGCGAGGTAAGTGCGCCTAGAGATAATAATGATTTATATAATTACTAGCGACCCGTCCCAGCTTCGCACGGGTGCAATGGTCGCAACGGGTGCTATGGATGGTAATATACTCGTACATATAAACCTTCCTCTTGAATCACTCTACCTATTAAAAAACAACATCAAAATCCGTTGCGTAGTTTTAAAGATCTAAGCATACATAGGGACAGACAGACAGTGTAACGATCACGACTGTACTTGATCGACAGATTAGTATTTTATATTTTATTACTGGAAAACTATAAGATGACTGCATCGGGATGTGGAACTGATATTTTACATTATAATAATACGTATTTAAGAATTGAAATGTTTCTATTATCAACACGTAATCCACACTTTTCATTATTTCAATAAATCTTCAAAAACTAGAAAGTAACATTGAGTAAATTAGCGTCAACAGTAAAAAAATTAGAAGCGGACCTTTGCGAAATTAGCATCAAACATTTCTATTATTATTTTTAAACGTAATTGTAAGCAGCCAGCTGTGGAACCCTATGAAGGAATTTCGCAATACGCATGGCAAATTTGAAATAAGAACATTATTTCAAACTTGGACTCGGAAAAAGGGGTATATAAGGCGCTGAGATTAGTATGAGGGGATAGTCAGTCATCGGAAGAGCTCCCGGGAAGAACACCTCAAGAAGTAGAAGAAGAAGTCGGGAGAAGCAAGAAGGACCAGGACCAGCAGTCGGCCGCCGAGGAAGACCTGACGAGCGCAGCGGGCCTGCAAGAGGCTGAAGACGTCGCCGAGGACGCCAGGCGTGTGCAAGCGGAGAGGCCTACGGAGCGCTACGGACCGAGCTTTCAGCCACAGAGTATGGTAATGTGATTGGTGAGATTTGCTAATTTTTAATAGTTTATTTTTAAATAATGGTTTTTTTAATATAGCCACACGACGGATTGGTGAGATATCTTTCTTTATATATAGTTTTACCTTCCTTTTTATTTTAAAATTTGTTTGTTTCTTTTTTTTCTGGTGAAATTCTAACTGTGCTTGCTAGCTATTTGCGGTGTTGGATTTTGTGATTATTTGCTGTTTTATGTCTAAATTCTATGAGTGTGAATAAACAAATATTCTTCCTTAGCTTCTTGGATTGGTGAGTTATCAATTAATAGGGTGAATTTCAACAAGCTCGAAATTAACCTAATTTTGGTGGCATTTTTTATTTTTGATGGTAGAGCCAAAATTATATATCAATAATACGAATAAAGTCATAACCAATATTGTGTAGTAATGGCCCTTTGTTATACATAATAGTTTTAAAGATATTACGATTTTAGTAATTGGCCTGCCACCAAAATTGTACATCTACACCAAAATTAGTTACTTGTGCTAAAAATTTATATTTGTCAATGAAATTGCCTGCTGGAAATGAAAAGAAAGTATGTTTAATTAATCATTTTAATTATACCAAAATATCTATGAAAATACAATCACTAACTCGTTTGTAACAACAGTATATATTTTTTTCGAGGACTTCTCTTGATTGATTTTTCTTGCGATTAGCCATTAAAAACCCTACATACATTTCAAAAAAATAAGCATGTACAAAAGCGAACTTATCTCTCTAAGGGATTTCTTCCATAACCTTCGAGTAAATGAGTGTTAAACACAAGTAAATGGCAGACAAACCAAGCAACATGTACAATACGATAACTTTACAATAGTACAAATGAAAATGCAAAAACCAAATGAGAGAGAGATAGGCAAACAGTCAACGTAATACATATTACGTTATATCTATATAAATACATATAACATAAATATAATCATAATTATAACAAAAACAGCAACCTAATCAAATAATCATTAATTCGACAGCCATAATTTCTTGAACTTCCCCTTGAACGATGCTATATACGGACTACGTCTGCCTTAGGGTGGGAGACAATTTATTTTATAATTTCACGGCGCGCACAGCAAAAGATACATCGTAAACATGAGATCTATCCTGTGGGATAGATAGAGCCAGATTTGCACTTGACCGCAGGCGAACAACGACAATAGCCTGCGACTTCTTGGCATTCTTCATCAAACCAAAGAATCAAGCCCAAGCACGGATTGATTCCAGGTCTAAATTGATTTGCGAAACAAAGGAGCCAAAATCATCAATGCTGGCCACCGCATAAAGCTGCAAATCGTCTGCATAGACATGGAACGAGGAGGAGAGTGACTGTGGTTGGTGATTCCGTTAATGAAGACAGAAAAGAGTAATGTAGAGAGTATGCCCCTTGAGGGACACCAGAAGACAGTTCACACCAGCTAGAAAATCGGTCATCAACTCGAACCCGCTGCTGTCCCCCAAAGAGGTAATCACGAAACCAGGACAGTGAAGTTGGAGATATATTTAAAGTACTAAGTAAACTGAGAAGAATATCAAAATCAACAGTGTTAAAAACACTACTAAAATCTAGGAGCACCAATATAGTCACTTTTCTATATTCTATATTAAGACGAATATCGTCGGTGATCTTAAAAACAAGTAATATAGGAAAGGATAGGAGCTATAGAATCCGCCACCAGCATAAGCATATCTAAGCTAAGATTACCCTCACCGACAGCGTGTAATATTAAATGTATTGTGTTTATACTTGACTTCAAATAAATTCACCGAGTCAAAAGTGTTGGAAATGCGATTACAAATGTGTAATTATATACAGATTACAGAATTAGCAATTCTGGTGGCATCAAGCAATTTTGGTGACTTTCAAATTACCACCAAAACCACCAAAATTGATCCACCGAAATTAGAAACAGTGATTAAAAAAATATTTAAAAAATATCCGTATTATTTAATTCCAATTTAACTTTATATTTTAAAAAAGAAACCTTTAACACGTCTTACACACAATTCACACACAGTCAATGATTGCTAAGTCACTAGAAACATATACCACAAAAATTGTGTCAAAAAGTATTTTGAACACACCAAAATTAGATACTTACGTGCTGGTGGACAGATCCAGCAAGGTACGACGTGTATGTCGTCGCTCCATGCCGGAGCGGAACTAAACGAACAGGTTAACACACGTTTGCTGGTCTTGTTGCGTTTCATTCAACCATAAACACATTTTCAATATTTACCACCAAAATTATCAATTTCACCCGGACAACTCTTAGTGCTCAATTTTGAGTATCTATTTATGTATTAATCTTTATTTATATATCCTTATAATATACTTAAACTAATAAAGATTATAAATAAATGCAATTTTAGTTTAAAACATTGATGATATGGTTCTATCAAAGACATTTATGAGGAACAACGAATACTGGACGCCGCACCAAAATTATCATTTTACCGCAAAAAAAAAAATTATTGAACATAAATGACTTTCAAAATACTTTGCGATTTGGCTTAAGATAGTAATTTGTATCTTCTTTTCAGAAAAAAATTAAAACTTTTAAAACAATTGTTTCACACTATAGTTATCAATTCCGCCGCAATTTTTTTTCGCTGAGATAATCACCCAATAATGAAATTTTTAAAATATGAATATAATTATATATATTTTTTTAAATATGACGAAATAGCTAATGTGCGAATGTGAATTGATATTAGTTGTGACTAACTTTATTTTATGTTTATTTCTTGAGAATGGATTGAATTCTGAGCTTTATTAAGTGATTATTTGTGCGCTTTATTGAACTTTTTGTCAAATTATTTATTTCTTGAGTGTGTTCTTATAGGATTCTGAGCAATGTCATTAGTTTTTGCTGATTATAGCCAGATAAATAATGATTCTTTTCTTATTTGACAGATGTTTAAACATGAAGATAATTCAATTAGTCAACTAAGGCAACATGTTTATATGCTTTCAATGTTAATAGATTATTATTGTTTGGATAAACATTTCTACCTCTACCTATAATAATTAATACAACAATTTGATTTATACGTTTATATTGAGAAATCCTCAGTTCTAGTGTCTATATGACTGGAAATATGAATTGCATTCGTACTAAAATAGTACTTTCTATGATATCAATATGAGAACTAGAGTCTATGGAGTTCAGAGTTCTATAGTGAAATGAAATGAAGTGAAATGTTGAATATTCTTCATATGCTATAAGGAGCTAATTGATTCAGGAAAATGTTGAATCTTATTTTGCATTAATAATGCATGATTTGACTTACGAGTCCACTTTCACAAACTACGATTGGATTATGGCTTATGGGTTCTTCACATTTTTGAATGATTATTTATTATCAGACTCGAATGCAACTCATAATTCATGTTTTCCAATTGTTTGGCTAGTTTACTATCATTGTTCCAACCTATGGGATGTGTTTGAGATTATCTCATTTATCTGTTGAGCCACTTTAGTATTAAATAATACTAACATTGGAAGATTTGGAAGATTCCAATAACTAATTGCTCTATGGAGTACCGTATCCGATCATGGAATGTTGAATATTTTCACATGCTTTAAGGAGCTAATTGATTCAGAACTATGTTGAATTTTATTTTGTATTATTGCATTAAGGCTGCAACTCGTCTTACGAGCCGAGGGTTAAGCCATACGCCAAGGCGAAAGGTGAAACCATGCTTATAGCCATCAGGAAAATCCTGTACATGCTAAAATACAAATGTCTTCAGTCATATCAAAAGTGATTTTGCATTCTATCGATTCGATAGTGGCTTTATGGGGTCTTAGACTTAAATTATTGTGTACTTCAGGCTCAGATGCATCTCATATTTCACGTAATTCTGTTGTACTTTACCTTAGGTACTTAAGAGTAGCCGAAAACATTCACCCTTAATATGTTTGCTTCTTTTAAATTATGTTTAGATTAAGTTTTATTATTGTAATAATTATAAGTTAGAATTTTGAAAAAATGACTAACTGTTGAGTTTCTTTCGGCGTTTCTTCTCAACAGTGGTCTCCTCTTGCGAAATGCCGGTAGAGTCAGTAAATGCCCTTCAGGCATACTTGCAAAATGTAATTATTTTATTCAATAAACATTTTGCTCACTTTATATGTTGGTTTTAATTCAAGTAGCTCTGAATCTCCTCTCATTCGAAAAGAATTTGGTACTACACAACACAACGAAGGGATCCGAAACTCTAGATGAATCACTGGCCAAGTTAGAACAAGTTACAAATTAGGTAGGAATAAATTTAGGTATTTTCATTTCCAGGTCTTCTTCAGTACTTCAGTTTTAGGTGTGAGTATAGGTTATAAATCTAATAAATTTATAGGGGGGGGTTTAGGGAGGTTACATTTTGGTGCCGTGACCAGGATGTTAGTATGGGGGTAGGGGGTAGGTTACTATGGGGGTAGGGGGTAGGTTACTATGGGGGTTGCATATGGTATGTTGTATGTTATTCTAGGATTTGTAACTTGTTCTGTGGATGGTCTGTACCACAGGCCACATTTTGTTGCCGTATACGTATAGGATAGAGTGATGAGATTCAGAGCATTGAATTATAGCATCTATTTAGGGTATTGTAGCAGTTGGATGTAATTAATGTTTCGGGTGAACCGTTCTAAGTTACATTATTTTACTTGCATACCTGTTTTGTGTTTTTGCTTACATTCTGTTTTGTCACGAACGTTACAAATATTTAATTAGGTTTATTAGCATAGCATAAAATTATCTAGTCTTATTTGCGGAGGGCAGTAGAAGCTTTTAATGATAATATTAATAATTATTATTAATATTATTTCTAGTTGTATCATTGGAGGGCAGGTCAAAATTTGCATAAGCTATACACATTACACTTATAGTTTAAATATAGGACTAAAATAGTTACTAGAACAGGAATACTGTGTTCAAATAGGTTTAATTTATTTTCAACATATTCCATAGGTCTTTATTATCTGGCAATAGTATTCTTCAGGTAGAAGTAGGTACATTAAATTATTGTAGGTAGATTAAATTTTAAACATGAGATATTACTTAGTTAACTGCATAGGAAAAGTAGGTTTAGAAATAAAACTAAACAGAATTATTTTTATTAGTAAGGTAACATATGAGATATGCATTAATCACAAGAAAGATTATATTTTATTTACCATTAGCATCAAGTAGGCATTCTATTTTGATATAGGTAGAACATTCATAGAAACAATTTAAATTGTATTTTACAATAAAACTTTGAGGGCAGGTCCCGATTTATTAAAATTAGAAATAGGATAGGGTATGATACCAATAGGATACTTTATTAGTCTTATAGTTTGTTTTGGACGTGACTTCTTGCATAAGGATCATGTTGGTGTAGCTCTCACTAGGTAGGCTAATGCTCGTTTGTCACATGTTGGTACTAGGAGTGCATTTATCCTTGTAGATTGAGCTTGTACTCAACTGGAGATTTATCTAAGGATACAGTAGATAAATTTATGGAGGGCAGGTCTGAAACAAAATAGGATTAGATTTAGTTTTACCGAGTTCAATATTCAAATTTTATTTCTTTTACAATTGAAGTGAGAATTAGTACTTCACAAAAGTATTATTCCTGCATTATATTCTATTTATTAGGTATAGATTACATAATTAGGCTAGGTTGACATAAAAGAAATAAACGACAATGTATTAGGATAGGAGCGTCACTATACAAAAATTAGGTACTTGTAGAATATACTTATATTTTATTAGTTTTAAGTACCTCATTTGACAAATAGCTTAATATAACATAAAGATTCTACAATATTTTAAGTAGAAGATTGTTATAGGAATATGTATTTAAATTTACCAAACATCGGTTTCATAGGTTAAGGATCGGTGATCTTATAGAAGCATTGGTTTCAAAATAAGTCCAGTTTTGTATTATTATGTATTAAATGTAGTGAAAGAAATATAGGTTATGATGTGTATTCTAGGTTGTTAGCTATTGGTAAGTAAGTAGGTATGTATGTAAGGTTTTCAACAGTTATTTAGTAATAAATAAGAATTACATTACAAAGCTAACGTAGTAAAAACATCATTCGTGTCGTCGTCATCATCATACTAACTAACAATTGTTCACTGGTTCATCATCTGACATGACCGGTCGAGTGCTCGTAAGATATTTACATAAGTAGGTAATAAGTACTTACAAAAGGAATGTATAGTCCGATTTCGTCTAGAACACATCTGTCTATAAGCTGAGATTCATCATATACAATGCATAGTCAGATTTGTTAGTAATCTTCAATGTTATCTGTAAAATAAATTTCATGTTACTTAACACAAAGTAAAGTCTTACATTAGTAACAATGTTTCGTAGTTTAGAGATTATAATATTTTTACATCTGTACTCACCAATTTGTGTAATGCGAAGACATTAGGAATCCAGATAGATTGAATATTACATTATTTATTTATTAGAGCGGGAACGTTAGGCAGTTTTAAGGTTGACATAAGCGATTGACGTCTAAACGCTGTCTATGGCAGCACAGCATTTGTTGAGGCGTTTTGTTAGCAGGAATACGTGTTTGTTTTACTTTTGAATGAAAATTCATAAGAGTTGTGGAGTCAGAATATATAAGTCATCGTCGTCATATCTTCACCATCATCATATTATAGCATAAAGTCTTATTATATTATAATCGTCGAATTGCTTATTTTGTTTGTTTTGGAGATTTGCCGGTTTCAGAGAATATTTATTGACTTAACAGCGGTTTTATTTCAGAACGTACAAATTGTTTGAAACAAATACGCAACATTTGCAATTTTAAAATAATTATTTGTAGATCTTGTAGTTTTATAAGTAAACAACTTAACATAATGACAGTGTATATTTGTTTACAGCATGAGGTGTTAGGTAGCAGTTGCATAATATAGGTACAGATTTGAGATTCACGAACATTATTAAATAGAGGTTTTCGAACGTAACCTAGTCTGTTTGTCAAATGTCAGTTGGGTCGAGTGTTGAAATTTTAAAAACTGAGAATATTGTTTAGAAATAGTTTGTTTTGTGAAGAGAAGTAGATATTATAGTGTAATGATTGAGTGATTGTGGTCAAGTGTGACTAGGAGAGCTTCAGAATGACATGAAATACACAACGGTTGTAGAGACTCGGGACTTAAGGTAAAGGATAGTTTTAACAATTTTAGTTTTGTATTGCAGGGAAAACTTAACATATTTTACTTACTAGAGTGATTTAATATGTTGTTAATATCATGTACAGTGTTATTTAGTAATGTAGGCAAGTGGGCTATCAAATATGTAGGGTTTAGAAGAAACATTTGGTTTAATTTCGAATCCGAAATTAGGGAAATCGAAGCGCACAATTTAGGACTTCATTACATAGTTTAAAACAAAGTAGCTTACTGTTGTTGTCTGTCTGTCTGTCTGTCTGTCTGTCCGACCTTATGTAAGTAGGTCTTTGAAACTTCGCAACGGATTTTGAAGTGGTTTCTTTTAATATAGAGTGATTCAAGGGAAAGGTTTATATATATAAATATGTATGCATACACATAATTTATTAGCATTACACCTGTGTGAGCCGGGGTGGGTTGCTAGTAACTGCATAAATCTGTAGGTTCGTTCGTCTGTCTATCTAGTGTTGTAATTTTCGGTTGTGTAGTTACATTTCTAGTTTATTTTAACATTTTGTGATTCATGAATAGACAGATAGATATTCTTAGGTAAATTCATTTTATACTTTAAACAGTTTAAAACTTGTTGTTGTTATTATAAACTTTATAAGATCATATTTTCAGTGTGTAGTTGTTAATTTAATGCTTTGTCATAATTGAATAGGCATCCTCTAGGACAGTAATTTCATTCTTTAAACAACTTTTGTTGAATTATGACAACAGATAGAAATGGTGTATAGGCATCATCTAGACTAGTATACTTTCACCTCTCAAGTGATTTATAGCAAGGCTTAGGAATTTCAATTTGAAATTTGGTATATTAAAGAACGGTGACTATAAACATATAAATAGGTATGTAAGAGTGAATATTGTAGAAATCCTGTTTTAAGCCAACAAATTAGAGGCATTTACTTAATTATTAAATATACATTTAATAATGTGAACAGAAGAAGATTGATTTATTAGTTATTAAATGAAAATTCATCTTGTTGTATTATCAATGGGCATCAGACTATCATTGGTGGTGAGACTGGGGCTGTGAGGTTGGTGTTGGAATTGGAATGCGGTTTGTTTTCGTACTCATGCTCAAAGTGTATTTCATTTGTAATTTTAATTTAATAGTCAACAACAACGTCAAAAGAATATACAAAAACCCGATTTGTGTGGACAATGATTTTGTTTCTCCACCATAATTTACGTAAATATTTGCGTTTTTTCCATGTTTTTGAAGTAAATTGGGTTTTATGTTGATTGATTCTAAAAAAATAATAGAGTTAAATTGGGGGTTTGACATAATTATTTTAAATATATTTTTTTTTTAGTAATTTAATACTTGGGAATGTTAACCACAGTTACTATAAAGGCAGTTTGGAATGAAATAGATGAGTGAGTATGGGTGTGGGAATGGATTGTGTTTTGATGTTGAAATTGGCTTCGGAGCTGTCTGGGGTCCTGCTGTGCTTATGAGGGTTTGATGCCTATTTATCAATGAGATTATAGGAATGTACATTATTGATTGAGTATTTTTAGATATGTTTAAATTTCATTGTAGTTGAAAAAAAAGTAGATTAAAATATGTAAAAAATGATAAGTGTGGAATATTAATATTCAAAGCTGATGAAGTATTGGTTTCATGTTTCCGTTTTGGTTTAAGTGGTAGGATGCTTCATTTGCAATTGGGTTTTTAAAACATTTGTGAACTTTACTCATTTATATATTTCAAATGTCTTTTAAGACGATCATATGCGAAGTGGTCTTGTTTAATTGAATAGAATCATATGGAAGGGTAGATAGATGGGTTTTTAAGAAAGAAGATAGTACTTATGCATCAAATAAGATGAGTGAATGAGAGGTAATGCATGTGCGTATAGAATTGTGTGATGAATGTATCTATCATAAAGTTTAGTATGTGTGGATTCTTTCAACTGGACAGGACTTAAGATATGATCTACGGTTTATTGATGTTGAATCTTCTAAAAGGGGAAGGGGAGTCGCCATAGACTCAAGGGGACAAGTGTGCTGTCTAACTTCATTGGTGTTAGGTTGTACAGAAGTTGTCGTTTATAAGACAGAAGTTAGATAACATATACTCTACAGTCGCTAACCGAGCGCTATATTTATTAAAAAAAAAGTAGGCACACACCCTCAATAGGTATCAATAGATAAATAATATCAAGTGAGAGTGAAGATTTGTTAGCAAACATACTTTACTCAATTTCAAATATAAAAAAAAGTTTGTTATCCAGAATAAAAGTCAATTTATCTGTTTCATCAAATTATGAAATTATATGTTTCTAAAATGATTAACAGAAAGATCCCTTTTCACGTGCTCTAGTGGCAAATTTGTCACACAACAAAAAAAAAAATGGTGCATATGAAAATAAATCAAGAATTAATTTAGCTATTGCATACAGGGGACATACACCAAAGAAAATGAGTTGAAAGTAATTAGTGGTTGATTTGTAAGCTTTCTTTGGTTCGTGGATGTTAATTATTTCAGAAGCTGCTACGGCATAAGTGCTTATTTGTTTCATATGAGGAAATTTTTGCAATTCAGTTATAGTCTGGGCAATGTAGACTTATCCGACTGATCGGACAATGTGATCTATAGGATAGGACTGAAGTGTTAAAGTTGGATCACTAGGGTCTATCCATCTCACAAATGGGTATCTCTTTGTGAAACAGACTGAGATTTTAAAGGCTCATGGATTAGAGAGTAAGGGCTCGCATTTCACGCTGGTTTTCAGGATGCTCATCGGTATTTGGTTTAAATACACACCACACAACACTGATGGAAGAAGAGACATCAACAAACTAAAATTTTCGAAAACTTTCCTTTTAAAATTGTTAATTTCAAATTGCAAGTTTTCGGAGGGCAGAACTGTAACGATCACGACTGTACTTGATCGACAGATTAGTATTTTATATTTTATTACTGGAAAACTATAAGATGACTGCATCGGGATGTGGAACTGATATTTTACATTATAATAATACGTATTTAAGAATTGAAATGTTTCTATTATCAACACGTAATCCACACTTTTCATTATTTCAATAAATCTTCAAAAACTAGAAAGTAACATTGAGTAAATTAGCGTCAACAGTAAAAAAATTAGAAGCGGACCTTTGCGAAATTAGCATCAAACATTTCTATTATTATTTTTAAACGTAATTGTAAGCAGCCAGCTGTGGAACCCTATGAAGGAATTTCGCAATACGCATGGCAAATTTGAAATAAGAACATTATTTCAAACTTGGACTCGGAAAAAGGGGTATATAAGGCGCTGAGATTAGTATGAGGGGATAGTCAGTCATCGGAAGAGCTCCCGGGAAGAACACCTCAAGAAGTAGAAGAAGAAGTCGGGAGAAGCAAGAAGGACCAGGACCAGCAGTCGGCCGCCGAGGAAGACCTGACGAGCGCAGCGGGCCTGCAAGAGGCTGAAGACGTCGCCGAGGACGCCAGGCGTGTGCAAGCGGAGAGGCCTACGGAGCGCTACGGACCGAGCTTTCAGCCACAGAGTATGGTAATGTGATTGGTGAGATTTGCTAATTTTTAATAGTTTATTTTTAAATAATGGTTTTTTTAATATAGCCACACGACGGATTGGTGAGATATCTTTCTTTATATATAGTTTTACCTTCCTTTTTATTTTAAAATTTGTTTGTTTCTTTTTTTTCTGGTGAAATTCTAACTGTGCTTGCTAGCTATTTGCGGTGTTGGATTTTGTGATTATTTGCTGTTTTATGTCTAAATTCTATGAGTGTGAATAAACAAATATTCTTCCTTAGCTTCTTGGATTGGTGAGTTATCAATTAATAATGAAATTTTTAAAATATGAATATAATTATATATATTTTTTTAAATATGACGAAATAGCTAATGTGCGAATGTGAATTGATATTAGTTGTGACTAACTTTATTTTATGTTTATTTCTTGAGAATGGATTGAATTCTGAGCTTTATTAAGTGATTATTTGTGCGCTTTATTGAACTTTTTGTCAAATTATTTATTTCTTGAGTGTGTTCTTATAGGATTCTGAGCAATGTCATTAGTTTTTGCTGATTATAGCCAGATAAATAATGATTCTTTTCTTATTTGACAGATGTTTAAACATGAAGATAATTCAATTAGTCAACTAAGGCAACATGTTTATATGCTTTCAATGTTAATAGATTATTATTGTTTGGATAAACATTTCTACCTCTACCTATAATAATTAATACAACAATTTGATTTATACGTTTATATTGAGAAATCCTCAGTTCTAGTGTCTATATGACTGGAAATATGAATTGCATTCGTACTAAAATAGTACTTTCTATGATATCAATATGAGAACTAGAGTCTATGGAGTTCAGAGTTCTATAGTGAAATGAAATGAAGTGAAATGTTGAATATTCTTCATATGCTATAAGGAGCTAATTGATTCAGGAAAATGTTGAATCTTATTTTGCATTAATAATGCATGATTTGACTTACGAGTCCACTTTCACAAACTACGATTGGATTATGGCTTATGGGTTCTTCACATTTTTGAATGATTATTTATTATCAGACTCGAATGCAACTCATAATTCATGTTTTCCAATTGTTTGGCTAGTTTACTATCATTGTTCCAACCTATGGGATGTGTTTGAGATTATCTCATTTATCTGTTGAGCCACTTTAGTATTAAATAATACTAACATTGGAAGATTTGGAAGATTCCAATAACTAATTGCTCTATGGAGTACCGTATCCGATCATGGAATGTTGAATATTTTCACATGCTTTAAGGAGCTAATTGATTCAGAACTATGTTGAATTTTATTTTGTATTATTGCATTAAGGCTGCAACTCGTCTTACGAGCCGAGGGTTAAGCCATACGCCAAGGCGAAAGGTGAAACCATGCTTATAGCCATCAGGAAAATCCTGTACATGCTAAAATACAAATGTCTTCAGTCATATCAAAAGTGATTTTGCATTCTATCGATTCGATAGTGGCTTTATGGGGTCTTAGACTTAAATTATTGTGTACTTCAGGCTCAGATGCATCTCATATTTCACGTAATTCTGTTGTACTTTACCTTAGGTACTTAAGAGTAGCCGAAAACATTCACCCTTAATATGTTTGCTTCTTTTAAATTATGTTTAGATTAAGTTTTATTATTGTAATAATTATAAGTTAGAATTTTGAAAAAATGACTAACTGTTGAGTTTCTTTCGGCGTTTCTTCTCAACAGTGGTCTCCTCTTGCGAAATGCCGGTAGAGTCAGTAAATGCCCTTCAGGCATACTTGCAAAATGTAATTATTTTATTCAATAAACATTTTGCTCACTTTATATGTTGGTTTTAATTCAAGTAGCTCTGAATCTCCTCTCATTCGAAAAGAATTTGGTACTACACAACACAACGAAGGGATCCGAAACTCTAGATGAATCACTGGCCAAGTTAGAACAAGTTACAAATTAGGTAGGAATAAATTTAGGTATTTTCATTTCCAGGTCTTCTTCAGTACTTCAGTTTTAGGTGTGAGTATAGGTTATAAATCTAATAAATTTATAGGGGGGGGTTTAGGGAGGTTACAACAGACAGCAGGAAGCGACTTTGTTTTATACTATGTAGTGACTAGCGACCCGCCCCGGCTTCGCATGAGTGCAATGCTGATAAATTATGCATGTATTATACATATTAATCTTCCTGTTGAGTCACTCCATCTATAAAAAAAACGCATCAAAATCCGTTGAGCAGTTTCAAAGCATACATAGGGACAGACAGACTGATAGACAGGAAACGGCTTTGTTTTATATAGTTTAGTGATATCTAGACGGGCTCTTTGCCGAGCCACAGGAAATAGCCTACGCACCAGTTGAGTGCACGGGTCCGCGTTCATTGCGGCTTGACACTACTCTCGAAGTTGACCGAAGTTGGGCGAATATGATAGGATAGTGTGGAGATGGAGAGGCACTTCGCCGCGGAAACCCATACTTCTGCTAACTTCGCTTCGCTCAACTTCCGTCAACTTCGCAAGTAGTTTAGAGCCGCTGACCCTAGAGCCTTTGTAAAGGCAAAACCGGTCGCGTTCCTGACTACTGTTATAGGGGCGTTAGCATCAGTGGGTCAAATGGGCTCGGCCTCCAATTAGTTGCGTCATATAAAATCATATTTTTCACGCCCAACTAATAAAAATACGGCGTTTTACTCTGTAAGTGACTATCCTTATAGCTTTACTAATAAAGTGAACAAGCACCATTTGGATGAGCATGCTTCAATTAAACAACACCAAAACACGCATTCGCTTTTATTTTCTATCGAGGTAAACTGAAGCCAAGTTAGAAGGCAATTTTTCACACAATTATTTTCCGTTTATGTCGGCGTCTATACAGTAAAAAATATTGCTAAAGAACTTTCTTCTTATTTGGAAGTCGGTTGCCAAATATCAATAGTATTTTTAAACATTAAAACCTTAACGCCACCTATCTAAAATAACTCGAACTACAACAAAATCTCCGTTCCCAAACTGAATCATAGCATCGCGTTTCTCCGCAATGCCCACCAAATAGTTCGGAATGTTGTCGCTAGATGGCGCGGTTTTCAAAACTATCGAGTAGTCTATTTATAATCAGTAATCAACTAAGAATAAATTCTAATGTAATTTCGGTTCGCTTGGCAATCAATGTTGCAGCGGTGACAGACGGGAAACAATAAATACTCACTCACAACATTGTGCTCCAAATGCACTGCTCTACATTGCAAACTGATACAGATTGAAAACTGTTTTACTTTTTTAATTTTGAATCTCGTTACATAAGGATTAAAGTTGATTTTGTATGTAAGCATTACTGCGACACGACGTTTCATCGTGGTACGATGTCGCGACGTACCACGATGCGACTTCGGATCGTGTAAATATTGCAATCAATGCCTTTTCAGGGTGACATGTTAGGTAGTCTATATACCTCTCAGTACACTATATATGAGAGCAATAAAAATCTATCTATCTATCTAATTAAGTTTTCGGCCTAAAGGCATTAGTCAAATAAAGCAATTCGCACATTATTAGACTAATCGCTAATAGATTAATTTTATTAAGGAGTGGAAAAAAAAAACATTTCTTGAGTCCTGACATAAAAAATGCTCGTCAATCTCGTCATACGTATTAAAACACCGGAATAAAATTGTGGCAATGTACGTAGGTCACAAAACTGAAACTACGGCAAAGACATTTTTGCACGCTTGCATGCAAGCTAGGAATAGATGGTATCCTGCCTTTTCGCCGAAATATTTTTCCCAACTGATTCATTTGCCACTGTTTCATTTCACAACTCACGATTTTCTCTTAAGGCAAAAAAAATATCAGTGTACTTTTTATGCGCTTATAGAATACAGTAGGTTAGGTTAGGTTTGTTTTATGAAAGTTCCGAAAAAAATATGGTTTCAGAGAAAATCGAGAGTTGGGAAATGAAACAGTTTGGGAAGTGATACTTTGGAAAACAATTTTTGGCCATATATTAGTACTCCCTGATTTTAAAATCGACATCAAATTTAACAACCCATAATGTGTGTTCACAGAATTTCCTGTACCTGTCTACATTATGTAAACTATATATTTGATATAGGTATATTAATTATAAATAAAGGCGTTTTTCAATAAATTGTAAAAAAATCGGTAATCATTTCTCTCCGTCTATTAGTGGAGTTCGTTCTCATCATTTACCCTCAATGTGGCTTTATCGAAAAATCAACAATAAAAACCTTGTTACTTATATGTACTTATAGCTATACAGGTTGGTAGCGACATTAATATAATTACTGAAATACTGATTACTGATAATTTATTATACCTAAAGCTGAATTACATTTTAATATATACAGGGTGTAATCGACGGTGTACCGAAAACTGAAACCATGGCTTCAGACCATTATTCTGGGCTGGAAAATCGTGGAAATTTCTTAGAGAAAATTCACAAATTTTCCTCGCGAGTTTTCGTTTTTCTTTATTTTTCCGTTAATCGAATTCTACTAGTAACAATTTTTCATGAAAAATCGCATGAAAATAACATTTTTCGCAAAACACACAATGTATCACAAACAATATTATGTAAGCTTAACGGTACAACACGGAGCCCGTGGAGTGGGGCAGATAACGGTACTGGCCGGTCATTGATCCGCCAGGCCAGTGTGCCCGCGCAGGCCGCTGCGGTCGGACGCATGTCGGATTAATGTTTACCTACCCGCACATTTTATTTGCTTGCTTGAATGAAAATAATCTTGTTAGACTGTTTTAATTTATCGGTCAGTTGTTATTGGTGTTAGGTAGTACACTAGTTGTGATCTGTGGTTGCGTTGTTTTTATGGTTGCATTCATTCATGTCATTCGATGCGCATTGGCGTAACGGTATGTTTTGCGCTGACGCGTGAGTGGAGTGGGGAACGCCTGGACCGGTCGCTTGCCGCGTGCTCCCCTCCCCGCGCGTCTGCACCCGAGAGAATTGGACGCAATACATTGCGCGTCGAGTTTTATAATTTATTTTGGAAAATCCTATCCTTGAGTTTTCCGAGAAAATGAACACTCGTTTTCAGTTCGTGATTATGGTCTAAAACTACGGTTTTCGTTTTCGGTACGCTGTCGGTTACACCCTGTATCTTTAGGTTATCATTTATTTTTTAAAGATTAATTGTTATCTATCTAATTTCTAATATTTATATTGTAAATCTTTATTTTTTTAATTAATCCATCAATAACAAAATCCAGTCATGAATGTCATTCTAAACATTCTACTATAAGTTCACAATCACTCTCCTCATGTGGGATATGTCTTAACGTTAACATTGGCGAAATACTTTTGAACAAAGCAGCTAGAAGTAAAAGCCATAAAAAAAATTGGGCAAGTGCGAGTCCGACTCGCGCATGAAGGGTTCCGTATACCATAACGCATTCACTACCGCGTAGCTAGCGCTACGGGCTACGCTCGTAGCCGATAACATGGGAAAAACCGTATGTAGCGAAAACTTACTACGAGCAGAGCGCCCGGCTACCGGGTTGTTGGTGTCGAAAGTGATAATCTATAACAAGTTTGTTGTATGGGAGCCCCCCTTAAATATTTATTTTATGTTATTTTTAGTATTTGTTGTTATAGCGGCCATAGAAATACATCATCTGTGAACATTTTAACTGTCTAGCTATCACCGTTCTTGAGATACAGCCTGGTGACAGACGGACGGACGGTCTATAATAAGTTTGTTATATGGGAGCCCCCCTTAAATATTTATTTTATTTAATTTTTAGTATCTGTTGTTATAGCGGCAATAGAAATACATCATCTGTGAAATTTTTAACTGTCTAGCTATCACCGTTCTTGAGATACAGCGTGGTTACCGACGAACGGACGGACGGACAGCGAAGTCTCAGTAATAGGGTCCCGATTTTACCCTTTGGGTACGGAACCCTAAAAATCACAAGTAATTCTGCCAAGAAAAAAGTTACTGCAACCAAACCCCAATATTATGTTTTCAGTAATTTCGCTATCATTGACAGAATTAACGCGCGAAATTGGCAGCCACCCCGGTATTTCGGTCGCAAAAAACGCAATGGATTCTTTTTGACAGCTCAACTGTAATTTCAGAAGGTTACCGCAAATCATTTGTTGTTTTTAAACTTTTTTTGCGTATTTCTAGGTCAACGTACCTGTGCCATGCAGTATTTTATCACTAGCTGCGCCTCGGGGTGTTACCCGCTCATCCCACGGGAACACTACATTGTTTGGGATGAAAAGTAGCTTATGTGTTAATCCAGTGTGTCAGTTACCTTCGTACCAAAATTTATGAACATTGATCCAGCCGTTTGAGCGTGAAGAAGTAACAGACATACACGTAAACACAGTCACAAACTTTCGCCTGTATGATCATTTGATCATCGTAGGCCGTTTCGTCTGTTACGAAAGACGATCGTATGCAGTGCTATGGAGACACCTTTATAGGGTTAGGGCAGAGGTTTCAGGAAGGAGTATATCCCGGGTTGGAATGAAGCAAGCGAAACTCTCTACAGGGAGTACCAGAAAACGGGGGACTGCTCTATCGGAACAGAACTCTTACTCTCGCTGGACACTAACCGGACCAACAAATGGAAAAACACAGTAGTATCGATGGACTTCAAGCGCTCAAGTCGTAAAGCGTGGAGTGTGTTAAATAAACTCACGGGGAAAATAACAACCCCACGCCCGACCTCTGCAATACACCCGAATGAAATCGCTAACAGGTTGGTTTCCATCTCGAGATCGAAGAGTGACAAACTGGAGACCAAAAAAGTGAAGAAGAAAATGCAGGCACTAAAGTCTAAACTTACAGAAGATCCGGAACTGGCAAGACCCTTTACGGCTGATGAAGTTCACCACGTTCTCAAACGCCTACAGCTTGGAAAAGCCGCCGGCACAGACGGGATTTACAATGAGTTCTTGATCAAACTGGGACCTAACGCTACCAAATGGCTGTCTCTCTTCTTCTCAGATGTTCTCGCATCTAACAGACTTCCCAAGCTGTTCAAGGAATCGAAGGTGATTGCCCTGCTAAAGCCGGGAAAAAGCGATAACGACCCTTGCAATTATCGCCCTATTGCACTGCTGAGTAATTGCTACAAACTACTGGAGAGATTAATATACCAACGAATAGAGCCTCTTATTGACCGCGTAGTCCCGGTGGAACAGGCGGGTTTTCGAGCCGGACGAAGCTGCACTGACCAGGTCCTGTCTCTGACCACTCACATAGAAAATGGCTTCCAGAACGGGCTTAAATCGGGGGCCGTGTTTGTAGACCTAACTGCAGCCTACGACACTGTGTGGAGAGAAGGTTTGCTATTCAAGCTGTTGTCAGTAGTTCCCAGCTTGCCCCTCGTGAAACTGGTCTCAAGTATGCTTACCCAGCGACGTTTTAACGTGCATTTGGGTGCCAGGGTGAGCGATTCCAGAGTGCTTAACAATGGCCTGCCTCAGGGCTCAGTACTGGCTCCCATACTGTTTAATCTGTATATTCACGATCTACCAAGCACCAACTCGAGAAAGTTTGTCTACGCCGACGATATATGTCTTATAACACAGGCCAGGAACTTCGAGACACTTGAACCAATTCTATCTGGCGATATGGAGACACTAGCCAAGTACTTTAGAGCTTGGCGTTTAACACCTAGTACTAGCAAAACCGAATCGGGCTGCTTCCACCTAAATAACCAACTAGCCACATGTGAGCTCAGAGTACACTTAAACGGTTCAATACTTAGCCACAACCCTACGCCAAAGTATCTCGGGGTCACCTTGGACCGCTCCCTGACATTCAAACAACACTTGACTGGCACTGCGCGCAAACTTAATACGCGAAACAATATTGTCCAGAAATTGAGCGGAACATCTTGGGGAGCTAGTGCTGAGGTGCTGCGTACTTCAGCGTTATCTTTGGTGTACTCAACGGCGGAGTTTTGTGCACCGGTATGGTTGGGAAGCGCTCACACGTCTAAAGTAGACGTTGAGCTAAACAAGGCCATGCGACTCATCTCCGGCACACTTCGATCCACCCCGTACCACTGGCTTCCAGTTCTCTGTCAAATTCCCCCACCTGACATGAGAAGGAAAGGAGCTCTGTCAAGAGAAGTTAAAAAGATCCGAAATGACCCAAATCTCCCCATCCATTCGGAATTTTTGAATCCAGCCAAACACCGCCTAAAATCTAGAAACGCACCCTACAGTATTGTTAAAAGTTGGCCCGAAGGCGATTTCAACGTCAGGCAGGAATGGTTGCAGTCTTGGAGTTCCTTGATGACAGGCAAGCTGGGCTCAGCGATAGTCCCCGGTGACAAAATTTACGGAGTCGAACTCCCAAGACGTGATTGGTGCACACTTAACAGACTCCGGACTGGCCACGGCCGCTGTGCCCAATACAGGCATCGCTGTGGTTGGGCTGCCTCTCCCGCCTGCGACTGCGGTGCCGAAGTGCAATCCATTCAGCACATTATCGAAGAGTGTCCTCTAACTCGCTACACTGGAGGCTTCGCCGAAGACCTGATCAACCTCAAAGACGATGCCATCAAATGGCTAATGAGTCTCAAACTTAAGATATAAGCTAAGCTGTATTCGACCTACAACCCTGCCATACGAATAAAAAAAAAAAAAAAAAATCTGTGAACATTTTAACTGTCTAGCTATCACCGTTCTTGAGATACAGCCTGGTGACAGACGGACGGACGGTCTATAATAAGTTTGTTATATGGGAGCCCCCCTTAAATATTTATTTTATTTTATTTTTAGTATCTGTTGTTATAGCGGCAATAGAAATACATCATCTGTGAAATTTTTAACTGTCTAGCTATCACCGTTCTTGAGATACAGCGTGGTTACCGACGAACGGACGGACGGACAGCGAAGTCTCAGTAATAGGGTCCCGATTTTACCCTTTGGGTACGGAACCCTAAAAATCACAAGTAATTCTGCCAAGAAAAATGTTACTGCAACCAAACCCCAATATTATGTTTTCAGTAATTTCGCTATCATTGACAGAATTAACGCGCGAAATTGGCAGCCACCCCGGTATTTCGGTCGCAAAAAACGCAATGGATTCTTTTTGACAGCTCAACTGTAATTTCAGAAGGTTACCGCAAATCATTTGTTGTTTTTAAACTTTTTTTGCGTATTTCTAGGTCAACGTACCTGTGCCATGCAGTATTTTATCACTAGCTGCGCCTCGGGGTGTTACCCGCTCATCCCACGGGAACACTACATTGTTTGGGATGAAAAGTAGCCTATGTGTTAATCCAGTGTGTCAGTTACCTTCGTACCAAAATTTATGAACATTGATCCAGCCGTTTGAGCGTGAAGAAGTAACAGACATACACGTAAACACAGTCACAAACTTTCGCCTGTATGATCATTTGATCATCGTAGGCCGTTTCGTCTGTTACGAAAGACGATCGTATGCAGTGCTATGGAGACACCTTTATAGGGTTCCGTACCCAAAGGGTAAAAACGGGACCCTATTACTGAGACTTCGCTGTCCGTCCATCCGTCCGTCTGTCACCAGGCTGTATCTCAAGAACGGTGAGAGCTAGACAGTTGAAATTTTCACAGATGATGTATTTCTATTGCCGCTATAACAACTAATACTAGAAATAAAACAAAATAAATATTTAAGGGAGCCTCCCATACAACAAACTTGTTATAGATTATGGTACGGAACCCTTCATACGCGAGTTGGACTCGCACTTGCCCAATTATTTGGTGACTGTGTAGTCCGATGCGAGACCGGCACGATAGCCCGCACTTCTGACATAAATGGTTTATGTCAGTAGTTGCTCTCGTACTGATTTGTGCCCACGCATCCTTCTATTATCAGTTATCAGTGACGTTGCGTCAAAATTGGTTAAGGAGAAGCAGGTTTGACTTATTTTTTCTTCAAAGTACCTAAGTGCAAAAATCTCTAAAGCCATATATGTAGGCAAGCCGGTGGGCATGCATTTGTGTAGTAAATAATGTATTGTGCCTGCTGCTTACGCATACAATGTCATGAACATAGAGTTCATAGATATTATATGTAAGTACCTAATCTCATTTTTTTCACACCTTTCAGCCAGGATTTTCCCTTAGTGAAACAATTATTTATCAGTGACATATTCCACCAGTATGTCGATTAAGTAACACCATCACTATCTGAATTCTTCAATGCTGTTTTTCGTTTGGTAACTTTCCATAATTTGGCTTTCGTATTGCCCAAACATCCAGTCAATTACAGACCATATTTTTTAAGAATGTAACTGGGAAAGCCGTGTCTAAACAGCATAGCTGGAAATCCAGTATAACTGGCAACTTGCCACGACTACGCATGTCTCGTGACATAACGCATACTTTCTCTCTCGCACAAGAGAATTGTGGCAAATTGTCACCTATGTTGATAAAGAGCCCCGTGGCATAGTCAAGGTGCTATTCCACCAGCGCGGCCCGGCAGGGCGAGAATTTAGTAAGCCTTACATTAAACCATTGATACAAAGCCTTACATTGTTTGGCAAAAGCGAGCTCGCGCAGTTTGTGATAGCTAATAAATCTAATAATGAATAATAGTGGAATAGCACTGATTATTGTTCTTTCTTATTTCGCTCCACCTAAACTCACGCAAGTGGAAAAGCATTGAAGAAGTAACTAGGTAGATAAGGTAGTACTCACGTCCATGATGTCCCGTAAGGTCCTCGCGCGCGCCCACCGCTCGCTGAGCCGCCGTCGGCCTCGCAGCAGCGCCGGCACGGCCTCTCGGCTCACCCACTCGCCGAACTCTGTATACACCCACGATGTTAGCACCGACGGGTCACAGGTTAGGGTGACACTGTAGCCTAGTAGCAAGTGATGCCATCAAACACGACATAGGGACTGTTAGGAAGGTCAGGTTAGGGTGCCACAGAAGAAGCAAGCAAGTGAAGCAACCTTAACGAGAATCGGTCGTCCTAAGGTGTACGTTAAGACAGGTAAGGGTGTCACAGTAGCGGTGTGGCCCTCACCGAACACGAAATAGAGAGAGAATCGCTATTTCCAAAGGTTTGGTTCAGTTCAGATCAGGTAAGGTTGCCACATTTGCAGGCATTTGGTTGTTAGAGGAAAATTTGAATAGATTTAGCTATGTTAGAGTAAATCACTGTTAAGTCTGGTTGGTCTGTGGTTTGATCCGTGGTCAAAATTTACAAATAAAGATTGTGTTACAGTAACGGCGTGACGGATGGCTGCCTTCATGCTAGACGCCGGTGCCGGATAGTCTTTTGTTAATTGTTCTTCGAAAAAGGTAGGGTTGGTTTCGTTGTTCTTTTTTTTATAAGTAAGCCAGGTTGTGCCCATTAAAAGATTAGGTTATAACACTTATGTTGCAGATAAGTTGTTTTGGATGTAGAACTTGTTGTATTCTTGAAAATGATTAATATAGAAAATAATAGTGAATTATCATCGATATAATTCTGTTTTGAAATAAGTAAAAACTAATTAAATGCGTGCAAAAAGGCGAAGTAAACTAAAATAGAAAAATATATTATTATGCAGTTGAAAATACGTGCAGGTTAACTATTAATATTTTAGTTTAGGTATTGTTGTTTATTAAATTTATCAATATTTAAGTTCACTTTCAGTTAGCTGTAAAAAAAGCACTTTTTTAAATATTACCTAATCCTTTTAAGAATAAAAAAAACATTGAAGGCGGCCATTTTCCAAACGTTACCTTAAATAACCTTAGGAAACTGGCATAAACACAATATAAAACAAGAAAAAATCTGTGTCAAAAACATTACAAATCGTGTTAAAGCAATCAATATAGAAGTTAAGCAAGTGTGGAAGTGCAAATAGTACGGTCAGCGTCTAGAGACAACATCAACATCTCCAATTTGGTGCTATTATATATAATATAATGCTAACAATAATACCAATTTGTTTAAGATGAACAATAATTTATAAAGTTAAGCACAGATGAAGGGGGCTACCGATAGCTATCAAATCATTCATCACATCACATTTATCTGCCGTCAATCCATTAACCTCAAAATATCGTCTAAACCCAAGCCACACCACATGTGATAATGGCGCGCAATTCATGGGTGGATCAACTTTTTCTTGTTGTTTTTTTATTTTTGTGACCCAAGGGACAATAGTGATTAAACTTGTTAGAAAAAAGTTGATAATTTATACAGTATTATAAATTATCAACTTTGTATTGTCAGGAGATAGTTTTCATAAGAAGGCATTAGAAATGTTGCAATTGCAAGTTTTCGGAAGATATAACCGAAAATCGCAGACTTAAAACGTGACCCAGAGGACATCATTATGGCAACGAACAACAGAAAATAGTTGACTGACTCTCATACGAGTTCAGATACATGTGATTGTTTTTCCACCAGGTAAAATATGACTAGGACTAGAAATGTCAATATTAAGATAGATTTAATTATGTGGAAGACAAATGATTTGATTTCTTACATCGATAGTTTTACAAAGATGTAGTATGTACATCGGAGCCAACATGATGTTATCGACAGTGGGTGCATCATTGTTCATCTTATTGAATAAACACTGACCTAGTGCTTCTTTCGACATGATATCTGTATCGTGTTCTGTGTCCATTTTGTGTGTTTTTGTATCACTACCTATTTACAAGTTATCGTTTATTAAGTCACCACACTGAGAGTTTCGTTCACTTTCACCTGGCACTGTAATGTTCGTTTTATTTCGTTTCGTATGTATTTAAATTTTTAGGAAGTGAGTTTTAGGAAAATTGCGTGTTGTATTGATGCGATCGCTAAATTATGATGTAAATAAATAATTTCCGTAGAATGTAAAAAAAACTACAGACTCCGGTTAGCTGCTAAAGGGATAAACACAATTGGTTCATTCAAAAATATCCTCGTCTCTAAAATTGAGAAATGGATATTTATAAACGTACTAGTCTTGCATATCTGAATGCAGCTGATGAGCTGAATTTGTGTCCATATTATGGTAGTTTTCTAAAGTCGATTTTTTAAATTCAGTATCTAAGTTAATCTGTCAGCTAACAACCTTTTCATACATTTGAACTTATTTACGTTTGCTGTCCGTGTCCGATATGTGATCAGGGCAATCCTCTATTACAAAGAGAAAGAAAAAGTTCACATGTCAAACTGGATGTCAAACGTGTTAAGGTAGATGTAGTAGCCTCAAATTTTAAAAGCCACTTCAGAGAATTATCTAACTAAAAATAAAAATATGCACCTAGACCTCGTCTATCCAATAACGTAATAAATCAGCTGATTCCATCAATTGGCCGCGAATTTTCGAGCTATTTGGCATGCAGTTGTTGGCAGCGCTGACAGACGCTTGCGCCACATGCCATCCCCAACACCGGCGCGTGCGCATAACTCGCGAGATTAACGGAGTGCAGGTGGATAGGTATTTGCCAAATTGAATGTCCGGTGAGTCATGAGGAACTACCTATATTACGTACTATACAAAGATCAAACACGATGAATCATTTTACCGGTGATTCCGTTTACTGGGTATGACGATACTAACAATTGAAAATCTTTTTAAACTCAATTTACAAAAATCGGTGGCAACAGACATTACAAGGATTTGCCAACTGTTAGTGCATGTAGTTAAAGAACGAAGTTTTGCATTCTGTTTGATGTCTGTACCATACCTAGCATTCCCAAACTTTTTCGTGTTCACAAGCTGTAATTTATTGATATCGATGATACTTCCGGAAGCCCGAGCTAACGAAATGTCACCGTTCAGCTTCGCCAAAAATTCTTTAATAGGTATATCTGAATCCCAGATTTTCAGATTATGGGCTTTTCTTGTCTACAGATCTCATTTCTCAATCCAATTTCTTGAAAATCATAGAATATTTTAGTCCAGGAAGTTTTCGAAATTCGACAGAATGGTAGAGATTTGGGAATTGAAAGCGTAAAAACTTTTCCTTACAGACTCGCGAGGTCTACAGCTCTCAGAACCACTAGTATATCTCTAAAACTTCGTTCACTAGTCATAATTGTCACAAATCATTATTTATTATCATTTATGTTCTAAAATTTCGTAGAACCGGGACATCACTCCAAAAGAATGTAGACTAGATGAGCTAAATTCCGCGCAAGGTTAGGGCCGAGACTGCGACAGTTTTACGACAAGAGCGTTCTACCGGCCAAAGACGCGGGCTTACTGCTGTCATGATTTAACGAGGTTGCGTCATTTGGTGTAGGAGTAGGGTAATTTAAAAGTTAATAATCGAAATGTACTACCCTCATTGGCATCATCATCATCTATATCGTTGTCTATAAGCCGATAGACTGCTATTGCTGGACAAAGTATTTCCCATTTGGGGGTAATGCCACGCTTGGCATGCGGACCGGCGATCACAGTTTTTGGATCATGATGGCGGATTTTTATTTTAATACAGATTTGGTTATTTTGTGCGTACTCTACTCAAAATAATCAGTAGTTAAAATTGGTATATAATCTACGTTTATTCTATTCCGCTGCTTCAGTAGAATATGTTGATAATCCTACGTACAATAAAGTAAAGGAACGAAAAGTTTCTTTTATCAAAATGAAAAGTGCTCATTCATATTTCTCATTAGAAACGGCATGAAATTTTTCAATGAAATAAAATAAAAGTGGCGTTTTAAATAAAAATACCCACTAAGAGGATGTTGCTGCCGATACTACTCGTATGTTGTTCTTGGATATAGGTTAGTTCAGCTAGGCTTTATCAACTACCTAGTACATCACTCATGAAAGATCGTTTATATTAACTATTGTTTACTTTTGCCGCCGTAAACATATTGCATCATAAACTGAACTCCCACTTCAACTAATCGCTTTTGGCACACTATGACACACAATAAAGTACCTTTGAATTATGCTCGTTGACAACTACGATTTTAACATTAATGTGCCTGCCTGGGAAGAAAAGAATATTTCCCAGGTGTCTTCGTGAATTTGGCTTGCTAAATGTGACATTTACTGATTTTTTACGGGCGCCTTAGTCTCAATGAAACATTAGAATAAACCCATCTGGTTTTTATTCACGTAAACATCAAACTACGCGCCCTCCAGATAATCAATTGACAGGCAGGGGCACCAAATAGAGAAGAACTAGTTGCGCCGCGCGGTGTTACTGCGATCACCCCACGGGAACACTAAATTTTTCGGGATAAAAAGGAGCCTATGTGTTAATACAGGGTGTCAGCTACCTTCATATCCGTTTGAGTGCGAAGAAGTAACAAACCTACAAGCACACTTACAAACTTTCTGCTGTACCTATATTATACTATTATTAGTATGATTATCGTTCTTTTATATCAGAGGTCCTCTTTGGGTCGCTGATCTAGCATTGTATGATTTTGATAAGTATTTTGAATCGCTTTTTCCTGATCCTATTGTCCTGGGACAAGGAATTCGACTAATCTTTTATCGCTGCAGACGTTTTTAATTTAAAATAAACCTATATTTCTATCATAACGAGTCCAAAACATGCTAGGAGACTTGATAGAGTTCAAGAAGTCCCTTCGAGCCACGTAAAACACGACACCGAAAAGAGGTAATTAAATAAACATCAATTTGAAAGCGACTTAATCCCTTTTTGTGATAATAATAATGAGTGAAAATCGAGTAAATTTAAAGCTAGTATAGCTTTATAGTACTTACCTACTCAGCGACCTGGCCTAACGATATGATATGACCAGAATTGATGGCTATCGTCACCAAGCCACAACATCTAAAACAAATAAACAACGTGACTAATCTGAAGTCGCATAAATGCATGGACTTGAAATAGTTGTCACTATTATTATACCCGCCTACGTGATTCCGAAAATAATTAACGGATGTGCGTATTCCTTCAATATGCAGACGTGGGAATGTATAAACAAAATGTATTGGTTTAAGTATTCGAAATAGCTATCAATCAATTCACACTTTAGTTTAAAACACTTCGCATTAGCCCACATTTATAATGTGGAATAAGAGAAAACTAAAATTATAGAAGAGTAACAGACGGCAAAATTGACAACAGAGTGATCAGATGATCAATGATCAATGGCGTGGGTTATTACATCATATGACGCAAGTTCATATACGAAATGACGTTTTAGTATATGTATGTAAACTCTTCATTCTACATCAAAAATATGTATATACATAACAAAGACATTAAACAATAATTGATATGTACAAAGACAAACTTATCCGTGTAAGGGAGTATAAGTGCATAATGTGTATTAAGTAAGTAATTTAACAGAAATTTGTTCTTGTTCACTATTACATGTTTCATCAATTTATAACATATAGAGAGTTAATCGTTTAAATCACGAGTCCCTACGCTAAAAGGTGCAAATTGAATACACGATTGTAATCAAAGCTTTGACGCTACAGATGTTAACCTATAATCACTAGTTAACAAAGACAAAGTGGTTTTATTTGAAGTGACAACCGCTCAGTCAGTCGAAGTGTCGGTGGAGGAGTAAATGTCAGACGCCTGCGCATGAATCACGGGGTATTTGCAGAGAATGGCGGTGATGACACTGATTGAAGTGCAACTGAGACAGAGGACAGAATAATGCATTTGGTAGCACAAAAGATACCATCAGTCCGCGATCAGATAGACACTGGATTTTTACTAAAGGCAAGTAGCAAAAAAACCGGCCAAGTGCGAGTCTAACTCGTGCGACTAATGATAATAGCATTTTGTAAGAAACTACCTAAACGTTGAGGCATCTCGGGGATGAGCCTTAGGACTTTTTCACATACCCTGTACTGGGTTGAACATATCATGGGAAATATTTACTGTAAGATCTTCATGTAACCGTATGTTCCAGTGAATAAACGCTTCATTCGTTCATTCTTTCATTCATTCATAGGACTAGGGCTTGTACGAGTATAAAGTGTCGTAAATGTTTTTGAAGTGAAACTTCTAATGCGACTTCCAACAAGGTTGCGTTAAACGTTTAACGGTTGCGTTAAACGTTTAACGCTACCGTGGAGGGGGTAGGAAAGCACTGTTGCGTTAAACGTTCAATGCCCCTGGGGAGGGGGAATAGAAAGAGACAGAGCGAGAGTGAAGAAGTTTGTCTTATAGAAACAATATGAGTTCACTAAAAATCAATTTCTACCTCTTTCTATTTTAATTTCCACATTACGGAGTTTCACTTCTTCCGCGCGGAGGGACTCCACGTACTATTTTTTTTTATCAACTACTGCAAGAATAATAAAATTTAATCAAACGTTAAATAATAAAATAGGGAAAACGTGTTCACGCGGAATCAACGATTTTGGGGAAATAATGTAAGTAGCTATTTCGTAAAGATTCTACAGAGATTGAATTGAGTGAAAAACTTACTGAATTCATATAAAAACTAATATTCCCTATTGTTGTGATAATTGAGCACCGATGTTAACATTTTTACACGCGATAGCCATAATAAATCTGGCCCAAGAGGCATTACGTGTTGTAAATAAACAGATGTTTCAAACAGCGCGGTTTAGTCTCGAGAGCTTGAATGGGAGTAAAAATAGTTGTTTTGGCTGGAAGTTCATTGATATTGGAATTGTGTAACGTTTGTTACTAAAAGGCGCCGTCCAGGCTATTCAAAACCGATACAGTGTACAGCACCTTTTATCATCAGTTAATGTGACCGCACTCGCTAGCGACAGCGTTAACGATTTGTATGGAGAATAGTACAGCGCCCCTATCGGTTACTTTGTAGAACTACAATTCTCCATACAAATCGTTTATGCAGTCGCTAGCGAGTACGGTCGCTGTGAACTCATGGTAAGGGTAAAGCTGTGACGTGGCATGCAGCAAAATCAATGGGCTAGCCAGGACCGAATTACCAAAATCACTAAATTTTGCAAAATTTTGCCTTTTTCCAAAAACACAAAACAGTCGTGGAAAGCGAAGAAAACGATAGGCAATATTTTATAAAATGGACAAGCCTATGGGCGTCGGAGTTCGACACCACCACTGGTGTACAGATGTGACAGTAGTCTTCTTTTGAAATGTTGGTACACTAAGACATGTAAAAGTGCCCTAGGTTGTAGGCTGCTGACAGAAATAAAATTAATTATGTCAGATAGGTGCTTTTTATTACACTTCAAATACACGAATATGGGCACGATTCAGTTGGTAAAAGTGCCGATATTTGATATTTTAATTGCAAACATTGCCATTTTGGCCATTGCCAAGTTCGCATTTTTAACAGAAGTGGCAACAGCCTGTTCGCCACTTCTGTTAAAATGCCAACTATTGTTACAGTATCTAGCACAAACACCTCGTTGGCATCATATCTAAGCTGGAGTAGCTTAGAACTAGAGTCTTCAATACTGCGATCCGAAATAACAGCCGCCATAACAGCATTGAAATGCAGAAAAGTTCCAGGGCCCGAACAAATAACAGTGGAGGCCTTATGTGAAAAGGGCATTGACTATCTTCACCACCACTGCAACGGTAAACAGGCAAATGGCCAAAAGATTGGACTGAATCGGTTATTCTACCTCTGCACAAAAAAGGTTCCACTAGGATTTGTAATAAATTACAGGTCGCTAGCTCTTATTTTTCACAGAAAAGTCTTCCTGCATGTCATTAACAAACCCTTCCTCGACTGACAGATACCCTAGGAGCAGGCTGGTTTTGTCAAAGGACTCGAGAACAAATTCTCAATATAAGGCAGGTTATTGAAAAGTCCTACGAATTTAAAACCTCATACGTCGTCGACTATAGCAAAGCTGTTAATTAGCAATGCCTGTGGAAGGTTCTCTACTAGCTAGAGGTTCCGGGACTTTTCATTACTTTGCTTCAATCATTACACGTCAACATGCTCTTCATGCTGTTCTCATTTAAAAAAGGGGGAAAGACAAGGCTGTATCCTTCGGAAACGTATCGAATCACAAGCATTGAGTATTGCCAACCTGCTTGACGGACCATTCAATTTTTGGACGAGGGCCTAGACTCTAGAGCACTGCACGTGTCTACTTAAGATCAGTCAGGCCGAATGCTTCAACGTGGTTAACAACGCCTACAGTAGGTTTCTAAATGTGGAAAAATACGGAATGTTCTACTTTTTTTTAATTATTGTATTATAGGTTATTATGAGTAAGATTCTATTTCGTTTTTCTTATATTGTTTCTTAAAATTTATGTGAAATTGTAATAATTAACCTTTACTACTAACGTCATCTATCTTACTTTTGCCATCTTACTATAGTTTCGTTTGCGTGGTTGTTGTGGGTGGAGCCGTTTAAAATTCGTAGAGCGCAGGTAAAAAAAACAATTTAACTATTTTTTTTAAAGCCACTGAAAAATCTGTGACATTTTTTAGGAATGGACGGGATTATTCCAAACTCTAAAAATAGTCAACCTTTTTGAATTATTCTATAAATTTTCCAATGTCAGTGTTAAAATTATGTTGTAATGTAATAGATATCAAATCTACTTACTCAATAGAGTAGTATATACATTACCAATACCAGTATGCTAGCGACAGCAAGAGATTTCATCGAAAACGTTTGGTCATTTACGAGTATATGAGCATATTTAAATTATCAACAAGAATTTACTCCGTTGTTTATCTTTTACTGAAAGCCCGATATTAATGGCAGCTTGTACGGTAAAATTATAAACCGCTCGGAAATATTCTAAACTCTAAACGATATATACGATGAAATGATTATAGATTGACTATTTTATGATAAGGTAAGGTGCGACAAGACTATCACCGGGGGACGAGTGCCACAGTCCAATAACCTTCTAACTGTGAGTCTTACTCCATTACACAATAAACTATGTTGGTCTTACCTAACCTTAATATTAAGATTATTCTATACTAGGTTTATAGTGTTCCAATTCGCAGTAGGTCGGATGCTTAGCGAGATCGAGAGATGTGTTTTTGTTAACCAATAGAATCAGTTGCGCCGAGCGAGGATAAGTAAATTTAGTTATTCCATTGGTTAATAAAAATACATACCTCGTCATGTATCCTCGCACATCTCTGGTTGAAGCGCAGCTTAAATAATAGTAAATAGATAAATTAAGAGCCACTGAATACAGAAGTTCATTTCAGGTAAAGTATTGTTTTACCTATTAATCAGTCATGGTGATAATGGGAAGAGATACTTCTAAATTGTAGTGTATAGGTGTGGGAATTAAATTTAGTCACAATTAGCACGTCTAGCATAACTGTGACGCGAGACTCTGTCGCGCGACAAATACTACCTGTCACTTGCCTGTCAATACTGTGCGAGCGAGACAGATGAAGGTAAGTCACGCGACAAGCGAAGCCGCGTCAAGATTATGCTAGGCCCGCAGAATCATGCTTACGACAGAAAAAGGCGTTGAATAGAATATTCTTGAAAACATAAAATAGTGCTGAGTGTTGTCATGGTGCTCATGTTCTGTAATTTTTTATAGTGTCATGTAAAAAACTATCTAGATCTAGATAATAGTTTTTGAATAGAAAAATAAATAGTGACTGTTGTCAGAACACTGCCAATGTTCTTTAACTTATTATAAGCCGTGTATTTAATATTCTTGTACGTTATTAAAAGACAAATTACAAATAGAAAACAGGGTGATAAAATAGTTTTAATAGCCACTGAATCGATTAAAAGTAGTGATCGCCAAATGTCACTGCACAGACCAATCAGGTCCGCGTTCCCGCATGTTTACACTGTCACAACTTTATCTTTTCTCATCAATAATCCCTAGACCCAACACTATAAGGTTCAAAATCGATTGGCTGTATTCTCGTGAAAGCTTGTCGGAATTGCAGGGCGCCAGCTTATGTAGGGCGTCGCCGTCAATCTTATCGAGAGGTCGGAAGGTCTATTTTTGATTGTTCGGGGTTGGAAGAAAGTTTGTTGGAGGACAAGCCGGGTAGGCCGGTCTAAATGCGTCCCCTGGCACGCCACTGGGGCAAGGACGGACGCCTATGCAGTCCGGAGATTGATTGACCGATTAATCTTTAGCTAAAAAGTTAACCTCAAACTTCATGAAGAAAAACGAAACATTTCCAACTAAAAACAAAAGACGCTAGAACGATGCGAAAAAGCATTCTTAATTCAAAACATGTTGACCTTCCGATTAAAAATACAAGAAAATGTTTCATTTCAAAACAAAAGGCGACTATAAAGTAGTGTATAATGTGAAAAACAGAGAGAAAATATTCAAAACTGCATCAATCGTAGGAATGTTGTTTACACGCCTACTCCCTTCGTTTGCGTTTCTATGCCATTCTACACTATCACTTCACTGTATACGTGTTCGCGTGTCGGGTTAGTTACGATGGGTTCAAAGGGTTAAGAGGTTACGAAACGTGATGGAATTACGAAACGGTTTCGATCGATGTATTTCGGGCGCGTGCGCCGCCCGCCAACACGGCAGAATGACTGAAGCTTCAGAACTTTCAGG
This sequence comes from Apotomis turbidana, assembly GCA_905147355.2. Classification (NCBI taxonomy): domain Eukaryota; kingdom Metazoa; phylum Arthropoda; class Insecta; order Lepidoptera; family Tortricidae; genus Apotomis; species Apotomis turbidana. The sequence continues at coordinate 2,187,899 of LR990283.1, forward strand.
CGGTTCACTATTTTGATACCTATGTGGATTCATGGGGAATTAAACCGATCATTGCGGTCCAGAATCTAACGTCAGTTGGCACAATAATAAACTGTTATTAGTATATCTTTCCTGGAGTCCATTTCATATAAATGATTGGGTATCGGGCTATCCAACCATCTTCGTAAGTGTCGCACTTTATGAAAAGATGCTTAATTATTTTTTAAAGATGTGAAAGGTCAATGATAATGATTAACATATTATTTAGATTTCTAGCTAATTTTATGCTGCTATCACATTAGAATACTCTACCATTATTTATAAATTGTTTTTGTCTGGTTTCCTTTTGTAAACTTTTATTTGTGTGCAATAAAGTATTGTATTATTATTCCCTTTATTCATTTTTATACTTATTATTATTCAATACAATACAATACAATACAACAATACTTTATTGCACACCAAAAAAGTTTACAAAAGGAAACAAGATAAATACAATTTATAAATAACGGTAGACAACAGGCGGTCTTATCGCTAAAGAGCGATCTCTTCCAGACATATTATTCCTTTATTGATTTCGTATCTTAGGTTAGGTTTTTACAATATATGTATATAAAAAGTAAAATACAATAAAGAAATTACAAAATATATAAATACATTATAAAAAACCTAACCTAGGGTGCCGCCGGCAGCGGGGCAGGGCCCAGGCTACCGGTGATTAGGGCTGCAGAGAGAGGAACCTCCTGACAATGCGCGCCGTGTCCAGGAGTACCGCCTTCTGTATCTGGCCCTTGATCCAGCCATCTAGCGAGAGTCTCTTAAGATGTTTGTCGAGACTCTTCGCTATAAGACCGTTCGCCGAAACGACTATCGGGACAATGATCGTCGAGTCAACATCCCACATGGCGGTCACCTCGTGAGCCAAGTCAAGGTACTTGCTGAGTTTGACCGTCTCTGCTTTCACGAGGTTCTCGTCATGTGGGATGGTGATGTCGACGAGCACTGCCTGGCGCTTGGATCGATCTACCAACACGATATCAGGCTTATTGGCTACAATAGTCCTGTCCGTGATGATAGATCGATCCCAATAGAGCGTGGCACGACCATTCTCGAGAACTGGCATCGGTGCGTACTTATAGTACGGCACCTCAGACCCCACAAGACCGTATCGAAGAGCAAGTTGCTGGTGAATGATCCTGGCTACTTGGTTATGTCTGTGCAAGTACTCGCCGTTATTATTATTATTATTATTATTATTAATACTTTATATGAAGTTATTGTAATTGATTTAATTAAATTCTAAGATTACGTACGTACGTACTTACTTATAAGCTTATTTGTTGTTACCTATTGCACAATGCGTACTAATTGAACGAACAGGTTTCCAAAATGACGAAACTTTCCATATGGAAAGATATCGGAATTCAGTCAATATAACAAATGGTCAATTTTACAACATACTTAGATATTTTCTTATGAATGTTTCAAGAAATTTCTTAGTCATTTTTTTAAACTTATACTGCACCTGTGAAAAATAATGAAACGAAAATAGTATTTTACTTTTTATACGAGCAAAACACAAAAAAACATTTTTTACTTTAATCGTCATTCCCACTGTGTTTTTTTTTGATGTAACCTCTTACGTTCAAATAAAACTGACCTATTAAAAAAAGAACATGATCGCGATGTTCATGGCAGGTGCCTCGTGATTGGGAAATTTTTTTGACAAGTAATTTCAACCAATCAGTGAACAGTGGCGTCGTAGCGTGCTTTATTTTTTAAATCAAATATGGTGATGTTCTCTTTTAGAAATTATTAGAGTTGAGTAGAGAGATGTCTTATGAATATTAAAGTTCTGTAGCGGGTACCATAGAGTATAGAATTTCGGTACAGGATTAAAAAGTGCGTTATTGCAATTTTGTCTGTGAAATTATAATTGACAGATTAAAGAACGCGAGTATAAAAATTTCTTAATACTTAGTCGAATAGTCAAACTTCGTTTCTTTGCTACTGCTTCTCCATTTAAAGGTACTTTTTTATGTTCACTTCATACCTTGAGTAGAAAATGAAGTGCCCTGTATCGCACCGGATTCATAAAACGTCAACAATGCATAATTAATTAAATTCATCCTGTATTGAACAGCCCCAAATAAAAAAGTGGATAAAATTTTCGATTAATAATTTAATAACACTGAACATCAAACAGAAACATGACTGTCCTTTATTTATGGTTATTAGTAATCGATGGCTTGAGTTACAAGTTTGCTTATTTTTTAACCACTAACAGCTATAGCCGTAGCAGATCCACTGTTGCTCTTAGCGTTGCTGATGGCATAGTTGCTCTTATCGCAAGAGCTGCATCCCTTTTTTCCAGAAGACAGGCCTCCTTCAGCTCCACCCAGACTGCTTAAGCCACCTCCCAATTGTCCAGCAGTGGAACTTGCTTCGAATCCATTCTGTTCAAAGCCTTCTCCTTGTTGGTTACCTGAGTATTCACCGCCTTTTTGGCTATTCTGGTAGCCAGCTACGCCAGAAGCACCTCCTGTGTATCCATTCTGTTGGAATCCTCCTCCTCCAACGACTTGCTTCCCTGAGAAACCAATGTCTTTGTGGGCATTCCTGTCATTACCGCCTGCTATACCTGCCTGTGCAGACGCACTAGCTCCTGCTTTAAATCCATTCTGTTGTCCACCTTGGACTTGCTGGTTACCAGAGAACCCAGACTCTAAATGGGCATTCTGGTGGTAGTCGCCAGAACCACCAATGGCGGAAGATCCTGATTGAAATCCATTTTGTTGCAATCCGCCTCCCTGCTGGTGTCCCGAGAATTCAGAATTTTTGGAGGAATGTTCATAGCTAGATTGGCTCGAGAAAGAACTGCTGTCTGCGTGGGCACCCAGTTGTGGGGGAGGTGGACCCCCTCTTCCAAAAGATGATGGTGCGGGTGGAGGGGGGGGATGCGGCGGTGGGTGCGGGTGACCGGAACACTTATCACAGCCTGGAGAGCGCGCTATCCTTTTGAGTAGGGTGTCTGGAAATAAATAATGTTTTGTCAAAATGTTACTTTATACACGTCAAGAATTGCATGTGACAGGTATTGTTAAGTTTGACAGAAATGGTATAAATGGTATAAGGTTTATGGTTTAAGTAAGTTTCTATATGAGTATATATTTAGTTATATGTTTATTTATGTATATTTTCATGTATGTTTATGTATCAGTATATATTATTGAAGGTTTTAGTAGATTTTAATAATTTTTCAGTAGTTTTCTTGATTACGTGATTATTGAGATACTTTTTGCATCGCCTACTCATCTCATTTCATTTATATTAATCCACTACCAGCTTTATTAATCGTCTGGAAGAGATCGCTTTTTAGCGATAAGATCGCCTATTGTTTAGGTACCTCTATTGTAATGATGTGTTATCTGTATTTGTATTTTTTCTTCTTGAGGTGTGCAATAAAGAGTATTCTATAAACACACACATCACGTCATAAAAATTGTCTCTTTTTTTCATTGCAGATTAATGAAAAAGTAATATAAAGACGAGCTTAACCGACAAAATACCATAGCAAAACTTTATTGACTGTACTTAAATAAATATAATTTAAGAGGCTCTTTATTTAAGTTTCAAGTTACTTAAAGTACCACCGGTACCGGTAATTTTAAAGTGTGATCTTACAATGTGCAAGACAAAATTCTTATTAACTTTTGTAATAAAGTGGAATTCTAAAATTCTTATTTGAAATAAGAGTTAATACCAATAAAATTGTTTCTACCTTCAGTGTTCAGAACTGCGCCCTGAACAGCCAAAACTGAGAGAACCGAAATCACAAGAACGGATGCCATGTCGATTCAAACAGCTATTGAGTACTGTGATAGATACTAGGCTGACTTCTAATTTATATTAGACTTTAGTAGCAAAACCCGGATTCTTTGAATTGGTCGATACTTCTTATGGAATCAAATTGCAAACTCAAATATTGATACCTAGAATACGAATTATAGAAGGAAATTCGCATACTGGTGATAATTTAAGTGCCAATAAGACATTTCTCGGTTATAAAATAGAGCTAGATTATGTCATACTTGAAGTGGGTTTTTGAGAATTATTTCATGCAAAATTTTCCAATACTTTAATTGATCTTCTGTACAAGCAAGATTTTCTCACTCATCCAATATTTTAGCAGTGTTTGAGTGCTTTATCTTTTCAATGGGTTTTCCGACGGTTTACTGTTATTGCGAATAAGGTCAGTCAGGACAAGTGCGCCAACGAAGCAAATTTGCAGTGCGTGAAATGTCAGAATGCGATTCGCGTTTGAATGACAATAAGGTAATTTATTAGTACAAAAAATAAAATTTAAAATTTAAAAAACCCCCGACATGACAACCTATAAAAATAATGAAATAAAATCTAAAAAATGTGCCTTTACAATGAACAGTAGAAAAATAATCAAGAAAATTAATTAAAAATTTGTTTTTTAAATTTTTAATTTTATTTCATATTTTTTAAACAAACAAGTTTTGTCCCGGAATTTTCTTCTTTTAACACTATTTTTGTTTTACGCCGTTTAAGGTCCCGGGTTTCCAGTCTTCGTCGAGCTTGATCCTTGACTATATTACTAGTATAGTATTAATATAATCTGTGCCCACAGCGAGCGCGCCGGCGCGGGGGCAAGTGGGCGCGGGAGGCACGGTTGTCGACGCCGGCAGTCAGCGCGCCTACATTCAAATTACAAGTAGAATAAGAAAAATTAAATGATTGTCAGTCTTCTTTGTTTTTTTGCATGTATTCAATACAGTTATTACCTTAGAACGCATAAATTATCAGTTAGAGTAAAGTTAAGGCAGTAAAATTCCGCCACAAACAAGGTTGGACAAAAACAGATTCGGACTTTTAACTTAGTATTGGACAAGATTTTTTACCATACGTTTATAATTAACTATACCTTCTAACTTGAAGTAACTTCCATTTTTGATGTCATTTATATTTTATTGTTTTTTTTATGGATAACAATGCCTAATAGAAGATTTGCGAAGATAACGCACACTTTTCCAAAACAAACCGTAATTTCGGAATTGTGCGGATCAAATATGTCTATTAATTAAAATTACAAAAGGTTTTCTAAAAATTTAAAAGATTAAGCTGGGTTAGGTTAGTCTTGAACTTCTGTTTTTTTCTTTCCCTATATCTGCCGGACTGACATTTTTTTTAATATAAATAGGTACCTTTATTTTATTCCTAGGTACAGCAATGCAAAATATTTTATAACTCATGGCTTTTATAACTTTCAACTTATGGCTTTTTTTCAATTTCGAGTGAAATTAATGGGTACATTAATAATAATAATAATACTCTTTATTGTGCACCACAAGATAACAGACAGGAAACAAAAGAAATAAAAATACATTACAGTTGGTAACAACAGGCGGTCTTATCGCTAAAAAGCGATCTCTTCCAGACAATCTTAGGGTAGAGAGTAAACAAAGAATAGTTATGAAAATGGTAGTGCAAATAGTTGTTGAAAACGACTGATTAACACATACACCTTTATAAATACTTAAACTTAAATCCAAAAATAAAAAATATATACTTTTAAATAGTATAAATACATAATAAATACATAAACATATACATAAATACGACGACGTACATAAAAGCGGCCTAAGGAAGTGACAAATAATACTGTTTAAGATGACTTTTGAAACTTGGAAGAGATTTTGCGCGTCTCAAATCTAGCGGCAAAGCGTTCCACAGCTGGATTGCGCGAGAGGTAAATGAGTCATTTTAATATTTTGAAGATGAAACATATGGAGTAAGAATCAAATTTTGAGAACACCTAATAGAAGACAGATACTTAAATCGCTCCTTAAGATAGTGAGGGGTAGCGGGGTTGAATAATATACTATATAGAAGTGCAAGAATGTGGGAGTTGCGGCGAAGACGAATTGGAAGCCACTTGAGCTGAGAACGGAAATCGGAGACATGGTCATATTTGCGCAAGCCAAATATAAACCGAATACAAAGGTTTTGAAGGCGCTCAAGTTTGTCAAGCTGTACACTGGAAAGATCTAAATAGCACACATCGGCATAGTCTAAAATAGGGAGCAGAAGAGATTGAGCAAGAGCAATTTTTGTAGGAAGTGGCAAAAAATTACGTAGTCGCCTAAGGGCTCCTACCGCAGCAAACATCTTCCTACTAACCTCACTGACCTGAGGAACCCACGACAAAGTAGAATCCAAGATCACACCAAGATTTTTTACTTGCTGTGAGTAAGAGATCTGAATACCGTCAAACATAATGGCAGGTAAATTTTCAAAATTGATTCGCGGAAAGAGTTTGGAGCTACCAATAATAATGACCTGTGACTTGATAGGATTGACTTTCAGTCCAAAGCGGCAACTCCAATTCGATATATTCTCCAGGTCTTTGTTAATTGTATTAATGATAGAATTCAGATCACTAAGCAAACCTTGCGAGTAAATTTGTAGATCGTCGGCATAAAGGTGATAAGAAGATGAAATACTATTTGTAATGGAGTTGATAAAAATTGAAAATAGGAGAGGCGATAACACACCACCTTGCGGAACGCCAGCTAGTGTGTTACACCAAGAAGAACGTGAAGCTTCTACCTTTATACGCTGCCGACGACCAACCAAATAGCTACGAAACCAATCAATCGCTGCAGGAGATATTTTTAAAAAACATAGGATCCCAACCATAATGTCAAAATCAACAGTATTAAAAGCGTTACTGAAATCCAGCAACGTTAACACTGTTACCATTCTGCTGTCCATACCCGCTCTGATGTCATCAGTGATTTTCACCAATGCAGTGGCCGTGCTGTGGCCTGACCGAAAGCCTGACTGAAAAGGATTCATGAGCTGGTTTCTGTTTAGGAATGAAGTGAGTTGATGGTGAACTAGGCGCTCGAGGACTTTGGAAAGAAATGGAAGAATGGAAATAGGCCGATAATCGGAGAAAGAGGAAGGATTGGGTTTTTTAGGAAGAGGGATTACATCAGCATCCTTCCAGAGTGAAGGGAAAAAATTAGAAGAGATGGAGAAATTAAGGATGCTAGTAATAATAGGTGCAAGGAGGTCAAGAAGCGGGAGAATCATGTTACGGCTCACATTGTCAACGCCCACGGCATTAGAAGTAACGGATGCTATGTTCTTCTTAACATCACTGACAGACAATTGTGTAAAAGAAAAAGGGGGACAGTCAGGAGTTGGGACATTTGAAAGATTAACAAGTGTGTTGGCTTTAACAGGGCCACTGAAAGTGGCAGACGAAGAGAAGTGCTGATTTAACAGATCGAAGTTCACATCACTCGGTAAAGAATTTTGCTGAGGTTTCCCAACTCCTAGCGACTTGAGAAATTTCCAAACTTTTGTGGGATCGCCATTTTCAACCGACTTATGAATGTGACGTCTCTGAGCATCACGACACACTGTGCTGCACCGATTTCGCAAGGTGTGATAGTTGACTTTATTTCGTTCTGTCGGGCGGCGTCTGTATTTGAATTTGGCGGAGTCCTTTTTAGAAATTAGTGTCCTAATTTCCTCAGTCAGCCAGGGAGCAGGAAGATGTTTGATTTTAACAGGTCGAATTGGAGCATGAACGTCGTAAAGCTGCGCGAGAAGGGAGTTAAAGATAGCCAACTTCATGACATACATTATGATTTGTATTATATTTATATTGTTCCGCTTAGTTTTAATTTGACGTAGGTAACATCATTTCTATCTTCTGTTATTAAAATTACCTAGGTACTTTTCTGCATCTTGGTTGCAAATGTTCCCATTAATGTAGTAAAAAGAGATGGCAAAATCCTTCGTTATAACACATTACAATTTATATCCGCGTCACGTCATAGCGTCCGGGAAGTAAAACTACATGAAACACCATTGACTAAAAACATACACAAATGAGGGTCCTTTAAGTTACTTAGTTATACGTTACTGTACGAATTTTACTATTTATTTCATAAAAGAAATTCACTATACACACAGCAAATCGTCTATAGTCACGTTATCAAAAATTAAGATTAAAAAATAAACAGTTTTATTGTTCTCTGCGACTAGTTCTTGCGAGAAAATGAACGAGTATTTATAATCAAATGTAAAAATACCTGTTATAATATTGTGTCCTTTTTTTTACTATATTATCTTCGCCTCATGAATATTTTGTAACAAAGAAATTATTTCTACAATTGTCGGTTTAAAAATTTCCTATTTTACCAAAGTTAATTTAAATAAATGGTTTCATTATCATTGCCACATATTATTAAATTTGGCCGACTAATCGCAACTCTTTAAATAAAATTAAGGCGAGAAGTGAAACTTGACGATATTGATTTTTATACCTAAATTTAATATTACTTCGTCGCATATTTGGAGAAAAATATTCTACTCTATATACATACCTCATACTCATCCACAATATGACTTTTCCAGCCTCTGCACTCTGCAGTAATATACTACAACTGAACACAAAGATGGGAGTATAATAGTGACAATTATTGAGACGCTAAGTACTTCGTTTTGTTACCTCTTCTCCCATGGTTACTAACTTATAATACCGTATACGGCATATTTTTGGTAACGATACGTCGCTTTATTTTAGTACACGGAACAGTTTTATTGACAAAATAAAAATGATGACTATTTACCTAACTTAAAAACCGTATATTAGCACGATGTGGTCTTATTACTTTGACTGTTGATACGTCATTACACCTTAACGCAAAGTTATAAGACCGTATACACCATATTCTGCATTTAAGCTTAGCTTATCATATTTTTACCAGAAAATACTAAATTAAAGAACGGTATAGTGCGTTTATACCGCCTTTTAGCTAGTTTTATATTTTTACTGCTAAGCTAAAAATGTTTTTTGGGTCTGTAAAAAAAACTAATTCACTTTAAAAAGTTATAATACCATACGAAATAAGTCCCAACACGCTGCTATGAAACACAGAAAAAAATAGTCGAATATGTTGCACCAATTTCTAGAAATTGAATTTTGAATTTTATTTGACGTTTTTGCGATTATCTCGAAAGTGACTTTTGTCAAAAGGTCGCCTTTTACCGTAGCACGGCAGAATAATATGGATATAAGTCGTTGCGAACTTTCAAATTACGATAACTCAAGTTCTTACGGTGGTGACTCCTGGACATGTTATTTCTGTATACGCTGTTACATAAAAGTGGCCTTTGTTTCATATCGACCTATCAACATGTAGTTATTTTATTGTTTCATTATCATTAGAAGGCGCCCGCACCGCACCGTCGTCTCTGTATTTCTTCCTCTACCATAAACGGGTTTACAAAAAGTATTCTACAACCATTTTTGGATGTCAGTTAATCGCGTTCAAAAGGTCCGGTCCCCTTCGAGACCAGGGACGTAACATCAGTACCGTTACCATGAGTTAACGTGACCGTACTCGCTAGTGGCAGCGTGAACGAAATTCATCATACAAATCGTTTACGCAGTCGCTAGCAAGTACGGTCACTAAACTCATGGGTGCGCGGTACGTGTGTCTCACTCAATCGTATGACCGCCGCCCTCGGATCTCTCGCTCAACCGCTCGCCGCACGGCTTGCCGCCGAAAGTTATGGCTTGTCAGATACAGGAGTAATACAATGCATTAAAGGTAATCGGGTAATATCAGACCGGGCTCCTTTTTCACTCAAAGACTGAGTCTCGCCATTCAAAGGGGAAACGCGGCGAGCGTGCTGGGGACGATGCCTCAGACGGCTTCAGTACTGGGGGATTCTTTTTAATTTTAAGTTTTAGTATGTGTATTTTTAATTTATTTTCCATTGTAATAAATATATATCGCAATAAAAAAATAAACAAAAAAAAGTTTAGTTATACATTAAAGGTAAACAACATAACGATACCCAGCCGATGGGTACGTATTACAATGCCGAAGTTCAAAATACCGAATTTCATAAGACCTATGGACGGAAGGCCGAAAATTAAAATGTCTAATGTTTATTTGACCGAAAGTTTAAAATCCCGAAAGAACCATTGACCGAAAGGATGAAATCCCGAATAGGTATTATAATCCCGAAGACTGTAATCCCGAAGATTATAATCCCGAAGACTATGATCCTCCCTGAAGATTGTAATCCAGAATATTATTCTCTCGAGAATTAGTTTTCTGTAGTCTTATATATTCTAATGTTTATGTTATACAAATAATATTAACCTAAATTACGTAACCTACTTGCCTACTACTATACTTACTGAAAAAAATATTTTTATTTTTTTATTTTTATTTCAGTAACTTAACATGGTAACAGATAGTAAGGTTCCCCAAACTTCCTTTTAAGTATGTATTACCTGTATCAGGAAACCCCGCTCTTCCTTAATGACAATTGGTTTTATATTAGAAATAAATAAAATCTAAAATAAAAGTATATTGGATCTAACTGTGTGTGTGTGTGTGTGTGTGTGTGTGTGTGTGTTCCTTGTTCTATGTTTATGTTAGTTTTATGACAACATATCATAACTACCTTTTAATTACAACACACTTCTCTTTCTTTATATTTAACTTATACTATATACGTTGTTATAACTTACACGAATATTACACATTAGTCATAACATACTAAACACTTTTTATTCTATACAAAATTACCTTTCAAATACAATAACATTTTCTTGTATATTTAACTTATACTATACATTACTTTGAACTTACACGATTTTTACACATTAATCATAGCATACTATATACTTTTACATTTGCATTTAACCTTTATTCTGTTTTTTTTCTGTTTTTGCTTACTTCTACATAAATTTTCATAATATACGATACAGCAAAGCTTCAGTCAATGTATGTGATTGCAGTGGATAGATATTTAATTTTTCATTTATTTTATTATACATGTACGCAGCTTGCGCTTCATACTGCCTTTTAGCATATACAGACTTGCTTGTCGGGATAGGGGCGACGCTGTGTTTTCTTCTGCGGGTTAATAACAAAGGATTAAACTTTAAGGTCTTATGTAGTCTTAGTGTTGCACTCAAAATATACAGTTTCCTCAATGATAGAAGGTCACTTATATTGTAGAGTTCGTTTGTCGGAAACCTGTACGGTTTGAAGTACATCACCTTTATCAGACAACGTTGCCCACGTTCCACCTCCAAGAATTTAGTTTTTGCTGCGCCACCCCAGACGGTTATGCAATATGTCATGATTGACTGAGCTAGGGTAATGTAAAGCTGATTCAAAAGTGTTTTGGAAGTAATATGTCTGAGCTGTTTAAACATCCAAACAAGTTTACGAATTCTGCTATTGACATATTCGATGTAATTATACCATGATATACGTTGATCAACCATTACGCCAAGGTATTTTATAGTGTCAACTTTAACAATCTCCCCACAGTCACATGACGATTGGTCTTCGGTGTTACATGTGTGAATTCTTAGGCTCAGGCTACTTTGAGGTTGTGTGCTATTACACTTTGTAAAACATATGTAGTTTGTTTTAGAAACATTTAGTGTTAAAAGGTTATATTTTAGCCATGAGAATACGCTGCTAAGGCCTGTTTCAGCATATTCAAACACATTCTCCCATGAGTTACCCTCGAAGACTATGACAGTGTCATCGGCATAAGACAAGATGTGCCCACGTTGAAGTTGGAGGTTTGTCAAGTCATTGATGTAAATTAAAAACAACGTAGGCCCCAGTACACTCCCTTGGGGGACGCCAAATGTTATACTAGCCTCTTGGCTTGTGAAGTCACCGATCTTTACCCTTTGAGATCGTCCATGCAGGTAGTCACTCAGCAGCCGTAATGGGCTTCCTCTTATGCCAATCATTTCCAACTTGCGTTCAAGAATGGGAAAAGAGACTGTATCAAATGCCTTTTTGAGGTCTAAGAACACCGCTAGACACTTATTACCTATATCAGTATTAACAGCTATTAAAGAAGTAACCGCTAATATTGCATCTTCGGTGGATCTTGATTGTCGAAAACCAAATTGTCGATCAGATAAAATCTTAAACTTATTGAGGTACGAAATGAGTCGGCTATTTATTAATTTTTCCAAAATTTTCGATTTCGACTTACTATAATCGAACTCTTCTGTAGAACCGATCTGCTCCGGCGCTGCGGCATGTGCAGCCCCTCCGCCCTAGCGTATGAAAGTGCGTTACGTACGCTCGCTTGATGGCCGCACTTTCTTACGGCGGCCGGGTGCTGCCCTCCCTCCGCGCCTCCGGGCTTTTATATACACTCTAGGGGTAGGGCAGACAAGACCATGTGGAATCGGGGTTGACAGCTTCGGTTCTGTGGCAAGTCGATTAAGAAAAGGAAAGAGAAAAGAGTCCGGAAAAGTGGGAAATTATGACACTAAATATTCGATATTATGACAAAATATTGTTTCATGGATTGCGAACCGAACCGAACTTGTCTGGAGCCGAAGCTGTCAACCCCAATTCCACGTGGTCTTGTCAGCCCTACCCCTAGAGTGTATATAAAAGCCCGGAGGCGCGGAGGGAGGGCAGCCGCACTTTCATACGCTAGGGCGGAGGGGCTGCACATCCCGCAGCGCCGGAGCAGATCGGTTCCACAGAAAAGTCGTGTCGTGACACATTAAAGGGCTTGACTTTTCATTTCGGGATTATAAAATTTCGAGATTTAAAACTTTCGGGATTATGAAATTTCGAGATTTTGAACTTTCGATCTTTTGAAAATAGGTATTTTGAGCTTCGGTATATCGAATATCGGCTTTTTGAACTTTCGGTATTTAGATTTTCGGTATTCTGACCATAGTGACCATCGGTATTTCAACTGTAGGTATTATGAACTTTCGGGATTGTAATACGTACCCCAGCCGATAGATGTGCGATAAACGTAACCTATATCTACGAGTATGTTATCCCACAAACGCGGCGACATGGTATTTTAGACGAGTGCGCATTTGAATTTAGAACCGTTCAAGCTAATTGAGCATCAGACGCTGACGATTAGATTTGTTAATAAAACATTTCATAATAATGTGTCAATACTTTGTGTATTATTTTGTCAGGTGAAATCACAAACTTTCTCAAACATAAAAAGTATATATGTAGAAAGAAAGAAAGAAATACATTTATTCGTGACCATAAAACATAATTAGATAAAGTGATAAAAAATAAATAAATACAAAAAAGGTAACTATAAAACAATTATGGTTGCGCCACGAAATGGTTCCGCCTTAGCATGATGCTAGCTCAAGAGCCAGCGCTGATCTTCCAGTGGGACCATAGGTGGGTATATACATATTTCATCGTGTCCTTGGTTTTACATTCCATGAGTTTAGCTTCTTGGTGATTCATGAGTTCAAAATATAATTCCGTAAAATGTGTGCAGTGCACTATCAGTTCACAGTCTACATTAGTGCTTCGAGTTTTTCTTCATAGGTGCAATTTCAATTTGAGCAATCCAACAGGCAAACATATTTGTTTTAGAAAATATAGCTAATTTCGCAACATACTGTCCCGAAGTTTGACCGACCGTTACTGGAGAAACACGTTTAATATTGCCAATGTCTATATTATTCAAGTGATAGCGTCCTTTCCTGAGCTTGCATCCTTTGAAGGGCGCTTGTAATACTTGGAATATCATTCTAGAGATCAAATTAGTGCAATTGACGTTGCCAGACATGAACATCCATTGAGTGCCAGTGGGAGTTTCTTTTCCAAAACGGTAATATCCTTGTTTATCAAGTCCTGGTACATCGTTTTCCACCGTCAGGTTCGCTCTCAAGAGGTCATGGTCATTACTGCCCTTGTACAGTTCAAACTCTAGTTTGTACGGTAGTGGTTTGGCGTATGGTGGATCTGGATGGTCGCAGTTGGTAATACTCTTAATGACATATTTGAATTGATTACAGGAACAAATGAAAAATAAAATATGCGTAATCATCAATATTATTATTATTAAATATTTCATGACGTGAGAAACAAATGAATATTTTATTCAAACTGTGGGCACTTTATGTTTGCACTGGGTTATAGTTATAGCGCAAAAAATTAAGTGATTATTACAAAGTAATTTTCCGGACAAAGCAATTATTTTATAGCATCATAATATCATTTTAAATAAATAAAGCAATTAGGATGAAATGGATATAGAGTTTATTTTGTATGATGATTATTTATGTGCTACAACTAGTATTACGTTATGAATAAATAAGTTGTTTGTGTCGAGCTTTCTTTTTCGGCGATATACACATATTTTTATATGAAACCACCTGCAAAAAGACACAGTTCACTATAGACCTTAACACATTCAACCAACATTTATGTTAGGTTACAAATCTTCGGCAAATAGCGGAAACGAATTCCTTTGGCGTTTAAAGCGTTTCCACTTTTTGCCGTCGAAATGTACAGTTATCACTGTTTTAAATGAACACGATACCTCGCAAGCTCTAGCAGCCTTAACTGACTAATAATAAAATACAAAGTAAGAGGTGTGTACTTGGTCATATTCAACCCGCTCTCCCCGCGCACAGGGGACGAATTTGACTCCCTCCAACATCTGCAAATGTAATTATCACTGGGGAACACTACCTCTGGTAGTAATTTCATGCTTGTAACCCGATGCGCACAATTTATGTTAGAAAACCGCCGCTCAGCAACTCTTCTAATAACGTGGGTAATCAAGTAAAATATCTCAGGTATACACTCGGGTGCAAAGAAATCGGACCACCCCAGCATTTTTAACAATTTTCCAATTTCTGTAAAAACTGTAAGGGTGGCCATAACATATTATATACCATATGAATGGTAAGCTTTTCCTCTATAAATTCATCTGATTTCCGAAGGTGTGCGGCCAATACGTTCAAATTTTCAGGGCTTAGAACGTTACCGCCCTAAAAATGCGTACTGGAGTAAAACTTTTGCCTAAGGGGAAAACTGTGGTTCTAAGGAAATCGAGTAAAAATTAAAACAATTTTCAGCAATTTAATATCGTGTATTGCCTCCTCTAGCCCTACGACAGGCCGTCATACGGTTTTTCATCGACCTTATTAATTTTCTTACGGTATCTTGAGGGATGCCCGCCCATTCTTCTTCGATCGCATACCTAAGCTCCAATAAAGTTTCAGGGGCGGGATTTCTGGCTCGGATTCTTCTTTTCAGCTCGTCCCAAATGTGCTCGATCGGGTTCAGGTCAGGACTTCGTGCTGGCCACTCCATAACGCTGATGCCCACCTCCTCCAGGTAGTCCGTAGTGGCCCGGGCTGTATGCGGCCGTGCGTTATCTTGCATGAGGATGAAGTCATCGCCGATAAAATGCTTAAATGGAACCACATGATCAGCCAGGATTTCCTCTACGTATCGAGGACCAGTCAAACCGCCCGCATTTCGCCTTGTACCTGGCCCTGTGATGAACACAATGTCCGTCTTCGCTTCCAGAGAAATGCCAGCCCAGATCATGATTGACCCGCCACCATAGGCAACACGTTCCTCGATGCAGCATTGAGAAAACCGCTCCCCAGGCCTCCGGTAAACTCGTGCTCGTCCATCATTACCGAACAAAGTTATCCTGCACTCGTCGGAGAAAAGTACGGACCTCCATTGCTGAAGGGTCCAATCTTCATGTTCGCGAGCGAAGACACGTCGTGCACCGCGGTGTCTTGGGGTAAGTTTTGGGCCATTGGCAGCCCTGTGAGCTGTCAATTCCTTCTCCTTCAGTCTTCTTCTGACAGTCCATCGGCTGATAGACACATTCCGGGTCTCTCGGAGCTTCTGCTGAAGCTGAACAGCATTCAATCGACGATTTCGTAGCGAGGAAACAGCGATAAAACGGTCATCTCTCTCTGAAGTACTGCGAGTTCTGCCTGTTCCGGGTCTTCTGGAGAACGTCTGATCTTCGCGGAACCTCTGGTACACACGTTGAACTGATGACTTCGATAGGTTCAGTTGTCGAGCCACTTCACGTTGACTAAGCCCACTCTGCAACAGGGCAACTGCTTGGGCGGCTTCATTTGGGGTAGTATCCATGTTTCTTCAGTTTTTCAGGGTCGAGTCGATGAGAGCAGTGTTCAGGAAGACGTATCAATTACGAATGATGCATAAACAATGATAATTACTGGTTTTATGCCTAATGGTAGGTGGCCAATTAGTGCATGCGTTAACGAGGCAGTTGGAGGGGGGTGATTTCCACGCCCACATTTTGCACAATATCCATTCCCGCCCTTGAATATTGGTGTCATTTGATAGGGCAGAAAATTATCTATCACGTGGTATTTAAATTGTTATGGTCGAGCTTACAGTTTTAATAGAAAATGGAAAACTGCTAAAAATGCTGGGGTGGTCCGATTTCTTTGCACCCGAGTGTAGTTGTGGGAAACTGAATGCTGTCAATTTAATATTTAAGTTTTTCTGTAGCTAGTATAATATTCAATTGACTACATTCGTTTTTGTATCCAGGCCTTTTTCCAATATGATCAAATAAAAACCTTTTTAGGGTTCCGTAGCCAAATGGCAAAAAACGGAACCCTTATAGATTCGTCATGTCTGTCTGTCCGTCTGTCCGTCCGTATGTCACAGCCATTTTTTTCCGAAACTATAAGAGCTATACTGTTGAAACTTGGTAGGTAGATGTATTCTGTGAACCGCATTAAGATTTTGATGCAAAAATAAAAAAAAAAAAAAAAATATTGGGGGCTCCCCATACTTAGAACAGAAACTCAAAAATTTTTTTTTCATCAAACACATACGTATGGGGTATCTATGGATAGGTCTTCAAAAATGATATCGAGGTTTTTATGATATATTTTTTCTAAACCGAATAGTTTGCGTGACAGACGCTTCCAAAGTGGAAAAAAGTTGCCCCCCAACCCAACTTCTAAAATAAAAAAAATGAAAAATCTAAAAAAAACATATGATGTACATTACTATAAAAACTACCAACGAAAATTGTTTTGAACGAGATCTAGTAAGTAGTTTTTTTTTAATACCTATTAATACCTAACTTTGCACCTAATTTATATGCGGCGCTATACATACCAGGTGCAAACTTAAGCACCTAGGGATGGAAAGTGTTTGTACGGAACCCTCGGTGCGCGAGTCCGACTCGCACTTGTTATAACTTGGGACCCTCGACCCTTTAAACGAAACGTGAAGAAGCATTCCTCGAGCCAGCATGGCAGTGTCAACTGACATGGCACCGTTGGTTTCTTGTCTGGGCTCCCCTTTTTGCTTACCATCAGGCGAAGTGGAGCCAAAATAATAATAATAAAGGATATGGGGTATATACTTGTGCAACAAGTTGGATTTTATAATTTCATTTAGCCTATACTGGTTGCGTTTATCTCGTGAAAAATAAACGACAAAGCAATCCGTAACTCTCGCACTCTGCTCTGTCGTCTATTTATCGTACGATAAACGTGACTATTATAAATGCCCTCTTGTAGCCTTGTAAGGCTAACTTATAGTGCCACAACTTCGCTTGTCGCGCTACTCTGTATCGTCTGTCGTGCTACAACACAATTAAAGGGAAAGTGACAGATCGCCAGATGACAAGCAAAGCTCACTAAAATTTCTGTCACTACTGTTCAAAACCTCCTATCTAGTTTGTAGGTTGATACTTAGATAAGAGTTTTGTTTTAAGTAGGTATTTGTTACGTTACGCAAGAAAGAGTCGATTGTCACAGTTCTGCTAGAGGTGCTGCACCTATAGTTCCTTAATAAGGGTTCCGTGTTTTTTTTATTTTTCAGCTACGGAGTCCTAAAACGCCGTAAGAATGCATAGGTATGCCTTTAAATGAATAGCATTGAAAATTCTGTACATTTTAAATTAAAAACGTGATTCACATTAAGATGAAAACTTTATTTCTGAACATCTTGCTACCCCTAGATAAACACATCATTTGTTAAACATTGATTCTGCCATCACTTAAAACACACAACAAGCAAACGTGATACAAGTCTAAAACATCAAATTACGGCGCCAAATTTTTGGGAGACACCATGTTCAATCGTACCATCAAACATACCAACGTATTTGTTTTAGAAAATACTGCAATCTTTGCAACATACACGCCGTTGGTTTTATCCATATTGCGTAGTATAGCTACGTCCAGAGAGTCAATATCCATATTTTTAACGTAATATTGCCCTTTCTGCATTTTACATCCTTTCATGGGCAAGTGAAGTATTTCGAAAGCAGATTTAACGAAAAAATTTGTGCAAGTCAAATTCTTGATTCTCATTACCCAATTAACACCAGTGGGCGTTTC
This sequence comes from Apotomis turbidana, assembly GCA_905147355.2. Lineage (NCBI taxonomy): Eukaryota > Metazoa > Arthropoda > Insecta > Lepidoptera > Tortricidae > Apotomis > Apotomis turbidana. The sequence continues at coordinate 2,206,131 of LR990283.1, forward strand.
TTTTCCAAATTGAAATATTGCTTCTTTATTATGCCCCGGAATGTCCTTTTCGAGGGTCAAATTCATGCTAACTAGGTTGACATCTTTGATACTTTTGTTGATCGTGAACTCGGCGTTCAAAGCAGGTGGCTTCATATACGTCGGCGTTGGATTTTTGCAGTTTTCGATACTAATTATGTTTGGACTGAGATGTTTACAAGAACAATAATAAAACAAGATACTCGAAAGTATGAAGATTATTGCGCATGTCATGTCGATAGATGCGCGTAGGATCAAAAACGGATGTCGAAATGGTCTATTATTTAGTGAAACATATTATAAAGCGATTTTGGATACATATTAGTCGAAACTAATATCCGGTTTATACGTATTAGTAGCCAGTGTTAGCTTAAATATTACTTACTAGCTTTTTGCCCGCGACATCATACGCGCAGAACTCGTTAATTGATATTGACATAAAAAAATAGACTTTCAGGTATTCAATAATCTTATGGAATCTAAATGTTCTATCCTATTGGGTGAAAGTGATAGACTAAATGCAAAACATACTTTTTGAATCTTTTTGGAGTCATCCCAGGCTAAGTCCCATTCCATTCAATAAGTTATGCTCAGAAATGGCTCGAATGGTGACGGTCGATATTGATGAAGAGGGGTTGTATTCACCAAACTATTTTGTCATATTATGAAATCGGGACATTAATATTATTATTTAGGTACTATTATTTATTCTAACTTGGTTTTTACAACTTCTTTATTGAAGTATAGTTCTATAAACTCAATTAAAATGATTTATTTCGGTCAGCAAAAACATGTATTTTTTTATCTAGAAATACGTGAGCACGCTACATAGAACTGTCCATGAGAAAAACATGGCGTACCCAAATGTATTCCTGCTACTTTTAACGTTTGCGCCTGTGATTTATTAATAGTCATAGAAAATGCACCTTTTAATTGCAACTGTAGACGGCACCCAGGCACCTATGGCACCCAGGATAGCTCCAAAGAGTTCAAAAATTCAACGGGGTTAGTGGTGGTATCATCATCGGACATGACAGTGTCGAAGGAGATATAATTTTTTGTTTGCTTAGATGTTATTTTGTTCAAGATTTGTTGTTCCTTTTGAAAACAATCTAAATTTTTGGTGCCAATAGGTATGGTTCTTTCACACAGCCAATTTTTATCATGAATTTTGTTCTAAATCAGGAAAAACTTGAGCTATAATATAAGCTCATCTTCCGATTTTATTATTTCACAATATGACAAAATTCGTTAGTGAATATAATCATACCTTCTTCGTCAGTTACTTACCGACCGTCACCTACTAAGAGTAAGGAAATACCTAAATCTATGGTCACATTATGAAAATGAAATGTCATTGTTCAAATTTGTCAAATTTTATGTATTTGTTTAATGAAATTACGCAATTTATAGAATTTTGCGGATACGTGTTCCCATATCAGAATTTTTTGTTTTTTTTTTACAAAGAATAGTTTGGTATGCGTTTCGTGAAGGTCTACCGTAGGCCCAGATTAGTTTACTTCAAGTCGATGACATGTAGGGAGCTTTTGCAACTACTATTATTTGCTCTTTATACAAAGTTTCATCCCGTTTTTCGTCCGTAAACGGGATAATACTTGATAACCTATGTCCTATTCTGATATTATTATGTAAGGTACATAACTGGAAAGTTTTATAAAAAATCGTCCAGTAGTTTTTGAGATTAAGTGGAACGTACGTCCATCCATCCATAAATCCATCCAAACTTTCACGTTAATAATATTATTAGGATATTAGGATTAGGAAAGGATGGCATTTGATAATCGTGATGTATTTTTTTGGCACGTAGGAACATTTTAAAGAGGCCCATCTCAATTTTCGTTTACGTCTTAATTTTTTTGGGATTGGGTGTTAATGGGATTTTGACATCATTTGTTATCCTTTTAATGTTGTAAACACCATCCACTAAGTGTAGACATCACTGCTGATTTCTTCATTGAAAACTGAACTCTTACTCCCGTTTAATTGATTCCGTTCATCTTTATTTGAAAGAAGACAATGTCATCACAGAAAATACGTTATGAAGTCATTTAGACGTCATAAATACATACAATACTTTCACTATTTTCAAATATGATTTGAAATATAAATCTTAAGTTAATTTAGATGAGGTACCGGGGTTGGAAGTCACATTTTATTTCTTTTGCATTTTTAATACTATTGTTTTTAGTTGGGGACGATAAAAGTTAATGTAATGGATGGTGAATTTATTTGAGTTTCAAAATATATCAATACTTTTTCGCTAACATTATGTACGGAGGAAATATTTTTGTTTTTATGAAAAAAGAGAAATGTGACATTTAACCCCGTATCAGGGATGGTTATCACAGGTGCTGGGGTACGTAGTCACATAGTAAAATAAGAGGGATATACAATAATACACACATTTATATCAAACGAGTTTTTTTTTTATTGAAGATAAAAATGTTTCATGTAAGTTACTGTAACGGAAAATAACAAAATATTTGTAATTAATAAAAAAAAACTCAAAAACCATTTTTTCTTTCAGCTAGTAACTCACATAAACTTAAATGTTGTATGTAAGTCACTGTAACCAGGAAAGTAACGAAATACTTATTCATTTCATGTTAATAAAAACATCCAAAAACTAAATTCGCTCGCTTTCAGCTAATAAGGTTGTCATATGTGACTACCAGCCCTCGTCGACCTGAGACAACCTGCCCCAAAACACGTTTTAGAAAATAATCTAACAAAATAAATTCAAATGAATGTTTCCACTAAAAACCTTATAAAAATATGATTATACACAAATTCAACTTGAACAATACACGAAGAAGCAAATGAATATGCAAAATAAAAGTATACTTACGAGATTTAACACAGATGCACAAAAAAATACTTTTACTGGCGGAAAAAAGTAAACGAACGTGGCTTCGTCACGACATACCGGAGCGGACTGAGGTAAAGTACGGAGGGGGGTTTAGCTCTCGCGATCCTTGGACACCGGTCGGTAAACTCATTCGTGCGTTTAGTTGTCAGTTATGGCCGCTGTGACAACCAACCCGTGTGACTTCCAACCCCGGTCTCCCTCTGGTCACATTTTTTTGTTCAACTTCACGTTCGTCCGAAACTGCGATATTTTTCATATTATCTCGCTGCTCTAGCGCTACAGTCACATATTGTGGACGGCATTGGAACTATCGGGAGGCACGGTAGTGCCCCCGCCAAGTCGAGCGCGAAGCAAACACCGCCGTACAGTAGCCGGCAAACCACTTGAACCAAAAGGGGGGATCTGCGCATGTAAATTTGTACGTAAATCGGCTACTGCGCAGTCAAGGTCACGGTCAAGAAGTTTGCGGGCTACTGTACCATCCTTTACTGGAACCATTTCGCCACATTTTCAGGCCCCTATTTGAGAACCTCTGGATAAGACCAGAACGCAGAAATTTTCGTCATCCAGTAAGCTATAATCACATACTTAAAATCCAAAATTTCAAGTCTGTAGGTTATTTAGTTCCGAAGTTAAGCTAAAGTAAAGTTTCGCATTTATGACACTCACTCACTCATTCATGATCATCAGAATAGAACTAATACTTCCCATAAATTCAGAGAGCTGAAATTTGGTACAGAGTTAAGGTTTAATGGCCACATAAAGCGAAAACTATAAAAACTAGGATAATCGAAGATCTGGAGTACCTGGTGACCCGGATTAGAAAACACAAGAGCTCAACCAAACTATCGAAAAGAGATCGACATACCGCTTTTACAAAAAATATTCAACTTGGTGGGCCGCTTCATTTGATGTCAAAAATCGAAGGTCTGAAGTATCTGATGAAGAACCCTCAGCTGGTCTCAGCTGTATTAGAGATATGGTAATGCCCCCTTCTAGTATTGGTACATAAAAAAATCGACTGTCATTGCAAAAATCCAGCGTAGTGGGACACATATTATAATTTAATTTAGCCTATAGCCTCCCACTGCTGGGCGAATGCCTCCCCTTCTGCTTTTAATTAGCATATAAATATAATTAAAGGAAAACTCTGGATAAAATACTAGACTGGCTTTTATACTTATATTTACAAGTTTACAAGAAGAAATAGTCGAACGATTAACTTTATTCTACTCGAACATTACACAAATTACACTAAAATATTAATTTATCTCAAGATTTGGTCAAAATATAATGCATTGGACTAAGAGTGGCGGTGATACCCGCACACGTCACTAGATGGCGCTGACTGTATTTTAAAACGCGCTTACGTTTGTTTTTCCGATAACCTTATATGGCGAAGTGGCAACCGGCCGCGTTACAGTCGTTTACGACATTCTTCTACTGCGCTTGAAAACGTTTGCTAGGGATTAGGAGGGATTATTTGCATTTCGTTGATTTCGCTTATTATTTCGTGAGGTTTGCTAAGGTTAATTAGCAGGTTGTTATAAATCAATATGCCCACGTTTCTACAAAAAGAAGTGAAATCCCACCGAAAACATTCTGTAAAAAACTAGCCAAGTCTCGATGGAGCTGCTAGTTTATCTCTAAAATGTAATGAAATCTAGACAAAGTCTTGCCAAGCCTTACTGCGATTTCTTTATTATTATAGTTAATGTTGTTTGACTTGACAAAACCAGGTGCTCCATGACACCATTGCACCAATCTGTCGCCAGAACCGCTACCCATTGACGATGGAAAATTGCCACTTGGAAAACGTTGATTCAATAACCAGTCAATTGTAGGCTTGATAAAGCTGCGTATTTCAATAATACTTATGTATAGGCGATCCTGAAACAAACAGTATAAAAATTATTTCCAATACAGACGGACTTCTAATCATTGATAGAAGTCCGTCTTTACGTCTATTTTATGTTAGATCGATGGTCGATTTGACGCTCCAAAAAGAAGAGAGCAGAAGTCAGCATTGTCAATACTGAATGCATGGTGCAATGGTGTCATGGAGCAGCTGGTTTTGTACCCTTGTGTGCCCTTCAACGGCCAAGTCACACAACATTAACTATAATAATAAAGAAATCGCAGTAAGGAACCTTAGATTTGGCACGACTTTGTCTAGATTTCATTACTTTTTAGAGATAAACAAGCAGCTCCATCGAGACTTGGCTAGTTTTTTACAGAATGTTTTTGGTGGGATTTACTTTACTGCTTGCCACTGGATATGTGTATTTCCAAATATTCGCTTATAAAAGATAGTGCTCCTCCTTTTCTACATTCTATGGTCATATGGCAATGGTTAAACGTATATTTGGTGGGTGTGGGTTGTCACAGTTGTCCATATATGTAACTACACATTGGATTGCATTTCGTTTTGAAATTATATCATGAATATTTAAAATATAAACCATGGCACGAATTCAAAAAGTAAGTTCATTTAAAAATTGCATTTATAGTTTATTTCATTCGATACTAATCCATTTAGTTGGTCATTTATTTACATACTACCTACGCCGCGCGGTGTTACCCGCTCATACCACAAGTCCAACTCCATACCAAAATTTATCAATATTGGTCCAGCCGTTTGAGCGTGAAGAAGTAACAAACATACACATAAACGCACTCACAAACTTTCGCGTTCATATTAGTATGATTATCTTTTAATAAACAATGAAACGGCATCATTATTTATACAAAACCATAGAGTAAATGTTTGATCTATGACGAAATTAAACAAACTCAATGATAATTACATCCACGTGAATAAAGTGCTTCATTATGTTTGACAATTATGTGATACTATCAAATGTCCAGAAAATTGCTTTCTATAGCCACTTAAAATTCTATGATAATGATAACCATCCTGTGGTACATTTTGAATAAGATACTCGTTCGTTTCTCACGTCATGCAATCCTTGATCGTCTTGATATTTACGCAAATGTTTTCCTATTGTTCCTGTAATCAATTCAAATATATCATGAACAGTGTTACAAACTGCGACCATCCAGATCCACCATACGCCAAACCACTACCGTACAAACTCGAATTTGAACTCTACAAGGGCAGTAATGACAATAACCTCGTCAGGGCGAACCTGACGGTAGAAAATGATATACCATTACTTGACAAACAAGGATATGTTCAGTTTGGAAAAGAAACGCCCACCGGCATCCGATGGATGCTGACGGCTAACACCCTCAACTGCACTAGTTTGATCACTAAAGTAATATCCCAAGTACTACAAGCGCCCGTCAGTGGATGCAAGCTCAGGAAGGGACACTATCACATGAATAATATAGATCTTGGTCACATAGAAAAGGCTTTTCCAGGAACAATGGGCCGGACTTATGGAAAATATGTTTCGAAGCTAGCCGTATTTTCTAAAACATATATGTTTGGGTGTTGGATTTCACGATTTGAAGTTGCACCTATGATGAAAATTACGAAGCACTAATTTAGACTGTTGGTGGATTTGGGCACTTTGGGAAGAGTTAAACTTGCAGCAGCACACATCTTAATAATTTCGGAATCATATTTTGAGCTCATGGATCCTCATCAAGAATATAAACTCATGGAATATAAAATCAATGGCACGATGATTTATACATACTTTTTATGTTTGAGTAAGACCTAATTGTTATGCAGTTTGATGAAATTTCAAATATAAAAATGCTGTGTATAAATTTTTGTTAATAATATATTTAATTTAAAAGAAATTTTCTGATTTTACCTGACAAAATTGTACATAAAGTTATATTTGTTTTTTTTTATAAGTGATGGACGATTAGTGTTGTCTCAGAAATTTAATTTTGTAGCCAGTGTATTTTGCGCTTGAGTTCTACAATGGACAGATTTCTTAAATCATTTGGGAATGCATTAAAGATTCTGATAAATATTGGAGAACAGTTATTACTAAATACAAAATAGTTATGTCAATTATTAGGATATTTTGGATTGAACGTGTTCACATTGCAATTATTGCGAGACTTATTAAAATACATATTTTATAAATGTACAGCGATAGTACTCAATAACTGTACATTTTTAGAGTTCCGCACCTCAGAAATAAAAACGGAACCTTTGTAGGATTACTCGCTTGTTAAATAAGACTTAAACCCTCGCGTAATTGTCAAAACATGACAAGTGCGCTGTCGTCTTTTTATCATACGATAAACGTGAATATTATAATGCCCGCTTATAGGCAAGGATCGATACCGGTATTCATTAAAATTGAAATATCTTTCTAATTGCGCATCTTTTTTCGAATCTTACTAAATATAATTTCGGTATGGATATAGATTTCTGAAATTAGCCCACTATAATATAAAAATGCGTAATAATAAGCGAATAACCGAAATTGAATACTTACCGGTATTTTGTATGGAGCCGAATACCGGTATTCAATCCCTGCTTGTAAGGCTAACTTATCGTGCCGCGACTTCGCTTGTCGCGCTACTCTGTATCGTCTGTCGTGCTCCAACACAATTAAAGGGAAAGTGACAGATCGCCAGATGACAAGCAAAACTCACTAAAACGTCTGTCACTACTGTTCAAAACCTCCTATCTAGTTTGTAGGTTGATACTTAGATAAGAGTTTTGTTTTAAGTAGGTATTTGTTACGTTACGCAAGAAAGAGTCGATTGTCACAGTTTTGCTAGAGGTGCTGCACCTATAGTTCCTTATAAGGGTTCTGTGTTTTTTCTTTTTCAGGTACGGAGTCCTAAAAACGCCGTAAGAATGCTTCGGTATCAGTCTTTAAATTAAAAACTGTAAATTCTGTAAATTTTAAATTAAAAACGCGCTTCACAGTAAGATGGAAACTTTATTTCTGAACATCTTGTTACCCCCTAGATAAACACATCATTTGTTAAACATTTATTCTGCCATCACTTAAAACACACAACAAACAAATTTTGGGCCAAATTTTTGGGAGACACCATGTTCAATCGTACCATCAAACATACCAACGTATTTGTTTTAGTAAATACTGCAATCTTTGCAACATACACGCCGTTGGTTTTATCCATATTTCGTAGTATAGCTACGTCCAGAGTGTCAATATCCATATTTTTAACGTTATATTGCCCTTTCTTCATTTTACATCCATTCATGGGCAAGTGAAGTATTTCTAAAGCAGATTTAACGAAAAAATTTGTGCAAGTCAAATTCTTGATTCTCATTACCCAATTAACACCAGTGGGCGTTTCCTTTCCAAATTGAAATATCCCTTCTTTATTATACCCCGGTATGTCCTTTTCGAGGGTCAAATTCATGCTAACTAGGTTGACATCTTTAATACTTTTGTTGATCGTGAACTCGACGTTCATAGAAGGTGGCTTCATATACGTCGGCGTGGGATTTTTGCACTTTTCGATACTGATTATGTTTGGACTGAGATGTTTACAAGAACAATAATAAAACAAGATACTCTAAAGTATGAAGATTATTGCGCATGTCATGTCGATAGATGCGCGTAGGATCAAAAACGGTTGTCGAAATGCTCTATTATTTAGTGGAACATATTATAAAGCGATTTTGGATACATATTAGTCGAAACTAATATCCGGTTTATGCGTATTAGTAGCCAGTGTTAGCTTAAATATTACTTACTAGCTTTTTCCCGCGACTTCATACGCGCAGAACTCGTTAATTGATATTGACACAAATAATACTTTCAGGTAATCTTATGGAATCTAAATGTTCTATGCTATTGGGTGAAAGTGATGGACTAAATGCAAAACATATTTTTTGAATCTTTTTGGAGTCATCCCAGGCTAAGTCCCATTCCATTCAATAAGTTATGCTCAGAAATGGCTCGAATGGTGACGGTCGATATTGATGAAGAGGGGTTGTATCACCAAACTATTTTGTCATATTATGAAATCGGGACATTAATATTATTATTTAGGTACTATTATTTATTCTAACTTGGTTTTTACAACTTCTTTATTGTAGTATAGTTCTATAAACTGAATTAAAATGATTTATTTCGGTCAGCAAAAACATGTATTTTTTTATCTAGAAATACGTAAGCAAGCTACATAGAACTGTCCATGAGAAAAACATGGCGTGCCCAAATGTATTCCTGCTACTTTTAACGTGTGCGCCTGTGATTTATTAATAGTCATAGAAAATGCACCTTTTAATGGCAACTGTAGACGGCACCCAGGCACCTATGGCACCCAGGACAGCTCCAAAGAGTTCAAAAATTCAACGGGGTTAGTGGTGGTATCATCATCGGACATGACAGTGTCGACGGAGTTATAATTTTTTGTTTGCTTAGATTTTATTTTGTTCAAGATTTGTCGTTCATTTTAAAAACTATTTCATTTTTTTGGTACCAATATGGTTCTTTCACACAGCCAATTTACGTCATGAATTTTGTTCTAAATCAGGAAAAACTTGAGCTATAATATAAGCTCATCTTCCGATTTCACAATATGACAAAATTCATTAGTGAATAGAATCATACCTTCGTCGTCAGTTACTTACCGACCGTCACCTACTTAGAGTAAGGAAATACCAAAATCTATGGTAACGTCAGTCACGTTAAGAAAATGAAATGCCATTGTTCAAATTTGTCAAATTTTATGTATTTGTTTCTTGAAATTACGCAATTTATATAATTTTGCGGATACGTGTTCCCATATCAGAATTTTTTGTTTTTTTACAAAGAATAGTTTGGTATGCGTTCCGTGAAATCGTGAAGGTCTACCGTAGGCCCAGATTAGTTTACGTCATGTAGATGACATGTAGGGAGTTTTTACAACTACTTACTATTATTTGCTCTTCATACAAAGTTTCATCCTGTTTTTCGTCCGTAAACGGGATAAAACTTGATATAATTGATAGCATATGTCCTATTCTGATAATGTATAAGGTACATAATTGGAAAGTTTTATAAAAAATCGTCTAGTAGTTTTTGAGATTAAGTGGAACGTTCATCCATCCATCCATCAATCCATCCAAACTTTCACGTTTATAATATTATTAGGATAGGATGGCATTTGAAAATAGTGATGCATTTTTTTGGAATGTAGGAACATTTTAAAGATACCCATCACAATTTTCGTTTACGTCTTAATTTTTTGGGGATTGGGTTTTGATGGGATTTTGACATTATTTGTTATCCACTTAATGTTGTGAACACCATCCACTAAGTGTAGACATCACTGCTGATTTCTTCATTGAAAACTGAACTCTTACTCCCATTTAATTGATTCCGTTCATCTTTATTTCAAAGAAGACAATGTCATCGCAAAAAATACGTTATAAAGTCATTTAGACGTCATAAATACATTAGATCATAAAAACTTTATTTCACTATTTTCAAATATGATTTAAAATATAATTCTAAAGTTAATTTAGATGAGGTACATACTCTGGTCACACATTTTTTTGTTTAACTTCACGTTCCTCTGAAACTGCGATATTTTTCATATTATCTCGCTGCACTAGCGCTACAGTCACAAATTGTGGACGGCATTGGAACTATTTACTTTACTGCTTGCCACTGGATATATGTATTTCCAAATATTCGCTTACAAAAGATAGTGCTCCTCCTTTTCTACATTCTATAGTCATTTGGCAATGGTTAAACGTATATTTGGTGGGTGTGGGTTGTCACAGTTGTCCAATGTCCATATATGTAACTACACATTGGTATTGCATTTAATTTTGAAATTGTATCATGAATATTTAAAATAAACCATGGCACGAATTCAAAAAGTAAGTTCATTTAAAAATTGCATTTATAGTTCATTTCATTCGATACTGATCCATTTAGTTGGCCATTTATTTACATACTACCTACGCCGCGCGGTGTTACCCGCTCATCCCACAAGTCCAACTCCATACAAAAATTTATCAATATTGGTCCAGCCGTTTGAGCGTGAAGAAGTAACGAACATACACATAAACGCACTCACAAACTTTCGCGTTTATATTAGTATGATTATAGATAATAAATAAATAAAGGCATGTATTTAACGCGGCGACAAATTAATCTGATTTAGGGATTTATAAAAAATTAAAGGGGGTAGCAAAAATAATAAGTTGGCGACTAATTGCGGAGACTAGTATAAAGTAAAAAGTAGCAGCTAAGTAATAAATTTTCGGCTTTGTTTCAATATAAACTAGCATCGAGTTATTGCGACTGAATTAACTTATTAAGCGGAAACATGACAGCGGATAAAAAGTTGAAAATGGCCTACTCTAATTGTTCAATGGAGATTGCATATAAAATAAACCAAGGTCATAAAAAAATAAAAGTAGCGCTTTTTAGGGATATAAAAAAAAAAACAACCTAACCTAACCCGGCCGAGTCGGATCTTCTGCTAATATTAGTCGCCAAGTCATTATTTATAGTACCTCGCCTATGATTTCAGTAATCTTGTTTATTATTTCTGCTACCTTAAAGTAGCTGCCATTATTTGAATTTTAAAATATCCTTAGCTTAAAGCTCATTTAATATAAATGATTGCCAAAGTATTTAATCGCTGACAAGCTATTATTTTAGTTGCAAATAGTTTGCTGCTCTTTAATTTTTCTGTCGCCGCGAAAATAATAAGCCATAAATAAATATCGGACAACCTCACACAAATCGATCTAGTCCCAAATGAAGCTCAAGAAGGCATGTGTTATGGGTACTAGACGACGATGTCTCGTACATACTTATAATATTAATAATAATAATAGCCTTTATTTCAGATATAACTACAAGTACATTATAATTCCACTATCTCCCATCTTTTATATGTTGTTCTATCTGTTTGCCCTTCGGCATAGGCCTCCTACTTACATACTCCTACTTACGTACATACTTATATAGATATATAAATAAATAAATATTATGGGACAATCATACACAAATCGACCTAGTCCCAAACTAAGCAAAGCTTGTACTATGGGTACTAGACGAAGATATACATAATATATTATTATGGGGTGAAGGGTTGGATGTTCCTTGATTAAAACAGCACTTACTTGTCTTTTCTTTATTTCTAGTTTTAATTACTTTCACAACCATAATTTTTAGACTTTCTACATAACGCCATATTTTTCAAGAGAGAGCCACAGATACAAAACATAGATTAAGTAGTATGAGATGATTGGATGACAACTCATTTTGCCAACATAACACCCTCCCTCAATCATCACATACTCATCATCATCACACACTAAACATTATAAACATAACAAAGTTATACAGAATTACTAATGACATCTTACGGCAAAAAGTGGAACTAAATTAGTACATCTACTGAACACTAGACGGCGCTGTATAACAAACTAACTGAAATTTTAAACAAATATTTTGAAAAACAATACACGTATTTACTTACAACATACTCATAGCAAGTACAAAATTAAACAATAATAGTTTAACATTATGTTTTATTTATTAGACCTATTCCGTGTGTAAAATATTTAAATACTTTGCCACTCAGTGGTTTAGTTAAAATGTCAGCCATTTGCTCTTTAGTACCTATTTATATATTTTACATCCACAACACCGTCATTAACTTTCTGCTTGATAAAATTATATTTAATTTCCATATGTTTAAGCCTTTTCTGGTCAAATGTTTTTACAGATTTAATTGTGCTTTGGTTATCTTCAAATATTGTTACACTGTTAATCAATACATTTATGTCTTTACAAAGTTTTAAAATCCAGCAGGCTTCCATTGTCGCTTCACAGAGAGATACATATTCAGCTTCAGTACTTCTGACAGCCACTACAGATTGTTTTTTAGATTTCCAAATTACAGTATTTGCAAACATTTTAAATAGAAACCCACTAGTAGATTTTCTATCAACATCTCTTGCCCAGTCTGAATCTGAATAACCAATTACAGGTAAATTATTATTATTTTCACATTTATATACTAATGAATAGTTAACAGTTTGCTTTACGTATCTTAAGATTCTTTTGAGAGCTTTCCAGAGTTCTTCGCTAGGTTTTGATTGAAATCTACCTAAATAATACACACTATATGCCAAGTCAGGCCTAGTCCCAACAGTAGCATACATTAGAGAGCCAATTAATGATCGACATTGCTTTTCATAAGAATAGTCAATGATAAAGTCGTCTTCAAATTTAAAGTTAACATCCATTGGTGAGTCATTGCCTTTACAATTTTCCTTTTTATATTTCTTTAATATTCTGAACAAATACTTTGATTGGTCTATGGTTATGCAGTTTTCTTTCTTATTAATGGAGATTCCTAAGTAAGTTAAATTTTCTGATCCTAAGTCTTTCATTCTAAAGTGCGCAGATAGAAATTGTTTAACATCATTAATTTTAGTTAAGTTATTTCCCAGTATTAACAAGTCATCCACAAATAACAGTATGTATATGTCATTCCCCATGTATAAACAATAGTCATGTTCAGATCTGTCAAGTCCATATTCAGTCATTACCTCATTAAAACGCTCATGCCAGTATTTAGGTGATTTCTTGAGTCCATATAGAGATTTCTTGAGTTTTAGAACATACCTCTCATCCATGTCATATCCGGTGGGTGGTCTTAAATACACATCTTCATCTATTCTTCCATACAAGAAAGCACCCTTGACATCCATCTGATGTACATGATATTTCTTTTGTGCTGCAACTGATAATAATATCCGAAGAGTTTGCATTTTCAATACAGGTGAGTAAACATTATCAAATTCCTCCTTCTGTTGGTAACCTCGTACTACTAATCTTGCCTTGTATATATTTTCATTATTCTTTCCTTCCTTTTTAGCAAATACCCATCTCGTATCTATCAACTTCAAATCCTCTGTCCTCCTTACTTTTTCCCATGTATCACTTTCCTCTAACACTTGTATTTCTTCCTTTATTGCTTTCAACCATAACTCTTTCTCCTCTCTATACTTTAACTCATTATAGTGTACAGGCACCTCATCACTATCTCCTGTCAATAGAGCATATAACGCTTCATCTTCACAATCCTGAAAATCCAATATATAATCCTATTGCCACTCCGGTACTTTCCTTTCTCTTTTACTTCTTAAACCTTCATGTTGATCATTCACTTGATTCGATATCTCTTCCTCTTTATTATCACCTCTCATCTGTCTATTCCGAATATCTGTCCCGTTATTAAAAATACTCTGTCTTTCTGTCTTCTTTCTTGGTGTCATGTCCATACTATCCCTTTCTCGTCCTTCATTAATTTCCATAATATCCCTTGTAGCGTCTTCCTCATATTCTTCATTATTTATAGGTATTTTCACATATCCTTTCCCGCTCACATTTTCATCAAATATCACATTTCTTCCAATAACAATCTGACCATTCTCTTCATCCCATAACTTATAACCACTCAAACTATATCCTACCATAATCAACTTCTTACCTTTTGGGTCTAGCTTGTTTCTTCTTTCTCTTTGTATATGGTTGTACGCTATACTGCCAAATACTCTCAAATTTGTCACGTTCGGTTTTCTTCCTTCCCACAGTTCACTAGGAGTTCTTTCTTTTAATGATGTTGGACTTCTATTTGTTACATAAGCTGAAAATAAAATTGCTTCACCCCACAGCCTTTTGTCAATTTTAGAATCAATCAATAAAGTTCTTGATTTTTCTGTCAAAGTTCTGTTCATCCTCTCTGCTACACCGTTCATTTCCGGATTATATGCAACTGTATAATGTATCCTTATACCATGCTCTATACAAAACTTTTTCATGTCGCTACCTATATACTCTCCTCCATTGTCACACTTGAGCTTCAGCAAATTGGTATTAAAATGTTTTGTAGCATAATGGTAATATTCCTGAAATTTTTCAAATACTTCTGATTTATGTTTAATCGGGGGGCACGGCAGTGCCCCCGCCAAGTCGAGCGCAAAGCAAACACTGCCGTACCATCCTTTACTGGAACCATTTCGCCGCATTTTCAGGCCCCTATTTGAGCACCTCTGGATAAGACCAGAACGCAGAAATTTTCGTCATCCAGTAAACTATAATCACATACTTAAAATCCAAAATTTCAAGTCTGTAGGTCATTTTGTTCCGAAGTTAAGCGAAAGCAAAGTTTCGGATTTACGACACTCACTCACTCACTCATGATCATCAGTAAAGAACTAGTACTTCCCATAAATTCAGAGAGCTGAAATTTGGTACGGGGTTAGGGTTTAATGGCCACATAAAGCGAAAACTATAAAAATTGGGCAAGTGCGAGTCCGACTCGCGCATGAAGGGTTCCGTACCATGAAACAAGTTTGTTGTATGGGAGCCGTTAGCATAACTCTACAGTGGATCAAAGGACACAGCAACTCGCGTGGAAATGACGCAGCTGACGAACTGGCGAGAGGAGGTTCGGAGATGGAAGTAGAGGGACCCGAACCAATCATACCTCTGCCATTCGCCTGGTTGCGCAACACAGTGCGTAAAAACACGAAGATAGAACAGCAACTATACTGGTCTAACTTAGGTACCTGCAGGCAGAGCAAAGAGGCCCTTCCGACAATGACAACCCCGGGTTGTCACGCAAGCTAAGGCAGCTAAAGAGGCCGCAGCTCCGGCTCATAACTGGAGCGATAACTGGACATGCCCTACTAAACAAGCACTTATTCACTCTAGGTGTTACAGACAGTCCTCTTTGTAGAGTTTGCATGGAGGCCGAAGAGACAGCCGCCCACGTCATTCTCGAATGTCCTGGTGTGGCCAAATACCGGGCACAACACCTCGGGGCTCCGAGGTCACTCCCAGAAGTCGTCGGCAACATCAAGGGACTGCTAGGCTTTCTGGTAGAGTTGGGTTGGCAAGAGTAGTGCCAGCAACCCTTCACGCAAAATAGGCGCATTGTAAGACGTCGAGTTGCGGAAAACTAGCCCGCGATAACCTATAACCTATATATGGGAGCCGTTAAATATTTATTTTATTTTATTTTTAGTATGTTGTTATAGCGGCAATAGAAATAGATCATCTGTGAAAATTTCAACTGTCTATCTATCACCGTTCTTGATATACAGCCTGGTGACAGACGGACGGACGGACGGACGGACGGACAGCGAAGTCTCAGTAATAGGGTCTCGTTTTTACCCTTTGGGTACGGAACCCTAAAAACTAGGATAATCGAAGATCTGGAGTACTCTGATTAGAAAACACAAGAGCCCAACCAAACTATAAGAGATCGACATACCGCCTTTACAAAAAATATTCAACTTGTTGTGTTCGGTTGGCCGCCGTCGCGACTGATCGTCTCTCCTGATGATGGATCGCGTACCGATTCGAAACATGTCGAGTGTTATTCGATTTCTACGACGTGAGTAAACCCTTTTAAGTATTTTAATATTCTACTTGGTGGGCCGCTTCATTTGATGTCAAAAATCCAAGGTCTGAAGTATTTTGACGACGCGTTTGGCTCGGTTTGTAAACACCTGCCTACTGAGCCGGCGGTACCGGGTTCGAGTCCCGGCCAGGGCAAATATTTGTGTGATGAACTCGAATATTTGTGCTTGGGTCATGGTTGTTCTATGTATTTAAGTATATATTTATCTATATAAGTATGTATATCGTCGTCTAGTACCCATAACACAAGCCTTCTAGAGCTTAATTTGGGACTAGATCGATTTGTGTGAGGTTGTCCGATATTTATTTATATTATTATTTATTTGATGAAGAACCCTCAGCTGGTCTCAGCTGTATTAGAGATATGGTAATGCCCCCTTCTACTATTGGTACATAAAAAAATCGACTGTCATTGCAAAAATCCAGCGTAGTGGGACACATCTTCTAATTTAATCTAGCCTATAGCGTCCCACAGCTGGGCGGGTTACGAATTACAATCCCGAAAGTTCATAATACCTACAGTTGAAATACCGATGGTCAAAATACCGAAAATCAAAATACCGAAAGTTCAAAATATTCGATAAACCGAAGCTCAAATTACCATTTTCAGAAAATCGAAAGTTCAAAATCTCGAAATTTCATAATCCCGAAATTTTTCAAATCTCTAAATTTTATAATAGGTACCGAAAGTCAATGAGCACTTTGAAAGTGTCAGGACACTAAACTAATCTGACTTTTCCGTGGAACCGATCTGCTCCGGTGCTGCGGGATGTTCAGCCCTCCGCAGCTTCGGCTTTTTAGTCACCTTCGGCGACCAGCCTCAGCCGCTGCGACTCGCTTGATGCCCGCACTTTCTAACGCTAGGGCCACAGTATAATAAAGAGTACTAACGTACTAGGGCGGAGGGGCTGCACATCCCGCAGCGCCGGAGCAGATCGGTTCCACAGAAGAGTTCACTTATAAATAGTAAGTATAGTAGTAGGCAAGTAGGTTACGTAATTTAGGTTAGTATTCTTTGTATAAAATAAACATTAGAATCTGTAAGACTACAGAAATACGAGATAATTCTCGAGAGTTTAAATAATATTCCGGATTACAACCTTCAGGCAGGATCATAGTTTTCGGGATTATAATCTTCGGGATTACAGTCTTCGGGATTACATTCTTCGGGATTACAGTCTTCGAGATTATAATATTCGGTATTTCATCCTGTCGATCAAACGTTCTTTCGGGATTTTAAACTTTCGGTCAAATAAACATTCGACATTTTAATTTTCGGCCTTCCGTCCATATTCGGTATTTTGAACTTCGGCATTGTAATACGTACCCGCTGGGCGAATGCCTCCCCTTCTGCTTTTAATACGCATATAAATAAAATTAAAGGAAAACTCTGGACAAGACAAGACTGGCTTTTATACTTATACTTACAAGTTTACAAGAAGAAATAGTCCAACGATTAACTTTATTCTACTCGAACATTACACAAATTAAATAAACAAATTACACCAAAATATTAATTTCGCTCAAAATTTGGTCAAAATATAATGCATTGGACTAAGAGAGGCGGTGATACACGTCGCTAGATGGCGCTGACTGTATTTTAAAACGCGCCGTCGTTTGTTAGGGTTCCGTACCCAAAGGGTAAAAACGGGACCCTATTACTGAGACTTCCCTGTCCGTCCGTCCGTCCGTCCGTCTGTCACCAGGCTGTATCTCAAGAACGGTGATAGCTAGACAGTTGAAATTTTCACAGATGATGTATTTCTATTGCCGCTATAACAACAAATACTAAAAATAAAATAAAATAAATATTTAAGGGGGGGCTCCCATACAACAAACTGGTTATAGATTATGTATATAGGTATATATAGGTACGGAACCCTTCATGCGCGAGTCGGACTCGCACTTGCCCAATTTTTTTTCCGATAATCTTATATGGCGAAGTGGCAACCAGCCGCGTTACAGTCGTTTACGACATTCTTCTACTGCGCTTGGAAACGTTTGCTAGGGATTAGGAGGAATTATTTGCATTTCGTTGATTTCGCTTATTATTTCGTGAGGTTTGCTAAAGTGAATTAGCAGGTTGTTATAAAACAATATGCCCACGTTTCTACAAAAAGAAGTGAAATCCCACCAAAAACATTCTGTAAAAAAGTAGCCAAGTCTCGATGGAGCTGCTTGTTTATCTCTAAAAAGTAATGAAATCTAGACAAAGTCGTACCAAGTCTAAGGTTCCTTACTGCGATTTCTTTATTATTATAGTTAATGTGGTGTGACTTGGCCGTTGAAGGGTACACAAGGGTACAAAACCAGGTGCTCCATGACACCATTGCACCAATCTGTCGCTAGAACCGCTACAAGTCAATTTTGTTTACACGTAATGTTATATCTGTTGTAACTACCTATGTTTGTTAAGCGAGATAATAGCCCATACTGGTGTACCCTTCAACGGCCTAGTCACACAACATTAACTATAATAATAAAGAAATCGCAGTAAGGAACCTTAGACTTGGTACGACTTTGTCTAGATTTCATTACTTTTTAGAGATAAACAAGCAGCTCCATCGAGACTTGGCTACTTTTTTACAGAATGTTTTTGGTGGGATCATGTATACCATAACAAAATGTGTGTAGTCATCTATAAATGTCACAAAGTAATTTTTATTGTCCCATGTCACAGGAAAGATTGGACCACATACATCACTATGTACCACTTCCAGGGGTCGAGTCGCTGTCCAGTCTAATTAAAAGGGAGTCTATTTATCTTACCTAACACAAGTCTCACATAAACTGTTCTCTACTTTCATATTTTTAATGTCTGTCAGTCCGAGTACCATGTCATTTTTTATTAGCAAGTTTAAGTTACCCATAGACAAATGCCCTAAGCGCCTATGCCATAGATCAACCATTTCATTGTTTTTATTGTTTGAATAATTGCAATGTGAACCATTAATTTCCATTTTTACTGAGTACAATGAACTTTCTGGAAAACCGACAATAATTAAATCTTTACTTGGGTTATATATTTCAACATGTCCATTAGAAAATATTACATCATAACCTGCGCTTTCTATTTTGGATACTGATAACAAATTCTTTCTCAAATCTGGTACATATAACACATTCTTAATTGATACAATCATTTACATAAGTTACTGCTTCTATATTACCAATACCTATTGCTTTTAAAGTCACACCATTTTTTTCAGCAGATATCAATCTAGGTTCTCTTAATTGTATGTAGTTTTGGAACATATTTATATTATTTGTTAAATGGTCTGAACAACCTGAATCTATATACCATGTTGAATTTATAGAGTCATTCTCATTACTATCGCATATGAAGGCATTATTTTGATAATCACACTCACTTGACGCATCAGCTGTCACGAAGGCACCACCTCGTCCTTGTGGAGGGCTGCGCAGACGCGGCCTCCTCGAGCACCGCCTCTGCCACGTGAAGTTTGTCCTGTCCAATTATACCTTCTGCCTCGTCCTTGTTGGTCAAATCCTGTAAATCCATAACCTCCTCGTCCTTGTTGATGAAATCCTGTATATCCTTGTCCTGCATATCCATGTCCTGTATATCCATGTCCTGTAAATCCATGTCCTGTAAATCCATGTCCTCTATTTCCATGTCCTTGATTGTCATATCCTGTGTATCCTCGTCCTCTGTTTGACCGGCATTGATATTTCTTGTGTCCTGGTTTTCCACATGTGAAACATTGAAATTCACTTCCGTAGTGTTCCGGCTTTATACCTCTCAGTCTCGTTTCCTCCTCTCCGAGAAGACGGTCTTTGGTGAAATCAAGTTTTAAATCTGGTAAAGTTTCTAACGCAGTCACAACATTGATATATGATTTTGGCATTGACAATAATATGTAATTAATTTTCTCTTCATCTGACAAACTGGTACCTGCATCCTTAAGCTGAGAAAAGATTTTCTCCATGTCTGCGAAGTGCATCGATAGCTTTCCTTTCTCATCATATCTAATCTCATTTAATCTGCGTAATAAAAACATTCTACTTCTAATCCCTTTATTCATGAAGCTTTCCTGTAGCCTACATATCATCTTATAAGCTGATTCTTCATTTTTGATGTATTCTAAGTGGCTATCGGCGACGCTGGACACGATAATGTTTTGCGCCGTAGCCTCACATTTCGCCTTGTCACTTTTTTCGGCGAACTTCGCATCAGTTACCGCTTCGATGCAATTACACTCTTTGAGAATACTTTTTATCCTGAATAACCAAGTTGAAAAATTTTCACCGTCAAACGGGCGCACGCTGTTGAACCTTTCTTGTGCCGACATGTTGCGGGATTTCTTCTTTGCTTGTTATTATGTAGATAACACGCTGATCGCGCTGGGCCCATAACCCTATTATGGGGTGAAGGGTTGGATGTTCCTTTTACTTGATTAAAACAGCACTTACTTGTCTTTTCTTTATTTCTAGTTTTAATTACTTTCACAACCATAATTTTTACACTTTCTACATGACGCCATATTTTGCGGCATAGAGCCACAGATACAAAACATAGATTAAGTAGTATGAGATGATTAGATGACAACTCATTTTGCCAACATAACATATATAAATACATATATAGAAAACATCCATGACCCAAGAACAAACATTCGAGTTCAACACACAAATATTTGCCCCGGCCGGGATTCGAACCCGGGACCGCCGGCTCGGTAGGCAGGCGTCTGCAAACTGCGCCAACCACGTCGTCAAATAAATATATATTTAAATACATAGCACAACCATGAATGACCCAAGCACAAATATTCTATCTTTTGATAAATAATGAAACGGCGTCATTATTTATACATAGTACGAAACTAAACAAACTCAATGAACTTCTGTTTTAAGATAAATTATTGGTAAAGTGTTTTCACAGGGTACATGAATTTATATAATGTAGTATATTATGATTATTTATTTGTGTAAATTTAAGTACATTTGTACCTCATCGCAGAGAAGATAAAGCCGGAAAGAAGACCCTCGATGACATCATTGAAGTCCTGAGGGAGAACGAACGCGACATGCCTGAGTTCGTGGCGACGGAGGGCTCCAGATTGCCATCCAATACGCCAGACCATAGCGACGTGAGCTGTCTGCTGAAAGAAATTGTGGCTCTTAAAGCAGGCATGGCAGAAATTGTAAAGAAATTTGACAAATCACAGGCCGTTATTGACGTATTGCGCAAAGAAATCATCCGTTTGCGCGACGGTGCCCCACAAACGCGGTCACTGACGGCGTCAAATTTCAAGAATAATGACCGGGCGTCAAATGCCAACTCGGTGAATTCGCGTGTAGCTGACACTGCGCAAAGCGATGTCACCGTGCATGCCGATCCGCGGCCCCCCTGCCCCCTCCTCGCGGGGCCTCCCGTCAACGCTTCATCGAAACCACGTCGTCGTTTTGCTGACGTCGTTTCTGCTGGTGAGCCTGTTCCAGCCCGCCGGAAAGCCGCGCCCTCAAAAGCGCGTGAAGTTCGGGATCCTCCAAAAGAGGAAACCCCTCGCACCAGTGTGGACAAGGAGGGTTTCACAACGGTGTCAAGAAAGCGTAAGACACGCAAGAGTCAGTGTGGTACTGCAGAACCAGTTGGTTGTGGTCTGCGGGTCTCCACACCGAGCAAGGCGCTATACGTGTCGCGCCTACATCACACTGCCACCGCTGAAGAAGTGACGCAGTATGTTCGCCAGAAAACCGGCTACTCGCTGAGGGACCTGAGGGTGTTCCAGTTGCATTCGCGCCACTACGTGCACTTCAGCTCGTTTGTGGTGCGCGTGCCGCGGCCGCTCCAGGACACCATCGCGTGTGCTGATTTCTGGCCGAAAGGTGTCGTTTCGTCGGTTCCGGGGCAACCTACCAAATCCAACACCCGAGATGTCGGAACAAAGGGGCCACGCCGTTTCGCCGTTAAAATAAACATTGTTCGGTTCATGACGCATTGGTGTAAACTGTAATGTTATGTAACCTGTTTTCAATAAATAAATAAATAAATAAATAAATAAATAAATAAATAAATAAATAAATAATAAATAAGTATGTATGTATTAGGGATTTATTTCTAAAATAGTTTTTTTTTATTGTCTCCGAACGTTATGGACCCTGCACCAACTCAATGTTTCTGTTTAGCCTTATGGTTGACTGGTAATAATAATTATAATAATTTATGGATAAAAAATTAAGTTAAGAGGTGACGGTTAAATTCTATACTTAAAAAACAAATAAATTCACAATTTACATAACCTGAACTAGGGTTGCCCCTGTGTTTCAGGCAATGGGAAAGCCTTTACATTATTTAATTTAAGTACATATTCATCTATCTTAAAGTAATCTTATTGTAGCTTAACTACTAAAATTTACACTAAAGAACTTAATTCAACTAAACAAATATTTATTTCATGACAGCCAGTAAGTTCTCTGTATCTTCGTACGTCATAGTTTGTAGTGACTCACGAAGCGCTGACTTACATTGAGCGAAGCTTAGTGGATATAGGTCCAATTTCGCATTTAGTCTATTGTAAAGAAATGGTCCCAGAAATATGAAAAATCTTGTAGAGAAAGCATGTTTTGCTTGCATGTTATAGGAGCAAACAATATCTTTACGCCTCTTGTTTTTATATTCGGTGCTGTAAGGAGTTATGCAGTGCTGCCTTAATACTGTGCCGTGGATAAATAACTGGCGAACTGTTAGTACTCTACATTCACTGTATATAAGGTTAGTAGGGTAGAGGTAAGGACGATAGGTATGGACCTTTAGGATTGCTCTTTGGGCTCTTTCTAATTTTAGTAATGTGGTTTTAGCCGAACCTCCCCATGACGTTATGCAATACGTTATTATTGATTGGCAAAGAGCAAAATAAACTGTCTTGAGGAGCTGCTCATCCGCAATTGACCGCAGTTTTTTGAAAACAAATATTAACTTACGGATTCTATTACACAGCGCTTCCACATGGAATTTAAACGAGAGGGTTTCGTCGATGAATACTCCGAGATATTTAATTTTGTCGGTACGCGTTTTGTCCGGGCAGCTGCATTTGACAGTTGAAATGTTATTACATATGTGGGCATAGAGCTTGCGGTAGGTTATGTCTACACTAGGTTTACGCATGGAAAATCTTACATACTGAGTTTTATCTGGGTTAAGTGTTAGTAGGTGATGCCGTAACCTGGTGCTGACGCTATTAAAGCCTCGCTGTGCATATTCATGTGCGTCATCTGCCGATTTAGCGGAAAAAAGCAGTACAGTGTCATCAGCGTACGAGATTATTTTACCATTTCCTATTTTAAGATCACAAAGGTCGTTAATATAGATCAAGAATAGGGTGGAAGCGAGCACGCTTCCTTGTGGAATTCCGTAAGCGGTGTTTTTTAAGTCGGAGCTGATATTATTGTCTATCCTCACGCATTGGGTGCGTTCATCTAGATAATTTGCGAGTAATTTGAGTTGGGTACCTCTAATACCAAGTGCTTCTAGCTTTTGGAGAAGAATGGCAATGGGGACGGTGTCAAAAGCTTTTGCGAGGTCCATAAAGATTCCTATTGTCTGATTTCCTTTATCAAGTTCTTGGACTAGGTAATTAGTTAGTTCATGAACAGCGTCAGCAGTTGATAGCCAGGCCCTAAAGCCAAACTGATTTCTTGATAGAAGAGTTTGTTCTTCAAGATATTTAATTAGTCTAGAATTAATGATTTTTTCCAATATTTTAGATATGGCAGGCAAAAGTGTGATGGGTCTGTAGTTTGCTACCTGGTCCTTACTGCCGGATTTGTATACAGGAACAACTACCGCTTTTTTTAGGCATCTCGGAAAAATTCCTTCCGATAGGCATTTTTGGAAAATGTGCGTGAGAGGTGGAATCAGGATGAGTTTGTATTGTTTAAGCATTTTGTTTGAAATGCCGTCCCAGCCGACCGCAGAGCTATCTTTTAAATTATTAATAATCCTTTCCACCTCTTGTTCGTCTGTATTTAAAAGCACAAATGATTTCAGCATATTTTTAGATGAATGATCGCGGGGAGAGAGAAGCGGCTTGTTTTTTTGCATTTTATCAGCTAGGTCTTTTCCAACATTTACGAAGAAATCATTTGCGCTCTCAACGGATGATGACTTCGAGGGGTGAGCTTGTAACAATTCACAAGATGTTTCTCGTTGGTTTGCCGTATAAGTTACATTTTTAACACACTTCCAGATCAATTTACTGTTTTTTCCAGCCATTTCTAATTGTTTTTTGTCGTAGTTGCTTTTAATTTTTTTAAGCAGGTTGTTACAGAAATTACGATATCTTTTGTAGGTCACTTGCAATAACAAATTGTTCGGATTCTTTTTGGCTTTAAAATGCAATCTATCTCTGTGTCTCATACATCGTACGAGCCCCGGTGTGATCCAAGGTTTAATATTGCGGAATTTACAGCTGGCACGCACGTATGTTGTATTATTTAATATTGCTTGTTGGACACTTTTAATCATGTATGACATGCTAGAGTCAGCGTCAGCAGAAATACTATAAACTGGGTCAAGATCGATGTTACCTAAATCTTCTTCAAGTTTGTTATTATTTATTTTCGAGGTTATTGATGGGCGATAAGTATTAGGATGATTATGAAATAAGGTTAGTAGGGCAGCATGGTGGTCGGTAACCGAAGAGTTGGTGACTAGTGCTTGTGCTGGGCACGTTGACTTGAGCATAATGTGGTCTAAACAGGACCCACTTTGATGGGTAGGAAGCGTGTGTGCAGGGAGTAATCCGTGGAATGAGCATATGTCTAGATAGCCCTGGGCCACAGAGTCGCTACTTTCAGGAAGGATGTTTATATTTTTATCACCAATAACTATTATATTCTTATAAGAGTCGAAGCCACGTAGGGTCTCCCCTAATGACTCGCTAAAGATATCACCATTTCTGAAGGAAGGTGGTCTATATATAGCTATTATAGCATAATCTGGATTAATCTTGATCAAAAGTCGATTACACTCCTTTATATCTGGTTCCTCAATGGTAACAGTCAAGTTATTTTTTATGTAAACCACCACACCGTCGTTCTGATTATAATTAACCTTATTGCTGTGTACTTTATAACCTGGAAGGTGGGGAAATTTACTATATTTACTTAACCAACACTCCGTTAATACAATGACGTCGCAACTTATAGCAAGTCTTTGCTGAAAAACTAGAAAATTATCATATTTTTTGTAAATACTGCGGATATTCTGTGTTAGTATAGTCAGTGATGGATTACGGCCAGTGTAAATGTACTGTTTGCAACTTTCAACATCACAAGCATTCGACTCAGATACAGAGAAATTGTCAATGTCAGCAATTAAATCATTATTCATACGTAACTAAAGTGAGAAGATAAGTACTAGGAGGATAAAGTTAAACTGCGACGCTCTTAGGCGCCTTCATAGTCTATAGAGTCGATGTACCTCTTTTCGGCTAGTTGCTTGGCGGGGCAATCGGCATCACCTGTTTCATGATCACAGGGTTTCTTGTATCGCTGGCAGGTAGCGCATTTTGGCTGCTCCGTCTTCTTGCTGCAATCCTTTTTTGTGTGACCTTCAGTCCCACAATGCCCACAGGTCTCCACCTCCATCTTGCACGACTTCGCAGCATGCCCGTATTGCTGGCATTTGTAGCAACGGGTTACCAGTGTGAAGTCCCTCACATGGCACGAGGACCAGTTAACAAATACTCTGGCACTAGTTATTAGAGCCTTCCGAATAAGGGCGCTAACTTCTATCACGTAGTTACAGGTCTCCGCGTCTTTTTTTCCCGACTTGTGGCTTAATTTGATGGAATCTAAAAATTGCGCCAAGGACAGATCTTTTATTTTGTCGGCTATATTCTGCTGGTAGATGCATTTAAAAACCTCCGCATCCTGCATGGACGAGGGCACGCCAATCACAACTATTCTCGGTCGCCGTTTTCGCGCATCATCTACTGTAAGGCCAGAAGTCGTTAACTGCTTCGATTGCTTTAGCTTCAGGACATCTTCTTTCGATTCTGTGCTGATGACGACGCCGCCGTTTCGTATCTTCCGTAGTCCACGAACGTGGAGCCCCAGCTCCTCAGGCCTAATAATTTGTTGAATAGTTTGTTAAATGCGATCTCTCCCCCATGTCTAGCGAGGCGCCACCACAGGCCGCTGATCTCAGCAGGCCCAAAACCACATAATGGCGCAATGGCGGGTGTAAGGTGTGTACAAATTAACCTACAACACAACAAAGCAGCCACAGCCCTTCTGGCGAGGCAGTTAATTAATGATAAATTCGATATTGCTCTAATACAAGAACCATATATTTATAAAGGGGAAATTAGAGGTTTGGGCGGAACTGGCGGTACCATACTGTACCACTGCTCCGATGATAATATGAGGACATGCATCTACGTCAGAAATGGCATCGATGCTATGCCTTTACATGCTTTCTGTTCCAGGGATCTTACCAGTGTTAAGATCCAGAATAAAGGGGAGGGGAAGGCTCTTATCTTCTCGTCAGCCTACCTCCCTTACGAGGCGACGGACCCGATTACACAACAACTGCGGGATCTTGTCGTCGAAGGCAGCAAGGCGAACACCGACCTGATCATCGGCTGCGACGCGAACGCTCACAATGTCATCTGGGGCAGCTCGGATGTCAACAAGAGAGGGGAGAAGGTACTGGATTTTCTGGTGAGTTCCTCCTTACAAATTCTTAATAAAGGCAATGAACCAACCTTTGTCAACGCAAGGCGAGGTCAGGTAATTGATATAACGTTGGCTTCCAATAACACTAGCAAAAGCATCAACTCATGGCATGTTTCTAAGGAAATTTCTCTATCAGACCACAGATACATATGCTTTAGGTACAATACGAAGATAGATGTAAAAACTGTACTCAAAAGGAACCCTAGGAACACTGACTGGGAAGCGTACAAGGCTGACCTGAAAGTGGAACTGGGTGATCCGAAAGGTAAGCTCAATTCCATTATTGATATAGAGTTTGAAGCTGACAAAATAGTTCAAGCGGTATACACAGCTTGGACCAATAACTGCCCGGAAAAGAAAACTCTGGCAAAAAGAATACCCTGGTGGAATCCAGAGATAGCAAAACTCAGGAAAGAAACCAGGGCTATATTCAACGACGCAAAAGCCTCAAACAACTTTGAGAGTTATGCTCACAAGCTCACAGAATATAATAAGGCTGTGAGAAAGGCAAAAAGAAGCGCGTGGAGGGGTCACTGCGACCAAATAGGGTCTATACCAGAAGGTATGAGACTAACAAAAGCACTAGCTGCGTCAAAGTCAGTCCCGCTCACAACCATTAAGGGTAGGGACGGGAAAATGACGGAGACAGGGCTAGAAACCTTAAAAATTATGTGTAGCACACACTTTCCAGGCTCAGTGATACACGAGAGCGAATTAGACGATGTTGCAATTAGTGTATTGGAACAAAGCGCAAGCACAACCAGACACAATTGGGACACGTCGAAAAAGGTAGTAGACCATAACAAATTGAAATGGGCAATTTCAACGTTCCAGCCGTTCAAGGCTCCGGGACCAGATGAAATCTACCCAGTACTACTACAAGAAGGCGCAACCGTACTCATTCCTCATCTGAGTAGACTGTACAGAGCGTCTATAGCATTTGGACACATACCACGAGTATGGAGAATGGTAAAAGTAATATACCTGCCTAAACCAGGCAAGGCAGACTACGGAGAAGCCAAATCGTACAGGCCTATAAGTCTGTCTTCATTTTTCCTAAAAACATTGGAAAAATTGGTGGACAGACATATAAGGGATGGTCCATTAAAAAGACGTCCGTTGCACAAACTACAATGTGCGTACCAACCTGGAAAGTCAACCGATACCGCGTTGCACCTGGTAACAACCAGAGCCGAACGGGCCATAGAAAATCAGGAACTATGCCTGGCGGCTTTTCTAGACGTGGAAGGAGCGTTTGATCGCACCACGTACCAAGCTATCAGTGAATCAGCTGCAAGACATGGCATAGAACCGACCATCTGCAAATGGATAGGCAACATGTTAAACGCCAGGCTAATAAAGTCGTCTCTGATGGGAGATGAAATACTAGCTACGGCTACAAAAGGGTGTCCCCAGGGAGGAGTACTCTCACCTACTCTATGGAGTCTGGTGGTAAACTCCCTAATGGAGGAACTCAACAGTGGTCCTATCTATACGGTAGGATATGCAGATGATCTGGTGATTCTCGTAAATGGGAAATTTCCCAGTACGGTATCAGCAATTATGAGTGAAGCACTGAGGAAAGTGGAGAAATGGTGTAACAATCACCAACTATCCATTAACCCAGGCAAAACAGTGGTAATACCATTCACGAGAAAGAGGATTCTTAAGGACATGCAGGAACTAAAACTGTATGGACAGGTACTCGAAATGTCCAGTGAGGTGAAATATCTTGGTGTCATACTAGATAAGGAACTCAATTGGAAAAAGCATGTCGATCACACCATAACAAAGGCTCTCAGAGTATTTGGGATGTGTAGATCAGCGTATGGTAAGACGTGGGGATTAAGCCCAAAGGTACTAAAGTGGATTTATACCATGATGGTACGACCGATCATCCTATATGGCAGCCTCGTATGGTGGCCAAGGACGTTGAGGAGCACATGCAGAGACGCCTTGACGAAGGTGCAAAGAACGGCGTGCATGGCTATAACAGGGGCGTTTAGAACTACGCCAACCGCGGCGCTAGAAATATTGCTAGATCTACCACCGCTACATATAGTGATACAGTCCGAAGCGCGCAAATCGCTGCACAGGTTAAAAACAATGGACCTGTGGAGTTATTGCACGCCGAAGACTAAGCACACTAACATGGAAAGCAACAATTTTCTTGACAGAATAACAACTATGAGCTGCGATAAAATGCAGCCTAAGTTTGTATTCAATAGGAACTTCAAGGTACAAGTTCCAACGAGGGCGGAATGGGCCGAGGGTCGCGAGCCACCTACAGCGGATGGTGAAGACATTATTTGGTACACTGATGGATCAAAAATGGGATCAGGTACGGGAGCAGGCATTCATGCAAACGACTTCAATGCAAGTACAAGTATGGGAGGTTATGCGACTGTCTTCCAAGCGGAGACATACGCTATAATCGCCTGTGCCCAGGAGAACATAGATAGACTTACCAGAGGGAAGCACATCTACATACTCAGTGACAGTCAAGCGGCACTTAAAGCGCTAGGTGCGCCTAAAGTGGATTCTAGACTTGTGTATAATGGCGTCCTAGCTTTGAACAAGCTTGGAAGGCACAATAAGGTGCAACTGGTATGGATCCCAGGGCATGAAGGCTTCATCGGTAATGAAATTGCAGATGAACTTGCTAGAAAAGGGTCTGCGACAAGTTTCATAGGACCTGAACCATGTGTGGGTCTCTCGCAGGGAACCATAGCAACAGCCATCAAGGACTATGCCAAAAACCAGCACCAACAAGAGTGGAGGAAAATGGCAGGCTTGAGGCACTCAAAGCTATTCATGGAATGTATAGAATCAGGCTGGACCAAGAAATTATGGGAATACAGCAAAAGACAGCTCCGAATCATAAAGGGGGTGTTTACCGGTCACTTTGGGGTCAAAGGACTATTGGCCAAGTTGGGACTGTCTGACAATACAGATTGTAGAATGTGTGGCGAGGAGGCAGAGACAATGAAGCACATACTGTGTGGATGTCATGCCCTCGCCAGACTCAGAATGAAGGAATTCGGTATTGGTTACCCAGAACCGAAGGAATTCCAGGCACTACCAACTGGTTCCATCATCCGATATATGAAGGTGGTGGAACAATCCTTTGAGTAGGCGCGATGGGGGTAACTACACAAAAGATCCCATTGGGTCGAAGTGTATCCGCAAGGACCCCTTCCTAATAAGATAAGATAAGATTGTTAATTGTAATTGTTGAATGTTGGTAGAGAATGCCTTGTGGCATTAAGTCCGCCATTTGTACTAGTTTGATCTGTGCAATAAAGTTTAAATAAATAAATGATAATTACATCCACGCGAATAAAGTGCTTCATTATGTTTGACAATTATGTGATACTATCAAATGTCCAGAAAATTGCTTTGTTATAGTCACTTAAAATTGTATGATAATGATGACCGTACTGTGGTACAGTTTGAATAAGATACTCGTTCGTTTCTCACGTCATGCAATCCTTGATCATCTTGATATTTACGCAAATGTTTTCCTTTTGTTCCTGTAATCAATTCAAATATGTCATGAACAGTATTACCAACTGCGACCATCCAGTTCCATCATACGCCAAACCACTACCGTACCAACTAGAGTTAAAACTCTACAAGGGCAGTAATGACAATAACCTCTTGAGAATGAACCTGACGGTGGAAAAGGATATACCAGGACTTGACAAACAAGGATATGCTCGGTTTGGAAAAGAAACGCTGTAGCGATTCACATGTTCACGTCATGTGTTCGCCATCATACAAACATATATCACCATCGTAAGACTCACATCATCAAATTCTCATCACATTAGCAATAAGATCATATTACACCATATAATATTAACATCATCATTTTATAGAAGTATTAAAAATTAGCGAATACAAATGTAAGCATCCTGCCATTTTTGAATAGCAAATTAATATTCACAAAATTTGCCAACAAAAGAATTGAGCTTTATTTAGACTGGATAAGGATCAAAATTCCATATACACAGCATTTAGTGGGAGGAGTCTTGGACGTATCGAGTGTCCCGAGTGGGACCAGGCAGGCGAGCCTGATGAGTGAGATGGAGCAGTTGAGTGGGGCGAGACAGATGACGCTGTCGAGTGAGATGGAGCAGTCGAATAGAACGGGTCAGTCGAGTAGGTCGACAGCGGCGAATGACTAGAGTTTTGGGTATAAATAGGCAAGGGCTTAGTAGGATGGTATTCATTCTTTCTTGCGACTTCGACTGGGTAACACTGTTGTTTGGCAATAAGGTATTAAATTTAATTCTAAGGGGAATTTCTGTTGGGATTGCATTATTTTTCTGATCTATAATTATTTATTGAAATGTTGTGGGATTTTGTTGTTTTTGAAAGCTATTAAGCTTAATTACATGCCAGAAATAGTGTTTTGGTACATGGTTGCCAGATGAAAGATATTTAACCTTGCGGCTGTTAAACGAATATCTTTCAGACTCTTTAGTTTCTATCTGGGCTAGGCGACCCGGACACTTGCCATTTACAAGCGCAGTGATAAGCCTACAGATCTAGAGTGCTTTGTCTGGTGAATGCAAGGTCCACACGTTGGGCATGTGGGATATCCACACTTGTTGAAATCAGATGGACCTCCAGGTTTGGTCTCATAAACGTATATATTTATATATTTGCAATATCTACACATATTAGGGCGGGTTACTCTGCGTTTCCGGCGTCTCGTTAGCCACGCAAGGGGGGACCCACTTACACCGATTCTAGCCCAACCTCGGGTTAATCTCCCGAATTTATAGTTTAGCTTACCTAGGTTCCATACACGTTTAAATGTAAATGTGAGGTTTAGGCCTCTAGTATTGGTGGTGCTAGCTAGGGCAAATGGGGGTATGGGGATAGGTACACTCCAGTAGGAATATTAGAACGGGTTTTTTTTTATCCTCCGAGCAATCGGCCATTCATCATTAACTAACATAACATTTATTCAAATTATTTTAATCTCGTCTGGTATAATAGATACAAACAGCTGATTTCTTGCATTGTGAGTATTATATTCTTTGATTACTATGTCTATGACTCGGGATGTCAGTAGTGAAAAACAAAATCTTGTAACAGTTTATAAAGAAAGGGAATAGAGAAACCTGTTATTTAAACCAATCAGATATTTAGAACCTTTAATATGACATCAATATATATAGAAATAATTAGTTAAAATTTACTGATTATGATTTAAAGTAATGTACATATGTTACAGCCTCAGTGATAGAATGGCAACACTAAAGTTAAGTCGAATCAGCTGACCGATGACATTCGCCCTTTCAATGAGCAGAAAGAATTTTAAACTTTGTTATAATTTTGATAAGGAAATTGTGGATCGTCGTATAGTATGGAAATGCAAAGCATTCCTAAGACTGGATGTGGAGTATCTGAAGTGTAAATTGCTAAGAAAAGCCGGGGACTTATGGATAGCAATAATGAAAGTTATTCGTTCTCGTATTTACATCGCAGATCTCAGAACTAAATCAATTTATATCACAATGGTTGAAAGTAATTTCCCTTATCAGAATGAGTCAGTCGAGAGTTGAAAGATACTCCGAACGGACACAATAGTCTTCATGATTTCAAGGATGTACTACATTTATGAGTATGGTTAAACGAAAACCAAGTTCTAGAACTTATTAGAAGGGTTCTTACCTACTAAGGAAGAGTAGTGTACTAGAGATCTTATAAATACAATTATAACTACATTGTCATAGTCTTTGCAGCCATCACATATATTTAACTAGTTAAATAGGTAGGTAAAATCCTTAGAGTAGACCTTGTGTAGTTAACTTAAGAAGCTTGCGCCAAAAGGCTTCCCTAAAAGATGGATCCTTGACACTTTGCTTTAGGTAGGACGTCATGCATAGATGTGATGAGATCCCACAGTGGTTTGTTCAGCTTAGACTAGGAGCGGAGTTCCCCATCCTCTAGCTGAACGCTTTAATTCGATTTGCTTCTCAGGAATAGATAGGTAAAGCGTTCAGTGATACTCTCCGCACACTCAGGGTGGTAGGGGATTATTAACAAAAATTTATATTTTTTTTTATATACACAATAAAGATACCTTCTCCATTATACTATAATCTAGTCCTTACTAGTTCTTAATTGTGAAGACTAAAACAACTTCCTACTTATTGTATAGGTCTAGAATCCACTTCAGATTGGTCTACTATAGTTTATTTAAGGGAGGTATACCACCTTCTCAGATTAAGGTGTAATGACAAAATTTATTCAATATTGTCAAATATGAAAACTTAAGAACAATTAAATTCATAATAAAATCTCATAGATCCTGTAACTTTCATCTATTTATAGATTGGTAAGGAAGTGTAGTTTCATATTGTACATAGACTTTTTGACTTCTAATCATTCTGGAGTAAGAACGTGCAATTTTAAGAACTATATTAACTTTCATTCCAGACTTCTAATAAAATTTGGATATAATCACATATTGATTTTTATTGTTACATAAGGTAATCTAGTTCAACTATATCTGACTATGGACTAAATGAATTTGATATTTCATATAGAATTAAATAACTTTTATAAGAGTATCCATAATATTCCATATTGAATCTTGCTATAGGAACTATAGATAGTTTTGTTAGCTAGACTACATAGGAAGTAATAAGTTTATATTTTGGGGATAGATAACATTAAGCTAAGTTAGAAATTTAATTAGTACAAAGAACCAAGGTAGCAGTAGGATAGGAGAAGCTTGCATTACATAATTAAGAGAATACACATTTATTTGGAAATATATAGTAGCATAGCACAGTATATAGGTACGGAGGCACTTAACGACACATCACGGTTGAATTTCTCTTAAAAGAGCTTGAGTTACTACAACAATGTGGGTTCCGACCAATCTAGACGTTCACAACGGTTATACCGATCACATTTGGCCATACGTTATTAAGAAAAGTTCAAACTAAATTGTTATAAAGATCCTTTCATATTTAGATTTGTTTAGTTGTAGGATATAGAAGACTGGGAGCTGTTGTTAAGATATTCTTAGGTAATTGTTGTAGGGTTTCCTTAGGGCTTCGTTGTAGGAGTAGAGTTTGGTGAGGAGGGTGAAGCAGACGTTACAAGTTGGTGCTCGTTCCCAGGATGTATTTATTTAGCAGATGGTCTTGATAAGTATTACAATTTGTGCCGTTGACCATGGATAGGATCAGTCCGGGATTGTTGAGGTCGCGCCGATGCTGTTCGTCGTGTGGTTCCATGTCTTGTTGTCTTCTTGCGTTTGTAGTTCGACAATTGTTTTTCATTTTGTTATTTCGACATGGAATTTTAGTGGAGTCGCTACTGGCAGTTTTATTGAAGGGATCTTTGAATACTTGAGCTTTGAACTATGATGCCCTTACGGGTACAATTGTTGACGTGAGAGTGGAAAAGAGATGGGTCGTGATGAGTTGTGATTGTGCACATCGCCAAGAAACACATTTTGTTGCATATTTATACACAAGCTATAGTGAGTAGAGTGGCTTCTTGATATAACACACTATATTTTTCTTATTTCACATAGTAATAGTACCTGAAACAAAAGATGTATATTAGAACAACGTGATATTTTTTATCAATCAATATTTTGCAAACAATAATTAATTGACAGTTCATTCAGGCATTTTGTTATTTTATCTGTAGTTCTATACTGGATTATTTGAGATACGATTAAATTCGTTGCGATTGTTTTTATGGTTCACAAAGCTAATTTTAATATTGATTAATAATTAAATAGGTGGTTTATTTAAGTTCTAGATAATCATTTACGTTACATAAAATAATAATATCAAGTAATAATATACTTACTTTAGTTTCAATCAGATACGTAGACAACTTTACTCAATATGTTCGTATTATTAATATAACATAAGATTTGGATATTTAGGGATACATTTAATATTATTTATGCATTATTTACATAATTGGGAAAAATAATAATAGGTAATTAATTTTTAAATTAAAAACATAATCAAGGCTGAGTGAATAGGAACGCTTTCAAATAAGTTGATTTGACAAGTGACAGAGTGTTATCTGTTATCACTTATCAGTAATTAATATGATATCGAGATGGAATGATTATTTAAATAAATTTAATTTTAGTTTAGTTATTAA
The DNA here is from genome assembly GCA_905147355.2 of Apotomis turbidana. Classification (NCBI taxonomy): domain Eukaryota; kingdom Metazoa; phylum Arthropoda; class Insecta; order Lepidoptera; family Tortricidae; genus Apotomis; species Apotomis turbidana. The sequence goes on from LR990283.1 coordinate 2,241,258, forward strand.
GTCGGAATGATGTAGGAAATTGATTAAGTGATGTAATATAGAGATGTCATTGTTCTTGACTACAGAAAATATGAGGTTGTGGAGATTTTATCTACGTCAGTTCAAGTTGTGTTGAAAATTAGTTATGAAACTAAAGATAAGTTATGAGAGTACTAAGGATTTATTATTTGGGGGGGCGAGGGTTTATTTATAGGCTTTAGTTCAGTGTAGGAAATGTTTCACAATGAGATCTGATAAACATGACCCTAGCTACAATGTCAACCTTAGTATAAGTAAGGCTTCTAGCTACAATATTCATCTTTTAGTTTAATATAAGTCTTATTAGAAACATTAAATATAGCAAATATAAGGAAAGTAGGAGTGTTAGTGATTTCATAAGTGGGGGGGCGGACTCCTTTGAGTTTTCTTTTAACACATAATGAAACAAATGAAATGAAAGTAATTTTATTAAAATAATTTTGGCACATGTATCACTTATAGGTAATTATTAGAATCGCTTGGTTATGTATGTTCACATGTAGCATAAGGGTATAATCATAGAACCAGACAAGAAAACCAATTGACATATATTTAATTTATTTTTGAAGCGAAGTAAGTATGTCTGTATTGTTACCATCAGACTTATTAAGGTATTCAGTTCTGTTAAATATCCTTATGATTAGGTAGATATATCTTCAGTCAAGTTTTATTACATATTAGTCATGATACTCGGGTTACATTTTAGATCTATAGTAGATTTTGTCCGGAGCTTGTTGTCGAAATCCAAAAATCTGGAAAGTAAAATAAATAATTATTGAAACAAGTTAGATTAAATGTTATTTGTTATTAAACAAAGTTAGAAAGTTATACAGTACATATACATACTTTACCTTGAGATATATACATTTATAACAGTAGTTTGAGGGAAATAAATTTAGTTCATAAATAAACTGCTCAACTTCAACAGGAATGGAAATTGTAATCAGGTGATGGAAACAGATTTGAGAAAATGATAGGATGAAGACAAAAAAAGAATTAGCAGTAATTATAGGAAGAAATTAATAAAATTTCGACCCCGAAGAAGTACCTACTGTTTTTGATCGAAGTCATTTCCATGAACATTAGCATGAAGATATTTTTAAACAACTAAGTTCTTTTTAAATTGAAACAATAGTACAGTAAGATAAATAATATTACCTTGTGAAGAAGTTCCAATAAGCTGCAGCAGTAGAAGTAGGGAGTTCAACTCATCCTTCATTATTTTTGCTTCATTCAAGATTAGTTTGTACTGAGAAGTTATCAAGATTTGCGAGGAGTCTGGAAATAGAAGACAGGAGATATTAGAATCAAGAAAAGAGCATAAATTGGCGTACAGAAGAATCAAGATTTACTTTATGAACAAACGCAGTTAAAACTTTTGTTAACTTACGTTTTGATAGTATGTTTCAGGTGGCGTGGAGTTCGACTACATTGCTTCTTGTCTAATTATCCGGGTTTCATTACTTTTGCATAAATTTTGAGATATAATTTATAACCGTTGCGCGAAGGTTAACGTAGTTGTTTTGCTTCTGTAACAAAAACAAACATTGAATATAACATAACTACAACACGATTTTTCTTTGCTCAATATTTTAGTCAGGACATACTAACAAGCGTAGAAAATAGTTACCTTATTATCGTAGACTCATTTTATCACAGTTTTCTTCATAACAATCCGTTTTATTGTTCATTACATTATTCTTCTGTTCGTTAGTTAATTTTCATTTCATAGAATAGATAGGTTATGAAAAAAAAATGACATTTGACATGTCATAAGACAGTGTTGCCAGGTTAAAGAGATAAGATGACATAAATAGTAGACTATTATTAAGGCATAGATTCACTTACCTAGTTCGTAAGATTTACGTAACATTTATAGAAAATAGACGAGTACATTTGTTTTAAATATATTATTTAATTAAACAGAGCGATAATATTTAAACAAAATCTAATATTCAATAGGGATATTTAGTTAAGATCGATTAAGGAATCAATTACAGACGAAATTTTTTAAGGGACAATAATGATGTCATAGTATAAGTCGTACCGCAGTATAAGTATTGTAAGTTAAGGTTCGAATGTCATAATGTCATACATGTTCGAAATCCATCGTCAGACTATGCACTTATGGTGTATAGGTTGGCTCGCATTGTGTAAACTGTTTTTTTTTTAAGTAGGTTAATAGTTTTTCTTTTAGTTTAGTTGTACTTTATATTTTGTTGACGATGTAAGTAGTCTCTGTTTTTATAGGACCGATATGTACAGTAGTATAAAGGTCCTTAATAAATAAAAAAAAAAAAAAAAAAAAAAAATGTGGTTGTACGCAAATTTCACTAGAGGTCGCTAGTAGTATATTTCATCGAATGATTTGCGTAATGGTTCGATTCCATTAATACGTATTTTGAGGTTCTTTAATAAGTATACATTTGATAAGTTACATGGATGATTACGTAATGGTTCGATTCCATTAATACGTATTTTGGGTTTCTTTAATAAGTTGAGATTCGATAATTTTCAAAAGAGTAGTTAGAGGTGAATTGAACCAGGTGGATAAAATAATTGCGAGTTTTATTATAGTATAAAAAAAATGAAATGTGTGAAGTGGATGGACAATTTTATTATTTATATTAGAGAAAATCTTTATTTTGATTTTAATGAAAGAAGTAAAGGGGAACTTGGGATATTATAGGAAGGTAAAGTAGTATGGATTTTGAATACATAATGGGTGATGTTCTTCTGACTAAGTCGATGCGGAAAAACGAATGTAGGAGCCTGTAGTGCGACGTATGAGAGGATGAATGAGTGGACTTTTTGAGTTGGATGTTGTCTGTATGTATTCAAGCTAAGTTCGAAAGTATTCGAATTCGAAAACGGGAGGGGTCTTCTATCTTTAGAGGTACGAACGGGAGTATTTTCTAAAGACATCAATTGGTTTGCACATACTTAGAAGTTAGGCTTAGTAAATCGAAGTTTCGATTTAAGACCGATGTGCGGTAGTTTGTGCGAGACAATACTCTACAGGGCCTACGGGCTAACCTTCTTCGAGCACGAGCAGGAACGTGCAGGTTTCACACACACCCATTTCAACAAATAGATTGGCCAACTGTATATTTTTAAATAAAAAGAATTGTGACTTGTTTTGTCCGTAAAGGCAGGATAAAACTAAATTGGTATATCTGTATGGATTTTGGTATAATAATATGGTTGAGCATAATTTTGAAATGAAACATTATTTCACAATTCGACTAGTAAGTCTATAGTCTTACAAGAACGAAAAAAAAAAAACACAATTGTATGATTATAGAGCTGAAATTGGCTTATTTATTCTTGATGTGATACACGCACCGAGAAAGGAGAGTCTCATGTGATTTTGGAGAAGAATTTGAAATCGGAATCAGTTATTGAATTGAAGTAAGGATGAATATTCAGTATCTATACCAAAGATCTTGCTATGTTGTCTGAGGAGAGTTTTGTCAATTCATCGAAGAATTCGTACAATGTGAATTCGCAAATGAGGCTGAGCAATGGGCAGGTCAAGTTTGAGGTGTTTAGGCAAAACCGAGCTAATAGGGCTTGTTTGACTCACAACCAAACACTTCTTACGATGTGGTCGAGATTTGGAGAAATATATTCACGATTCAATGATATTATTCTATGGTTTGAATTCTGATTTAATACACAAGTGACTTTCCAAGTATTGGTTTAAATACACACACACTTAAGGGTACGAATACTGACGGATTTAGAATATCCGAGATTATCACAAAATGTTATTTGTTTTAAGAATAATTTGTCTTATATATATATATATTCTTTTATTGTTGTTACAATCTAATAAGGGAATGCGAAGTTCTACGTTATTTGACGATGTCAATCCACTTCAAACTTTCGCAGGGGGGCGGTTGTAGCGATTCACATGTTCACGTCATGTGTTCGCCATCATACAAACATATATCACCATCGTAAGACTCACATCATCAAATTCTCATCACATTAGCAATAAGATCATATTACACCATATAATATTAACATCATCGTTTTATAGAAGTATTAAAAATTAGCGAATACAAATGTAAGCATCCTGCCATTTTTTGAATAGCAAATTAATATTCACAAAATTTGCCAACAAAAGAATTGAGCTTTATTTAGACTGGATAAGGATCAAAATTCCATATACACAGCATTTAGTGGGAGGAGTCTTGGACGTATCGAGTGTCCCGAGTGGGACCAGGCAGGCAAGCCTGATGAGTGAGATGGAGCAGTTGAGTGGGGCGAGACAGATGACGCTGTCGAGTGAGATGGAGCAGTCGAATAGAACGGGTCAGTCGAGTAGGTCGACAGCGGCGAATGACTAGAGTTTTGGGTATAAATAGGCAAGGGCTTAGTAGGATGGTATTCATTCTTTCTTGCGACTTCGACTGGGTAACACTGTTGTTTGGCAATAAGGTATTAAATTTAATTCTAAGGGGAATTTCTGTTGGGATTGCATTATTTTTCTGATCTATAATTATTTATTGAAATGTTGTGGGATTTTGTTGTTTTTGAAAGCTATTAAGCTTAATTACATGCCAGAAATAGTGTTTTGGTACATGGTTGCCAGATGAAAGATATTTAACCTTGCGGCTGTTAAACGAATATCTTTCAGACTCTTTAGTTTCTATCTGGGCTAGGCGACCCGGACACTTGCCATTTACAAGCGCAGTGATAAGCCTACAGATCTAGAGTGCTTTGTCTGGTGAATGCAAGGTCCACACGTTGGGCATGTGGGATATCCACACTTGTTGAAATCAGATGGACCTCCAGGTTTGGTCTCATAAACGTATATATTTATATATTTGCAATATCTACACATATTAGGGCGGGTTACTCTGCGTTTCCGGCGTCTCGTTAGCCACGCAAGGGGGGACCCACTTACACCGATTCTAGTCCAACCTCGGGTTAATCTCCCGAATTTATAGTTTAGCTTACCTAGGTTCCATACACGTTTAAATGTAAATGTGAGGTTTAGGCCTCTAGTATTGGTGGTGCTAGCTAGGGCAAATGGGGGTATGGGGATAGGTACACTCCAGTAGGAATATTAGAACGGGTTTTTTTTTATCCTCCGAGCAATCGGCCATTCATCATTAACTAACATAACATTTATTCAAATTATTTTAATCTCGTCTGGTATAATAGATACAAACAGCTGATTTCTTGCATTGTGAGTATTATATTCTTTGATTACTATGTCTATGACTCGGGATGTCAGTAGTGAAAAACAAAATCTTGTAACAGTTTATAAAGAAAGGGAATAGAGAAACCTGTTATTTAAACCAATCAGATATTTAGAACCTTTAATATGACATCAATATATATAGAAATAATTAGTTAAAATTTACTGATTATGATTTAAAGTAATGTACATATGTTACAGCCTCAGTGATAGAATGGCAACACTAAAGTTAAGTCGAATCAGCTGACCGATGACATTCGCCCTTTCAATGAGCAGAAAGAATTTTAAACTTTGTTATAATTTTGATAAGGAAATTGTGGATCGTCGTATAGTATGGAAATGCAAAGCATTCCTAAGACTGGATGTGGAGTATCTGAAGTGTAAATTGCTAAGAAAAGCCGGGGACTTATGGATAGCAATAATGAAAGTTATTCGTTCTCGTATTTACATCGCAGATCTCAGAACTAAATCAATTTATATCACAATGGTTGAAAGTAATTTCCCTTATCAGAATGAGTCAGTCGAGAGTTGAAAGATACTCCGAACGGACACAATAGTCTTCATGATTTCAAGGATGTACTACATTTATGAGTATGGTTAAACGAAAACCAAGTTCTAGAACTTATTAGAAGGGTTCTTACCTACTAAGGAAGAGTAGTGTACTAGAGATCTTATAAATACAATTATAACTACATTGTCATAGTCTTTGCAGCCATCACATATATTTAACTAGTTAAATAGGTAGGTAAAATCCTTAGAGTAGACCTTGTGTAGTTAACTTAAGAAGCTTGCGCCAAAAGGCTTCCCTAAAAGATGGATCCTTGACACTTTGCTTTAGGTAGGACGTCATGCATAGATGTGATGAGATCCCACAGTGGTTTGTTCAGCTTAGACTAGGAGCGGAGTTCCCCATCCTCTAGCTGAACGCTTTAATTCGATTTGCTTCTCAGGAATAGATAGGTAAAGCGTTCAGTGATACTCTCCGCACACTCAGGGTGGTAGGGGATTATTAACAAAAATTTATATTTTTTTTATATACACAATAAAGATACCTTCTCCATTATACTATAATCTAGTCCTTACTAGTTCTTAATTGTGAAGACTAAAACAACTTCCTACTTATTGTATAGATCTAGAATCCACTTCAGATTGGTCTACTATAGTTTATTTAAGGGAGGTATACCACCTTCTCAGATTAAGGTGTAATGACAAAATTTATTCAATATTGTCAAATATGAAAACTTAAGAACAATTAAATTCATAATAAAATCTCATAGATCCTGTAACTTTCATCTATTTATAGATTGGTAAGGAAGTGTAGTTTCATATTGTACATAGACTTTTTGACTTCTAATCATTCTGGAGTAAGAACGTGCAATTTTAAGAACTATATTAACTTTCATTCCAGACTTCTAATAAAATTTGGATATAATCACATATTGATTTTTATTGTTACATAAGGTAATCTAGTTCAACTATATCTGACTATGGACTAAATGAATTTGATATTTCATATACAATTAAATAACTTTTATAAGAGTATCCATAATATTCCATATTGAATCTTGCTATAGGAACTATAGATAGTTTTGTTAGCTAGACTACATAGGAAGTAATAAGTTTATATTTTGGGGATAGATAACATTAAGCTAAGTTAGAAATTTAATTAGTACAAAGAACCAAGGTAGCAGTAGGATAGGAGAAGCTTGCATTACATAATTAAGAGAATACACATTTATTTGGAAATATATAGTAGCATAGCACAGTATATAGGTACGGAGGCACTTAACGACACATCACGGTTGAATTTCTCTTAAAAGAGCTTGAGTTACTACAACAATGTGGGTTCCGACCAATCTAGACGTTCACAACGGTTATACCGATCACATTTGGCCATACGTTATTAAGAAAAGTTCAAACTAAATTGTTATAAAGATCCTTTCATATTTAGATTTGTTTAGTTGTAGGATATAGAAGACTGGGAGCTGTTGTTAAGATATTCTTAGGTAATTGTTGTAGGGTTTCCTTAGGGCTTCGTTGTAGGAGTAGAGTTTGGTGAGGAGGGTGAAGCAGACGTTACAAGTTGGTGCTCGTTCCCAGGATGTATTTATTTAGCAGATGGTCTTGATAAGTATTTCAACGCCCACCGGCATCCGATGGATGTTGAGGGCTGACAACCTCAACTGTACTAGTTTCATCACTAAAATTATATTCCAAGTACTACAAACTCCCATCAATGGATGCAAGTTCAGGAAGGGACACTATCTCATAAATAATATAGATCTTGGTCACTTAGAAAAGGCTTTTCCAGGAACAATCGGCCGGACTTATGGAAAATATGTTTCGGAGCTAGGCATATTTTCTAAAACATATTCGTTTGGGTGTTGGATTTCACGATTTGAAATTGCACCTATGAAGATAATCACGAAGCACTAATTTAGACTGTTGGTTGGTTAAGGAACTTTGGGAACATTATGAACTTATAGTAGCACACATTTTAATAATTTCGGAATCATATTTTGAGCTCATGGATCGTCATCGAGAATCTAAACTCATGGAATGTAAAATCAATGGCACGGTGATATATATATATAATATATATATATATACATACATACATACCTAGTTTTTACGTTTGAGTAAGATCTAATTGTAATGGAGTTTGATGAAAAATAAAATTTAAAAATGCTGTTATATTTTTTTGTTAATAATATATTATTAATTCAAAAGAATGTTTCTGATTTCGCCTGACAAAATTATACATAAAGTCATATTTGGCACATTTATATGAAATTTTTAATGAACATAACTGATTTATTGTCTGCGTCTGCCGTATGGCTTTACCCTTTATATTAGTAAATATTCCCGATTTGTATGGGGAAAGAACGTTCTCGAGAACGGCACATCTCTAATTGTGGATAAAGTTAACCTAAACATTAACAAGTTCTTAGGGTAGGTAATCAAAACATTAATCTTATCTTATCTTATCTTGCCAAAGGAAACCTCGTGATCATCAAATGCCGTAGGTATAATCCCATCAAAAACATAAATGTTAAATGAAAGCCAAGTTCAATATCGGGTGCAACGTTGTCGACTTCGCCGACAAAATAATTGAGATCTATAATCTATATATGGGTGCCAAGTTCTTTGCCCTAAAATTTTTAGATTCAAGGACATGCGACATACTCAATGCATTTATTTTACTTGGGGTGTAATTCAATATCAAGACTTGACTTGGCTAGTTCTCACATACAAGTTTATATTATATGTCTAATCATTAACCTATTTTCGTAAAGGTAAGTACGGAAGTTAGTGTACGTCCTGTTACCTACTTATACTGTTAGCTTGATAATAATACTATGTTACTTTTATAAAATTTAGTTTTTTTGTGAAAACTAGCCATATTGGCTGGACGCGCTGCCGCGTGTCTAGATTGTTTAAGCGGACACCGGCCACTAATACGCTTAAACCGGATATCTATTTCGTTTAATATGTATCCAAAATTGCTTTATAATATGTTTCACTAAATAATAAACCATTTTTTTTTCTATAAAATGACCTTTGCATCTTAAACGTAACTAGAAATAAATAATTTTGTCATTCGTGTTGGTTGATGCTTCACGCGTCTATCGGCATGACATCCTTAGTAATATTTATACTTTCAAACATTTTGATTCATGATTGTTCTTGTAAATTCAGACCAAACATAATCATTATCGATAAGTGAACCTTCTATGAACATCGAGTTCGCGATCCACAAAAGTAAATAAAGATTTTAACCTTGCCAGTTACAATTTGACCGTTGAAAAGGATATTCTAGGATATAAAAAACGAGAAATATTTCAATTTGGAAAAGAAGCGCCTAGTGGTGTTAAATGGGTGATACACATGAAGAATTTAATTAGCACAAATTTTTTCAGTAAAGCTACCTACTTTGGAAATACTTCACTTGCCAGTGAAAGGATGTAAAATTAGGAAAGGGCAATATTTATTACGTTAAAAATATAGATGTTGACTGTCTGGTCGGTGCTATGCCAGGAACTATGGTTATATAATAGCTAACAGGGTGTATGTTGGCAATGTTCAAATATTTACTCATACAAATACGATACTATGTTTGATACTTAGATTCAACATGCATTCCCAAAAAGATGCGCGGTAATTTAATACATGTATTTCTTGCGTTAAACGACAGGTATAATCAATGTTTGTCAAAAAAATAACAAGTTGTTCAGAAATAAAGTATCCATCTTACTAAAAACACGTTTTAAATTTAAATTTTAGGAAATCTGTGGGCCTTTGTCCACGTTTCAGTATAATCCGCTTAACTAATGACAACGCACATGTCAAGTTTTAACAAATATATTCGTGCGTGAGTAGGAGATTGCTTAATCATTATTTTTTAGATATCACGTGATAAACGCGACTATCAAAGGCTTACAACTCAGAGAATTCTACTTGTAGCACGATTACCTTTTGTGGCACGTTGTCATTTCAAATACCTTTCTGTGCTAAAATATTTTATTTAGAATATTAAGTTTCCCAGACGCAAATATACACCTTTATCTTGTCAATATTACGCGGAATCAAAAAGATATTAAGGTACCTACTTGAAAAACAATACGACATTGAATTGAATTGAATAATACTGCAAGTCCTTCTGTCCCTAAACGCGATATTTTTTTCAGATTTTAACCCCCACTGAGTCAACAAAAAAGCTGTATAGCTCAGAAAATTTCACTAGAATCGGTTGAAAACTGCGTCCTGGAAGCGGAATTCGGACTACGAAAGGATTTTGGGCGATTAGAAACAAAAAGGCTTCGCTCGCTCGGTAAACAAGAACATACGCGTTTTGAAAATGTTCATTCATTGCCCATTGTCGCCAAAGCGTATGTTGTGTATCATAATGTAGGCAACCTATTTCCTTTTTAAGTTATTTTTTTCATATCATGACAAATATATTGATAATTTCAACCAACTGTTTGAAGCAAATAATACTTTTCCCTGGGTTCTAAATAGTAACATAGCTATTTCAATAAATAATAAATAGTAACATAGCTATTTCAGTCGAGCCCGCGCATTCATCGCGACCGCACACCTTCAGCGTACTTAGTTATCGTATTTAAACCATCTCAGTGATCCCCAAACTTTGCTGCCGACGACTTAGATACTATCCTTCATTTACAATGGGCTGTGCTACTTGTGGGTCTGTCGTTAATGACGTTGTACAGTGTTCAAGCTGTAAGATGGAATTTGGGTACTGTTGCGCCGGAATTTCAGAGCAGAGCTACCGAAAACTAGGACCCGACCGCCGAGCGAGTTGGAAGTGTCCTGCCTGCAAGAAAGGGGAAGTCTCGCCGAGCTCAACGAAAGCTATGGACCTGGACACTATCATGAACGAGCTGCGGGATATGAAAAGGCACCTCGCATGTCTTCCTGGGCTGGTGCGTGACATCGGCCTTCTCAAAACTGAGCTATCCGAGCTCAAGGACTCTTGGAGCTTTGTTAGCAATAAGCTTGATGAGCACTTTACATGCTTGACAAACATGGAGCGAAGAGTATCAGAGCTTGAGGCTACTCAAGAGAAAGTCACGCTGCTGACCAATGAACTCTCCCTTCTGAGGATTGATCTAGCTCGCAACGAACAGCTTCACCGTATTAATAACGTGGAGATAAAAGGGGTGCCACTTAGAAAAAATGAGAACCTCTTTACAATCCTAGATAAAATTAGTAGTGCCGTGGGTCACAAAGTGGAGAGAAGCAGTATAGACTACATATCACGGGTTCCAGTTCATAATTCAAAGTGAAGCTTATCATAGTTCGTTTCAACAACCGCAATTGTAATAATAAGTTTTTATTAGTGGGTGATTTCAACATGAGTAACATTTTATGGACGGCCCGAGGCTCTTCGGTAGTTCCATCCAATTACGTAAGTAGTGATGAATGTTCTTTAGTGGACGATATGCTCATGCATAATTTTTGTCAATATAATGGTATCTTAAATAATTTTGATAAACTGCTGGATCTCGTTTTCTCGAATGATGAAGTAAGTGTAAGTGAATGCCAGAATCCATTGGTACCGATAGATCCTCATCACAAAGCAATAATTATCGCAATCAAATTCTCAGTTATAGACATATTGCAGCCAGACTCTCGCTTAAAGTATTTTTATAATAAGGGTGATTACAAGTCCATTAATGGTGAGTTATTTTCCATTAACTGGGAAGAAGAGTTCTCCACGCGATCATTGCTTGAATCCTTTGACTTCTTTTATGAGACGTATGATAATTTAAGGCGTAAATTCATTCCCAGTAAAAAGATTACAGCTGACTCGTATCCTCCGTGGTACTCACGTCCATTGAAGTGCGCGATTAAAGAAAAAATCAAGTATTTAAAAAAATATAATATCGGTGTAGCTTTAAATGGACTGTAAATCCTGGTTCGTGGGCATCCTAGAAATTTTGAAAAATAAAGAGAGCAGAGAAGAATAGAACTAGAGATAATATTTATGAAATAATGCGAGGTTCCACTAACCTTTAAAACAGGAACAGGCACCGAAACAGGAACAGGAACAACACTCTAAATATAGTAGTTTATGCGGGTGATGATACTATTAATATTATTATTTTAAAGCGATATAAATTTTCTTTTGGACGACGACGACACGCATTGACATTGACACTGAGATAAATTTGTTTCTTGTTCTTTTGGCGACCATAGACGTCGCCACGCAGGTTGGTCAATGCGGATACTTCACATTGTGAAATAAATACTATCTCAAGCCTAAACATTCCCCCCGCCTAGAAGGACAAACATCTCTTTGTTCTTCTACTAAACAAAGAGCAAAAGAATGATAAAGAATAATCACGCGAAAAGAAAATTAAAATAAAGAATGAACTTCTTAAGAATGTCACAAGGAAAATTATGTGACATATAAATAAAGAATGTCTATTGAAGTGGTAAAGGCGAAACTTTTACCACCGGTCTTTGATAAGTACCTGAATTAGTGCGTACAGATACAACTCGAATAACACCATCTTTACCAGGAAAAACATTTTCGATCACACCTAATGGCCATTTTAATGGTGGAACATTATCTATGTTCAGTAAGACAATAGTCCCTTTAGTTACAGGTTTAGTTGGAGTATTCCATTTTTGACGCATCTGGAGAGTATGCAAATATTCAGTCCTCCAACGTTTCCAAAAGGATTCTATAATTTTATCAAGTAAATATTTGCGTTTTATTAAATTAGTCGAAACGTTCGATACATCAGCGATATATAATGAATTTAATGGACCGAGTGTTAAAAAAATGTGATGGGGTTAATGCAGTAGGTTCGGAAGGATCTGCATTCAGCAGGGTTAAAGGTCGTGAATTCAAGACAGCTTCTATTTGCGTCAAAACAGTTGTCATCTCCTCGTAAGTCAGCAGTTGATCTCCAATCGCGCGTTTTAAATGCAATTTAGTACTGCGTATATTTGATTCCCATGAGCCACCAGTGTGGTGCGCTCGGCGGATTAAAGCTCCAAGTGATACCTTCTTGAAGGAGTTCGTCAGACAATGCAGTCTTATAGATTTTAGAATTTACCATTTTAGACAACTCATCAAAATAAGATTTTGCACCAAGGAAATTAGTACCATTGTCTGAGTACATGTATAAACAGGTACCTCGGCGTGAAATGAAACGTTTGAACGCGTTAATGAAAGCAGCAGTACTAAGATCTACTGCAAGTTCAATATGAACTGCGCGTGTAACAAGACAAATGAAAAGGCAAATATACGCCTTTTGCTGTCTTGCTCCTCTATAACGACTCAGTAGAATCGGTAAAGGACCAGCATAATCTACGCCAGTATGCAAAAATGATTTTGCTTCTGTTACGCGGCAAGTCGGTAAATCAGCCATTAGCGGTGGTTCAACCTTTGGATCAACTTTAAAACATTGAACACACATTTGAAAGCGTTTGCGAACAAGGTTTCTACCAGAAATAATCCAATACTTATGTCGCAACAACGACATCAGCAGATTTGGACCGACATGTAAATATTTTCGATGATATGCATCAATAATTAAATCAACAACATGGTCGTTATTGGGCAGCACAATTGGGTGCTTTGCAAAATAATCAAGTTCAGATTTATTTAATCGACCGCCAACAAGCAGAAGACCATCTTTCATGAAAGGAAGTAATTTGCGCATGCGTTTAGACGGTGCTTTATTATTTAAAATGTCATTGATATCTCCACCAAAGTGAAATGACTGAACTTTTTTGAGAACAGTTTCTTCAGCAATTTGAACGTCCGAAGGCGAAACACAATCTGATCGCTTCAATTTCTTGACAAAGTGCAACATATACACAATGACACGAAGAAATTTACTCCACGAGGAGAATCGCGATGCCAATTCGTGTAAAAACGATTTTTCTTTGTCTGTAGTCAAGAACACCTGCGGTTTGGCTTTAACTTCAGGTGGATTAACCTGATCGTCAAATACGAAATGGTCTAGAGGCCATTCAGTAATGGGTTGTTTGACCCATGGGGGACCATGAAGCCAAAGCGGATGGTCAATCAACTGTTTTGGGGTAAGTCCACGAGATAAACAATCGCTCGGATTCTCTTTACCAGAGACATGGTAGAAATGCGATGCGGGCAAATAGTCATTTATTTGAGCTATACGGTTGCTAACGAATACATTAAATCGTTGCGGCGATGAGTGTATCCATTGCAAGGTTACACTGGAATCCGTAAACGCATACACATTTGAAATGTGACATTTATCTGACATATTGTCAGAAACATAACGTAAGAGTTTGGCTAACAGCAAAGCGGCGCATAGTTCGAGCCTAGCCAATGTTTGTACCTTCACAGGAGATACCTTTGATTTTGCACACACAATATTCACAATGTTGTGCGCAAAGCTTGAATGTGACACACACATATATACTACAGCTCCATATGCAGCAGTGCTAGAGTCTGAGAAACCTACAAGGGTAATAACACAATCATGTGCGTTGATTCCCAAATGACGCGGGATTCTGAGTTCTTGTGAGAGCGGAAGTTCAGATTTGAACTGCAACCATTGTTTACATATAGATGCGGGTGGTTGGTCATCCCAATCCATTTTCAGCAACCAGAGAGACTTGATGAGTAATTTCGCATGCAGAACAATCGGTGCTGCAATACCCACTAAATCCCAAAGTTTGGCGATCGTAGACAAAATAGTTCGTTTTGTTACGATGTTATGCGGGTCCAAATTTACAGTAATGGAAAACTGATCTTCTAAAGGACACCAGCGTAATCCTAAGATCTTCAATTCATCGGTCTCTGAGATGTCAACCGAAGCTGTCAATCGATGCTCTTCAGGAATAGTTTCCAGTAGTGCGCGTGAGTTGCTAGAGAATTTAACCAACTCTAGACCAGCCTTTAAGAAAAGGTCAATCAAATCGCGGGACAGTTCAATTGCAGTGGCGTCGTCCATCACAGACGTCCCTAAATCGTCCATGTATAAGTTGCGGGATACTATTGCAGATGTGGCAGGGTAAGCGGACCCTTCATCAATAAGAAGCAGAGCTTTATAGTGCGCATTGCAAGATAAGGACTGCATTTTAGCCCAAAACAGATGCGGTTGTATTCATACATTTGCGGTTTGACCTCTTCAGAGAAACGGTATAATATGCGAAGGTAGCGGTGAAATTCGGGTGACACCAGTATCCTCAAATACATTTGGCGTATATCTGCAGTTATAGCTACAGGAAACAATCGAAAATGGAAAATGATCGTTAGCAGATCTGACTGTAGATTAGGGCCAGTGTGCAGGCAGTCATTTAACGACACATTTGTTGATGTGACGGCGCTTGCATCCAAAACAAGTCGTACCTTGGTTGTTAACCTGTCGTCGCGGACAACGGGATGATGCGGTATAAGATACGAGCTGGAATCAGTATCCAGATCTTCCACTACGGAAATATATTCCTTCGTCAAGTAGTCGCGTATGATTTCATCATATTGTTTATGTAATATATTATCCCGTTTAAATCGTCTCTCCAGGGCGTTGTATCTACGCATTGCAGTAGACAAAGAATCCCCTAAATCCTTCGGGTCACGGCAAAATGGCAAAGGTACCACATAACGGCCAGAACTGTCACGTGTCGTTTGCTGTACATAAATCTGCTCGCATGCCTTTTCATCGGCAGATAAGTGCTTGCGGATGGGAACTTCTTCAATCTCCCAAAACTTGTTAAGAAGGATGTCAACATTCTCAGTAGTGACAAAAAAGTTATTACTAGTACGCGGTTGTTGATTAGCTGTGAAAGCGGAACCGGAAATGACATATCCGAAAACGGTTTCAATTGCATCAGGACAACCTGATGGTCCGATGATGCGGTCGTTCTTCAAGACGCACTTTATGAAGTCTTCAGCTCCCAACAGTAAATCAACTTTACCCGGCATATACCATTGGGTATCACTAAGTTGGATATTTTTCAAATAATCCAACGCGGCAGTATCAATCTGACATTCAGGAAGATTCCCCGAAATCTTGTCAATCACCAATGCCTGCAAATCAAGTTTGAACGTTTGATCACGGGGTGAGTACAAAGTTATGTTTGACGTCCCTTTAATTGACTGAGAACTTTCTCCAATGCCATGGACCAATGTATTTTTGCTATCAGGTGCGATATTTAAACCCAAAGTACGTGCACAACGTGACGTGATGAAATGGTTTTGCGAACCCATATCAACCAAGATTCTTATATCTCGGCGATTGCCATACGCATCTAATACTTGAGCAATAGCAGTGCCCAAAACAACGGTTTTCCGAGAATTCTGTTGACTCATAGCAGTGCCAGAAAAACTCTTTGACATGTTATTGTCATTACGAGGAACGGCCGGGGCGCTTGGATGTGCAGAGGTAGAGGGCGCGGGTGGTGGACGCGGTGGTGCGGTGCGCGGTGGCGCGGAAGCGGGAACTCGCGGTGGAGCTTGAGTATTTTACCAATTGCCAGAATTTTGTGAATAATTTGATCCATTCGAATTCTCATTTCTGCATAAGAGACTGTGATGAGACTTGTTGCAATATTTACAAGTCGTATTTGACTTGCACATTGACCATGTATGACGAAGACTTAAGCAATTCACACAGCCGTTGCATTTCTTTATGACGTTATACTTGTCAAGCGGTGATAATTTCAAAAACGGCTCGCATTGATACAAATGTGCGTGTCCTTTACTATTACAGTAGCTACAGGCTTGATCAGAGGTGTTATTGTTCACATGAAATGTTTGCATGCTTGTATGTGCATGATGCGTGCGTGTAGATGAAGGTTCATTGCGAACAGTGCGACTTGTATAAGGCGACGATGACGACGTATTTGATGCGGTTCTCTGCAATATTTTAGTTTGATTGCGAACGAAGTTTACGAAGTCGTCGTATTTTGGAAATGCCGATTTATTACCAAGAGACATTTCAAAGGCTCGCGATGTATCAGAATCTAGCTTACGCTGCGCTAGATGTATGAACACAAAATCAACCAACAACTTTATGTCAAGCTGACGTAAGGCAGCTACTGATGTAGAGAGAATTGATCGATGAATGTTTCTTAAGTTGTCGCGTTTACTTTGCCTGCAGTTAAAGGCTTCAAATTTATAATGTTTTCTAAATAGCTCACGGCGATAGCGCGTTTGTCTTCGTATTTTTGTATGAGCGCGTCATACAAAACGCTGTAGTTTTCCGGGGCAGGTACAATCCCAACGCAAATGCTCTGAGCTTTGCCCTTCAATTTCGAGATAAGATATTGAATGCGTTCAGAATCCCTTAGCGATGGGTTTTCATGCACAACAGTGCGAAACGATTCAATAAAAAGCGGAAACTGTTGAATGTCACCATGAAATACAGGTATGTCAATTTGAATGGCGGCGTAATAGTTTGTGTTTGTGGCTCAGAAGTCTGTGAACTATACGCACTTTTAATTGCGCAATACATATCGTCAAACACCCAAAATGTTTCATAATCCGCTTTATATTCGGGATCTAGGGTCAAGGCATGGGCGTGAATTGAGTCGCTGAGAGAAACATATTCATCGCGTAACTTATCTATTTGCTGAGCTTTCATCAAAAACAAAGTAGCTTTTTCTCGTTTACTTTTCGGTATGGTGTCATAAATTGACCTGATTCGCTCAAAATACGAATCGCGTTTGCTAATTAAAAGCGAAATTTGCATCTCTGAATTTTCCATATTTATAAAATGTCAAAGATGGAATATCGATAATTATTAAATATCAAACCTAATTAAAAACATTTATTATGGGTCAAAAATAAAATTTACAAATAACAAATTTATGGAATTAAAACTAAAAATTAAACTAAGATTAAAATATATTTATAAAACTAATACCTTTCGGTAGGGTGCCCATGACGCAGGCAGCATTCCCACGCTGTATGGCTATGGAAAGCCTTTGCGCGAGAAAACTGCCCGCGCGTGGGTCCCCTGTTGCCTCCCTCAGGCGCTTGCTGAGCTCCCTGTGGAGTCCACGCGCACCCTGGCCCCACGGACCAAGTGTCTCGACGCCAAAAGCGATGAAGTCGTATTGGGCGCCGAGACAGCTGTATTTACTGACTTTGATCCGCTCCCGCGCGTCCGCCGCCGCGCCCGCCCGCCTACTCGTGGCCGGGAGGTAGGATGCCGCTAGTGTAGATGCGCACGTCGCGTCCCACACCAGCGCGCGCCCCATCCTCCACGGTATTAAGGACATCCCATCGGGGCGCTTGCCGTCATCCCGTACAATCTGAGGCTCGAGGGCAGCTGGGACGTTGACGCTGACGAGCGCCCTTCTAAGGATGTCATTGAGAGCGGCATGGCGAGAGTGGCGGCCGGCGCCCGATGAGCAGACGAGAGCGTGGTGACCGAGGCGATTCGCGTTGGCTCCACAGGCGGTGCAGGCATGTTCCTCGCATACGTCTGCACCAAGTCGGAGACCTGCCGCTATGCGTAGGGTGTTGGGGTCAATATACGTACCAGCGTTTGGACAAGGGTAGGCGTGTAACCAGTGTCCAGATTCTGGCCGGGACACTGCCAGCAGCCTCGCCCTGTCTCTGCCAGAGGAATTGAGAATTAGTGATTCCAGAATTGCGTCAGAAGCTAGAGTGTCCCAGGCCCTTTGTTTTTTGGGTGCATCCGGTAAAATTGGGTTCGGTCCAGCCAGCCACGCGTTCTTAGCTTCAGCCAAGCATGCGATCTCGCAGTTTGCAGCCATATCGGCTTTAAGGATTTTACCTGCGAGATCGGAGGTGCTATGGATTGAAGATAAGAACGCCGGCAGAGCAATAGAACATATTGTACGGGTACCCAACCCACCGTTCCTTATTGGTAAAGAAGCTTGGGTCCACGCCTGCTCGCTAAGACTGATATTAAGGATTGATTCAATTTGGAATTTTAAAGTTAGGTCAATGGATCGAACTAGGATGGGAAATTTCCATAAAGGGGAACAGCGAAGCAGGTACGTAAATTTTGGAACGAGTAAGCAGAATTTCAAGATAAATAGGGCCGAATGGCTAGAAATTTTGGCTAGGCGGTCCGCGGGGTTATTAAATTTTGAAAATGAATTAGTTAGCAGAGGAGGGATAGCCTCATCGAAGATAGGTGAGCCGAGGAGGTACAGACTGTTCTTAGATAAAATTTTGATATTAGGTGCCAGAATATTAAAATTTTGATGAATTTGAAAAGCCAAGGATGTGTTTACTTTTTGTGAAATATATAGCTCACATTTATCAAAATTAAGATCCAAACCAATCGAATTGAATTTAATTTTTAGTTCGCTTAGATCTTTAAGGACAGTCTGCCAGTCTCCGCCAAGGGTGCCGTCGTCGAGGTACCACACGTTCAATTTCGAATTTAAATTATGAATTATCGAATTTATAGCCAAACTGAATATGGCTGGACCGAGAGGGTCACCCTGCTGACAGCCCACAGCCGAAAGGATCTCATAATTTTTATGCATTAATTTAGAAGGGTAAAGGTAACATTGGAGTAAGAAGTTGTATATTTCTGGGACATGTACTTTAATTTCATTCAGCAGGGCATCCCGGTTGACCGAATTGAATGCGTTTTTAACATCTATTTTAAGGAGAACTTCACACTGGTCGTCTTCTACGAAGGTGCGTGTTGCATGGACCGCCGCCTCGCAACCTCCGCGGGTACCGAATCCGACCTGTACAGGTTCAAATATATTTTGCAATTTATTGCGCGTGAGCCGAACGCATACTTTGGCAGCCAGGCGCCGAAATAAATAGATTAAATAATTAAATAATTACCTAATTAAATAGATTCTAGCGCGTGAAAATAACAATTACACCGTAAAAGGCCATAGATGCGAGCGGAACGTCGTAACATGTCGACTTTAACAGTAAATTCAAAGATGTCTGCTAAGTAATTCAATGACACTTAATGTACGCAGAAATTCATAGTACTTGAATTCAAATTTTCAAAGCGGTTTTATTACAATATACGCGGTATGCGAATACGCAAAATAAATGCGTTTTATGTTATTAAGAAGAATGCAGGGTTTTTAATACTCCTGGATTATGCGGCGGTATAATTTTGAAAAAAGACAATTTTGAAAGATATTTCGAAAAGCTAGGATACCCGGGTCGGAGGCCAAAAAATATGGTGTAGCTTTAAATGGACTGTAAATCCTGGTTCGTGGGCATCCTAGAAAATTTGGAAAAATAAAGAGAGCGGAGAAGAATAGAACTAGAGATAATATTTATGAAATAATGCGAGGTTCCACTAACCTTTAAAACAGGAACAGGCACCGAAACAGGAACAGGAACAACACTCTAAATATAGTAGTTTATGCGGGTGATGATACTATTAATATTATTATTTTAAAGCGATATAAATTTTCTTTTGGACGACGACGACACGCACTGACATTGACACTGAGATAAATTTGTTTCTTGTTCTTTTGGCGACCATAGACGTCGCCACGCAGGTTGGTCAATGCGGATACTTCACATTGTGAAATAAATACTATCTCAGGCCTAAACAAATATATATAGAAATAAATCGGACTTACTTTCTTTTAATGTACTGCGTGATAGAGTGCGAAGACTGGAGCAACAATGTTTTGATTCGTACATCAGCAATGTCGAAAGTGATATATGTAAAAATCCCAAGCACTTCTGGTCATTTATAAAGTCGCGGTCCAACTCTCATGGCATACCTAGCAGCCTAAATTATGATGGTCATTCTGTTAACACTGGGACGGATATATGTAAGGCTTTTTCAGAATATTTCCTATCCTCCTTCTCAGCGTCTAACGTGAATAACTTGAACCCTGTTGCTGGTAATGAAGTTAATTCTACAGCTTTCCTGGCAAACATTGAAGTGAACCCTGCCGTGGTTAGAAATATTCTGCTTAAACTTGACCCATCTAAATCAGCTGGCCCGGATGACCTTCCTGCTCAATTCTTGATACAGTGTACTGAAAGCTTGGCAATTCCCGTTTCTTTGTGATTCAAGCGATCTTTCTCTGACTGCATTGTCCCGCCTTTGTGGAAATCGGCATTTATCACACCAGTCCATAAAAAAGGACCAAAAACGGATGTTAAAAACTATAGACCAATTTCAAAACTATGTATATTGTCGAAGGTCTTGGAAAAGATAGTGTATAACCAAGTGTACTGTGCTGTTAAAAATTCTATTAGTCCCAGTCAACACGGTTTCTTGCAGCGCCGGTCCACTGTCTCCAATCTCGTTCTCCTTAATGAATATGTCACCGACGCAATGGATAAAGGCAGTCAGGTTGATGTAATATATACTGATTATAGCAAGGCTTTTGACCGAATTGACCATGGTATCCTACTTTCCAAGTTATGTGATGTTGGTATCAGTGGCGACTTGCTGAGGTGGTTTTCTTCATACATTGATAATAGGTCTCAAGCTGTTGTAGTCAATAATTACATATCTGGATGGGTGACTATTCCAAGTGGCGTACCACAAGGTTCTTTGCTTGGCCCCTTGCTTTTCAATATTTTTATTAATGATATTAGTAAATGTTTTATACATACCAAACTACTTTGTTTTGCTGACGATATGAAGATTTTTAGGAAGGTAAAGACGACCAGTGATTCACTGTTGATTCAGTCAGACCTTGAAAGACTTGATAAGTATTGTCTGGAGAACAAATTAGATCTGAATCCACTAAAATGCTTTTCTCTGACATTCTCTAGGAAACGTAATCTACTCCAAACTACTTATAAACTTAAGGGTCAACCATTGAACAAGGTCCAATCCATGAGAGACTTGGGGGTGGTGCATGACTCCAAACTTCTATTTGACACTCATATTGATAATATAGTTAGTGGTGCTTTGAAAATGTTAGGTTTTATAATGCGTAGTTCTATCTACTTTACTCAAGCGAAAACAATTAAGATTCTGTTCTGTTCGATAGTTCGTAGTAAACTAGAATATGCATCACAAATTTGGAATCCCTGCTATAATACTTACATAGATAGAATTGAACGTGTCCAAAATAAATTTGTTAAATACTTAAGTTATAAACTCAAACAGCCTTACACTTCATCCAATTACCTTAATGTCTGTAGGAAGCACCATCTGATCCCTTTATATAAGAGACGGGAAATAGCTGATATCACTTTCTTGCTACAAATCACAACGGGCGGCGTTGACTGTCCCGAACTGCTTCAAGAACTGTCATTTACTGCTCCTTCTCGGTCCAAAAGGCATTTCCCCCCCATATCTCTGAGGCGTACATCATCCAACTACAGACGAAATAGTTTCCTTAACCGCGCTAGTCGGCAACTGAACAGCTCGACGAGGGAGCTTGATATTGATGTATTTAATTGTGTAGTTCCTTCTGTGAGGCGTAGTTTAGCAGAGGCGTTTTTCAAATGAGCGTTATAGAATCTCGTGTTAGTGCAGTTTAGTATTAAATATTAAGTATTTGTGTTGTTGGCCTAGGAAGGCTTCAAGGATAAACTGTAAGTGTATACGTATTTCTGCTGTGTGTGCGCGCCGTATTAATAATGCGCGTTGTTACTTATATGTTTCATATACGGTGTCTATCTGTGAGTTCCTGTAATTGGCTCTGTAATTCTATTTAAGTTTTCCTTTTATATGTCATAATTAGCTGTTGGTTCTCCTTGAATAAAATAAATAAAATAAATAAAATTTCATGCTTTCATTGCGTACAGTCGAAAATAAGTTTGGTGCGTGAATTTTGTCAATTTCGAGTAGTTTTTGAAACAAAAATTATCAATGAAAAATTCAAACTGTAGGTTTTAAATATGTACCAAAAAATCTCATTGGCCCTGCTCTAAGTAGAAACAGTGATAATATGGTAAGAAACTTGTTTGGTCACAGATAAAAATGTCTAAAACAATCAGCATTTTTGAACGGACAAGGAGCCTTAAATTGTTTAGTTAACTATTAACGACGACGAAGCTGATAAGGCAATTATTAAAAAAAATATAATTGATAAATACTACTAATTATAATTATTTAAATTAACACCGGCCTCATTTAGTCTTTTGGGAGCGCCAATTTTTCCCGTAGCCATCCCCGAGGCCTTTGAAGAACGTAAGGCAGCTTCTGTCGACTGCTAGGGATAGGCTGGGAGACCTGCCGGCCCACGTCCTTTTGCGGGTTTGTTTCGCGGTCCCGAAGCTTACTTACTTTCTGCGCACCGTACCTGCTTGGCTCTGCCCCGAGGACATTGACTCCTTCGATTCTATCTTAAAGGAGTGAATGGAGGTCATACTCAATGTGTCTCTCGACGCGAGTCAGTGGCAGCAGGCTTCTCTCCCTATCCGTAACGGTGGACTCGGCATACGGCGTGCTCGGGATGTGTGCTTACCAGCCTTCTTGGCATCGGCGAGCGGAGTCCTGGATCTTGTTTCCCAAATTGTCGCTTTGGACCAGGACAAAGCAACCATTCCGTACGCATCCGAGGCGCAGGCTGCTTGGATGGCTCTCAACCCGGGCGCAGCACTACCGGATAAGCCGGAGCGTCAGCGGTCATGGGATGAAGTGAGTGTGAAGCGCGTAGTTGACAGTCGGCTGGAGAGTGCTGTGGGTGAGGAGAGCGTGGCTACAAGCGCTTCCCTCCCCACACCTGGGTACCCTTCTTGACGACAATTCTTTGCGGGTGGCGGTTGCTCTCCGCCTGGGCTGCGATGTTTGTGAACCTCATCTATGCATCTGCGGCACTAGGGTGGAGAGTAACGGGCACCACGCCCTGAGTTGTTGTCGTTGTGCTGGGAGATTTCCTCGTCATCACGCTCTCAACGACATCATCCGGAGAGCGCTGGTATTGGCTAATGTTCCGTGTTTGTTGGAGCCTCCCGGTTTTAGTCGGACTGATGGGAAGAGACCTGATGGTGTGACCTTGGTGCCCTGGCAGAGAGGCAAGTGCCTACTGTGGGACGCTACATGCGTCAGCACTTTTGCCGCCTCGCACCTTGGTCGCACGACCAGGTCTGCGGGGGCAGCTGCTGAGGTAGCTGCCTGTAGGAAGCGGGACAAGTACACGGTACTTGCCAGCAATTATATATTTGTCCCGTTTGTTGCAAAGGTTGTCCATCGCGATTCAGCGCGGTAATGCGGCGAGCGTCATGGAAACCTTCGCACCGGGAATGACACGGGGCGGGTTATTCGACTAGTGCCTAAGGTAAAGGTATATGATGGATAAATGTATTTATTTATTTTAAAATTGTGATTAGGATAAGATTGACTATGTATCTAATATTATATTAAATAAAAAAATACATTAAATTATTTAAAAAAATATTTAAATTATACATATTAAACAACTGTAATACGAAAAGGACCTGTAACGAATGTTATCAATAAATTTTTAATTTTCCTTTTCATTTGTGTAGCGATTATTCACTCTCGACTTGAGCAGATCCCAGCCCATCTAGCACAAACTATGCTTCTCTTGTCGCGCGACATACCTCTACCCGTCCCCGTCTCACATTACTACATAGAAGGAGACAGGCAATTATCTCGCGCGAGGCGCAGTTGTCATGGAAAATTGATTTTCTCAATTTCGGTATTAATTAAATAATATTACCTGAAAATTTGGCAAAATGAAAGGACAACTTTTATCTATTAGGATATGTAGAGTGTCATACCCCCGCACCCTCGATGTGTCCCGGAGCGCGGTATTTTCCACTTTAAAAGAAAACCGTGTACGATACATACAAAGTGTATAGGAACGAAATAATTCCGAACAAATTTACCATAAACCTTTCATACATACAAAAGCGATAGCACTTATAAAATCAGCGCAATCTGTTATCAAATACTAACGTTTTTAAATTATTGATCTTTTTTTTCTGCTAAAAGGTTAGTTATAATAGTTATCTCAGAAACTTCACACTTCTCGGCCAAAATATGTATGACAAACAAAGTAAAGAATAGAAAATGTTCTTTCTAAAAAAGTATAATTTATTTCTGTTTCTCTTTCATTTACCGTTGCAGTGCTATTTTTAAAATTTAAGTCATTTGGCCATTATGCGAAATATAAATATTCGTACTAGTTAAACGGAGTTACTTTCAATACCATAGACTTCTTATATGTTTTTCTGTAATCTACAAGTATTGAACTATATTCTGTATTTTTTTTTAGACTTACTATTTTAGGAAATAAGGGATGTGTGGGGAAATCGTCAAGTTTTGCTCGTTTTCGTAAATAACTTCAAAACCGTTTACCACCATTAGTTTACGTCAAAACGATGACATGTTGGGAGTTGTTGCAACTACAATCATTTGCTCTGTATACAAAGTTTAATCCCGTTTTTCGTCCCTAAAAGGGATAAAACTTGATATAAATGATAGCCTATGTCCTATTCTGATTTATATAAGGTATATAAGGGGAAGTTTCATCATAAAACGTCCAGTAGTTTTTGAGAATAAGTGGAACGTACATACATACATACATACATACATCCATTCAAACTTTCACGTTTATAATATTATACGGATTATTAGGATTTAGTGGAAAAATGTTTTTATTCTATTTTTGTAATGTTTATGAAAATTTTGTAATTATAAAATAATTTTCTATACTTCTTATGCTTATGTTATCAACTGAGATATATTTATGTGAAAATAAGGATTTATGTTTTTTATATATATATATAAATTCTTAAGTAAATTTAGATGAGCTACTCTGGTTCTGGTCACACATATATTTTTTTCAAGTCTACACACTTCACGTTCGGCTGAAACTGCGATATTTTTCATATTATCTCGCTACTGTAGCGCTAAAGTCACCTATTGTGGACGGCACGGCATAGGAACTATTTAGTTTACTGCTTACCACTGGATATATTACCAAATATTCGCATATAAAAGATAGTGCTCCTCCTTTTTTACACTCTATAGTTATATGGCAATGGTTGAACGTATGTTTGGTGGGTGTAGGTTGTCACAGTTGTCCATATTTGTAATACATACTACACTGACTATTTAAAATAAAGCATGGCACGGTTTCAAAACAAGTTGGCCATTTATTTACACATTAACTTTTGATAAATAATGAAACGGCGTCGTTATCTATACGAAAACAAACTCAATGTTAATTTCATCCACGTGAATAAAGGGCTTCATTATATGATAATATCAAATGTCCAGAAAATTGCTTTGTTATAGTCACTTAAAATTTTATGATAATGATAACCATCCTGTGGTACATTTTGAATAAGATACTCGTTCGTTTCTCACGTCATGCAATCCTTGATAGTCTTGATATTTACGCAAATGTTTTCCTATTGTTCCTGTAATCAATTCAAATATATCATGAACAGTGTTACAAACTGCGACCATCCAGTTCCACCATACGCCAAACCACTACCGTACCAACTTGAGTTAGAACTCTACAAGGGCAGTAATGACAATAACCTCTTGAGAGCGAACCTGACGGTGGAAAAGGATATACCAGGACTTGACAAACAAGGCTATTACCGTTTTGGAAAAGAAACGCCCACCGGCATCCGATGGGTGTTGACGGCTAACAACCTCAACTGTACTAGTTTCATCACTAAAATAGTATTCCAAGTAATACAAACGCCCATCAATGGATGCAAGCTCAGGAGGGGACACTATCTCATAAATAATATAGATCTTGTTAACATGGAAAAGGTTTTTCCAGGAACTATGGGCCGGACTTATGGAAAATATATTTCGGAGCTAGCCATATTTTCTAAAACATATATGCTTGGGTGTTGGATTACACGATTTGAAATTGCACCTATGAAGAAAATCACGAAACCCTAATTTAATGGGATACGCTGAGAGGTGAAAGTTTGTATAAAGTTTGTAAGAAGATTGGCATTTCTTTTGTAAGAGTGATACTATTTCGGGTATAGATTTAATTGACAACATTTCATATTTTTAACACTATCATTTTTTACTTTTCTGAACTCTGCTTAAAAAGATGAAGGAATCTCTGTTTTTATTTATTTTCTGAGATGATTATTTATTTTATTATTAATTTATAAAAACATACTCATTTTAAAATGTGGCAACACCAAAACCAGAACTTAATGGAACGGTTACTTTAGTCGGTTTTCTTATAAAAAAAAAAACTTAATAAAACTCCATGGACCTAGTATATACTATAGTATACCTGGACTGCTCATTGCTTCGTTCGAACGGTCCAAGTAAGAAAGCCGCCAAGGAGGCAGTTTGTCCCACTCTGCTGGGGTAACCAAATATTTAGCTATAAAGAGGGACTCATCCTTACTCCATTTTATTACAAGTGTAAAAATGTATAGGTATTGGCTGGCAGTGTAGCTAGAATTTATTTTATATACCTATGGAAACTCATAAATAAATATAGTGAATGTTAGCTACTATGTCAGCAATAACACACTTTTGGCTCCCGTTATTTTATCAGAACGCAGCAATCCCGTAATTGTTAATTTGATTTGATAAATGACAAACTTCGTTAAGTCATACTTAAAAACAAAACAAACAAAAAACATATTCTGATGTATGTAGGTATAGTGAACACAATATAAGCTAAGCCAATCCACTTACCTGCATTCACAATAGCATTGTGTCTAATACAATCCTATCTGCTTTTGTTCTCGTCAGCGCCAACCAGTTACTTACAAAAAAAGGTTAGAACTACATTGCGTGGATATTGAATTTTCAACCTTATTCCTAGTTGAATAGGTTTAAAATGGTTGATGATGAGAGTTCATAGTCCTTTTTCAAGAGAATACGTTCTTGTGAAGAGTCGGACGGTTGTAAAAATCCAAAAAAGTATGATTACCATTATTCTGTTAGTGTATTTTGTAGTTTCATGCCTAAGGAAATAGAGTCGATAATCTATATTAACCTTCCAAGGTGGTTACAATCTGGTTTTACTACGAGCTCGTTATCTTAATTTGTGGTTTACCAGTTGTGGTTTGTTCAATGGTATTCAGTTCTTAAGTGGATTAGCTTAGCTTATATTGTGTTCACTATACGTGGACATGAACACATTTATGAGGATATAAAAAAGGGGTGGTTATTTGTAGGGTACCATAAATTAACTAGGGAGGTAAAAATGTAAGTATACCGTTATTTTATAAACTACCTGTATGACTCTGTTTTACCAATGCAAGACTATGCACTACTTTTTATTACTGTACTAACGGTTCATAAATATATGGCGAAATAAAAAGCAAAAAAAAAATAACAAAAAAAAATCGGAATTTTCGGACAGATTTCAGATTCATATTTGTGAGCCCCAAATGCTCCCCGATACCGAGTTTCAGCCCCCTAGCACAAACTTGAAATTTAGAAAAAATAAGTCGCCATTTCGTTTTTTTTTTCACGATTGTAGGTACTCGGGTGGAAGCCCCCTATGACATTTGGTCGAACACCTCCCACCTGAGCCAACCGTTTACGAGATATGGGCCTCTTAAAAAAATCCCCATACATTATTTTTTATGCTGGAAAAAAAAAGATTTTTGGAATCAGGGGGTCGAAACCATAAACATACCAAATTTCAGCTCGCTACGACCATTTTGAAATTTTGACGCCTATTAACCACCCTTAGATAGCGAAGGATTACAAAGTATATTAAAAATCGGAATTATCCGGTAATTTTGTAAATTCATTGTCACTCTATTAGTACTTTATCAAAGTTTGACATGCTTTCATATTAATATATATTGCCATATATTACCTGAAAAAATATACTACAGCCACCAAAAGATTTCCATTTGCAACCTTTAATTCCAGTTACCATGATGCTATTATAAGTATGTAATTTTTTAAATAATCTGAAAAGATACCACTAAGCACTGTCAAAAATGCTGACAGTTTTCATTTGCCTAAGGAAATAGAGTCGATAATCTATATTAACCTTCCAAGGTGGTTACAATCTGGTTTTACTACGAGCTCGTTATCTTAATTTGTGGTTTACCAGTTGTGGTTTGTTCAATGGTATTCAGTTCTTAAGTGGATTAGCTTAGCTTATATTGTGTTCACTATACGTGGACATGAACACATTTATGAGGATATAAAAAAGGGGTGGTTATTTGTAGGGTACCATAAATTAACTAGGGAGGTAAAAATGTAAGTATACCGTTATTTTATAAACTACCTGTATGACTCTGTTTTACCAATGCAAGACTATGCACTACTTTTTATTACTGTACTAACGGTTACTAAATATATGGCGAAATAAAAAGCAAAAAAAATAACAAAAAAAAAATCGGAATTTTCGGACAGATTTCAGATTCATATTTGTGAGCCCCAAATGCTCCCCGATACCGAGTTTCAGCCCCCTAGCACAAACTTGAAATTTAGAAAAAATAAGTCGCCATTTCGTTTTTTTTTTTTCACGATTGTAGGTACTCGGGTGGAAGCCCCCTATGACATTTGGTCGAACACCTCCCCTCCCACCTGAGCCAACCGTTTACGAGATATGGGCCTCTTAAAAAAATCCCCATACATTATTTTTTATGCTGGAAAAAAAAAGATTTATTTATAAAAAAAAGATTTTTGGAATCAGGGGGTCGAAACCATAAACATACCAAATTTCAGCTCGCTACGACCATTTTGAAATTTTGACGCCTATTAACCACCCTTAGATAGGGAAGGATTACAAAGTATATTAAAAATCGGAATTATCCGGTAATTTTAAATTCATTGTCACTCTATTAGTACTTTATCAAAGTTTGACATGCTTTCATATTAATATATATTGCCATATATTACCTGAAAAAATATACTACAGCCACCAAAAGATTTCCATTTGCAACCTTTAATTCCAGTTACCATGATGCTATTATAAGTATGTAATTTTTTAAATAATCTGAAAAGATACCACTAAGCACTGTCAAAAATGCTGACAGTTTTCATATATATTAATAAGGATTTAAATATAAAGGTTTTATCCTGACATGGCACTAACATAAAATTATTTTATTTATATACTTATCGGATTGTATAGCGTTCTTAAAATTTTTCGTTAGTTTCTTAGTTGACGCGTAATAACGTTTAGCGAATAAAATATGTAATTATTTGAAGTGAATAGTGTTAATTTAAAGAAATATGTAAACTACTAGTAACTACCATTTTATTTCAAAACTACTAATCATTCCTATTTTTTGTGACTGGCAATATTAGAAAGGGACACACAACCTATGTGCGAGCTGTCTCTGTCATACCGTGACCCCTTCACCGGTAAAATATATCTTACGTATTTAAACTATGATTTAATTTTTTGTGCACACTTATTCTGAGTTCGCACTCCTGTTGTCTTAATATAAGCTCCTTGTAAAACTCAGTATGCATCTGTCATCTGTCAACGTCAAATAAAAAAATATATATTTTCGCTCTTTGGTTTAGACAACAACCCTATTCAGCCCGTATTGTCTTAGATTGCAGTTATTTGATGTATTTTCTTATATTTCTTTAAATACAGAAGAATAAATTCAAAGATTTTTTTTAAGGTACGCGACATAAAGCCCTGTCGATCTCTATATTAATTTCCACTCGTTATAAATATGAAATGTTGTCAATTATTACAAATCACTACAACAAACTTTTTACCATACGATTAAATGAAATTACAAAGTAAGAGAAGCATTTTTTTAATATTCATCCCCTAAGCAGGTTAAATTGAAGGTGACAACATTTTCATGTTATGAATGAATAAGAGGTACGTGTTTTTTTGTAGAATTTTCATTCGAAACGGAGAAAATAAACTTAAGTCTATTTGGAAATTCATCTTCAAAATGTAATTCTAAGTAAATGGGAGG
The DNA here is from genome assembly GCA_905147355.2 of Apotomis turbidana. Classification (NCBI taxonomy): domain Eukaryota; kingdom Metazoa; phylum Arthropoda; class Insecta; order Lepidoptera; family Tortricidae; genus Apotomis; species Apotomis turbidana. The sequence continues at coordinate 2,271,770 of LR990283.1, forward strand.
CGAAAAATTGGATGAGAAAAGGTTAGATTATTTTCGCAAGTCTGCTCTAAAAGATAAAAAAGATAAAATAACATTTAATCAAATAGGATCACAAGTATCACTTTTGCATCGTCAAAAGCTAACACAATCATTAAAAATTAAACTTCGTCTTTAAAACATTGTCTAAATAAAACTTGCTTAAAATTCCGTGTATCACTTTAAATACAAACTAAAATACTATTTTCAAAAAAATTCGAAATGTATTGTCTAAGTAAATGGAGAAGATGAAAGTTCATGTGAAGTATATATTATCGTGTATAAACTCTGCATTCATTTTTAGGGTTCCGTACCCAAAGGGTAAAAACGGGACCCTATTACTGAGACTTCGCTGTCCGTCCATCCGTCCGTCCGTCCGTCCGTCCGTCTGTCACCAAGCTTTATCTCAAGAACGGTGATAGCTAGACAGTTGAAATTTTCAGAGATGATGTATTTCTATTGCCGCTATAACAACAAATACTCAAAATAAAATAATTTAAATATTTAAGGGGGCTCCCATACAACAAACTTGTTTTATGGTACGGAACCCTTCATGCGCGAGTCGGACTCGCACTTGCCCAATTTTTTGGAAAGTTATCCCCTGAAGAGTTTAAGTGCAAGGCTAATAGATGGTGAAGCTTTATGGGAAAAACGTAGGATTCTCTGAGTAAGAGTGACAAAATTTCGTGTAAAAAAATTTAAATTGGTTTCTATACCTCAAAAGGAAGAAACTCAGCCCTCAAAATATCACTTAGTTGCCCGTCCGGCTTTCGAATTATGTAAATGGAAATTAAAACCATAAAAATACTCAGGACTATACTTAGTCCTTTTAAGCTATTAGAAATCCAAACTTGTAAGTTAAAACGTAAAAAAAAGATCCGGCTGTCAAAGCCGCAAAAAAAGTATATTTCGATACTCTCAAAACATTCATAATTTATAAGGTAGGTATTTTCCGTTGACCTAAAACTATGAATTTGGCAAGTAATACCGTGCTTTAAATTTCTAATTAAATAAAAAAAAACTGTATTTAAAGTAAGTACCTACGTAAAACAGATTTCCAACGGTCATGTTTGCCGCTTAGTACAGTTTATCTCTACAAGTAGGTACTAATGGGGAAAATTCTGAAAACTATACATTTCTAATTAAATAAAAAAAAATCTGTATTTAAAGTAAGTAAATCAGATTTCTAACGGTAATGTTAAGTTTTCCGCTTATTACATTTTATCTTTTCGGTAGCAATATGCAGTGTTTTCACTGTTCGTAAGGAACCCTCTGTGCGCGAGTCCGTCTTGCACTTGACTAGCGAACATTAGAGGAAATTCCTATCCTTGAGATTAAAATTTTGACTATGATTTCGTTCGGTTCATCGGAAAATAAAGTGTCCCATGTGTTATGACGTGATTTAGATATATATAAATCTACTACCCAAAAATGTATGTATGCGCGCAGATTTTTATTAGTTGTATGATTTTAAGAAACAATAAAACGGGTAGAAAGTTATACAGCTGATAACATTTCCATCAAGCTCTGTGAAAGCGAAGCCGCGGGCAAAAGCTAGTAAACATGTGAACGGCATTGGAACTATTTACTTTACTGCTTACCACTGGATATATGTATTTCCAAATATTCGCATAAAAAAAAGATAGTGCTCCTATAGTCATATGGCAATGGTTGAACGTAAATGTAGTGGGTGTGGGTTGTCACAGTTGTCCATATTTGTAACTACACATTGGTACCTATTGCATTTCTTTTTGAAATTATATCATGAATATTTAAAATAAACCAAAGCACGTTTTCAAAAAGTGAGTTCATTTAAAAATTGCATTTATAGTTTATTTCATTCGATACTGATCCATTTAGTTGGCCATTTATTTACATACTACCTACGCCGCGTGGTGTTACCCGCTCATCCCATAAGTCCAACTCCATACCAAAATTTATCAATATTGGTCCAGCCGTTTGAGCGTGAAGAAGTAACAAACATACACATAGAAGCACTCACAAAATTTCGCGTTTATTTTATTTTTATTTTATTTTTATTTTATTTATTTGGGGCATCAACAGCAATACAATTTGTAATAATTAACAATATAGTACAACAACAAAAGCCAATAAAAGATGTCCACAAAAATACAGTAAGTAGAACTAGTTACAAGAAAAATTAAACAAACATGGTATGCTCGATCAGGTTAGTGCGCATGTGTGTGTGCGTGAGTGTGTGTGTGTGTGTGTGTGTGTGTGTGTGTGTGTGTGTGTGTGTGTGTGTGTTGTGTGTGTGTGGAAATGGAAAGGGATATTGAATTAACTATCATCTGAGCTTAACATTAAAGAATGAATACGCTTCTTCAATGTCGATTTGGTACAGTCAAATAAGTCAATACTGCTATAGTATTTTATGCAACCGTTGTATAAGAGGGGGCAAAAAACGCGAGTGGCATGGGTTACGATGTGAGCGCAGCGAACATCGTAAGAAAGATGCCACGAGCGTTTTTTGACCTACTTATACAACGTTGCATACAATACTTTTTCTACGACTCGACATTTCATAAATAAAATGCAAATAAACAACAAAGAAAATAATTAAATGTTCCCGCTCGGAATCAACAAAATTAAAAAGAAAAATTGTCTCTGATAAACTTTTTTTTTATTGACATCCATCTGTCAAAAAAATATTAACTTATACATAAAGGTATACGATCACCATACTAAACATCTGTCAAAAAAATTTAACTTATGCATAAAGGTATCGTTCACTATACTAAACATCCATGCACTGAAGATAAAACTTCTTTTTTAAGTTGGCACCAATGCCTTAGTACAAAAGTTCTTTTTTAATTTGCAAATTGTTTGAATGCAGCGGTTCATCATGTAATCTGAGGTACTAAGTGATGGTTTTTTGGCGACATTATAACATCGGTTAGCAGTGTGTTTTTGAGCAGTAGAGTATAGACTTTTACAGACTTTCATAATTTATGTCTTTATATTAGAGTTAGTAACTATATAAATGACAGAAAAAAGTACTGGAGTAGAAAAAACAGTTTATTATATTGTCTAAGGAACCGAATTAATGGGGAATTCTGTGAATAATTGGTGTTGACTGTTGGAAGGCTAAACAGGGCACGATTAGCGTGGCGGGTTCTTATTTTTGGAACAGAGAAATTAATCTCTGCAAGCAGCGCGGAGCTATCGATGCGGCCAGAGAGAATGTCATATAAAACACACGTGTCAAGCATGAGACGCCGATTCTCAAGGCTCAGGAGGCGGTGGCGACAACACATAGAAAAATAGCTGGTATCTCATTTCTTGGATCGAAAATTAAGGTGACGCAGAAAGCGATACTGAATTTTCTCAACTTTCTCCTTGTAAATCGTATACTGAGGCGACCAGACACAGCTTGCGTATTCAAGGATGCTTCTAACATATTGTTACGCCGGTAGGTTAGGTCAAAAACTTTCAATGCCAATTTCAGTGCTTTAGAGGCGTTTTCAGCAGGCTGAAAAGTCATTTCAGGCCGTTTCAGAAGTTGCTCTATCACATATCTAAAGTTCGAAATTTCACCCAAGTTGTCGTCGTTTTCAGGCGCCTGAAACATGTTTTCAGTCCGTTTCAGGGCACCCTCTATCAGATGACGCCATAACCTGAAAACCCGTTTTCAGGCGTTTTCAGGACCCCTTATGAGCCTCTGAAGCACAAATCATTATATGGCGAAATTTCCAGTAGGAGTGACAGAGATAGCACTAGTAGAAAGAGATAGCTATGCTCAGATCATTCGAGAAGTGTGTAACAAGGATGGGACTACTAGAAAGAGATAGCTATACTCGGAACATTCGAGAAGGGAATGACAGAGAGTGCACCATTAGAGAGAGACATATATGGCCTCGAATGTTCTCGGCCCTCACGCTGGACCTTACTAGAATATTCGCGATATGTGTGGACAATGCCTCTAGAGCGGTTCCGCGGGATATATAAGGCGCCGACGGCCGGCGCGAGTTAGTTACATTTTAACTGCGATACAGTGCGAGTAAAAGGATAATCTGAGAGAAAGACTCATAAGTGATTAGTGCGCTTTAAGTACAGTTCGTGTGAATAGTGAGTGCGTAATTTGTGTTTGTGTTAATTAGTGGATTTTAAGTACAGTTCGTCTGAATTGTAACTGCGTAATTTTATTAATAAAGTGTGTGTTTTCATTTGTGGATTAATTTGTGCTTTTCTATCAAATACGAACCCCACGCTCGTAACAATATGCATAATAAACTACTTTAATACATGCGGCATCCTTAAACTCTCCACAAACACGATACACAAAGCCCAGGTTCTTGTTCGCACGGTTGACTATGTCATCAATGTGTAAGTCATATGTTAGTTTCGCATCGAGAGTTACACCTAGGTCCCGTATTGAACTTACGCGCTCAATAGCCTCACTTCCGATTTGGTACTGATACAACAAAGGGTAGGACTTCGAGTGAAAGAGATCTGGGCACATTTTTTTACATTTACATTAATGCGATTAGTATAATAATAATCAGACAGGCGGTCCAAATCACTTTGCAAATCATTGCAATCATTGATGCCGCGAATGCTTGCAAAAATTTTTTTGTCGTCGGCACAGACCATAAGAATACTATAGACTGGGTATTGGGCGGGGCACGCGTAACCGAGCTAAGGCCCAAATACCCAAAGATATGTCAACGTGATGTCAACAGTCACTTAGTTACCGTACGAACGTGCTTGAATAATTATGTGCTAAAAATTAGAAATATGCCGAATTATGCCATTATAATCGTCACAGGCGAGATCTGCATACTCAAAACGATACCTGATACCGTTTAATTTCACTGGAAAGTAATAAAATTCGGTATTTTGTAATATTTCGTAAAATATTGCAGTGCATTATGACAATTATACATTACTAGCTTGACATGGCAACTATTCACGCAACATCTTCAGGAGCACGCAATGTATACGTCCGTCTGACAATTTAGTGCGGGGGAACAAGTCTAAACCATAAATTGACGATATTCTGTATGGAGGTTTTAATGTGAGCCGCTCGTGTTTCATACTAATTTGTCCATTTTAATTATATAATTTACACTTTATCACCTTGTTTTTTAGGGTTCCATACCTCTGTCGGAAAAAACGGAAATCTTATGGGATCACTTTGTTTTCCGTCCGTCCGTCTGTCTGTCTGTCTGTCAAGACCCTTTATCTCGAGAACGCGTGGAGGTATCGAGTTGAAATTAACACTATATGTATATATACTCAGGTATAGGGTCCCTTAAAGCTGTGAAAAAAAAAATCAAGCTTCTACGTTAACGTGAAAAAAAGATACAGCCGTTTATGTCGCCAAAAACGCACATTTGGTCACTCAAGGGAATCAAAGTGACAGAGTACTTCCCGATGACCTAGAACTATGAAATTTGGCAAGTACTACAAATACTTATAAAAATCTGAAATCGCCACATACTTACTACAAATACTAATAAAAATCTTAAAAAATATAGTCCTTTTCAAACATCAAGTCCACCTTTTGTACGATACGTTTTCTTTTGTGCAATAAAGATTAATTAAATAAATAAATAGGTAAATCATATTTGGAGAACCTGGTTGCGTTAAGTTTGATTCAAATTCAAATTCGTTTATTGCAAGAACATAGTAATGAATTTACAGGTATATACAGTGTTGCTTATGTTCTAACAAATAGGCATGCAAACAAAATAAAACAATATTCAAATACTTTATTGTTACATATTTCAATTTGTTACTTATGTCAAAAATAATTACTAAAACTCAGAATTTGCAGATTAAATTACATTAATTATTACATTATTTTTATAAGTATTTGCACCTCGTTTGTATGCGGCGCCATACATTTCAGATACAAACTTAACCAGGCCAATTAAGATGGGATAAGTGAAAGTTAGTACGGAACCATCGGTGCGCGAGTCAAAATCGCACCTGGCCGGTCTTTTTTAATTCAGACAAGTAATTTTATTACAGCGAAATCAATAGCAGTGGGTGACAAAATCATTAGATTAAAACAGTATTATTGTTTCGCTAATCCACAATGTGATACGTGCTAGTCAGTTGACGACGAGGTTGGCGCAGTTTTAATGCACCTGCCTACTGAGCCGGCGGTCCTGGGTTCGAATCTCGGCAAGGGCAAATATTTGTGTGATGAACTCGAATATTTGTTCCTGGGAACAAATATTCAAATATATGAAATAAATAAATCTACTCCGTTTATAATTTACCTACTACCTGTTCCAAATGTTGTAAGGTGATGTTTTTACTATTCATATATCACTACATGTAAAGTAAACATTCTGAACGATAGGAAGATTGAGATGGACGCTTCCATTTGATTTCGTCGCCAGAAATTAAATGGTCTGATAATTTAATTTACGACGTTTACGACCATACAAAATAAATATTTTCAACATGCATTATACATATTATAAGCCTATACATATTATTATTTTATCGATATCGACTATTTTGATTTGATCACGCCCTAAATCTTTAGAATCATTAGATGCATGCCGCTGGCAGAGCTTACATTACATTTTCTGGGTCGTTAAAATTAGACCCCGTGCTACAAGGATAGGGTTCAATTTTAAATGTTTTAAAATTGTAACATAAAACCTTGCGATATTTAGCCAGCGTTAATATCAAAAATGACACTACTGAACTGACGGAAGTAGAAATCAAATTTCTTGTCAATTCGAGGCTTTGTCGTACTGAATCATAAAGTCTCATTTGCCTTTTATTTTATTTCTATTTAAGTTATAATAAAAATAAAGACATTGTCTGATATGCATATAAGGACTAAAATTCTCGATACATTGATCGTAGTAGTGTATGACTACGTAATACGCACACATTAGCTCAGCCAATGTCAACTCACTTCTGTTTGTTGTAAAACCTTATTTTTATACGAATATAATTGTGTGCGTGTAAAAGTCGGCTACAGCGGTGCTAGAACAAACTGCGCTGAATGCCATCTCCATATACTTCGTGGTCGTCGGCATACATAAGAAACTTTGAAATTTAAAAACGTTATATATATCATATAGATATGCATTATAGAGCAAAGGACCTAATTATATTATTATGATAATAAATAATTAAATAAATATCGGACAACCTCACAAAATCGATCTAGTCCCAAATTACTCATACTCATACTCATTTATTCATAATGCACAAATACATTATATGTCAATTTTACAAAAGGGTACAAATACAATGTAGTTAGTGGTTATATTATATGTCAGGTTACTTACAATAATAGTAATAGTTAATTCGATTTTTGTACAATATTAATAGCATTATTCTGTAACTACCTATTCGATTAATAATGTCATTAGTCATTACATAATTTTAAATATCCATCTTTGGTGTCAGTAACAAAATAGAAACTTGCATAATATGTTAAACTTCATCTCGGAATTGTACCTAACTAGGTACAATTCCGAGATGTCATAGAAGGCCTTTTCCAATAGCCATTTTTTCAGTTCGTTATGAAAGGAAAATTCGCTAGTTAATTAAGCTCAAGAAGGCATGTGTTATGGGTACTAGACGATAATATACATAATTATATAGATAAATATATACTTAAATATATAGAACAACCATAACCCAAGCACAACATATTCTATCTTTTGATAAATAATGATACGGCGTCATTATTATACAGGGCTCTCGCGAGGAATCCAAATGATTTCACCAGCAGATTCCTGAGGTCGTATGGAGTAAAAAATGTTATATGAGCCTACGTTGGAATATGTTTTTTTAACTTTTTTTATATATTCATACATAATAAATAAATAACCTTTATATCACCTATAAAACAATACTTTAGAACGAGCTGGCAACGTTTGTTATTTTTATAAATAATGACACAAAGGTAAAGTCCCGGTAAAGGCAAATATTTGTGTGATGAACACGAATATTTGTGCCTGGGTCATGAATGTTCTATGTATTTAAGTATTTATTTATCTATATAAGTATGTATATCGTCGCCTAGTAACCATAACACAAGCCTTGTTGAGCTTAATTTGGGACTAGGTTGATTTGTGTGAGGTTGTCTGATACCTATTTATTTATTTATTTATTTTAATTAAGAAAGAAAAATTTAATGCGATCTACTACAATCTAAACAGGATTTGAACCTGCGACCTCTTCTTCTTGCTGTAAAGCAATGGGGATTGGGGATCGTGCGTGTAAAGCGCACATCCTAGGGTATGGCTAATGCGCATAAGCATTTCAAACATATATGACGCAGAGGGTGCTCCAGTAGCGTAACGAATTATGGGATGAAATATTTGGTGTGATTGACGTAGCGATCTGATAGCTCAGTTGGAAGAGCAATGCACCGGAAACGCAGAAGTCGCAGGTTCAAATCAATTCAATTTTTCTTTCTTAATTTACCTGTGTCGTTATTTATAAAAATAAAAAACGTGGTATTTTCACATAAAAATATGAATCGATAAAAAGATTCTATACAAACGTTTGTTATTGTTCTCTCTTTTCATTAAAAGGGAAGTCAATATCATAAAGAAAATTTCTTGTTGGGCAATGTTTTTTTCAAAACAGGCTTTACTTAAATATGCGATCTAAACTCCTTACTCATGAATGTCATGATTTATCTAATGGCGGCTCTACACTCTCTTTTAAGAACTTTGCTATTAAACTCCATGGATTATGATTATAATACAAACTGGCCACTAAGAAATACCCTTAGACACAAGTCTAAGGGTATTTCTTATTACTTTAGACAATGACTCCAGTCATAATGACAAGCCGTTGTTGTGATTGATTTTAACCCATACATGCCCAGTGGGTCGTTTTTGTCCCAAAAATTAGGTATCAAATAACGGGCGAGTTTATAAGCGTAAACGCTCATTTACGTCGTCTAGCGCCATCTATGAGATATTGATAGTGTTTTCTTTCAAAATTAATAGGTAAATGTAGGTAAGTCGGCAATTTTATGACCTCTGGGGCAAGCAAGTTATGATTTAATTTGAGACGGCCAAAAAGGGCTTCTTTCCTGAGCAAATTGTAAATAATATTTTACTCTTAGTAAATATACTTATTATGTCATTGCTATTATAATATAGATAGTTTTTTTATCTTGTTATAAAAAAAGTAGTTAAAGGTATTAGTTTTTGGAAAAGTACTGGTTGTTTAAACTTTGGTGGGTCATTAACGACTCTGTGGGCAGAAGTGTACTTAATTACTATTTTGTTATATTTAAGATCAGACGAGTACTTACAACGAATTACATCCAAGATTTGTTCGGAAATTAAGTCTGATGATGAGATAAGGTACTGATATTTATATTGGTTATCCTGACAATGGTATTTGATGGTACAGTGCGCAACACTCTACTTGAAAACAGCCAACTGGAGGACGTCAGAGAATTAAAAAAATAAAGAGAGGGGATACAACGGCTACCTACTGGATGAGACAAACGTTATAAGCACTGTTAGATGGCATGGCAATATCGTCGTGCCCCTATTATCAACTAAACACGGTGTACAACCTATGTAAACGCCAAGAAGATTTTCTGCTGCGCTAAAGTAGACGATTGATGTACCACAGCGGAAAATGACTTTCCAATATGAGTTGTGGGGTAGTGGATCAACTGGACTCTGGATCAGCAGAAGTAGAGTCGAAATGAGAGGCAACAAATGACTTAACTCTTTTTTTAGGCTCATTGACGTCGCTGTTCATAATACTACAGGAGCATTCCATGATGTTGTAATCGACATTCGTACTTAATTTTAGTACTCTTTACATTTGAGTTGTAGTAATTAATTATTGGTATCATCTTAACCCTTTATTTGACGTCGTATACTGTGAGATACATTCATTAAAAAAAAATCTACACAGTCTTCTGAAACTTCTAAGTGAAAATTTAATATTTAATCTGGTCACACAATTTGTAATTTAATTTCTAATTTAGGCAAAAATAGTTCTGAGTACTGGTAAAATTTTTAGCCGTCAGTCGAAGGTCACATTGGTGGACCTGCGGAGAGCACACACGCTTCGCAAAGTATTTATTACTTTTTAAAATATTTATAGCAATGTTTTGGGGCGGAATGCGGTTTAGGTATAATTGTAAATGTTTGCCTTTGGATTGTGTCAGATTTTAATTTCGATTTGCACTAATTGCCACTAACTGCAATCGCCTAAAGTTGTTTGTATCTCACAGTATACATTGCCAAGAACGGGCACTAAGGCAACTAAACTTGAATGTATACCGTGATATACTTTGCCAAGAACAGACTTAATTTGTATGTATACCGGGATATACTTTGCCAAATATGAATGCAGCTTGGTATTGGGGTGTTTTAGTTTATTTTTTCCTTCTTTGCGTCTTAACAGCATGTGGTACAGACTAGATCTGCGAAATATTGGCCCTCATACCGAATGCGATGATGAAAAAGAGGTTCAACTCTTTAGGGAGCTTTCTTCCCCTAAATGATCGTCTTCAACGCCAGCCTTGGATTTTTTGCTTGAACGCTTAAGTCTACTATGTAGCTCTGATGAAGAAGTCACAGAAAGAGATAACACAGAAAAAAGGACCTTCTGGCGCCGAAGAAAATTTTCCTTTGACCCCAACAATTCTAAAAAAATTGCCTTTTATCGACACAGGAACCAGACTTTTTAAAAATGCCATTAATGTCTTCATTACCGTCCCTTCCATCTGTAACCAATGCTTATTCTCGAGCCAGACCATCAACCACAAGAAAAACTACGGCTAAAAAACGAAACTTAAACGAATCGCTCCTGTGGCGAAGCGGGCTTAAAAAATTAAAAAGATTTAAAAAGCAAAAAGCAGTATTTCAAAATGTAGCTACACTAGAACACCAAGATGACGGCGATTACGAAGACATATCTGACGGTTCATCCCTTGATTATTTTAACAAATTATTTTCTCCTGATATAATGTCCTTCATAACAGAACAGACTAACATTTACTCAGTTGAAAAAACTGGAAAATCGATTCAATTAACCGACCATGAACTTGTGGATTTTATTGCCATACAAATTATAATGGGCATAGTTGATATGCCAGAAGTTGACAACGGTATATTGCCTGAAATGCAATGTAAAGCTTTGTTTTGTGACAGGGAAAATGTTTCCTGAGCTTTCGCACAAAATAAAATAATAGTTTCTAAATAAATTGTTTTTTTATGTAAAATTACCTTTCTGTTGCATAATTGACATTGTATATCACAGTATACATTAGTATATGATTGTAATACTTCATTCTATTGGCATTGTATACTGTGGTATACATTAGTTTTCAGGAAAACTGGAAAAGCTAGATTTTTCTTACTATTTTTTCTAATTACATTGTATACCTAAAAGATCAAAAAAAATGAAAACCTAGAAAATTTACACTTTTTATGTCTTTGCCAAATAAAGGGTTAAAGCTGTAAAGTGTACCTAAAAAGTCTAGTATATTACTTTTGCTGTAATGTTTAAGACCTTAAAAAAATAAGACGAAAACGAAGCATGTCGTAATCGACACTCAATCAACCAAGTCCAAATCCTAAGTAGTAATTTCGTAAATTTTAGCAAATTATGAGACAAATATTTACGTTTTTAAATATAATTCACGAGTATTCTTTATGAATACTCTTTTGAAACCTACATGTTGTAAACGACACGTACGAATTCAAACAAATAATTGCACATATTTTCGTCAAAATATATATATCTGCGTGTCGATTGCATGTTGTTTCTCTTTTATACTTCTCCATTACAATACTAAACATGAAATTTGGAAATTCCAAGTATCGTATCCACTTTTACCCAAGGTATTTTTTGGGCCACTGTCTATTTCTACCCGTGATATTATTAGGATTCCGTACCTCAAAAGGAAAAAACTGAACCCTAGACTACTTTTTTGAGCGTCCGTCAGTCTGCCTGTCTGTCAAGACTATTTATCTCGGGAACGCGTGGAGGTAATAAGTTGAAATTAAAACCATAATATACTTAATATTTCGACACTCTCGGGTATCAAAATTTAAAGGGCAATTCCCGTTGACCTAGAAAGAACTATAGAATTTGCTAAAACTATTATTATAGTTTTTCCAAATTCTATGTGTACGTCAGTTTTCCTACGTTGTTGAATTTAAGTTTGTCGCTCAGTATAGTACTTTTCGTAAAACAACATCTATATTTGCAGTACTTTCATAGCTCGTACGGCGCCTTCGGTGCGCGAGTTCAACTCGCACTTGGCCGGTTTTTTTAAACTGCCTTGCGTCATGTTTCAACGCATTTCTACGGATGTAGGCGTGAGGTAGACTGTAAACCTGATAAAGTTTACACTAGAGCCTCATTTGACCTGGCTGAAGCCAGATTTTGGAGTTTTTCTATTCCGTTCAGTTCACTTTTGCTTTCTTATATTAACCCTTCATTCTTCCGCTTGTAATAAGTTAGACACGTCTTTTTTTATTTGTCTGAATAGTTTTAAGTCTCTCGCACTCCCTTTTTCTGAAGTCTAGAACTTCAAGGATTTTTTCAGACGCGATTTTCTCAATCTAATTGCGTTCGAGCTAAGATGTGATTGATCCATTAGAAAATTGGACAAATCAGGCTCGTATTAAAGTAAAAATAACGTATAGTTTAACGACTTTCATAAACACATGTCGTAAGCGACCGTTACCTTTGAAAGGGATAAAACTAAATAAACACGCAAATAACTAAAGTAACTCCGCTCCACAAGGTGACCCGTGACAAACACTGTTTAGATTATAGGCTTTGAAAGACATCTGCCACCAAGTTCGGGTCATAAACTACAAATTATGTTCCTTCATGTCGTAATTGACACTGTTCAGGCGCGGTTAGATTATTGCTAAAAACATTTCTGAAAAGGGACATATAACATTATTTTTTGTTGCAAATTAAAAAATAGGAGGCTAGTTTTATTATAAAGGCGGCAGTTCACATTTATAGTACAAACAAATCTTATTATCCAATAAAGAAATCGGGGTCATTTTCAGACTTTACACGACAATGAAATTGTGCTGCTTAAACATGGCTATTGTTTAAGAGTTGGTAATATTATAATTATAATGTTTACAAATATCAATAGATAATACTCTTGACCGTAAGTTGGCATTGCCGAAATATTGGAATTTGGAATAATAAATTAGACGAGATAGTTACCGTTTTTCATGGAATGCTCCTACACTCCTAACTCGCGAGTATAGGAGTGACATAGGTACACTGAAGTTACGCCGAAGCATTGCTCGTGTTTTGCTGCAGAATTAGCACAAGAAATAGACCTGGGCCCCACCAGAAAAAATCAAACCAGCGTCTCTTATTCGGTGCAGAAACATAACTTCTAACACTATGTTTAAAAGATGTCTATAAAGACTTCAGCGTACTTTATGTAAAAATAAACTGTACCGGGGTGCAAGAAATTAGGTATTAATCTGCACATAAAAGGGTTGTCCAGGTTTCATTCTTTCATTTTGTCTCTAAATAAACAATTTAAACAGTGTTAAGTCGATTTTTTCAACATTAACTTACACGGCACACAATGGGTCGAAAACGACCCTTCGGGAACAGTTTTGCCCTAGGGGTAGTTTTCGACCCATTAAAAAAAACACCCTCCCCCCCCCCTTCTCAAATCTTTGAATGCAGTTTTTATAAGAACCCCTTCGGATCCCACATATCCGAAAATTAAGGAAATTGGAGAATAAAATAGTTCTGGGCATATATGGGCGGTGTGACGAATGTAATCTCATTATTACAAATAATAATTGCACTAGCCATCAAAGAAAATACGGTGTCTAGCTCAGACAGTCAACCTTTATAACAGCTACAGAAAAATATGTTTTAGAGTACTCCACGGTGCAAAATACCACAAGGGTGGTGTAAAAACTGAAAATTATTTTGCGGATTCTAGTTCAGCTGCCACGGATTTCAATGAACTGTACGTAGCTGATACAGTGAGAAGCATAAAGCAATTGTTGAGAATAATCATACTGCTTGTAGGGTGTTAAATAAATAATTTGATGAATAATTGTGTTTGTTTATTTAGGGATTAATAACAAGATATTTATTGTAAACTTTAATCAAATAAATTAGGTAATAACAAAATATTAAATAAATATTACATATGACCAGTAAAAAATCAATACGTTTATTACTGAATATACTGCTAACATAGATTAAGTACCATTGTTACTAACAATTGTATGGGTCTATGACCTGAAATAAATGATTATTATTATTATTATTATTTTTATTATTTCGTATATTCATTTAATTTCTTAGGTTAAGTTTTTTTACAATAAATTTATATAAAAAGTAAAATACAACAACGTAATTACAAAATATAGATACGTTATAAAAAAAACCTAACCTAGGGTGTCGCCGGCAGCGGGGCGACACCCTTGATCCAGCCATCTAGCGAGAGTCTCTTAAGATGTTTGTCGAGACTCTTCGCTATAAGACCGTTCGCAGAAACGACTATCGGGACAATTATCGTCGAGTCAACATCCCACATTGCGGTCACCTCGTGAGCCAAGTCAAGGTACTTGCTGAGTTTGTCCTTCTCGGCTTTCACGAGGTTCTCGTCATGGGGGATGGTGATGTCGACGAGCACTGCCTGGCGCTTGGATCGATCTACCAACACGATATCAGGCTTATTGGCTACAATAGTCCTGTCCGTGATGATAGATCGATCCCAATAGAGCGTGACACGACCATTTTCGAGAACTGGCATCGGTGCGTACTTATAGTACGGCACCTCAGACCCCACAAGACCGTATCGAAGAGCAAGTTGCTGGTGAATGATCCTGACTACTTGGTTATGTCTGTGCAAGTACTCACCGTTAGCAAGATGAGAACAACCGGAGATTATATCTGAGTGGCTCACCGGGACGGCGGCATGCCCGACAAATGTCGACCGTACCGTCCTTCAGGATATATCTCCGGTAATTGTTCGTCATCATTACTTCGTCCGCAATTGCACAGACAAAACCTTCGGTTTCCCCGAAGAGATCCCCGAAGCGTAGCCAGTTCACCGACGCAAGCAGATCTACATCGGGCCCCGTAAGGGCCTTGTAGAACCGCCCGTGTAGCTCCTTGCTCTTCCATACAGCCCTGCGGTCATCGGTGCTAAGCACCTTTGGTCTGTGCCAGTTCTCGTTTGCTAAGGAGAGAGAGGTGAGGCCTTTGTCAACTGCTACTACATCGCGATGAATCCCACACTCGTTGTTTAGGAAATACTCCCTAAGACTGCACACCTCGCGGTTATGGAGGTCCTTGGCGTTTAAAAAGCCACGGCCTCCACACTTACGCGGGATGTACAGTCTCATAACTGACGAGCGTGGGTGCCTCATGCGGTGTGTAGTGAGCAGCTGACGGACCCTCGTATCCAGGGCGTCCAGCTCAGTCTGAGTCCACTTTAGTATGCCAAAGGAGTAAGTGAGCAGAGGCATCACCCAAGCGTTGAAGGCGCGCACCTTATTGCCACCGGACAAAAGACTGTTAAGTACTTTTGTCAAACGACAAAAGAAACGCTCCTTCAACGCCTGTCTAATGTCTCCGTCCGCAATACCCAATGACTGTGACATACCAAGGTACTTGTAGGTTTCAACTTCAGAGATAGACCTGAGCTGAGGGACATTGTCTCAGAAAGCTGTAATTAATTATTATTATTACGAACCATTTAGTTTTCAAGGTTTTACCTAGACAACGCAGTTCTCACAACTTAAGCCATCGTTTTTCCACCATCAAAAGGAATATCAAAATCGGCTTCATACTGGGCCAGTCTGTTGTACGAAGACTATCGTTCTAGGCGTATTTATGCTATGATTCTAAAAACTAACTTACTATTTTGGCTCAGTGACCCAAACAGGATCTTAGCCTCCGAAACGAGAGTACGCCACTTGTCCCGATCCTGCGCAGTTTCTTGCCAGTTTTCGGCTTGAAGCTTACGCAGGTCCACCTCCACCACGTCTCCCCAGCGGTACCTGGGACGACCAACCGGCCGTCGACCTGTTTGTTGCCCCAAGTATGCTCTTTTTGCCGCATGATCATCTTCCATTCTTTGTAGGTGACCGAGCCAACGAAGTCTATGGGACTTTGTCTCTCCGATAATATTCGGCTCGGCCATCAGCGCCTCAATCTCGGCGTTAGTTCGGATGCGCCACGTACCATCATTCCTCTTAGTAGGCCCCAGGATCTTCCGAAGTACTTTGCGTTTTGCTACCAGGAGCTGACTTTCCTCTTTAAGATTCTACATAATTATTTCTTAACTGAATTTTTGAAGTAAAAATACCGTGGCGATTTGTTATGATTGACACATAAACAAAGATCGTGACAGGAACGGTTTTCAATAGTCAACTTTTGTCAGATAATGTGACGGTCTCGCAGCATCGCACTGATAAAGAGGATTTACACTGGAGATGTTTTAAAACAAAAAATTCTATCTCAAAAACTAAGGCGATTTCGGCTTACTTTATACATTTTATTTTCTACACATACTCAGGAATGCGCTGGTGAAATCATTTGGATTCCTCGCGAGCACACTGTATATACTATACGAAACTAAACAAACTCAATGATAATAACATCCACGTGAATAAAGTGCTTCATTATGTTTGACAATTATGTGATACTATCAAATGTCCAGAAAATTGCTTTTTTATAGCCACTTAAAATTTTATGATAATGATAACCAACCATCCTGTGGTACATTTTGAATAAGATACTCGTTCTTTTCCCACGTCATGCGATCCTTGATCATCTTGATATTTACGCAAATGTTTTCATTTTGTTCCTGTAATCAATTCAAATATGTCATCAACAGTATTACCAACTGCGACCATCCAGTTCCACCATACGCCAAACCACTACCGTACCAACTAGAGTTTGAACTGTACAAGGGCAGTAATGACAATAACCTCTTCAGGGCGAACCTGACAGTGGAAAATGATATACCAGGACTTGACAAACAAGGACATTACCGTGTTGGAAAAGAAACGCCCACCGGCATCCGATGGATGTTCATGGCTAACAACCTCACCTGCACTACTTTGATCACTAAAATAATATTCCAAGTACTACAAACGCCTATCAATGGATGCAAGCTCAGGAAGGGATACTATCACATGAATAATATAGATCTTGTTAACATAGAAAAGGCTTTTCCAGGAACAATGGGCCGGACTTATGGAAAATATGTTTCCAAGCTTGTTTTTTTTTCTAAAACAAATACATTTGGGTGTTGGATTACTCAATTTGAAATTGTACCTATGAAGAAAATCATGAAGCACTAATTTAGACTTCTGGTGGGTTTGGAAACTTTGGGAACAGTTAAACTTATAATAGCAAACATTTAAATAATTTCGGAACCACATTTTGAGCTCATGGATCAAAAATCTAAACTCATGGAATGTAAAATCAATGGCATGATGATATATATACCTACTTACTTTTTATGTTTGAGTAAGACCTATTTGTTATGCACTTTGATGAAATTTCAAGTATAAAAATGCTGTGTATACATTTTTGTTAATAATATATTATTAATTAAAAAGAAAGTTTCTGATTTCACCTGACAAAATTTATACTTTAGGTAGTAATATTTGTCTTTTTTATATTTTTTGTAGTTTTTAATTTAAGTAGGTATATTAGGTAGTAGATAGGTAGTTTCCAATTAAGTTTGTTTAATTAGTCAATATGTTTTGCTGACGAGGTACTTACGAGGGGCGTTCAATAAAAAGTGAGAATGAGATGCAAACTTTCAATATTAGGAAATTAAATACTGGCCGGTAAAGTTAATCTAACTAGCGCATTGCTCATGAAAAAAAAATCCAACTGCTTCTTGTTTAAAAAAAAATACGGCCATTTCTTTGCAACGCTATGGAGCACGTGAGCGAAAATGGAGAAAATTTAACTTCGCGCCGTTATCAAATACTTGTGTTTCAAAAAAAAAAACTACGGACCAAGTCAATTTAGATCTGCGGGACACTTTAGGGTCTAATGCTCCTCCGTATTTGACAGTCGCACGTTGGTGCGCCGAATTTAGACGTGGAAGAACATCGACCATGGACGAACCCCGCTCCGGACGCCCTACTACAGCAGTAACTGAAGAAATTGTGAAAAAAGTCGAAAACTTAGTTTTGGCGCATCGTCGTGTCACGGTTCGTTTTATTGCTGAAAATGTAAAGATTTTAACGGGGAGCGTGCATAATATCTTACATGAACGCTTGGGTATGAAAAAGATATCTGCGCGTTGGGTACCAAGAATGCTTACTGACACGCAAAAACAAACTAGAGTCGAGATTTGACAAGAAGCTTTGGACCTGATAAAGCAAGACCGGAAACTTTTTCTGGCGCGATTTATAACAATGGACGAGACATGGCTCCACCATTACGACCCTGAAACGAAACTGCAGTCTATGACATGGAAAAGGCCATCATCTCCAACTCCGAAGAAATTCAAGGTGGGCCCATCTGCCGTTGCTGCATGGGCTCTGTTTTTTGGGATGATAAAGGGGTAGTAATGATTGAGTATCTCGAGCATGGAGCCACTATTACGGGCACTTTATATGCTAAACAAATAGCAACATTGCGCAATGAGATCCACGAAAAACGGCGAGGTAAACTCTCGAAAGTTGTGCTGTGCCACCAGGACAATGTCCCGGCACACAAGTCCGCCGTTGCAATGGCTGCAATTCGTAATTCTGGGTTCGATATCCTTAAGCATCCTCCGTATTCACCGGTTCTCGCCCCCAGTGATTTCTACCTATTTCCGAGATTGAAAGAATACCTGAGAGGCCAGAAATTTGAAGACGACGATGCGGTAGTCGCTGCAGTACAAGATTTTTTAAGTACTCAAGATAAGACCTTTTTTAAAAATGAAATTTTAAGTTTAGAAAAAAGATATACTAAGTGTATTATGCTACAAGGTGACTATGTCGAAAAATAAAATGACATTTAATAAAAGTCGTTTATAACATACTCATTCTCACTTTTTATTGAACGCCCCTCGTAAGTATTTGTTTTTATAGAACCGGTATGCACTTATGTATAAAGGTTATTTTTATCAATAAATGAAAAAAAAAATATAATAACATTTTTTTTTATCAAACAAGTATAAATTTAGACTTATTAGGAAATTTATTTCGTAATTCCAGAAAATTATAAATAAATAAACAGCCAGTAAAGTTTGATCTTTCGATTCATGATAAGGTTCTTCTTTGGCAAAATTTGCAGTCGTCTGGTTTTGTTACTAGTCATAACGTTAGGCTTTCGGAGATTAAATTACAATAGAGCTGCGTCCCTTATAGATTATGTACTAATGGCTGAATTACGAATTGGCCGTCGCTTCACGGACGGCGGCAAATATATTGCCGTCTTAGAACTCGTTAACCTCAAGGAAAATTAAAACATCTTCTCCTATAAAAATCAATTGAACCGTACATGCTGCCAAAATTTTAATTACCACCGTAGAAAAAAAAATGTTTAAGGGTTAACACGTGCACTGTCCGTCGTGTCCGTGTCCCATATGTGGGGTCACGGCAAGCTTCTAGGTATTACCACAGAATAAAGACACTACAGAAGCCTCACTCTTTTGTTATTTGCCGCTTTTGCAAAAGCATTAGCCTACTCGTATCCGATTGGCCATTTTTAATGACGTACGACGCTGTTGGTTCTAGCTTCTTTGGGGGCGTGTCATACTCCTAGGGTTGCCTACAATGCCTACATTAGCAAAAGGGAAACTACTTCTTTGTGTTTATATTATTTTAAAAGCTACTTTTAACAAAATACGTTCAAAATAAGAGGAACCTAGCGCGATCTTTATAATTATGGGCTCTAAGAGTGCCTACTCGATCTTTGGATTGGTTTAACGTAAACATGTGCGATTTTTTGCTTTTGGAACCATTTTGATTAGCATTAAGATCCAGTATTATAAAATTGACCGGATTTTTTATCCTGGAAGTGCTTACTAGATCTCAGGCCTGGTTAAACCCAGTCACGTGCAGTTTTCGTATTCTGATTCACTTTGATGAGCAAGTAGATAATGTGTTTAAATTTTTATTTTAGCCTTTGGAAGTTTGTAGAATGAAACATTTTTATATATTTTATTATTGGTTTTACACCCGTTTACATATAACATTTAATTTTTATGTATCAATGATTGATTCAATGGACGACGATCAATGACAATAAATGGTTTATATTTGTAAACATAGAAATAAGCCCGTTTCTAGCGGCCCTTTATGTTCTGGGATTATTACATTTTGTTTGATCGATATTTTCCGAAGTTGAGCGAATTTTGAAAATCCAATTTCATATTCTGACTCGGATGACCCAAAAACCACCCGATACCGAGTTTTAACACCCTAGGACTAATTTGAAATTTCCAAAAAAAAAAGACTACAATTTTTTTTTTCCGCGACTGTACTCGGGTGGGGGTCCCCTATGACATTTGTTCGAGCACCCCCTACCCGTTTCCAGCCGTTTACGAGATACGGGACCCTAAAAAAAAAATCTCCATACAAATCTTGTTGTTTCGATATTTTCCGACTTTGACTGAATTTTTGGACATATCGATTTCAGATTCATATTTGTGGGCCCCGAATGCCCCTTGATACCAAGTTTCAGCCCCCTAGCACCAATTGGAAATTTTGAAAAAAAAAAGCCATTCGCCATTTTGAATTTAATTTGGTTCGCTAATTTTCACATTCATAAGCGAAGTCGAACAAGACACGGCGCGCACCCTGTGCGCTAAACGCAGCAATGCGGTCTAAATCTGTTTGTTCGTGTACGTGATGTGGAGTTTGTGGACACGTCCACACGCGCATTGCGTTTGTAGTAGTGTACCTATCGCAGCGCGGTTGTATGAAGCTTAGTCTCTGTTTCGTTTCTTTACTCATGTGGAACCAGTCCTGAGATCCAGTAGGTACTTCCATGATCCATCATCAGGTACATTTTATGGTACTGAATCCAAATGTTCATTGTGGTGAATCGAAATGTAAAAACCGCACATGTCTGCGTTTGAACCAATCTTGAGATCCAGTCATCAGGTCAATTTTATGATACTGCCACATACTGCCTGTAAATGCTTAGTAAAGTGAGCAGAAAAACCACACTTGTCTACATTGAACTAGTCCCGAGATCTAGTAGGTAAATGTTCCATCATCAGATCATGACTTAATGTCAATGGGAAAACCGTAGCAGTAACCGTATTCTCTTACTAAT
The DNA here is from genome assembly GCA_905147355.2 of Apotomis turbidana. NCBI lineage: Eukaryota > Metazoa > Arthropoda > Insecta > Lepidoptera > Tortricidae > Apotomis > Apotomis turbidana. The sequence goes on from LR990283.1 coordinate 2,293,028, forward strand.
AAAAAATATAATTATATATTTACACTTTACGGAGATAATCGGTGAACTTACGTTCAAAACGATTCAATGTAGCGAACACTGAATCTCTTCCTTTTTAAAGTCGGTTAAAAATAATTAAAAATCACAATAATATCATAGAGTAAGGAATTAGAATATCTATACTATTATAAAATCCTAAATTTGTATTGAAAATAAATTTTCTATGGAGGGAGGTCATGATTTCAGGAAAAATCTCGATAGCGTGATGCAGCCGGATAGTTGTTTTGTATGGACACGCGTCGCCGTGCCAACCTGGCGCCATCTGTTTTCAAAAAAACCGTTGTCCTCGCATCACGCCGAAACGGCTGGATAAAAAGCTACCAATTTTGGTACAGGAATAGCTGAACATCCAAAGATGGTTATAGGATACTTTTTATTATGATTAATATTTATCTCTGAAAACATAAATTCCATGAAATATTTTCCTTACAATGTGTAAACCTTATAATGACAGCGTTTGTGATTTTGAATTTAGAACGACGCGACCACCGCGTGGCTCTTACGTGTACAAAAACTAAAAAGTATGAATTCGACATAATACCTCCGCGCGGCCCACCGGCATTAACAATAAGGTTAAGGTTGTTTGAGGCGTTGAGTTACGGAAACCGTCTTAGTTAGATAGAAAAGATGGCGCCAATTATCGACCAATACAGACGAAAATATGAGTGCAATGTTCGTTGTAAATTGTCTCATGTCCAAAAAAAATTATACATTTCTTTAAAAACATTATTTGCGACAATAGGAACTAATGCTCTTTTATTGAATATACAATTATATTCTTCTGTAGTTTGTAAGTATCGAACAAATCCCGGAGACGCAATTAAAAACGTTAATGAATAAAACAGATTTTTAATGCTATTTTATCGAGTGTAATTGAAATAAAAGTATTTCGAATCAATTTAAGTAAATTAAATACAGTTCTAAATATGTTTTACCAACCAACATTTAGAACATTAGGCGCAAATTTTGGTATTGTTTGTGTTTGGCCTAACTTACTAATAAGGTAGCGAAATGTATAATAAACGATAAATATACGATATATTTAGCGACAATTTTGCATCTATGTAGTTTTTTTATATATAAAATTTATTCAAAGTAATAAATATCAATCATTCTTTATTTTTAACGGCGTGTTGAGATTTTGTTGATGACCCAATTTTCCGCTAGATGGCGTTGTTACCTTGACAAAATCTCCATACTAGCGGCTGCATCGCGCTGTTAAGATTTTTCCCGAGTTAATAACACCAGCTCCATACATATAAAGGATTCACGCAAGTCGTTGCGTGCCTGTGACCACGATTCGGCACAGGCTAGGGTGTAGTGTGATGGGTTAACCCGGACTTCGAGAATTACTACCGAAGTTGTTGAATATTGATCGCTGACTGGGCATAGAATAAAAAATAATTAAGTTTAGAAAGGTTTAATATACCATTGTTACAATGATAATACAGGGGTTTTTGAATTGTAATATATGGACGCGTGCGCACTCGAACAGAGTTAGATTGGAAAAGATGGCCGCCAGATCGCTGTCGCCGCGTCTCGATCCAAATGCTGTCAATGCGCCTGCGCGCGAGCCTTCTTGTGATTGGTCAGTGTTTGGAGCGCGTTCGGATGCGCGAACAATCGCATACCTAATAATATAAGCAGCAGTGTATCAATTATTGAGAGTTGCTGCTCGACAATGTATGCATTTTGTATGAAAAACAACCATGATTCGAGACAAGACAAAATTATAAAATTTACAATGTAGAAAGGATTTCACCCAGCCGGGATTTGAACCCAGAACCTACTGAAATAATAACCGTGTCATCTCATGCATTTTCCTTTGCTTCCTTATTCATTATACCACGGATAACAAAACAGTGAGGCCATCACGTTCAGTGGTGCTGTCGCCATTATTGACGTACGCTCGATTGAGTTAAGTTGGCACCTGAATCTTATGGCGTTACTTAGGAAATTATTATGACAGGTCATAATATTATATTAGTATTAGTACCATTGTAGACGAAAATAATTTATTGTCATCTTAATAGATGTCATTAATATATGTTCAGGTAGGACTATGAGCTAATTATTTTTCAAGGTGCTTTGAATAGTTATCTACAATAATCAATAAATATTCAAAACGATATATAAACATAAGTCGAGCCTCAATTTAAACTAAACCAAGATGATGTTCACAATGGTAGCACCTAAGGTACGGAGCGTTCTAGGGAAGTCGCCCACCCACTAATTTAAGTAGTAACTTAATGCGATGCCGTAGGCCGAGCTCTACGTAGCACTGAAGGTGCAGAGCGTCCCAGGGATGCCGCTCACACATTTAAGCTTATATAAGTGTGTGGGCGGCCTCGCATTAAGTTTTTTAAATCTACGATAGACAATAAATATTAAAAACGATCTTTTAAACATACCTAAGTCTTGACTCAATCTTAATTAAACCAAGATGATGTTCACAAGCGAAGCACCGAAGGTGCGGAGCGTTCTAGGAAAGTCACCCACCCACTAATATAAGTAGTAACTTAATGCGAGGCCGTAGGCCGAGCTCCACGTAGCACTGAAGGTGCAGAGCGTCCCAGGGAAGCCGCTCACACACTTCAACTTATATAAAGTAGGTGGGTGGCCTCGCATTAAGTTATTTAAATCTATAATAGACAATAAATATTCAAAACAATTTTTTAAACATAAGTCTTGCCTCAATTTTAATTAAACCAAGATCATGTTCACAAGCGTAGCACCGCAGGTGCGGAGCGTCCTAGGGAATGCGCCCAACCACTAATATAAGTAGTAACTTAATGCGAGGCCGTAGGCCGAGCTTCACATAGCACCGAAGGTGCAGAGCGTCCCAGGAAAGCCGCTCATACATTTAAACTTATATTAAGTGGGTGGGCGACCTCGCAATAAGTTATTTAAATCTACAATAGACAATAAATATTAAAAATTTGGCGAGTGCGAGTCCGGCTCGCGCATGAAGTTTGTTGTAGGGAGCCCCCCTTAAATATTTTTTTTATTTTATTTTTAGTATTTTTGTTGTTATAGCGGCAATAGAAATACGTCATCTGTGAAATTTTCTACTGTCCAGCTATCACCGTTCTTGAGATACAGCCTGGTGAAAGACGGACGGACGGACAGCGAAGTCTCAGTAATAGGGCCCCGTTTTTACCCTTTGGGTACAAAACCCTAAAAACAATCTCTTAAACATAAGTCTTGCCCCAATTTTAATTAATCCAAGATCATGTTCACAAGTGTAGCACCGAAGGTGCGGAGCGTTCTAGGGAAGGCGCTCACACACTTAAACTTATATTAACTAGGTGGGCGGCCTCGCATTAAGTTATTTAAATCTACAATAGACAATAAATATTCAAAACAATTTTTTAAACATAAATCTTGCCTCAATTTTAATTAAACCAAGATCATGTTCACAAGCGTAGCACCGAAGGTGCGGAGCGTCCTAGGGAAGGCGCCCTCTGACTAATTTAAGTAGTAAGTTAATGCGAGGCCCTAGGCCGAGCTTCACATAGCACCGAAGGTGCAGAGCGTCCCAGGAAAGCCGCTCACACATTTAAACTTATATTAAGTGGGTGGGCGACCTCGCATTAATTTATTTGAACATATTTTAAGTAAGTGGGCGTCTTCCCTGGGACGCTCCGCACCTTCGGTGCTAAGTTACTTTATAAACCCTTAGTAATTTAATGCGAGGCCGCAGGCCGAGTTCCACGAGCGTCTCAGGGAAGCCGCCAACCCACTTAACATATGTTTAAGTAACTTAATAGGCGGCTTCCTTGGGACGCTCCGCACCTTCGGTGCTACGCGGAGCTCGGCCTGCGGCCTCGCATGAAGTAACTTCATCTTATATTAAGTGGGTGCGGCTTCCTTGGGACGCTCCGCACCTTCGGTGCTACGCGGAGCTCGGCCTTCGGCCTCGCACTAGGTTATTTCAACTTATATTAAATGGGTGGGCGGATTCCTTGGGACGCTTCGCACCGACGGTACTACGCGGAGCTCGGCCTTCGGCCTCGCATTAAGTTACTTCAACTTATATTAAGTGGGTGGGCGGCTTCCTTGGGACGCTCTGCACCTTCGGTGCTACGCGGAGCTCGGCCTGCGGCCTCGCATTAAGTTACTTCAACTTATATTAAGTGGGTGGTCGGCTTCCTTGGGACGCTCCGCACCCACGGTGCTACGCGGAGCTCGGCCTTCGGCCTCACATTAAGTTACTTCATCTTATATTAAGTGGGTGCGGCTTCCTTGGGACGCTCCGCATCGGTGCTACGCGGAGCTCGGCCTTCGGCCTCGCACTAGGTTATTTCAACTTATATTAAATGGGTGGGCGGATTCCTTGGGACGCTTCGCACCTACGGTGCTACGCGGAGCTCGGCCTTCGGCCTCGCATTAAGTTACTTCAACTTATATTAAGTGGGTGGGCGGCTTCCTTGGGACGCTCTGCACCTTCGGTGCTACGCGGAGCTCGGCCTGCGGCCTCGCATGAAGTTACTTCATCTTATATTAAGTGGGTGCGGCTTCCTTGGGACGCTCCGCACCTTCGGTGCTACGCGGAGCTCGGCCTTCGGCCTCGCACTAGGTTATTTCAACTTATATTAAATGGGTGGGCGGATTCCTTGGGACGCTTCGCACCGACGGTGCTACGCGGAGGTCGGCCTTCGGCCTCGCATTAAGTTACTTCAACTTATATTAAGTGGGTGGGCGGCTTCCTTGGGACGCTCTGCACCTTCGGTGCTACGCGGAGCTCGGCCTGCGGCCTCGCATTAAGTTACTTCAACTTATATTAAGTGGGTGGTCGGCTTCCTTGGGACGCTCCGCACCCACGGTGCTACGCGGAGCTCGGCCTTCGGCCTCACATTAAGTTACTTCATCTTATATTAAGTGGGTGCGGCTTCCTTGGGACGCTCCGCATCGGTGCTACGCGGAGCTCGGCCTTCGGCCTCGCACTAGGTTATTTCAACTTATATTAAATGGGTGGGCGGATTCTTTGGGACGCTTCGCACCTACGGTGCTACGCGGAGCTCGGCCTTCGGCCTCGCATTAAGTTACTTCAACTTATATTAAGTGGGTGGGCGGCTTCCTTGGGACGCTCTGCACCTTCGGTGCTACGTGGAGCTCGGCCTGCGGCCTCGCATTAAGTTACTTCAACTTATATTAAGTGGGTGGTCGGCTTCCTTGGGACGCTCCGCACCCACGGTGCTACGCGGAGCTCGGCCTTCGGCCTCACATTAAGTTACTTCATCTTATATTAAGTGGGTGCGGCTTCCTTGGGACGCTCCGCATCGGTGCTACGCGGAGCTCGGCCTTCGGCCTCGCACTAGGTTATTTCAACTTATATTAAATGGGTGGGCGGATTCCTTGGGACGCTTCGCACCTACGGTGCTACGCGGAGCTCGGCCTTCGGCCTCGCATTAAGTTACTTCAACTTATATTAAGTGGGTGGGCGGCTTCCTTGGGACGCTCTGCACCTTCGGTGCTACGCGGAGCTCGGCCTGCGGCCTCGCATGAAGTTACTTCATCTTATATTAAGTGGGTGCGGCTTCCTTGGGACGCTCCGCACCTTCGGTGCTACGCGGAGCTCGGCCTTCGGCCTCGCACTAGGTTATTTCAACTTATATTAAATGGGTGGGCGGATTCCTTGGGACGCTTCGCACCGACGGTGCTACGCGGAGGTCGGCCTTCGGCCTCGCATTAAGTTACTTCAACTTATATTAAGTGGGTGGGCGGCTTCCTTGGGACGCTCTGCACCTTCGGTGCTACGCGGAGCTCGGCCTGCGGCCTCGCATTAAGTTACTTCAACTTATATTAAGTGGGTGGTCGGCTTCCTTGGGACGCTCCGCACCCACGGTGCTACGCGGAGCTCGGCCTTCGGCCTCACATTAAGTTACTTCATCTTATATTAAGTGGGTGCGGCTTCCTTGGGACGCTCCGCATCGGTGCTACGCGGAGCTCGGCCTTCGGCCTCGCACTAGGTTATTTCAACTTATATTAAATGGGTGGGCGGATTCCTTGGGACGCTTCGCACCTACGGTGCTACGCGGAGCTCGGCCTTCGGCCTCGCATTAAGTTACTTCAACTTATATTAAGTGGGTGGGCGGCTTCCTTGGGACGCTCTGCACCTTCGGTGCTACGCGGAGCTCGGCCTGCGGCCTCGCATTAAGTTACTTCAACTTATATTAAGTGGGTGGTTGGCTTCCTTGGGACGCTCCGCACCCACGGTGCTACGCGGAGCTCGGCCTTCGGCCTCGCATTAAGTTACTTCAACTTATATTAAGTGGGTGGGCGGCTTCTTTGAGACGCTCCGCACCTTCGGTGCTACGCGGAGCTCGGCCTTCGGCCTCGCATTAAGTTACTTCAACTTATATTAAGTGGGTGGGCGGCTTCTTTGAGACGCTCAGCACCTTCGGTGTTACGCGCAGCTCGGCCTGCGGCCTCGCATTAAGTTACTTCAACTTATATTAAGTGGGTGGGCGGCTTTCTTGGGACGCTCCGCACCTACGGTGCTACGCGGAGCTCGGCCTTTGGCCTCGCAATAAGTGTAGTGAACGGATGATATTGTGTTTACGCGTGCGAAGCCGCGGGCAAAAGCTAGTGTAATAATAAAAATGTAATCGATGCGTTGTCTTCGCTTCGAACGTGCCGACCCTAGCCGAATAAAGGCGGGACGATGGGCGGGCCGGGTCACAATTGTGACCCGAAATTAGTAGGTATAATTTTTGACACTTCAGCGGAGTGAAACCCCCTTGGTATTACAGAGACATAAGCATATAAGGTTCGCTTGTCAAATTGGGACAGACAACGTGTTAAATAAAAGGTCAAGCGGCTATTACACTTTCCAAAATTAATCACTGACGAGAGGGTTGCAGCAATGTGTGAGACACTTATGGAGATAAGTTCATCTCTCTCTTTCGTATTGGTGCATCCCTCTCTTCAGTGACTAATTTAGAAACCCTAAAAAGCCCTGTTCTAGGTAGTAACATCAATAATATGTTAAGAAACATGTTTGATCATAGAGAAAAATGTCTAAACAATGAGCATTTTAAAAGGAATAAGGCCTCTTAAAACTACGCAACGGATTTTGATGTGTTTTTTTTAAATAAATGGAGTGATTCAAGAGGAAGGTTTAAATATTTTATTAGCATTGCACCCGTGCAAAGCCGTATAAGAAAAAAATCGAAAGTGGCGCTAGTTTCGCAGTACCCGTCGCCTTAATAAGTAAATCCAAAAATGGAGGCAGTAAAACCATTTAAAGCATCCAATTCCTTAAATAGTTCGCCCGTCGTATTTTCTTAAAATTATATTATATGTCAAATTGTTTATTTTTAGCAAAATATCAAGTCCCGATAATGCTGGCCGTAGCAAGTTACTATATTTATTATTATTATATTATGAAAAACATTAATATTGAATTAAAGAAAACTTAACGAAAAACAGTCGACCTAAATTCCTGTAAATGCATGTTCAACTGAAGATAACCGAAATCAACAAAAACGTCCAATATTTCAAAAATGTCCTAATTGTCATTTAATACTCCGAGTTAAATGACTCATGAAGTGCAATTTTATCACAACGCCAATATATTATAAAATGGTTTTGTTTTAGAATATACGAATAATATTTGTCGGTTGGTAGCTTCTTTTCAAAGTCATGAAATGCTTAAACATATTAATATTTGCACCAATTTTGTTTACTTTCTGTTCTTGTAAGCACTTCAAATACGTGATCAATAGTATCGACAACTGTGATGACCCGGAACTACCGTACATCAAGCCGTTGCCATACGACTTAAATAGGTATGGAACCGTACGAGGGTAGACAGGGGAATACCCTGTTGAGGTTGAAGCTGACCGTGCACGCGGATATAACAGGACTTGACAAGCAAGTAAATCTGCATTTTGGAAAGAAAATGTCCGCAGGCCCCAAGTGGATAATGATATTAATGATGATGAACAACATGAACTGCACTAGTCTAGTGATTAAAATTGCATTGCAAAATCTCCAAGTACCATTAGAAGGATGCAAAGTTAAGATAGGGCACTATTACAAGAATGATATAGACATGGGTGCCATAGAATCCGCTATCCCAGGGGCAATGAGTATGACTTTTGGAAATTATGTTTCGAAATTTACCATATAAATTATTCTCTAAGAAGAATATGCTAACGTGTTTTTTCTCTCAATTCGATATCGTGCCTGCGAAGAAAATACAAAACTCTCATATGGGCTGTATTCATTACACGGTTTGTTTCTTCAATCACTTTAGGCTCTTTGGCGCTTGAGAAAAATCACCAACAAGGGAACTCAAATTCAGGCTTACCATGGCACTTTACTCCGCACTTGGATATGGGATTTTAATTTGGGGCAATTCGATCAAGGGAAGTTTTATTGCGCAGACGCACTGCATTCGTGGAATCTGTGATGTACCTACCACAATAAATAATATGTATCCTGTGTAAGTCTTTATTTAACAAGCGAGTGATCCTATAAGGGTTCCGTTTTTCATTCTGAGGTGCAGAACTACCATTGCTACATTTTATGAAATATGTGTACGTGTACAATACAAGATAATAAGATAAATAATAATATAAATGATAAGAGTAATTTTACATTGTTATTGTTCAAAGTTAAATAAATTAAAACAAAAAAAAAGATATCCTAATAATTTACATGTCTAAAACAATAATGAACTATTTAGTAAAGTCGTTGTTCGCGAGTGAGTGACTCTAATGGAGTATATATTTTCATTAATGTCAGTAACTCACTCACTCACTCACTCACTGAAGGATATAGCGACTCACTATATTAGTATATTTTTCATTCGCAACCACTCACCATTCAATATGAACTGAACTGAATGATGTTATTTGACATTATAAAGTTAAATACTTATAAAAAAAAACGAACGTAGAATAATTTAATTTGTCCATTATTATGAGATGAGTGATACTTTTCCATAGTTACGTCATTAGCATTAATTTAGTACCTATATTTTCTTAATACTTCTTACGACGCATTATTCAAATGAACCACTGAACGAAATGAAAGACATAAACGAATCGAGTATGATGGAGCAGTTTGAGTCTATAGGTCCACTGAACGAAATGAGTGATTTAATAATATCGCCAGAGCTAATGACAAGAATCGTTCTCCTTCATTTGAGTAACATGATTTGCGCATCTCTACTATTTAGTAATAAATAACTGTTCTCCAATAGCTAAATTAGCTATCAGATTCTTCAATGCATTCCCAATAATTTAAGAAATCTGTCGATTGGAGAACTCAAGCGCAAACACACTGGCTACAAAATTTATGTATTATCTCGTTGACTGAATATCCTGAGAAGAAATTAAATTGGCCGCCGCTATTGACTGATTCAAACAAGACTACATAGTATATAAATTAACAAATCCAAACTGACACGAAATGTCTTGTGGATAGAAATGTCCCGCTCTCAAAACAGGTTTCCGATTTGTATGGAGAAAGAACGTTCGCGAGAACGGCACATCTCTAATTGTGGATAAAGTGAACCTAAGCATTAACAAGTTCCTTTGGTAGGTAATCAAAAAAATTATCTTATCTTATCTTATCTTGCCAAAGGAAACCTCGTGATCATCAAAATGCCGTAGGTATAATTATTTAAGCGGACACCGGCCACTAATACGCTTAAACCGGATATCTATTTCGTTTAATATGTATTCAAAATTGCTTTATAATATGTTTCACTAAATAATAAACCACTTTTTTTTCTATCAAATGACCCTTGCATTTTAAATGTAACTAGAAGTAAATAATTTTGTCATTTGTATTGATGCTTCACATCTATCGTCATGAAATCCTTCGTAATATTTATACTTTCAAACATTTTGATTCATCATTGTTCTTGTAAACTCAGACCAAACGTAATCAGTATCGATAAGTGCAGAAATCCAACTCCGAAGTATATGAAGCCACCTTCTGTGAATATCGAGTTCACGATCAACAAAAGTAATAAAGATTTTAACCATGCCAGTCTCAATTTAACCATCGAAAAGGACATTCCAGGATATAATAAACAAGGAATATTTCAATTAGGAAAAGAAACATCCAGTGGTGTTAAATGGGTGATAAACATGAAGAATTTAACTTGCACTCATTTTTTCACTAAAGTTACTTTTGAAATACTTCACTTGCCCATAAAAGGATGTAAGATGAATAAAGGACAATATTACGTTAAAGATATAGATATTGAATCTCTGGACGCAGCTCTACCAGGACCTACAGATAGAACTAACGGCGTGTATGTTGGAAAGGTAGCAATATTTACTAAAACGAATATGATGGTATGTTTGATACTTAGATTCAACGTGCGTTCCCAAAAAGATGCGCGGTAATTTTAGTCTTACTTGTTATGGACGGTTTTGGCCCGGAAGCTGCACTTTGTGATGGAAGCAAGCCGTTTTGCACAGTGATAATATAGACCAAAATAAACGATTTCACTCGCGGCGAAATTAGTTTCACCCCTTAGGATAAGAGATGGCGCCACTTATTAAAAAAAAGTTTAAAAAATTGTAAGTCCTGAACGGATACTCCGATTTTGACGAAAGAGGTGCCAAACGGCAGATAGTTACCCAATTTAACATAAAAAAAATTGAAAACAGGTAAAAATTTATTTTGGATACCCAAAAAAATATAATTTCTGAAAAAACTATTTAAAATTTGTGATTTTTTGGAATTTTACTCGTAAAAATGTATGTACATGGTACTTTTTTTATTTATTTATATTAATATACAACTAATTTTACATTTACGAAAAAAAACCGCATATCATTAGCCCGTATAGTTTCAAAGTTATTGAAGAATACAGACATGGCGCCGCTGGGTCAAAAAATCTTACAAAAATCTTAAACCTCAACGGATATTCCGATTTTGATAATTAAGGTGCTAATCGACAGATAATTACTTACATTAGTTTCAAAAAATAAAATTAAAATTAAAATAGGCAAAAAGTAAAAATAAATACAAAAAAAACATACATTTTGAAAAAAAAATGCAGTTTTTTGGGGGTTTTATGTAATTTCATACAAAAAAATATATGAATGTATGGCTTTATTTTACTTATGTATATTATAACACTATTAATTGATCGATTAATAAAAAACCGCATATCAAGAACTTGTACAGTTCCAAAGTTATTGAAGATTTTACTATAGGGTGCCGGTGCGATGTTGCCGCCGCACGGACTACTTATGTACATGTATTTATAAAAGTATTCTCCCGCTTCGAAGGTACTGATTACCCTGAAAATATTGAAAGTATTGAAAGTACAAATAATAATCATCACAAGTAGCACACAACTCCACTTATATCCCTTATACAGCTTAAATTAGAGTTTTAACGGCAACCTATTTGCAAATATCACAAGTATATTTTACTTACTTTACGTTTTATTTTCACTAAACTTTCATTGTAACGTGCAAGTTAGCCCGGTGCATCGGCTGCAACAACGCATTTTGCCACAGCCCGATTTGCACCCATAATGACTGTTCTGTTGTGGATCGCACCTGCAACCTGCTTCCAACGCCATTCCACTCCCAAAAAGAAAGGACTTGGGACAGGATATATCCAAATTAAGACGTTTTTTGCACATTTGGCTCGCTTAAAACGCTACACGCAGAACATGTTGTTCAAAGGCAGCTGAAGTAGTCGGCGAATGGCTTGTCGCCAGCTCTGTGAAAGCATTGAAGCATTCAAATTGTACTCAGTCGTCAGTGCGACGGTCGTACTAGTAGCAGATTACAAAACAGTTATTACTTAATGAAATGATGACTGCACTTCAAGGCTTTCTCAGAGTATGACAAGACGTCTAATTTCAATACAATAAGAAAAGAGACCTGTTTTAAAACATGCATGTTATACCCTGAAATAACTACTGCTTTTGCAAGTACATCGCTATCGATAGAAATTCTCTCTGGATACGTGTATTGCTCATGTGAAACGGCTACTTAGGGCCATTTTTGTTTCTTTTTTTTGGGGTGTGTTAACATAATTAATGTCATTCATTATTATAACAAAAATGTTTAATTACCGCAATTAAGTCCCGTTTTATTATTTTGATGTAATGTGTGAAAATCGTGTAAGATTCAATCACTATATTAATGTCATTCATTGGTTTTCAATTAATCGTAACGTTGTGTTGTTGTGTGTCCCAGATTCACATGCAGGCTATACGATGCTACAACAGAGCATATATTATTACTGTTAATGCGATTCGAAAAGATCTGTTTAAACTAAAAAACACTAAACTAAACAAGCTTTTGAGATACCGTCCATGTATTTCAGCTGCAAATTGAATACCGTTTCATGCTAACCAAGTGTGGGTTCACGTTTTAATTTGGAAATATCGAGTCCCAAGTCCTTCTTTTTGGGAATGAAACGGCATCAAAGGTAGGTGGAATCCACAATAGTTGAAGGTTAGTTTAATTTGAAAACTCCTTGAACATTATGAATACAAATTGGGCTGTGGCACAATGCGTTGTTGTTGCTGATGCGACGGTCTAACTTGCACGTTACAATGCAAAACCTGCAAAGACTAAAGTGAAAATAAAACTTTAAGTAAGTAAAATATTGATTCAGAAATGCTATTTAGCATCTAATATACTTGCGATATTAGCAAACAGGTTGTAAAAGAGCCTATTCACTCGTTAAAACTCTAATTTAAGCTGTATAAGGGATATAAATGTGTTGTGTGCTACTTGGGATGATTATTATTTGTACTTTCAATTGTGGTTATATTTTCAGGGTAATCAGTACCTTCGAAGCGGGAGAATACTTTTATAAATACATGTACATAAGTAGCACGTGCGGCGGCAACATCGCACCGGCACCCTATAGTAAAATCTTCAATAACTTTGGAACTGTACAAGTTCTTGATATGCGGTTTTTTATTAATCGATCAATTAATAGTGTTATAATATACATAAGTAAAATAAAGCCATACATTCATACATTTTTTTGTATGAAATTACATAAAACCCCCAAAAAACTGCATTTTTTTTTCAAAATGTATGTTTTTTTTTGTATTTATTTTTACTTTTTGCCTATTTTAATTTTAATTTTATTTTTTGAAACTAATGTAAGTAATTATCTGTCGATTAGCACCTGAATTATCAAAATCGGAATATCCGTTGAGGTTTAAGATTTTTTGTAAGATTTTTTGACCCAGCGGCGCCATGTCTGTATTCTTCGATAACTTTGAAACTATACGGGCTAATGATATGCGGTTTTTTTTCGTAAATGTAAAATTAGTTGTATATTAATATAAATAAATAAAAAGTACCATGTACATACATTTTTACGAGTAAAATTCCAAAAAATCCCAAATTTTAAATAGTTTTTTCAGAAATTATATTTTTTTGGGTATCCAAAATAAATTTTTACCTGTTTTCAATTTTTTTTATATTAAATTGGGTAACTATCTGCCGTTTGGCACCTCTTTCGTCAAAATCGGAGTATCCGTTCAGGACTTACAATTTTTTAAACTTTTTTTTAATAAGTGGCGCCATCTCTTATCCTAAGGGGTGAAACTAATTTCGCCTCGAGTGAAATCGTTTATTTTGGTCTATATTATCACTGTGCAAAACGGCTTGCTTCCATCACAAAGTGCAGCTTTTTTTCATAACAAATAGAACTATTTAAGCCTTGTATTTTTTGCGTTAAACGACAGGTATGACAATCAATGTTTGTCAAAAAAATCTGTTAACAGGATGTACAGAAATAATTAAAGTTTGCGACTTACTAAAAATCACGTTTTTTATTTTAATTTTAGGATAGTTGGTGGACCTATGTTCACGTTTGAGTATCCGATTAATAAATGACAACACACTTGTCAAGTTTTAGCAAATATGCTCGTGCGTGAGTAACTGATTACTATAGTAATGTTTTTTACGTGATAAACGCTAGAACGCGACTATCATAGACCCACAAATCAGAAAATCTACTTGTAGCACGATTACCTTTTGTAGCCCGTTGTGATTTTAAATACCTTCCAGTACGAAAATATTCAATTGAGTATATTAAAAAGTGGTTGTTTCTCAAAGGCATACACCAACGTCTTGTCAACGTTATACAGAATCAAAAATAAGTCCTTGAAAATACTTGAGAAGCATAACACTGCAGGTTTAGTCCTTCCGTCCCGAACGCGGTATTTTTTTTCGGATTTCAACCCCCATATATCCGGCATTTTTGATAAATACTGAGTCAAGCAAAAAAACTGTATAATTATGACCAACCTGCTCAGAAAATTTTACCAGAATTGGTTGAGACATGCGCCTGGGAAGCGAAAACAGTCGGAAATCCGGAATTCGGACTACGAAAGAAGATTGGACAGTAAAAAAAAGGCTTCGCTCGCTCGGTAAATAAAATTACGACAATGGGCAATGGATGAAAATTATGCTATACAGTATATCATAATTTTCATCCATTGCCCATTATCGCCGAAGTGTATGGTGTATATCATAATTTTCATCCATGTCCCATTGTCGCCGAAGTGTATGGTGTATATCATAATTTAGGCAAACATTTGACTTAAAATGTCTAGGTTTAGTGTGGAAAATATCTGTGTAGCGCCAATACACTCTCGACTTGAACAGATCCCAGGCCGTCTAACACAAGTATGATTCGCTACACGTCACCCTCTCACATTACTGCACAAAAAGAGACAGGCAATAATTTCTCGCGTACCAAACGGGATCCTTCCGTTTGCCAAAATTACTTTCGTCAAATTTCATTACCCAAAAAAATATTCCCAACTGTTTTTTGCCAATGCAATCTTTGGCATAATTTCGATAGGCAAAATTTCATTTCGTCAAATTTTAATCCAGCAAAATACTAAAAAAATTACATTTTAGGCATTTGGTCTTACTAAGGCAAAAAATATTAGACAGTAAACATTTAGTCAAATGCATTACTATGACAAAACACAAAAGGAGGTTAAAGTATAGCAAAGGAGGCCGGGAACTAAAAAAATCGATTGGTATTCGCTGGGTGCGCGATGACAGCGTCAACTAGCGGTTACAATTACGGCGGGCTTTTTAATGTCAAATGGCTGACTGTCTTTACAAAGAGTAAGTAAACAAACAAATAATTTCAATGAAATATCGTAATTTTCTTTCATTTTATTCGATTATGTTAAATCTATAGTGTCGATAAACGTTGATCTTCTTTATTTACCGTCTAAAATGGCAAAATCAATAACTTTTAGATGTAATTCACACGGACCTTTTCATGGCTGTCTTCACGAGAAGTAAGTTACAAAATAAACAAATTTAACCGTACTAAAACGCATTTCATGCATAATGCAACCGATCATTTATGACTGTATTTTCGTAATAATACAGATTATTTTGTTTTTTTCAGTTAAACATGGCCAAATTAATTATTATAACTGGATTCTGCTCAATCAAACACAACATCGCTTTCAAATCCCAAACTACAATAAAATGGGAAACCATTCGTTTTTGCTCAACATGTCCAAAATGTAAAAGAAAATAAACGCATAAACATGCTACTTCCTACAACATACAAGCTATAATATTAAAAATGTTGTTCTATAGGTTATACTAACTTTTTCCTCTTGATAGCGATTATCCATTTAATTCGTTGTTCTCGTTTCCAACTTGCTTGTGTAAATTTATTTATTTATGATTACTGTTTTTGCCATTGTTTTTGCAATTAACTACGCTGCAGGTTTCGTGCCGCATATTTATTTATTTTTAGATGCCTTAATTTCGCTAGTAAAAAGTGACAGTTGGCCTGACGAAAGTTCCTTTTTTGGCCACGGCGCGCGCTGCGATCGATTCGTGGTTCCCCCACCACCTACTTCGCACCTAGCGAATAGTGTCATTATACCACATATTTTTATGGTGTTCTCGTATAGACTACCTTAAAATAAGCGTGTTTTGTATCGACTACTTTCTTCTAAGCTTGATAATTACTAAGATAAAATGGTGAATTATAATTGGATGGCGGATTGTAGTAGTTTTGAAATCTAATATTATGTGTACGATATATTAGGCTGCGAATGTCCAAATCTAGGGCACTAGCTGGTTAGGACGCGTGCCGACACAGAGCACCCTAGAGTTTTTGTAAAGCCGAAGATGTAGAGGGCGTGTTTGGTCACGCAAGGGCAGAAGGTGTTGAGAAATGCACCACTTACATTCCTCTATCTAGTTTTCGTAGTAACTCACATATTCAACTAGTACCACCGCAGTGATTTTTGTCATACTCTGTGGTAAAATAAAATAGAATAGAAAAGGTTGTGTCTCTGTATTAAAATTCTAAATATATTAAGGTTTAGTAAAATAAAACTACCTAATGTAGAATTATGGAGGGCGTTGAAACGATTGTTAAGATATGTGAAGAACACTGTAAACTTCTCATTATTTTATTATATACTAAGGATGTCTCTAGTAAGCCTTTGTTGGGATATGCAGATGCAGACTATGCTCGGACAGATGATAGAAAGTCTACATCTGGATATTTATTTAAAGTCTTTAACAACACTGTTGTGTGGAGGTCTAAGAAACAAAATACAATTGCCTTAAGCACCACTGAAGCTGAATATGTAGCATTATGTGAGAGTATAATGGAGGCTTGCTGGATGTTAAAACATTTATTAGATTTAAATATTTAAATGGATAGTGTAACTATTTTTTGAAGACAATCAGAGCACAATTAAATCAATTAAAAATTCAGACCAAAAGACACTAAAGCATATAGATATTAAATATAATTATATAAAGCAAAAGGTGGAGGAAAATATTGTCAGTGTAAAGTATATTAGTACAAAAGAGCAATTAGCAGATATTTTCACAAAGCCTTTGAGTAAAAATGTTTTTGTCAATATTGTACAACAGTTAGGTCTTACGAAGAGGAATGTATGTGCTGAGGAAGAGTGTTGAGAAATGCACCACTTACATTTCTCTATCTAGTTTTCGTAGTAACTCACATATTCAACTAGTACCACCGCAGTGATTTTAGTCATACTCTGTGGTAAAATAAAATAGAATAGAAAAGGTTGTGTCTCTGTATTAAAATTCTAAATATAGGTTTAGTAAAATAAAAGATAAAAAGTGCATCAGTTGTATATTTATAAACAAAGTCCTCGTCCCAAATATATATTTCAAGAGAAGGGCTGTTCTCCTCGCAGCGCCGGAGAAAAGACTAAGTCGGTATTACACAAAAATAAATTTTGCCCATACAAATCACACTTCTTTTAGCGTATTCTATACGATAATATAAAAAAAAAACATGTGTCCAAAAAGACTTACGGTTACTTTAATAATACAAATAATTTGCCTTATTTTGTTTTGTGTAAAATATGTTATGCCAACTAAAACATTTAGCTAAATTAAATTTGGTCAAAGTACCAGTTGGCAAGCGAGTCATTCCCTAAACATTAATGTGCCATACATTAAGAAGGTTTGCGTAACAATTGTTTACGAAAAGTTACATTTGGCAAAAGATTATTTGGCAAATGAAAATCTACGTTTTTTTTGGAAATTGATTAAGCAAACATGTTTTGATAAAACAAAGGTAACCCATACCAAACACGGTTAAACATTGAAACCAGTTCGATATTACGTATACAACCGATGATCGAAGAATTTATTGTTCATAAGCAGATGGTGGATTATTTGTTTTATATAAGTGGCGAAGGAAGGAAGGATGATAAAAGCGAGCGAAGGAAACGCGGCGCCGCAGTGCGGGGGAAGTAGCTACAGTACTACGACATGGAGAGTAAGGTATGTGGATTATCTAAAAATTAAATTTTAGGGTTAATTTATTTTGGAGTATGTTGTTAATTTTTTTAATCAGGCTTTTTATCGATGTTATCAAATAGGCAAAGGATAAAAAAAAGAAATATTACCACATTTTTACGTTTTCGAAAATAGTTCGCAGAAAATCATACAGTCGGACTATTTACTAAGCCGAAATTAGTATGGAAATAGTACCTCTATTTTCTTCGGTTTCTGCGACTTTGACACATTTAAATAAAACAATTTAAACGGATTATATCGCTTATATTAATTATTTGTGCCTCCCTGACCCTGACTTTTCGGTAGCTTTACAGTTACCGTTGTCAGGTCGACTCAGTCAACTTAATTATGTATGGGACCGAAACATATTGTAGTACCAGATATTTGAATACAATACAGGTACTCTTTATTGCACTCCTTACAATACAAACAGGAAATAAACAAGTCAAGAAATTACAATTAGAGATAAACAACTGACGATCTTATCACTAAAGTGTGATCTCTTTCCAGGCAATATTTGGGTTTTCTCATTTTACGAAACCGTACTTGAAAAATATTTTGATTAACGATTATGTAGGTATATTAAAGAAATATCAGTTTATATTTTCACTTTTGTTTACTGCAGTTTCAAATTACTTCTGACGAATTTACCCACTAATTCCAAAGTAACATTCAACTTTTTTCCCGATATGATTGATCGATTGATTAATTACGCAGATCACGCATCGGCGCCGCGCATGTTTAGTCTCGGGAAACCATCCGAATAAATTACACAATTACGTAAAAACTTACAGATTCATTCATAACATGCGTGATGTGATATGTGATTAAATCCACGCTCGAACAACTGCTTTCGGTTTCCTATCGTTTGTAAAACGGAACTAAGCTTCGTTTGATTGACTTGTGATGTTTTTTTCAGGCGCTGATAACGATCCTGTGGCTGATTAGCGCGTGGACTGTGACCGGTTTGATAGTTAAAGGGAAAGCAAGAATCACAACTAAACCAACCAGAACTATACAACGGGTGTACCGGAACGTACCTCAAGGGGTGTATGCTAGAACCTACGCGAAGGTGCCTTACGGGGCCTTTTCCTTCAACGTGCCCGTCGCCGTGCCCAAGCCTAAATCCAAAAAGATCAAACCGGTGAAACGAGATACCCAGAACTTCAATGGGTTCGTGACAGATTCGTACGGGAAACCAGTGGAGCAATCAGATGTTTAAGAAGTTTCTGCAGCAGTTCGCTCAGTTCCAACATCCGCAGCTGGTGCAGCCGTTGGCAGTCCCGAGCTACCAATTCCCTCAAGGACTGGCAGCTCCTTGGTCATGGGCTAACGCACCTTTCGCTCAACACGGGCAGTTCACGAAGCCTTTTGTTTATCCTGGAGACGTGAAGAACTTTAACTCGCTTTCGGATCAGCAGTTGGTTATAGCTCCGACAAAACTGGAGCAGGGCTCCAGCAAAACCAACTTGTTTTACGCTGGCCAGGATTTCAATTGGCTTCACAACAATAACGGTGCTTACACGGTAAACGAAGAGCCTTATCAAAATGAATATTACTTCGAAGAACCCCAGCAGTATCCCAACCTCATGGCGAAGGTGCAGACTCCTATAAGGCACACCGTGAGGACCAATCAGCACGGACAGGATGTTGTTGTACAACTGGAGACCAAGCCGCCACTCCCTCTCGTGGACCTTAGGCTTTTAGAGCCATTGAAATTCTCCAATCCCATTCAACTTCAATGAGATTCGTAGTTTTGAAATGTTATTTATGATATAATTTATTCGAATAAATGTAAAGTTTCGAGTTTGTGAACTTATGAACTTAATAATTTTCAGATAATTCCATTTGTTAGATAAGTAGATTTACGCACTGTGTACAAATTCAAAATTACATCACGATAGTTCAGTGGCTGAGCTGAGCTCCCGTTTAATTAATCCCAACAACAGAATATCAATTAAATATAACTTAACATAACTATGAAGTCTCAAGCGCTCTTTATTTCACGTAGAGTGCTGCCTCCCATGAATACAAAATACACCACTCCCACACACACTTAAAACTTCCCAATATTATTATTGTCATCATACAGGATATCGTGGCCTGTAATAGGAGCAATAAAATAACACATTCGATTCTTCAAACTAAATGACATTTGTACAGTTACCTATTTGAAAGAAAACAGTTGTCAGATGTTAATTATTTTAAACAAATAAAAATAGTATATTTTTAATGTGGTTGCTCATCATTAACATTGCCTAAGCTTCGACATAAGTTCGGGGAGTAAGGGGTGAACGGAAATACCATCTATCCGACCAAAATGTCAACCCTACCTGCACGCGCCGGATGGCGGCAGCGGCCAACACGGCAGCTGTGGTGCTCCCTGCTAGACAACGAACAGGGCTATGGCGACCGAGCAAATGGTGGGATAACCATTCCCCAACTGGGCAACCAGTTGGATGAGGCTACAGCGGCCTTGGAAAGAAAATAGTTCCAAAAATGCCTGGTGCAGAAGGAGATTGGGGTCCCACTGCACTAACATTGCCCTTAGTACACCATATGTAATGTCGATTAAAAGTAAGAGTAGTAAGCCATGTAAACCGACTAGCGCTCGGCGTCGTGGAGTTGCCGGGCTCAACGATGTTAAATTGACTACTGGCGAAGATTGGAATGCGAATAGTATGAACATCTTGAAGAAAGAAGAATATATGAAGATAAGCACATGGAACGTCAGGGGGTTAAACAAACCAGGTAAATTAGACAATGTAATAGCCGAGATGGCAAGATTAGAAATTAGTGTAATGGGACTTAGTGAAATTAAATTGGCAGATAGTGGAAGTATTTGTAAAGAAAAGTTCACACTATACTATACTGGGAACCCTGCGGATTCAAAATCAAATTACCATGGAGTTGGCTTTTTAGTGAAAAACGACTTTAAAAAGTATATATCAAACATAATACATTTCTCAGATAGATGCATGATGATCAAAATTAATGCTCACCCATTCAATTTGAACATTCTCCAATTGTATGCACCTGTAGCAGACAGTGATGATCAGGAAATAGAAGAATTCTATGAAGGAATAAATGAAGTATTAAAGTCAGTAAAATCGCAGGATATTGTTATAGTAATGGGCGATCTAAATGCAAAAGTGGGTGAGGGTGAAGTTGAAAAAGTAGTAGGTAAATTTGGTTTAGGTCCACGAAATGCAAGAGGGGAAAGACTCATTGACTTCTGCATTGAGAAAGATTTGGTCATCACCAACACGTGGTTTCAACACCCTCCCAGAAGACTATATACTTGGCGCTCGCCTGCTGATAAACCATCTCTTATCGTTAGGAACCAAATTGATTTTATCATGATAAATAAAAGATTTAAGAATTCTATAACTAACGTAAAAACATATCCCGGAGCAGATGTAAAATCTGATCATAACCCACTTGTTGCCAAAATGATGATAAAATTGAAGAAATTAGTACCAAAGAATAACCCAAATAACTTAAGAATAGATCTCGATCGCCTCAATGATGAAACCGTCAAGAAAACTATAAGTGTTAAGCTCAACAACTGTATTAAACCAATATGTCAAAATGAAACTGATGTCCAAACCACATTTAAAGCGGTTACATCTAAAATAAAAGAAATAACGATGGAACACTTACGTACTAACAAAAAAGAAAAACGGCAGGATTGGATGACAGAAGAAATATTGCTACTAATGGATAAACGTCGACAACACAAGCTTACAGATTTGGATGAATACAAAATCATAGACAGAGAAATAGAATTTAAAATCAGTATTGGAAGAGAACAATGGCTTAACAACAAATGTACAGAAATAGAACAATTACAACAGAAGCATGATAGTTATAATTTACATAAAAAAGTAAAAGAATTTACGAATCGAAATAAAAAAAAGGTGCCAAGTAATCTAATGAATAAAAATGGCATAATAGTTGTTGACGAGGAGGAAGCTTGTGAGATTTGGGAAGAACATGTTCGGGATCTATATAAAGATGTCAGACAACGGGTTAAATGGGTAGAGGACGACAGCATGGAAGGGCCCCCTATACTGAAATCTGAATTTATAGCCGCCGTGAAACGCATGAAGGGAAAGAAAGCAGTGGGACCCGATGGAAAGTAGTGGACATTCTAAAATTACTGCATGATTACAATATGGAAGATTTAAATTTAATTTTTAACAAATTTTATAATGCTGACCAAGTGCTGCCTGACGACTGGCTTCTTTCAATATTTACACCTCTGCCCAAAAAAGCCAACGCCAAAACATGCGGTGAACACAGGATGATCAGCGTTATGAGTCACTTTTTGAAGATATTTTTGAAAATAATACATGGAAGGATTTACAGAAAAGTGGAAGAAAATATTAGCGAGACACAATTTGGATTTCGAGCAGGCTTAGGTACTAGAGATGCTCTAGTTGCAATCTCAGTACTAGTTCAAAGACGTCTAGATGTACAAAAGAATGTGTACATGTGTTTTATAGATTTTGAAAAGGCTTTTGATAATGTTGGACATAATAAATTATTAACAATTCTAAAATCTGTTGGCCTGGACGGAAAAGACGTAAAATTTATTGAAAAATTATACTGGAATCAAAAAGCAAAAATTAAATTTAATAATACAATAACCAAAGAAGTAAAAATCGAAAAGGGTGTAAGGCAGGGATGCATTCTTTCACCCTGTTTGTTCAACCTTTACTCAGAAACTATCTTCAGAAAGGCGTTCACAGATCTTGACATGGGCATCCGAGTGAATGGTAAGCTGATACAGGATATACGCTATGCCGATGATACCGTTCTTTTGGCTGAGACCCTTGACGACCTTCAGATAATGTTAAATAAATTGAATGACGCACTGCAAGAATATGGTCTTAAAATTAATTCCAAAAAGACAAAATTTATGATAGTCAGCAAAGCCCCTTTACCAAGCGCACCTCTGCGATTGGGTCCAAATATATTGGAAAGGGTTCATAAGTCAATATCTTGGTTGTTGGTTAAACGAAGCTTGGGAACCAGAGCAGGAGATTAGGACTAGAATTGAAATAGCCAGAAGCACCTTCCAGAATATGAAAAAACTGTTAACCAACAGGAGAATCAATTTAGATCTGAGGTGGCGAATGCTGAAATGCTACATTCTACCAATCCTCATGTATGGTTCTGAATGCTGGACTCTAAAGCAAAATTTAATTGATAAACTGAATGCCTTCGAAATGTGGATATACCGTAGAATGCTCAAAATTAGATGGACAGATAAAATATCGAATGAAAAAGTAATGCTGATGATGAACAAGGAAATGGAAGTCGTATCAACGATTAAACAAAGAAAAGTGTCGTATTTCGGACATATATATAGAAATGAAAAATACAACTTTTTAAGATTAATTATTGAAGGAAAAATAGAAGGGAAACGAGGGCGTGGTAGAAGACGAACATCTTGGACGAAGAATATTAGAGACTGGTTGAAGGCTGAAAGCACGGAAAAACTAATTCGCATGACTACAGATAGATCGACATACAGACAAATGGTCGCCGACCTCCGGGATGGAGATGGCACATGAAGAAGAAGAAGAAGCTTCGACATATAAAGCAGTCACGATATTATATATCAGATATTTCACAATACATTGCTTCTTTGAATAAACATTATTTTACAAGTTATTATTCAATGTAAGTAAGTTATTTTTTAGTCGTAAAAATGATGTTCTGTTCGAAGAGTAAAATCTATTATTTAATTTATTGCGCCTATGACAGACTACACCCAGTATACTTGTAATAATTGGCGTTTCACTTAAATCACTGACAGTCATGTCTATGGAATTATTACTTCCAATTTTCACGCAAAATAGGCACGTTGTATGTCGACTTGCGGAAAATGCCCAGCGCAACTAACTAACTACTTATATCTAGAGACCACATTTTCTTTATTAAAAAATACTTTTATTAAAAACATATGCCTTTAATATTATCACAACTAGTACACACTACAGTACTACTACCTCTCTAGTAGGTTGGGATCTCAGTTCCGGCTCCGATTTTCGTCTCACTGCGGTGTCTTCTGTTGCTGTCTCTAGTCTTGATAGTTCGACGCCATTTTGGTGTTCGCCGGTATTCTGGCACGTTTACAAGTTTATTAGTGACATAAATAAAGAAGATGATGACAGGTTTTCACACATTATTAAAAAAATACGATGCAAAAGATTAAAAACTACATAAATAAATATAAATATCAGACAACCACACAAAAAAGCCTCTCACAAATTGACCTAGTCCCAAATTAAGCTAAAAATAATTGTATTACGAGTATGTATGAGTACTAGATATCGATATACATACTTATATCGATAAATGATAGACAACGCAATTGGCGCAGTTTGTAGTGTACCTGCCAGTTCGAATCCCGGCCAGGGCAAATATTTGTGTGAAATGTTTATCGTCATCTAGTACCCATAGTACAAGCTTTGCTTAATTTAGGATTAGGACTAGGTCGATTTGTGTAAGATTGAACATTTTAATAAAACCAAAAAAAAAAAAAAAACAACAAAAAAAATACTAGCAAACCTTATCCATAATCGATAAAACATACTCCTTTTCTCAAGCAACCTCTAAGCACACGTAAACAAAATGTAATTTTAGTCAATAGTCGGCATTTATTAGTTACCTATTACACAAAATATCACATTGATTGGTACTATAATGAACCGAGGCGCACGGTTTTTAGTTTACATTTCATTAAGTGCATCTGAAAGAAGTACCTACCTACACAGGTATATTTTTTATTCATCATCATCATAATTCACAGCGTAACATTAAAACCAAAACACTAACACCTACAGACTTTATAAAGACAAAAAGCCAGTCAAATGCGAGTTGGACTCGCTCACCGAGGGTTCCGTACAAACCATGTAAGCAATGGATATTTGCTCTATCGATAAAACAAACTGAACTGAGCGACATACTAATTCTCTTCGCCGTTGGAAAACTGTTGACCCTATGTATCGAGCTACGTCGCGGTTAGTTTATCTTATCAACTGCAAATAATACTACTTAAGGTATGGACTGAGAGACAAACTTAACTTTGCCGTTGGAAACTGTTGACCACATCGAGCTAGGTCGCAGTTAGTTTGTCAACAGCAAATAATACTACTAAAGGTATGTACCTGCGTAAAAGAGGCTAGATGTCTCGATTCGCAACTCAGCATACACCACAAGTCTATCACTCCGACGTCATCTATAGGGCTTGTGTTCGACGTGTCTTCCCGCAAGCGAGGCCCCGCTCGCTAGTTAAACAACAACACAATTTATTTAATGTATTAAGCGGTTTACACTTACGTGAAGTTGTCAGGAACGGCCCGACATGTTTCGAACTCGTATGGAGCTCTTCATCAGGGATTGCTGCCCGTACAGCGTCGGGCCGTTCCTGACAATTTCACGTGAGTGTGTTTTACTAACAAGGAAGCGTACCCAACTGTCCGACTCCGATTTGAATTATTTTGATATATGTTATAGAGTAGTGTAAAATAGCAGACACGTATTTTTTTTTAGCTGCCCAAATTCAACCGGTTTATTAGGAGAAATTGTCCTTCAAAGTACTGAAAATTGACCATTTAACCCTCTAACTTCCGTAAAGAGATTTGTTCAAGCAAATTGATAATTAATTACTGGTTTCACTATATGTTGGAGAACATGAAAAAAGAATGGACACGTGTTTTGTCATTTCACCAAAAAAAACATTAAATTTTTTTATTTTTTCAAATGTGTTTTTTTTTTTTTTAATATAAAATATGAGTTTTTCGTGAAATGAAATGACGTCTGATATAACAAAATGGATCAAATCGGAGTCGGACAGTTGGGTACCTTTCCTTGTAAGATTACAACACAATTTTATTACACCCAGGATATATAACGGAGATGCTACGACTTTGCGCGACGGTTGAGCGAGATCCGAGCGCGGCGGCATAACGAGTGAGCGAGATACACGTACCGCGCACCGCTGCCGCTGTCGCACAAGATTTTGGCATCTCAGTTAGTGAACATGGTTACACAAGTTAAGGGTGCGGCTCCAGAGGGACGTGTGCAATTGACCAATCACTCTCCGCGCACGCTCACTATTCGCTTCGCCTCCTTTCAAAAAATTAAAAAAAAAAAAAAAAACAAAATCATTTATTTGCAACTACACGTCAATTACAAAAATCTGTCGAATCCTCCTTTTAAGTTTGACACTTGTGTTAGGAGGCATTCGCTCTTTCGTACAAGGTTTTGAAGTTAACAATAAATAAACATCTTATAACATCTTATAATGTTAATATCTTATCATCTAAAAGATTAAAACAATGTTGAGCATAGCTACAAAGAAATCAGTGGAACATACAGAAGGTAGTAATCTTTAGTTTAGTATAGGTAGAATTTACAAATTAAATTAAATGTTGTGCAAACAGGTACAAACGACTACACAGTCAACTATACAACCATAGACTTTAACTTGTTGCAGTAAGGTTTATATTGAACAACTACAGGCTTGGTTTTCGGCAAACGGGCTTTTATTAAATGTTGCAAAGTCAAACATTATGCTTTTCTCTGGCCGTAAGATCCCAATACCTCCGTGTATCTCTTGTTATCCGATGCCTATATGTCAGGCAAGTAGATTCCTTTTCACGCAGCACTTTCACTCCCTACTAGCATATGGCACGCTCATCTGGGGCAATTCCACTGACGCAACAAGGATCCTAATTTTGCAAAAACGTGCTATCCGTGTACTTGTTGGAGCCAAGCCTAGGGATCCATGTCGTGGTTTTTTCTTGTCGCAGCGAATAATGACACACTACTCTCAATACTTGTTTGAAGTGTTGTTATTTGTAGGACAAATATTGCACAGTTTGCACGAGTAAACGTCAAAGGCAAACAGCTTCGCTCTACTGGGAGCCTTAGAACGGTGCCTCGCCGCATGGCACTTTCAGCAAAGAACCCGCGCG
This sequence comes from Apotomis turbidana, assembly GCA_905147355.2. NCBI lineage: Eukaryota > Metazoa > Arthropoda > Insecta > Lepidoptera > Tortricidae > Apotomis > Apotomis turbidana. The sequence continues at coordinate 2,319,855 of LR990283.1, forward strand.
TCATAGGTCCGACTTACTTCGAGCACTTACCTGCTGATTTAAGGAACGAACCATGTGACAACACATTCAAGCGCCGGCTGAGAAACCTTTTGTTGGAAAACCCTCTGTACTCGGTCAACGAGTACATGGAACTCAAACTATAATAAAAATATTCTTGTATTCTGCAAACTGACATTTTGTTTATTGTTATTTTTATATTTCTTGTGTTTTTATTTTATTTTATTTTTGTATTGGAAATCTGGTATAATTTGACATCGTGTAAATTATTTTTGTTTAATTTTTTATTTTATTCTTAGTGTTATTTTATTAATTTGATTTCATTGTTATGTTAAGTTTGTGATGACGATCCTTATTGGGAGATACTAGATTCATTTATTTATATTTTATTTACCTGTTGACTTTCCCTTTTATTTTAAACTTATTTTGACATTGTAAACATTTTCTCGTATTATTAATCTTGCCTTATTTTTGACGATCATGATATTAATTCGTATAATTTTGACATTAAGCAAATTTGTAATGTAATTTTTATCGTGAAATAAATAATCTAATCTAATCTATTCGTTTACAAATGTACGGTTATCAGCGTCCTCGAATGTGTGTGTGAGTGTGTATTTTGTAGTTTAAGTTATTGTGACGCGACTTTGAAAGTGCAGAATGTGTTAATATATGAGAGAATCGGTTTCGTGGTAATCTAAGCCTTTTACACTCGCCGAAAGTTTTAGTATAGATATTGGTTGTTCTGTTTACCTTGTTGTATTGGATGGATAATGCATTAAATTGTCTTTTTGTAAAGGAAGTTCTAATGATGTTTGGTTGTTTAATTACGGAGTGGTGTTTACGTTTTCTTAGTATAGGTACTAGGATCCGGTTTTATACTCTTATGAATTTTTAAAACACAATTTAGGATGTACAACTTTCTCACGGTGAGGACGTCTGCGTCTTTATAAACGTCGACGGTGCTGTATCTTATATTTTTACCTAACAATACTTTAAGAATAGAACGTTGGGCCCGTTCAAGAACTATTATTTTACTTTTATAGGTGCCACCCCATACCGGTAAACAATAGAGGACTATGGACTGTACGAGAGTTTTGTAAATGTATACCAGAAGTTTCTTATCAGATATGTGTCTTAAGTATTTAAAGAGCCACATTAGCTTCCTTATTCGGTTTGCAGTAATTTCAACTTGATTATTCCAAGGGAGTAATTCATCGATATGGATACCTAAGTATTTAGTAGATGGTACGTGATTAAGAAAGGTGCAACTACAGTGGCTTGAAGGTTGATTTGAGCAAGTAGGTATGGGCAGTTAATTTAATTTTTTTGTGTGGTTGATTTTTTTTCGACATCGAGAATGTAATATAGTTGGTTTTGCTTATATTTAACGTAAGTAAGTTATTTTGGAGCCATTTTATTACTTTAGCCGAGTCCGATTCAGCACAGGCGTAGACCTCATCCCAACTGTCTCCGTGAAATACAAGTGCTGTATCATCGGCGTACGAGATTACATGTCCATTGGAAATCTGAATATCAGTAAGATCGTTGATGTAAGTCAAGAAAAGGGTTGGGCCCAACACACTACTCTGGGGGATTCCAAATTGAGTAGAGGGTTCATCTGTGCTAAAAATATCATTATCTAATTTCACTCGTTGTGTTCTATTAGAAAGATAGCTTTTAATAAGACACAAAAATTTACCACGTATACCTAGAATTTCTAGTTTGCGTATAAGAATGGGGACAGAGACGGTGTCGAATGCCTTTTTCAGGTCTAAAAAGATACAGAGCGCCTTCTTTTTTTCTTCCAGATGTTTCGTGATGAGATTTGTCAACTCTAGTACGGCGTCTTCCGTACTTTTCCTTTCCCGAAAGCCAAATTGACGTTGTGATAAAAGACTGAACTTATTTAGGTAGCTAATCAACCTTTTATTTATTAGTTTCTCCATTATTTTAGCTACAGTAGACAAAACTGAAATGGGTCTGTAGTTGTTCACATCCCCTCTGTCTCCTTCCTTATACACAGGGTGAATAATAGCCTGCTTCAGTGCTGTCGGAAATATACCTTGTGAAAAACATAGACAACTGAAATGAAATAGGAAGTAATTCTGCTTTTGCCAGTTTCACAAAATGAGTCGGAATATTGTCCCATCCAGGTGCAGACTTAGTTTTCAGGTTTAGTATTATGGATTCAATTTCATTCGGATCCGGTTCTAGTATGCCAATTGACATTGGCTGAGAGTGCAAAGAATCAAGGTAAGTAGTGACATTAGAATTATTGGTATTTATTTATTTTGCCAAACTTGCCCCCACATTGGCGAAGTGTTTGTTTACTATGTTAGCTGAAAGGTAGGGAGAGTTTGCCAAGTTTGCTAGTTCGTCATTTTTAGATTTAGTTTTGTTTAAGTTTGTTATGGTTTTTATTGTATTCCACAAGCTTTTGTTGTTATTTTTAGCTTTGTTTAGAAGATCTTGTTCATATTTTTGTTTTAAATTTTTAATCAAATTATTACAGAAGTTCCTATAACGGCGATAAACTTATTTTCAGTATTTCGTTAAGTAGTTGCGTCAAGTCTAGTTGTTTTTTGTAATCTATTTCTATTTTGAATGCATTTTAATACACCCGGAGTTATGCAGGGTTTCAAAATACGTTTACTGCAAGGAATTTTAATTACTTTCGTACTGGTTATTAATGCATTCTGAATGTATTGTGTAAATTTATTTGCCAAAATATTAGGGTCTGTTACGGTAAGTAGTTGATTAATAAGATCATTATTGTTTTTAAGCAGGTTGAGCGCGTTTGAATAATCCTTTCATTAGACACACCCTAAAAGGTTTTTATTAGTTTCACTTGTAACTAAGTTTTGTTTTTTGTAACTAACAATTTAATCAAATCTTGAATTTGAATATGAACATTATACTTTTAATTGTCATATCGAGGTAAAATTTGATGTGTCGAAGCTGACGAAGCTGTCTTATGACAGCGATACGAAAGGTAGCCGTGAGAACTCTTAAACAGCAGAAGATAGGTAGGTATATATCGTATTTGGGCTTGGTTGATTGATCAAACAAAAGTTTGATAAATTAACCGCCGACTTGGATCGAGAATTTCGTAATATATTTTCTTAGATTCCTATTCAAGAAACGAAATCTCGGGATTGAAGTAAGCTACAGTTTGAGCAATTGTAGGAGGCGGGCGGACACAAAATGTAGGCGGTAGCGCATTTACGCGCGAGGTTATTTCTAAATTAAATTTTCAATGCCTTTGATAGCTGCGCGTATGGCTCAATTTCATTGGTCGATAGGGCCCGCATGCGGGGAATCGTTTTCATTGGTCGATAGGGTCCGCATGCGGCGTGCGGTAGATTTCCAGAACGCATGCCGTTATGAGTTTCACTGGTCGTTATACCGCCTGCGGGGAGTCCGGCATGCCGTATGTCGACCGAGTTATCGACTTGTGAGTTTCACGGGTCGTTATACCGTCTGCGGGGATTCCCCGCATATACGGCATGCGGGGAATCGACCGAGTTATCGACAATATCGACCAATGAAACTGAGCCAGTAGAGTGAGATCTGTAGATCTTATCAATAGGTTTCCTAAAAGAACAATAACACAGTGACAACCCAGCGAATCCAAACTATCGAAAGACTTACCAACGGCAGATACAGGTCGACCCTCCTGTTGGCCTGAACAAGTACCCGATGAAGTGGCAAAGTGCACGTCGCTAGTGGCTTCTCCTCGTCGCCATCCTCACAAATCATCATGAGCATGTCCTCCTTAGGAGGAAATACTACTGGTTATTTTTCCATACAAATCAAGGTCTCGTTCTCGTTTGTTTTCTCCTTCAAAACTTTAACCAACCTTTACGAGATTTTAGGAACTGAATCGGAAGGAAATGTTCTGTGTCGGACGGTTTCTATTTTTGCGCTTGTCATTATACAATTTGTGTACTAGGCGTCTGTTTTTGGCCAAAATTTCTTCGCAAGTGGGCGCGAAACGCATCCACACCCGCGTCTGGCAGAAAATTGTTTAACCGAACGTAATGTTAGGTACGCGTATAAGACTCATTTGGCAGAAATTATCTTAAGATGAAACGGGAAATATATTTAAAAATGTTTTGGTGTAGGTATCCTAGTAGTTAGGTTAGGTTTATTTTATAACTTTGCAGATAAGTAAATGGTGTCCGTAGAATAACAATTGTGCGAAATGATCTGGAAATGAGCATTATGTGAAAGTTAACGTTCGGTAAAATAATTTTCTGCGTAACATTAGTAAACCCATCTAAACACAGAATCATTTAATACGATTATTACTGTTTACAAGTTGTCTTAAAGGCAGGTTAGGTATTTGATACATACATTCCTGAAATAATTCAAGGAATTCTTGTTAACTTGGATCTTGTACCGCGCAGTGAAGCCGATGTCTATCACCGGACCGATACCCAAGTGCGTCACGGTGCTGAGGTTCAGGAACTTCCACGTGAGCATGAGATGCGCGTCGGACGATTTGACAACCTAAAGAAATATTACTTACGTCAATTCAGCCGTCTCTTGTAGGTACAGTCGCCATCAGATATATCGTAGCATGTAAGGTATTCATAAATATCTGAACACGACTCTTATTAACGATAAGATCGCCTATTGTTTGCCTCTATTGTAATTTTAAGTGTCATTTGTATTTGTATTTCTTTCTTCTTGAGGTGTGCAATAAAGAGTATTCTATTCTATTCTATTCTATTAACTGGGCGTTACAGTACATGTTCACATATTTATGAACGCCTTATATGCTGCGATATATCTGATGGCGACTGTACCTGTCATGTATTAACCCGAACTTGGTATATTTTGATAATGTTTTTCAGTTTTATTCTGTAAATAAGCAGCTGTAATGTAATTTAGAATCGGCTTATCAGAAGCCCTTTACCTAATTTGATACCACTCGTGATAGGAAACGCAACAAAGAATTACAAAATCCCAAACAAAAAAAATACGACACCCTCATAACTGCCTCCTTTGTTAAAAATCAAGATGACAACGGTTCCTGCTAATTAGTAAATAGATTAGGCACACTCTATGGAGTGTAGAAGGAAAGGAGCAGCAGCTTTCATAGGAGAATTTTTGAGTGTCCAGCGGTAGAGTCAAACCACGTTGACTCTTCCAAGCAAATGAACATTCAAACCATACAAACTGACTCACTTTGTATGGTTTGACAGTTCACTTCCTTGGAAGAGTTACATTACTTTTATCTCACGAGCGCGGGTGAGCCATGTTTGTGTGAGTAATGTACATGCACATTGGCTCTGTGTGGGTGAGCCAGAACTGTTCGCTCCCGAGCTCACCCTCACAGAGCCAATGTGCATGTAGATCTACTCACACAAACATGGCTCACCCGCGCTCGTGAGATAAAAGTACTATAACGTGGTTTGACTCTAAGCAGTAAATACGTAATAGTTTCCAAAAGGCATCACAAGCGGCGCTGGAGTAATTGAAGAAAAAAAAGTGTCTGATTATTGTGTGATCTCTTATTAGATAATGTTTAAAATGGAAGAAGAATTGGGAAAATCGTGATTTTCCATAAAAAGTAGCTGATTTGATCTGTCAGGAACAGGAAATTAGTCTAGCTCTCTTGCAATACTAGCGCTACCAATTTAACACCTTTTAGCGGACATTATATGAAGATGCTGCTCTTATGCCGGGAACACGGTCCACTATAAGTCAAATCAGTGCCTGACCAGAAATATATGAGGATGCGCCATATTGCGGAATTTCTTACACTGGCAACGATTTTATGATGGTTTGTCAACAATGATAATGTCATTCGTGGTGGTCTCTTTAAAAGACAAATATTTAAAAATATCCAAAGAAAATGCCGAAAACTATTCACAGCCGTGAACGTAATATTATAAATAAAGTGTACACTTGTTTACTAGACCAAAAACAGCCAGGAAAATAGTGCATTCCATTAAATGATAATTACGAGGTTACCATAGGAACTGACAGGTATTTAAACGAATGACATTACAGTGCGGTTGCGATTGGTTACAAAATTGTTGCCATATAAATCTTAAAAATAGCGCCCTCTTGTCAATCCTCATATATTTATGGTCAGGCTTAATATTCTGATAAGGGAATATGACTGTAGTTTACCTCGTTGGCTAACTGGATTGTAGAAATATGCAATATGAATAAACAACTCGTTTCGACGCTGCTTTTACTCTTCGCAAGAATTATGGAATCCTTGTGAAGAGGGAAGCTGGTAGCAACGTCTATGCTTGGCCGTTGCTGTGGATGGAGGACAAATTACCCTTAAGTTATTGTGCGTTAAATGTTTCTCAGACCAATTTGGAAAACTGTTTGATATCTGAACTCACACTTTTCCAACCAATATATTTTATCCCAGTTCTGTAGACATTAAAAAGAAAAAAAAAATGAAAAAGATGATTTTGGTAAGGTTCGAACCCGCGTTTCCAACGGCTTTCCAGGCCAACATGGGCGTACCTACCAATTGGACCACTGAACCTATACAAGAGCCATTGCATTTTTGAACCAGGTGCTTCTTGCATGCCTTGCGTGGGTTGCATCTGTAGTTTTAACAAGAGAGATGCTCAGCCTTTTAGAGGCTTTTTCTAGATAAGTTTTCATCGTTTCGACTGGCGGCGAGCAGGGTGCAATTCATTGTTATTCACACCTTTATCTGTGTGTCTGCCAGTGGCATCGTAGCTCCCAAACGGTTAGTGCGATTTGAAGGAGTTTTTTTTATAAAGCCTAGTCTGTCGAGATGGTTCTTAGCTATATGTTTGGTTGGGTTGGGGCGTTATTTAATTTTGAATTGAGGTTATTTATTAGGGTGCCTAACATTGAGACGTTTACCTTATTAAACATGGGCCACAGCACAATTACAAGATACGACATCGCATTGTGGTACAAAGCGACATCGTGCCACGATGCAGCGTTGTGAGTTTCAAAAACTGTATTTTACTCGTAATTTTGAATCTTGGCACTAGATAAACTTGATTTTGGATCTATGCCGTTCCACAACAAGACATCGTATCGTGGCACAATATCGCATCGTACTACGATGCGATGTCTAGTCTTGTAATTATGTTTTGGTCCGAAATTCTATCCTTGAAATTGAATTCTAAAATTTCGAAAATTACCAACGCCGTATGTTTAGGTACGCAAAAAACTAGAGTATCAACAAACTAACATTAAAATGAAACTAAATTAATGCTTTGGAAATCAATTTATTAGCGATGATAACTCAGAATGATTCTTACAACTATAAGTACTAACTGGTGTACAATAACTGTATTACGACTGATTCTCATACAATAGAAGATACGAGTAACTAAGAAACTCTAAATAAAATGTATAAACAACCGACTTCAATCAACTTAAGTAACTTGCAATATGGAACTTAAACCTTAAACTAAAACTACACAACAACAGAAAGAGAACTTCTTCAAATAAAAACAGCAACTCCTGCATAATGATACGCATTACAACACGAATGTGGGATTCATAATAAGTTATTAACATCAGCTATGCTGGTTCCTTTTATAACGTGATAAGTAAGTGACAAAGCATCTGTCACTGACACTCGCGTTTTGTCAAAACGTGACGGATCCTTTGTCACATATTTATCGCGTGATAAAAGGAACCATCACCGCTGACTTGTTTGAATGCTAAATTATGGACCATTGCACAACAACTATGGTGATTATGATGAATATCCAAGAGCCATAATTAGCAAACCACATTGCAATCAATGTCATATACCCGTATTGTAAAATCATTACAGAGCCGCCATCGATTTTGTAATGATCTTATAACATAGTTCCCAGTTTATCGGATCTCGTGCCGGGAAAGAACGCCTAAGGCATGTATAGTATCTACTTTTCTCAAACATATGCAATGAAAAAAGAAAAAAAATTGGGCAAGTGCGAGCCCGACTCGCGCATGTAGGGTTCCGTACCTATAGATATATATAATCTATGACAAGTTTGTTGTATGGGAGCCCCCCTTAAATATTTATTTTATTTTATTTTTAGTATTTGTTGTTATAGCGGCAATAGAAATACATCATCTGTGAAAATTTCAACTGTCTAGCTATCACCGTTGTTGAGATACAGCCTGGTGACAGACGGACGGACGGACGGACAGCGAAGTCTCAGTAATAGGGTCCCGTTTTCACCCTTTGGGTACGGAACCCTAAAAAAGAGGCTGTTTACTCTGTTCACTAACACGGACGCCATGTTGAAAAAAAAAATTACTTCCCGGCCTAGGCCTTCAATTTTGTACGAAATTCCTTTACAGTTCTCTCGAGTTGTTCCGCCCGCACGTGATACTTGGAAGCCTGTTATAACGCACGTTATGATGACATATCATTGCATGTTTGTGAAAAAGATATTGTGTTATAGTAGTCGCAACACTAAGTCACCTCCTGGGGCCGCGGGCGCTGCAGGAGCGAGCGACAGCGCGCCAGTTCCTGGGATATCGCCTGCAGGGCTTCTTCCATCTTGTCCGCGGACGATCTTCGCTCACTGCAGAACGTACGACTTATGAATATTACGTTAAAACTGAAAGTGTTGACGGGCATTTACGATTTTCCGCATAGCTGATTTTTAGGGTTCCGTAGTCAACTAGGAACCCTTATAGTTTCGCCATGTCCGTCTGTCCGTCTGTCCGTCCGTCCGCGGCTTAGCTCCGTGATCATTAGTACTAGGAAGCTGAAATTTGGTATGAGTATGTGTATGTATCGTTGAATAGGTCTTTTAAAAATAAAAGGGGTCTTCAAACATAATTATAATTTTTTGAAAAAGTTTTGTAAATATTCGCTCCGAAAATAAAAAAAATAGTGTTGCCCCCCTATAACTTTCAACCACGGGTCAAAAAATTATGAAAACATTCATGAAAATGAGGCCTTATAAGTACTTTCAATGAAAACTATATTGAATGAAATCGGTTGAGCCGTTTTTGAGTTATCGCAAAAATTCATAATTTTCTTTAAAATGACGTAAGTGCCGCGCGGCGTCGCTACACTTCGAACGTTACACATATTGATTAAGTGCTATACTATATTAAAATATTTCGCTCAATCCGGCGCGTATAATCGAGAACTTCCAGAAGGTAATAAGTAATTACTGTTACTTTGGCGTTTACGACCTTTTTATAGAGCTTGAAATCTGTCTCGTAATTGAAATCTTTCTCGTAATTTACGTCTATTGTGAAGGATGGGCAACTACGGAACCCTACACTGAGCGTGGCCCGACATGCTCTTGGCCGGTTTTTTCTTCTTCTATAGCCATATTGCGGATTTTGGTAACTGACGTTGAAACTCATTGAATGTAACTGATGTACCTACTTAGGTCATACTGAAAGTTTCTGGATTATTTTATTTAAAACTAAGATATAATATTTGTCATACATTTATTGTTTTTCGAAGTATATTCCTTCGCTATTTATGCATTCTGAGTTTATCCTTGAATTTTGGGAATAAAAAGAAGTTGCATGGTGCAAGGTCTGGGCTATATGGCGTACCTATGCGTAATCAGTTCCACATTTGAGGCCTTCAAATATGCAGTTGTTCTTTTAGCGGAATGTGTAGACGCGTTTTCGTGTTGAAGCACGATATTACTACGGGGCCGCTTTTCGCGAACTTTTTCTAAGATTCTTGGCAAACAGCTATTTACATACCAATCTGCAGTGACTGTCCTTTGCTCTTCTAGTGCTACAATTGCGTAATGTCCTATTTTGCCAAAAAACGAAGCAACCATTTTTTTCCCAGTGTTCTGACTTTTCTTAACTTTGTTAGGCAAATCTTCAAAAGGAAAGACCCATTCCGCCGACTGGCTTTTTCTATCTGGCTCAAAGCAGTACACTTATGTTTCCTCACCTGTCACGATATTATATGCAGCCAACGATTGTCCTCCGTTATTTTTTTTTATCATTTTACGGCTCCACTCTATACGCTGTCGTTTCTGGTCTTCCGTTAAATCGTGGGGTATCCATCGAGTTCATAGTTTCCGAACCTTCAAATGTGCATGCAATATTTTTTGCGCTTGGCTCATTCCAATGCATAGTAAGGCACAAATTTGCTGGCATGTAATTTTTTTGTCAGTTTCGATAAATTGTCGTACGATATCAATATTAGTTTTGGTAACCGCCATCGCTGGCCGACCGTCACGTACATCGTCATGGAGATGATCAAGACCAATTTTAAATTCATTAAACCACGAATACACAGAGCTACGACATGGGGCTTCATCACCAAATCCTAGTTGAAGCCTTTGACAGCACTCTTGTTGACTTAAGCCACAACGAAAATCGTAATAAATCATGCATCGAAAATTTTCACGGTTTAAATTCATTTTTGTAGGAACGGACAAGTTTCAAAATGGCGCCTTATTGAAAAAACAAATGACAGCCTCGCAATTTAAAAAGTTACTAGTCCTTAGAGAGTTATTTTTTCAAATTCCATGATTGTTTTATTTGTATTTGTTTTATAAGTGGCCAGTTCCAGAAACTTTCAGTATGCCCCACGTAAACAAAGAGGGAACATGACTAAGTATTCCGCAATTTTAAAGTAATTTTTCAATAATAAAGCCAAAACTATCCAATTCACAGTGATGATATTATTTATTTTAAATAGTATTCAGTATTTATTTCGGAAGAAGAACGATGGATTGAGCCGCATTCCGATAAACAGTGTTTTGAATTCGGTTGATAACAAATGGCTACTGACCTTTTATAACGCAAATAAATGACGTATGCACATTATTTCCATAGGAAAGCTGTTTGTAGCGCCACTATACCTGGGCTAGATCGACATTTGTTAGGCTATACGTGTGTTCTCTGCCCTATACAATTATTGGCAATTTGTTAGTCAACCCATTTCTAATTTTATTAAAAAAAAGAAAATATAGGAAGCAAATATTGGCGATTGCGATTGATAGCTACCCGATTGAATGGTCCTCCTTCGCGTGGTTCGTGCTTCGGACCTCTCCCACGGATTTAGATATTCTGCGTATAGAGTCTGAAAAATAATAGAAACAATCACGTTCATAGCTTTCTTTATAGTTCAAGATCAGAAAAAAGTACCAAATTCCGCGAACCCCTGCAATTACGTAGGGACATTGGGTCGGTGAGTGTTTTCTATCGCCTATACCATTGCGAGTGTTCTGAAGAGCTAGTTTCTCTTATCCCACCCTCCCCTTTCCGTCATAGAACCACACGTGCCGGTTTGCAATGTCATCGCTTCACCGTGGAAAATATTCCCACACTTACCAAGAAGTTTGGTAATTCCTTCATCTGCCGAACTACTAAAAAATAGAACTCTTTGCCGGTTCATGTGTTTCCTTCTTCTAATAACATGGGATTGAAGGATCCCATGAAACGTGATGAAGTAAGCATCTTACGGGCCGGTATGGCAGTGTCAACTGACATGGCACCGTTGGTTTCTTGTCAGTTGCCGTTGCGACTTGGGCTCCCCTTTTTGCTTACCATCAGGCGAAGTGGACCTATGTTGTGCCGTTATAAAAAAAAAAAAAAAAAGAAAACAGGAAGGAAGATGAAGCATCCTGTTGTCCAGAGTTAGAGCCAGCGTACACTACGGCTTCTTGTGGCCGCGACAGGACATCTCTCTTTTTCTCACTTCAAGCGTGCAAGAGACATAATATGTATTGTCAGCCACAAGAAGCCGTAGTGTGTGGAGCCAGTTAGGGTGATACTTACATCTACCGGCGGGCACTTCTCCTTCGCTGAGCGTGACGTCGTTGTAGAACGAGTACGACTCCGTGCTTGTGGTGCCGGTCTTGTGCTCGCCGGGGGACAGGACGTCTCTTGGCGTGGCGGCTGTGAGAAAAAACTTATTAAAAACACCCAGATCCTACACGTTGTCGAAATCGCAGACCAACTGCATTAGTTAGGTGTTATGCATTTACTTACTAGTCTAGTGACTCAAAATGGATCTTGGCTTTCGAGCAGTCGCTTTCGATGTAGGACAAAACAAGTCCTGTGCCAATCGAAAGCGAATGCTCAAAACTGGTAAAAGTCTTTCTGAACTTCGTCCCGTCCTATACTCGACGCCACGTAGCTTGGCAATAGCGACCAATGACTCCTCCTACCAGTCCAGCGACACTTCATACAAAACTGATTTATGAAAGCCTTTTGTGCCAACATTGAAATATAAAAATAATTCTACTTAATTAAAACGACTACCGATTCCTTCGCGTAACGAGTCTCATAACGTCTATTTGATTAAGACGCAATAACAAATGTCATACAACCCTCAATTTGACGCAAGTTGTAAAAAACTATGGTGGAATAAGAATTTATTGTTGTTTGGTTTGTTCTTATAGTAGTGTGTCAGTGGTTTATAAGCATAATGCAAGCATAATGCCAGGGAAATATACTAGAAAGTGTGAAGTTTGTGGCATTGGGAGTGACAGAAATAAAGATTCTGGCATATTTCTAGCAAGATTTCCGCTTGACCCGAACAGGTAAAACTTGGTGTATTTCAGTACCAATTTATTTTATATATATGGTATTTGTTACTCATATTTGTAGTAGATATCAGGTGAATACGTAAAATAAGGTATTTTCTCAAAAATCATACTTTAAACAAACAACATAGTGATGTGAACAAATTATCGATAAACTTTGTTGTTTTATTTTTAGGTGTCGTTTATGGGTGCAATTAACAGGCAATGAGGACTTGGCGTATTTACCGATTAAAAAGTTAAATGAAAATAAATTTATATGCGGGATTCATTTTGAAAAAAAATTTTTTAATGAAATCGGTAATAGATTAAAAAGGAATGCTATACCCTCTTTAAATTTAAATACGCCACTGACTGATGAAGTCCTTTTGTCATTTCCGAGTTCTGCGCCAACCCATGAAAAACCGCAAAAAGGTATTTTTTTATATATATACAACGCTCGATCATTATTCGAATTGATTTTATCTTTTGAGATGACTGATTGATTTTATTACAGATTTTTCAGCTGAAAGTCAGAAGGAACCCACTCAAAGAAAAAGAAAACATGGAGGTATACATTTAATTACTTATTTTATTTCCTACTCTATTTTTGCTCCTTTATTAATGGTGTAACATTTGTTTTAGATGAAAACGATCCCCAGTGTTCAAAGCGGCTGCGATATGATGAACATACATATAATGTACAAAACGAAGAACGAGACAACAAAACGAGAAACGTAGAACAAAAAATAAGTAACGCTCCAGATTGTGTACCATCAACATCTAAAGAGACAATTTGTGAGACGTCGAACCAAACAGGTTATTTTAGTTATTTTTTAACTAAAACATTTTTCGAAATGATTTTATTGTTAACTTATTACATTTTTATTATTGTAGGCGTACGTGGTGGTGTTGAAGTGCAGGAAGAACTTACTAGTAGAAAACGAAAACGAACAGGTAATTATTTTAAATAACATTCTGTCACTATCCCATTCTGTATCTTATTATATCGCATTCTTATGTAATTTTATTAACTGGCTTTGTTGGTTTTTTTTTTAATTGTTTCCAATAAACTAGGTTTCAGACGGATTTTCTAATACACAAGAATCGTGTACTTATACGGAACAAATGAAAATGCTATTGGTTTATCACAACCCTCAATATTTTCACCATAGTATATAATATAATAATTTTTGTTTGTTACAGCAGATACACGCCTAAAATATGGCTACAGCAGTGTTGAACTGTCTCCTCGCAAAAATAAACTCATCAAAAAGTTGCAGAAGACTCAGTGTTTATTAAAATCACTTTCAGAAACATCCGTTAAGTTAGAAAAAATTGATTCAGATTTTCTAAAAAATGTTATTTCAGACTCTTTAAAAAATCAAGCCCGAAAACCCACTGGAAAACGATGGGATCTTAAGAATAAAATTTCTGCGTTGCAGATTTTTAAAAGGTCACCTAAGACGTACCGTTTTCTTCAGCACATAATGCCTTTGCCAAGTGTTCGGAGTATTCAACGCTTATTGAAAAATACCTATTGATATAAATCCTGGTCTTAGTGCATCAACATTAAAACAATTAAAACAGAAGGCTTCGGAAATGTTACCAGCGAATAAAATTTGTGCGTTGCTCTTTGATGAAATTTCATTAAAAAAGCGGCTTATTTACAACGAATGTTCGGATAAAGTTGAGGGTTATGTTGACTTGGGACTTGGAGACAGCCGTGGAAGGAAAAGTCAAATGGCGAATAAAGCCCTAGTTTTCATGATTCAAGGAATTCGAAAGAAATACAAACAACCACTGGCATTTTATTTTGTAAAAGATACTGTATCTACACAAAATTTGGCTAGTATTATCATGGAAGTTATAAACGCTGTTCACGAAATAGGTTTTACTGTTCTCACCACCGTATGTGATCAAGGACCCACTAATTGTGGAGCGTTAACTCTACTCAAAAAGCTTTCTCACGTACCACCACGTGCTAACCACTTTATAGTCGACGAGAGAAAAGTCTTTACAGTTTTTGACGTTCCACATTTATTCAAGTCCATACGAAACAACTTTTATGAAGCTGGGACCATGAAATTTGACGGAAAAGTAGCTAAATGGCAACACTTGCGTGATGCTGAAGCCATTAATACTGGAATGTTATATTTCCACAAAATTTCGTCCACATTATTAGATCCTAAACAAAGACTGAAAATGAAGGTGAAGTATGCCGCTCAAACCTTAAGTAATACATTCGCAGCTATCTTAAAAATGATTGCTGAAAAACATCAACATACTGAATATGGTAAAGAAGTGGCACAGACATCCGAGATATTACGAGATTTGAACACTTTATTTGACGCGACGAATGGCCCAGCAAATCTAAAAGATATAATCAGAGGTCGAAGAGAAAATGTATCCAAGAACACTTGTCACATAGATGTTTGGAATATTTTTTTGGAAAAACTGAATTCTATCGAGTTCATTAAATCCGACAGCGCACTAAAATTAAGAAATGTTAGATGCATTCACGGGTATATTATGACCATCAATGCGCTTAAAGACATTTGGTACTACTGTCAAGCCCAAGGATTCAAATATTTAAATTTACGGTCTCTTAATCAAGACGCATTGGAAAACCTGTTTGGCCTTGTACGACAGAGTAGTCCTACCAATCGAAACCCAACCTGCACCCATTTTATCAGTGCACTAAAATCGATTCATGTCTCTGGAATTAAAGCGCCACATAGCCGAGGCGCGAATTGCGAAAACGACATGAATAGGTTATTATTTGTACAAGATCCGGTTTCGTGTGAAGAAAATGTACCTTCAGACATTGTAGATGACGAATATCCATTGCTGATCACACCCGAAAGTGACTATGAAGAGCAAATTGAAACAGATTTGACAAGCATAGAAAACCAGCCTATAGTTTATCTGAGTGGCTATGTCGCCTACAGACTGTTGAAGAACAAAAGCTGTCAAATGTGTTCAGATTTGCTACAAGTAAAGGATGTTACAGATGATCCACTTTATAAATATATTAGCCTACGGGAGTGGTGGCAAGAAAAAAAATCTTTAACGTACCCGTCGATACAACTGTGTCGCACCATTGAGGAAGCTGTAAACTGTTTTAATAAAAATAAAGAAACGTTATATCGAGAAAATGTAGGGCTAATGTTTTGTGAACTGTTTCTGGAAAATATTAATATAACCTGGTGGACATGCAAAGATCATGGGGATGTTATGATAAAACAATTATATTGTATAACTGCAAAAATTTTGATCGGGAGGCAGTGCCAAATCCTAAATAAAGCAACAATAAAATTAGAAGAACAGTCTGCTAATGCTTCGAAAATTGCTCAATTGCGAAGTACTGCTAAGTAATGTATGTGTTCTTATTGTTCTTAACTTTCATTGTTTGTTCTACATACATTAATGGTTATGTGAAAATCTCATAAAGCGTTTCTTTTTCAGGTCCTAGGTCAACCGACAAAACGACGAAAACAAAAACAATAATAAACGTACATATAGGTTATGTCAAATAAATAATCAATATTTAAGGCGTATATTTATTTTCGTACAACAACCAGCACTAAAGTTATGCAAGAAGCAACCAGCATATTTATTTGTCAAGTGACTTGTGTTTTAATCAATTAATGATGTTGGTCGTTTTTTGCATTACAAAAAAAAACTGCTTTAAAGCCTACGCAACTACGAATATCGAATATTTATCGATATCGATAGAAAAGTATGATTCGTATTTGTCAAGCCCTAACAACATTGGTACCAACATACTCGTAGTGGAATTGGATTTTACTATGTTGGTACTACTGTTTTAAGTTGTTAGGTTGGTAGAAAAGGCTTTCATAATTCCGATTAGCGGCTTGTATGAAAGTGCCGACTCTTAAACGTAGTGATTATATGCTCTTTGCCACCATGAAACTCAATTTCTAATAACGACACTTTTGTTTGTTCCCCGTAACGACCATTTTTACTTTTATTGCTACACCGTGGTAGAGGGTGTCTGGGCGTGGAGGGAGCGGACCGGCTATTGCCAACCTACGTGGCGTCGAGTATAGATAAAATCTTGACTGCGTAAGCTTCTTTCTTTCTTTCTACATTGCCGAGCCACAGTTGAGCAGATTAACCTGTACGTGGATATTTTATAAGAGACCTGCTCTAGCATAACTGTGACACGGAACTCACGGAATAGAAAAAACAGTGGAAGTGGCATACGCCTCGGTATCTAAGTGATCGGTTGTAGCCAAAAAACACACATTGTTATAGTTAACTACAAAGACATCTTGAACGTGATTCGCTGTAGTATTCCATTACGAATGAGATTATAAACCACTGTCAGGATATGTATTTTGAACCTCATGTCTCAGTAATACTGTATAAATTACATGGCGTATGTTTGCTACTTACGACGTAAAGATACAAATTCAAAAGTTACACAGGTAGTTCTGCCACCTAGCGGCGAGTAGTCGACCCATGAAGCATCAAAAAACGATAATAATTTGGCTACTTGACTCTAGGTGGCGGCACTTTTCTCTACACTAACAAGTGATGTGCGTGTTGCGTAGCTCAGAATGTCGATAAAACTTGCACTGTCAACGTTATAAATAATATTATGTTTTAATATTTCATAATTAATTGTACTAAAATGAGATTGAAAATAATTATAACGTTATGTATTTCATCGTATGGCCTAATAATACCTGTAATTGACTTATTTCCCAGCTTATCATATCATAATATTTATAAGATTTTACTCCTGAATGTCAATTTAGTCGGTAAGTGGGAGGAACTGATCGACATAAATGATTGAAATTCCTTATCGGGGTTTCCCCGTGTAACCCCGATATCAGTATTAAGTTGGTCACCGACTTAATTAATATTTATTTTTGTTGATGCAACCGATAGAGGACCTAAAACCGATACTGGCATTTCCGTCCTTGTAAAAAAAACTTTTTTGGAAAAAAGTTCAGGAAGATACAAACGTTTTAATTTTGAAATTGACCAAAATGACCCAGCCACGGTATGGTCTAAAAATCATTTGCAAGATTTGACAAACATACATCAATACTAATATCGTAATTTAAATAAACTTATAACCTTCGTTATGATTTTTAAAGTCGATGCTTACGAAACAAAAAATAAACTAATAAATACAGGAAAAAATATCGATAATTTTATCGATAACATCTCTCACTATTCTTGCGGGGTCAATGGACGAACGAGTAGCGAAAGTTCTGGAAGGGTACGATTTAGTGACATTGGATGAAAACGACCTTATTGCATTCATATTAAGATCATTTTTGTAACAAATTATTTCACGTTTTTAAAATAACAAGAAATATATTAAAATCTAATTAAATACAACTTGCCGATGATACGAAATGCCACCAAGGGTGATACTTTTGGTACGGCTCTGGTTTTTGTATTCCAAAATGGAGCAATACGGCATGTTTACAATTGTTTAGATTTTTTTTTCGATGTGATCGGCACAACTGTTTCTCTAAAGTCACTGCGCTTAACTGAACCAGGTTGTGAGCAACGGCTCTTAACGTTGGCACGCGCGCCACGCCCCCATAACACTTCTACTGTTTTTTCTGTTCTGTGCACGGAACTCTTTCACGCACGAGAAATATTACCTATCTCTTTCTTCGCTGTACTGTTACAGAGTGACGAGTGACTAAGTCGCGCGACGAGACTCGCTAGACGGGCTGCACGTTTAACATTAGTGTGGCGGGCGAATCTTTCTCACCCGAGAAATATTACTTATCTCTTTCTTCGCTGTACTATAAGAGAGAGACTCGCGAAGCGTAGTTGGCTAGTCGGGCTGGGATAGTCTTACCGTCTTTCTCCGTGGGTAAGTCAGTCATGCCCGATATTTCGTTGTCCGTGTTGTCGGGACTCTGTCGGGAGCTCTTGGAGTCCACTGTGTAGGTGTGGGGCGGGGATGGCGACCTGACGGCATTAGGCGTCGACGTGCCGACAGGCGGGTACTTTAGAACGGAGCCTGGAAATTGGAAATGTTTTGGCAATAATTTACGAAAGGTTTAGCAAAAATTTAGGTTCATACTCTTCATTGGGAACAAATGAGACAAATTTCTATTGGCCACAAATGGGGATACATATCTAGAATGCAAATAAAGTAACGCATAACCAGTAGAACACCCCCGGCACAAGCAGGTAGTCATCATGAGACCCTTATACAATAAGTGATATAGTAAATGCTACTAGAACTGAACATAACTACAAAAGGCCATGCCAGGATAAGCTAAGTGAATCTGCCCCCAGCGAGTTTTGGCTTGTAATTTTTTTTATTGATTTGTCTTTTTATTAGTGTCGTTTATGCCAAATTACAGCTCCCCAAACCTTACTGTTTTTCTTAAAAAAAAAAAAAACTAAATCTGATCTTTCTTCGATATTTTTTTTTCTAGCCGGCCGATTTTGACGTGAGTCACGTATATTGTGCTTATAATAAAGACAATTATATGGTATTAATTTTAATACATATTGCCATACAAAAACTTCAAAAAAAAATTATAATTTATTTTTAATATTTTTTTTTAGCATTATCTCGATAGCGACACCTCCAGATTTTTCACCAAAACTACCCTCTTTAATAAGCTACAAAATGGATGTATTAACTTAATTTTATTTGTGGTATAACGGGTTGTTTTTTTTTAATTGAATTCATCACCATACATTTTCTTTACCTGCTTTTATTAAAATTAATCGATTAAAAACTGTTTAAAGAAACGTGTATGTTTATAATAAACACTGGCCACTTACAAAAAAAAAAAGTATTGATTAAGCACAGTATACGTGACTCACGTCAAAATCGGCCGGCTAGAAAAAAAAATATCGAAGAAAGATCAGATTTAGTTTTTTTTTTTTTAAGAAAAACAGTACGGTTTGGGGAGCTGTAATTTGGCATAAACGACACTAATAAAAAGACAAATCAATAAAAAAAATTACAAGCCAAAACTCGCTGGGGGCAGATTCACTTAGCTTATCCTGGCATGGCCTTTGGAATTATTAGCTTCAATATTGGCTGAGATCTTGTCACTCGTTCCAATTAAAGCTGAATATCTTGGAAACTACCAGTCATATTTTCAAATTGGTCTATCCGTTTGGGAGTTACGATGCCACAGACAGACACACAGATATGCGTGTGAAACTTACAACATCCCTCGTGTTTTCGTAGGTGGTCAAACGTAAAGGATTTTACCACCATAATAGTTAGCAACTATCTTACTGTCCGCTAACATGGCTCCAGAGCGCGGAGTGGACACTAATAGCCTTCATAAACTTTTCGGAGTAAGAACAGGTTATGTGCGGCTGGCGTAGTGCTTTATAAACGCATGAAACTTGTGAAGAGTTATAGACCGCATATCTTTTCTTATGTCATAGGGGGCAAACGAGCAAACGGATCGCCTGATGGAAAACGATTACCGTCGCCCATAGACACTTGCAACACCAAAGGAGTCACAAGTGCGTTTGCCGGCCTTTAAAATCTATGAGGGTTTGCGTATTTACTCAAGGTGGTTATAATTACCCATGAAATAAGTCTCATATTGCTATACTCACCAAACTCACTGGCCTTGCTGATTCTCTGAAATTTTGCATTCTCATCCAATTGAGGAGTTTTATTTTTTCCATCTCCCGCTTCAACAATCACTCGACTGTCGGTTTGCTTGTCATTCATTGCGTTAATAGGTGTGGCATATTCATTCACTTTATCTAACTTTATTTTCTCTTCGCAACTATGATTTCTTTTTTTATTAATGTGTTTAGGCGGAATAACCGAATCTTTATTTTTCCTTAAATTCTTTACATCATACGTTCTTGTAAGTTTTTCGCTATCGCTATTATCAACGTTTTTACTCTTATTGTTTTTCTTATTTTTAAGCTTTTTCTCTATACTGCCTATATAATCTTGTTTTTTAACTACAGGAGTTTTCACAACTTCATCGGTTTTTTTATTATCTTCAACTACATTAATGCCTTTCTTTTTCCCATTATGTTTAGCCTTTTTCCAGTTTGAAGTTTCGGTTTTGTTTCGTTTGCTCACCCAGTCACTGCGCACTGGTAAAGGCCCCAATATTTTATGGGATTCGTAGTCATCGTGTTTTATAGTTGAAGGTTCAGGTTGGTGACTAATGGAAGGATCAGTAGTGTTTGATTTGTCTTTGATGTTTTCAAGTGGCGTTTCAGGTTTAATTTCTTCAGACTCGTGGTTAACCCTAGAATTAATAAGGTATTTCACGTCAATAGAAGCAAAAAGTAATTTGGCATGAAAACATACCTTATCTTACGTAAAAAAAAGCGACGTCAAATCCATATAATTTTATGTGAGATAAGGTAGGCATATAAAGTATTATCATAAACAAAGATGATAAACAAATCGAAACTTTTAAAATTAAAGAAAGTCTGTCAGATAACGTACACAAAAATAAAAAATATACTTACTTTCCGCATTCTAATATTTCTTGTGGGACTAGTTCAGATTTAGTGTTCAATACTTCATCTACAATTTTATCTATAGGGTTCGATTTCAATTCTACTTCTTGCTCTGACATGCTAAAAGAGAAACGTTCACGTGATTGTTTTGACAAATTCAAACCATGACCCTCTTCATTGACATTAGAACATGCTCGTTCTATAGATGAATCGTTTAACTTACGTTTATCATCATTTCCTTGGCATGTATCAGAACCGTGGCAAGTTTTGTCATGATCAGATGTCATATTTTCGCATGTTTCATTAGTACAACTAACTTCTAGTGTCGGTTTGTGTTCTGTGTCACAACATGTGGACGTTTGTGGAGTTTTTGTTAGATTAACTGGATGTTTACATTCCATCTCATCACACATTTTCTCAGCGTGGAGACTTGATGTTTTACAGCTTGATGCTCCCTTGCGTCCAGCTTTAATTATATCAGGCTAAGGAAGTACAAAGATGTCATATATTTGTGCATTAATTGTCCAGTAATACACTCATAACAGTGATCGGATCTAGGATGCAATTTCCAGGGTTTTCATTCCGTTATTGTAACATGGATATGAATATGACTTACAATCCCACGAGTATTTTTGTTATATTAGATTTAAAAAAAAAAACGATTAACGACTGAAAATATTGAATAAATTATAGTATGTTACTTTAATTATATAAACACGACTACAACAGACAGAGTATGTAGGTTTAGTTTCATGTAATTTTTGAGTTAAGGGTTAAGTTTTTGTCATGTAAAATAAATGACCTATTATAGATAGCGAACATTTTCATTTTGTTTATTTAGCTTAACCTTAAACAAAAGTTATTAATTATTAACAATAACCCATTTCCCAAAACCCCGGGAAATCCCGAGTCACATCCATGTTAACCATAACGATTCAGGTCGTTCTCCCCAAATTGCATCCTAGATCCGATCACTGGTCATATACAACGGAATATAATATCCACTGGCACATACCGATGAAAATTTCAAGTTCTCCAGATGCTCCTCCATTTCTGCTATCCTCTTTATTAACCACTCATTCGCTTTATCGGCACTCTGTAAAAAATCATATTCAAAGTTGCTGTACTTTAATTGTATTCCATGTTCATTATTTGCGTCACCCTAGGCCGTAAGTGAGATTTTCTGCCCGCTGCCTAGGGAGAAAAGCTCACTTCCTAGGATGTGAGCTAGCCAGGCTAGCCACGGCAAGACGTTAAACTTGAGACAACCCGCGGGCAGTAATCCGTGAAGCCCCACATCGTATATTTATGGCCCTTACCTACGGTTCGAGCCTTAAACACCTGAGAACTGGGACGTTCACGAATTCACCGCCCGCGGTATGTAATGTACTATAAACCAAAGGGCGGACAGTGGATGCATTACACGTCAAAATCATATACGTAATATGGATATGACTACAAAAACTGCATACATAAATGTTACTCGAAATGTAATTAAAGTCTTATCCATCTTATGCTTTCGTCACCATATTACCTCCACTGTCCGCCTTTTGCTTATTATCATATCAAATTATTTTATTTTAGTATTAAACCAGTAACGTCTCCTAGCGTAAACCAAATGTTTACAATGAAGAGAAAATTTAAAAATTGTTCAGGCGGATATCGGCTCCAACGGCTTTCCGGACCAACACGGGCGTCCTACCCACTGGACCACTGAACCTGAAACCATTGAATATTTCAAACAGTTGCTTCTTGCATGCCGGTGGCTATCAGATGTTACTGCTTTAATAAAAATCATTTGGTTCGGCGTAGCACATCGTTACAATCGATCCTCAACATAATTTGAGACGATGGTGCCGATCATGAAGTCTGAATCTTTACGTTACATAAATAAATAATAAATAACACACACAAATCGATCTAGTCCGAAATTAAGCTCAAGAAGGCTTGTGTTATGGGTACTAGACGACGATATACATACTTAAATAGATCAAAATATACTTAAATACATAAAATCATGACCCAAGCACAAATATTCGAGTTCATCACACAAACATGTGCCCTAGCCGGAATTCGAACTCGGGACCGCCAACTCAGTAAGCAGGAGCTCTCTAAACTGCGCCAATCACGTCGTAAAATTAAAATGACTCCTGTGGCGCGGAGATAATCCCATTAGCGGGTTATACTCCCACACAAAGTCCGACTACTGGTAGTATGGGCTCTGATACAAGTTCAAGTCATGTCAGTAAAAAAAAAGCGTCGTTAAGAGGCCTTATTCCTTTTAAAATTTAATAATTAATTTACCAAATTTTTAAAGTGATACTTTTCCCTGAGTTTTAGGTAGTAACGTAGCTATTTTATGTTTTTATTGCGTGCAGTCGAAAGTAAGTGAAAAAACAAATTTTTCGCGTGAATTTTGTCAATTTTGAGTAGTTTTGAAACAAAAATTATCAATGATTAATTAAAACTGTCGGTTTCAAATATATATCAGTACACCCCATGAGCCCTGTTTTAGGTAGTAACATCAATAATAGGTTAAGAAACATGTTTGATAATAGAGAAAAATGTCTAAAACAATCAGCACTTAAGATGGCGCTACGATACCCTAAGGGATGCATGAAGCAACTGGTTGAACAATGTTACCATATCATCAGAGACTGTGTCCCGGCAGCAGTCGGCGTAGCCGGAGTCGTCCGACTTGGCTCGCTTGTCGGCGGGGACTACTATCTTGACGGGCCGCTTCATGGAAGATTCGGTCGTCGATATCGGCTGAAATTATATGTTTTTGTCCTAAATTTTGCTGACAAATTCCCTGTGAGGACAAAACTATCAGTCTATCACCATTTTAGCCCTCCGGCGCATAATATAAAATACGCAAAATAGCATCCTTTCTCAACTCTGAAACATTGTTTCCCATCTGTATCGTTCGGCCAATTTTTCATTTGTTCGAAAGAATGTAATATTTTCAGGATTTCATAAACATCGTTTTAAGGAAACCACTAGGTTAGGTTAGGTTTGTTTTATAATTATTCTGATAAATTAACAGCTTTGAATAAAAAAATGTTTTTGGGCAAATGAAAATTTGGCGAAACGTTACAGATGGGAATTTTTGTACACTACACGCAAAATGTAACAATTGGCAAAACGTACAATACGCAAAATGTACACAACGCATATTGTAAAACAAGCGGAAAGTACGAACGCACAATGTACAAAACGAAAAACGTACACTATTCGCAAATCGTACGATACGCAAAATGTGCAATAATGCAAATTGTCCCACACGCAAAATTTACTAAGGGGCTGCACAAATGCATGGCCCCGTTATGGATGAATTCATTCATAAATGGGCCATGCAATTTTGCAGGTCACTGTACGTATACACATACAAATAGATTAAACGTTTAAACTAACACAACTTACCCGCGTCGGTGTATTCGCGACAAACTCAGAACAATAGCTGCACCGATCCTCACTGACGTTACTTAACTGCTTCTCTTTCTGTAACACAACATTATGTTAGTACATTGTTATTATAACACCTACATGAATCGCGTCCAAAAAGTTATATTTGACAGTCTGACACGTCGATGAGTATCAGTAGTTTAGCTGAGTAGGAGAGCGGACCTAATGGCGCTCTAGGCTTGAGTAGTACGTGTACTAAGAACTAATAGGACGCAATACACGTCACTGATCGAACTATACCGTAAATGAATCGCTCTTTATAATTAAATAATGAAATTGATTCTGCAAGTAGGCCACAAGGGCACTTTTACATGTCTGAGTCTACCGGCATTTCACTAGAGGAGACCACTGTTGAGAAGAAACGCCGAAAGAAACTCTATGTAAGAAACTGTATGAGTAATTTTTTTCAGAAAGCATAAGTACTTAACTATTACAATACCTAATATGAACTTAACTATACGTAGTTCTCGAAGAAAACATATTAAAAGCAGCGAACGAATAAAACATAGAACACGAGCTTCATACAAAGTTACAATCAAAAACCGGCCCAACAGCACAGAATAGATAATAGTACAAGTACAGAAGGCACACTACTTTGATCTTTACAAAAGCCGCTTTTTTTAGCCGAAAAAATATGATTTATGGCCCTTCTAAAGTCGTCGTCCCCAGCGCAAGCCAAACGGAACGTTAAAGCTGCGTGCCAACGGTAAAAATGAAGTGGCTCGCTTGCCGCGTCGCCGAGAGCGAGGGCTGTCAACGACTAAAAATAAAAATAGAATAGAATAGAATAGAATAGAAAAAGCTTTATTCAAGATAACACATCATTACAATTACAATATTACGCACCTAAGTATTAAAGACAGAGTACAAGAGATGAGCATCCGAAATGGTCTCCACTCAGCAATGCTGTTGGCTTTGCTAGGTAGCAATGCCCACGGCGCTGGTTTTCTGTGGAGCCAGAGGGACGGTTTCGCGGGACAGCATACTGAGCGACTTGTATCAAACACGAAAACGAAGCAAGTAACTTTTATTATTCTTAATTTATTATTATTATGTATATGTATATATATGAATAGGTATATGTTAGAATAAAAATAAAAAATATTACGATACATTATTTCGGAGTTAATATATATTTTTTATAATGTAGGTAGGCGGTT
Organism: Apotomis turbidana; assembly: GCA_905147355.2. Taxonomy (NCBI): domain Eukaryota; kingdom Metazoa; phylum Arthropoda; class Insecta; order Lepidoptera; family Tortricidae; genus Apotomis; species Apotomis turbidana. The sequence continues at coordinate 2,345,425 of LR990283.1, forward strand.
GATTTTTGACCGTGGATTTATACATATCAGCAATCTATTTCGAGGCAGCAGTACTTTGAGAGTCTAGAACATGTTTTTTAAGTTTAATTTTGAAGAGACTAATTAATTTACAATCCTTAATAGGTGGTGGAAGATTGTTCCAACATTTCGTAGCGGCATACCGAAAGCTGCCACGAAATGCATTTCCCATTTATTCCTTGCATTCAATATATCTCTATATTATAGTAATATATTTATATACTTCATACATTATATTTATTATTTCATTATTTAACTATAAAATAATCAATCTCAGAATTTGGACGAATTGAATCCACAACCAGGCCGCAAAACATTTTAGCTTTATTTTTAAACATTTTAATACGTATAAGATCAGATGTTGGTCACTTCGTAAGTGAAAGAGCAGTGAAGCTCGTTTTGATGCTTATAATGACAATGAAGTGACCAACATCTCTGTTCTCTTTGTTTAAGAGTAAACCTTATTTCGTTTAACTTAAAGACTAATTTAGTGTAAAATTAATTTGCACTTATAACGCCTTACATTTTGAAGTGGCAGTTGTGGCCGCAGCTAACAATACAGATAATGGTATTGTTCATCGGGTACAAAGCTAAGTGGATTCGCTCAACCAAAATAATTATTTCTATATAATATAATAAAATAATGCAACGAATGCGTTACCTTAACATGCAATTAAATTCTTGAGCTTCATTTTGTTTTTGCTTAGTTGTCCGATATTTATTTATTTGTTCATATATTATATTCATCACTACACACCTAGTATAAAACAAAGTCGTTTCCTGCTGGCTGTCTGTCTGCCCCTATGTAGGTATGCTTAGATCTTTAAAAATACGCACGGACGCACCGTGCGAAGCCGGGACGGGTCGCTAGTTACAAATAAAACATGTACAAAGGCGAACTTATCCCTATTAGGGATCTCTTCCAATACATTTCTTTTAACTCTTTATTTATATATTTTATATACTTACCTATCAAACTATCACTCAATCGTTTATTCATTACTTACAAGTAATTTTACAAACTTGATATCAAATATTATTATAAAAACCTCTATGATTGTTGATTTAGTAGTAGACATACTTATTTTACTAGAATTTAAATTGACAAATATCAGCAAATAATCAATTCAAAATTACATAAGTACTTAACAATTAAAATTGATCTGTGTAACCAGTGTTAAATATGGAAGTAGATACACCTGCAATATGTTTTTTATTATTATTCAGTAACTACTTATTATATATTATGTTATTTTTTTTACCTATCGGCATCCTTCGGACGTGTTGGGAGCTTGGGAGAACGAAAAACGCGTGATTCCAATTTCGATCATTGTTCCTACAACCCGCTGCGATACAATATCTTTTCGCTGTCTTTTTACTCATTTAAACACTTTATATTATAATATAACACTGGTATCAACAGATGAATGAGGAACGATCACTTGCGACGTACATAAATCGGAAGAGCGTGCGCGCGAATTTCGTGTACGTGCGTTCCGAGACAGTGCGTGGCAGCCACTGAATAGTCCCCATGCATGAGGCCACCGGCATGTACTTGTAGCGGGAAACGTTAATCGCGGAGTGCGCCCCGCCTGCCAACAGTCGAAATGCGCATGCTCACCGGTGTACCAATCACAGCCACTCAAATGTTTTCAATTACGCATAACAAATAAATGTGATTCGTCAATTTCCGAATGGCCAGCTGTGATTCGACAAAACGTATGACATTTGTCTATGGTAATATTGGTAATATAGCGGTGACAGTGAAAACTCATAATTGGTGAATCGTTAATGCAATAAAGAGCTATTTTTGTTTCCTTCTTTATAAACCTTGAATGTTAACGTTATTGCTTACATACGAATTAAAAAACAAAATTACATCTTTTAAGGAATCCTTGTTTGTTCCTTGTTGTTATTAATACTTTGAATGATTATTATTAATGCGTGCTGTACCTGCTGTTTATATTATTATTTCTCCTTCTTTGTAATAACTAATATTTTACATGTAAAGTCGATACAATCTTTTTAGTGAAAAAATATCAAACAATATTAGGAACTTATACGTTTTCCTACCGGAGTGACGGAAAACACATAGCCTTTTAGGGACGGTCGTATACAAGCACAAAAGCCCGGCTTGCCTTAGTAATATAACAAACGATAAAAAATTATTTACTTGAACAATGGAAAATTGCGCGCCGTGGCGTGTATGAAACACGTCAAACACATTTCAAATTTTGTCGACGCCGCGTGGTTCAAAATTTGTCCGCGCACCGACCGCGCCGCGCTCTCTGATGGCTCGTCGCCGTTCTATGTCACCGCTAGTCATCTCCCTCGCACGCGTTGGCTTGCAATCGGGCTTCATACTGCCTACTCTGACACATGGAAATAACCTATGTATCAACATAACTATACGTTGCTTCAAGTGAAGTGAAGTTAGATACGGATCGGCCACTTGCAAATTTGGAACAAAAACAGGAGTGATTTAACTTCACGTTGTTTAGAAATATTTAGTTAGTGTAGTGACTTGTTTGTTTGAGTGTAGTAATAAGTAGAAGTAGGTAATATTAGAGATAGTGTTCGTGTTTTGATTTTGTTTGTTGTTGTGATTACTGTGGCTTTTAACAATGGAAGGAGTTGTTCCGTGCGATTGTGATGAGTTAAAGTGTGCAGGTCTTTTAATAAGCGAAGGAAAGGTAGGCACTCTAACTTTCGCTCCGAAAAAACAGCTCATATTTTCCCCAAAACCCACGCCCAACATGTGTATTATTGAAATTGTACTTTGAACAGTAATGCGGCAATCAAATGGATTTACCCACTAAAAATTACCAAAACAAATCCCTGGGCTTGCCCTCTCCTGTAAGCCTAGGCACACCACTGATTGCATTACTTTTTTCAAACATCGTATATAAATTAGTCATATGGCATAACACCATCCCTATACAAAATCTGTTCCGTAAAATAAATTAAATTAATATGTGTACGGCTTTATTTACGTATGAAAACTGATACCATCTTTTTTTTTGTGTTTTCCTGAGTGATTAATACACCATTTCACTGAACATTATGGCATATTTTGTTACTTTGAGACTTCATATATTTCACGTAATGCAACTGCTCGGCTACGTCGCCATTTGCAAACAAGACAGCCGTTTGACACAAAATTTACGCCCCGCCTTAACTGACACAAAATTCGTGGGGCCATTTTCCGACGCTAGTTAGGCTTCTATGTTTTATTCGTTCGCTGATTAAAAGTGCATTTTAAGATATAAATGAGGAAAAGTGTAAGAATAAAATAGAAACTACAAGAAAGCCTGACGGTTTATCACAATTTATGTACGTCTGATATGCTTTCTTATTAGAATTGTATCCCTTAAACTAGTTAGGTACAATCTAAGAAGGAGTCAGCTACGCGGTTTCTGGTCCAGGCCATGCATTTTTGCTTTTGCTTTAGTACGTTTAGTACATGAGCGGTGAACTGCACGCTGAGCGCCAAGCGTGTGCGAGAGGTGACACTGACACTTCGACGCCCCGCTTCGGAGCATAAGTGAAAAGGAACGAAACAACACTGTGCGCGGCGCGCGTCCCGGCCGAGTTGCTGCGCGCGAGTTTTGTACGAGCTTACATTGAGTCTGACGCACTTGCAAGCCTCAAGGATGAAAATGCTAGAATAAAGGATCCATAGAGTACCGGGTGCATCGCAATTTTTATTATTTATTTATTGGGAACCTTGTGCGACAGCTCAGCCGCTTTGAACAGTATTCCCAGTTCGACCACTCTCTTCTTTTGATAGTCAAATGCATGCTAACAGGTAGAGACTAAAGAAGACTGTTCATACCAATCGGTTGGCGGTGACGATGTGTGCCTCCATGGCCTTGGCAACCTTCTGCGACAGCTCGGCCGCTTTCAGCAGCATTCCCAGTTCAACCACTCTCTTCTTCTCGAAGGACAGCTGCGCTTCAAGGTCCTCTGCAAAAATAAGTAATATTTTTTTTTTTTTTTTTTTATTTAAATAAATAAATATTAAGGGACAATCATACACAAATCGACCTAGTCCCAAACTAAGCAAAGCTTGTACTATGGGTACTAGACGACGATATACATAATATATATATCCATAATATATAAATACATATATAGATAACATCCATGACCCAAGAACAAATATTTGCACAAATATTTGCCCCGGCCGGGATTCGAACCCGGGACCGCCGACTCAGTAGGCAGGTGTCTACCAACCGAGCCAAACGCGTCGTCCGAATTTGGAAACAACCATGTGATTTGATCTTTGTATCAATGTCTCAACGGTAATAGTGCCGGTAGTAGTACCGGTGCATTTGTGAATGTACCAAACAGCAGGTGTATAAATATGCGATCTGGAGCTTTACGAATTACCGCCTCGTGTTTACGTCTTGGTTGACCAGGTAGTGAGATTTTCTTGCTGCGTATCGGGCAGTAAATCCCACTTACAGCATAGGATGACGAAAAATTCCTTACGGCTCTGCTACGACTTCGCGCGACCAGAGGACCGCTCACTCCTACAGCCGCCGCTTGGCTTTTTGCTGGCCACGCGAGGTCAAGACTCCAGTCTTAAGCTGAGGACACACGGCGACACTGACACTCATCACAAATGTCGACACTAGTGTAGATTGCGTCCTCATGGTAAGCAATTTTTTGTGTCGACATCGGTGTAAACATTTTAATGTCCCGGTTATGTGTGGTTAGCTGTCTACACGGATCGATGCTACACTGCAATTCAGTGTGGTACATTTCCTCGCCATACGTGACGCCATATTGGTCTAGCTAAAACATTCGCGCAGGTTCGAAATTCGCGACACTTGTGTCGGACACTGCGCACGACCTGTCTCCACGGCTGCAACACAGACTGACCGACATTGCCACAACAACTGCAACTAAGTGTCGCGGCAGTGGACACACACAGACATTCGATGTATACATTGAGTGTCTAATGTCAAGTGTCGCCGCGTGTCCTCAGCTTTAGCGACGAGCGGCAGCGGTGCGCATATCTCGTTCACTCGTACGGCCGTCGCCCTCGGATCTCTCGCTCAACCGCTCGCCGCGCCGTAGCAAAACAAGCTGTACAAGCTGTAGCGCTTATACAGCCCTTAGGCCGTGTTCAGACCGGGCTGACTGTCGGCCGCCGAATGTGTGAATACGTATGGAAATTGCGTAACGTTGCGTAACGTTCGCTCACTTTGGGCGGCCGACAGTCAGCCCGGTTTGAACACGGCCTTATACTGCTAATTTAAGCTGAATAAAGGTTGTGTCAGCGGTTCCTCAGCTTGATTGCTACTTGGGATGTCCGTCACTCACGTTTCTGGGCGGCGGCGTCCTTGAGGCGGTGCGTGAGCCCCTGCATCACGTCGTCGCACGCGCGCGCCGCGTGCTCCGAGCGCGCGCGCGTCTGAAGGACGTGCACCTGCAAAGGGCAAACTTGTGGGTCGTAATAGTACATTACATCAGAGGCCGGGAAAATGAGGATTTCCGGCCAAGTAGGTATATACGAGGCCGGGAATCCGTTTTCACGACGAGGCATGTATAGTGCTTTTCTCAAACATACAATGAAATAAAAAAATATACTTCAAAGAATAACTCTTAATATTGTTTGTCCGATATTTTCCGAATTTGACCGAATTTTAAAAATCCGATATCAGATTCTGACTCAGGAGCCCCAAAAACCCCCGGATACCGAATTTCAGCCTCCCAGGACCAATTTGAAATTTTCTCCATACAAATCGGTTTTTTTTTTCGATATTTTCCGAATTTGACCGAATTTTCGGACAAGATTTCAGATTCACATTTTTGAGCCCCGAGAGCCCCCCGAGAGCCCCCCGATACCGAGTTTTAGCCGCCTAGCACCAATTTGAAATTTTGAATCGTTTTTTGTTTCGATATTTTCCGAATTTGACCGAACTTTCGGACAAGATTTCAGATTCATATTTTTGAGCTCCGAGAGCCTCCCGTTACCGAGTTTTAGCCGCCTAGCACCAATTTGAAATTTTGAAAAAAAAAAGTCGCCGTCTTGAATTTTTTTTTCCACAAGTGTCTAACAACCAACCTATAAAAACAAAACCTGCTTTTTGTCAAACCACCCAGCTGTGTGAATGACCTTGTTGTTGAAACCAAAAAAAAGTTACTTTGCAGGCCTAGGCCTGAAAAGCAGTATGAAATCCCTTTACAGTCCTCTCGAGTTGTTGCGCCCAAAAAGCGATACTTCCGAGCCTATAATAAGGAACGTAAAGACAATATTTCATTGCATGTTTGAGAAATAGTACATTACTGCAGACGCCGGGAAATAAGGGCTTGCCAGCTGAGTAGGTATAGACGGATAGTGATACGAAGCCGGCAAGCCTTTTCATGGCTTAAGGCATGTATAGTGCTTTTCTCAATCATAAACAATGAAATAGAAAAATACACCACTCAAAAAACATAAGTACTTCAGCTGTTTAGCCCGTTCATGAACACAGACGCCATGTTTAAAAAAAAATACTTCCCGGCCTAGGCCTTAAATTTTGTATGAAATTCCTTTACAGTTCTCTCGAATTGTTCCGCCCGAAACGTGACACTTCGAAGCCTGTTTTAACGCACGTTATGACGATATTTCATTGAATGTTTGAGAAAAGTCTATAATTATAAATTGATCGACAACCGTCCAACCAAACTAATGAATACGAAAGTAAGTCCGTCAGAGTCTGTGCGGAAAGACCTGTAAATTAATTTTGAAGGCATTTCAGTGTTTCCTTTCTAACATCGAACCTTTACATTCATCCAACATTAAATATTAACGGACATGAAGTTTTGTATGTAAATTGTTTACATTAAAGTAAGGACGGTGAAAATGAGCCTGTTTTAGAAAACGGATCAAATTGGTACTGAAATTTAAGTGTTTACTTAGTATAAGTGTTCGGGTTTCCACGCAGAAAAAAATTGTTTACAACTTTATACCAATAGACCTGTCAATGCGTTCTTATGGAAACCTTCTGAGACCTATTAAAAACACACAGATCTTGGGCATGCCTTTTGGGCATCAAATATATTAGGAACCACGACACGAAAGAAGAACGTAGGATCGCAGGTTCGAGTCCTGTTTACATTGTAGTAGATCACATTACATTTATAATTTACCTTCGTCAAAAAAAATGGAATTAAAAAACAGAATCAATAAAAAGATTTCACCTAAACTCTATTTTTAATTTCCTTACATACAGAACCTTAAAGCGGAGGGACTAAAAAAAACAATATAAAACCTCGGATTCCAGCTGCGACATACGGCCGGAGTACTCCGTGTGAGTTTTGGCGAGTTCCTAATAAAAAAAAGTTCCTTAATTATCATTAGTAGTAGTAAACAGGCGCAAAACAATATCTTAAATCAATCCAATAGAAAAAGAAAAGAAATACCAAATTTAAATCTTTATAACATTATGTGGATATTTCTATTGTATTATAATGTATACTAAATTATCAGATTATCACATTTAAAGCCTCATAGATACCTGTTCTAATTCCGCTATCTTGCGCCTCAAATCTTCCATTGTTGATGTGCATCTGTTTTCAATGCATACTTTTTCAGTTTCCCTGGAACAGTTGAATGTTCCCTTAAATTATACATAAGGACAGTCGGGGCAATGCCAATGGGACAATCGATCGAAAGGTATTGTATAATGTTATACTTTTTGGTGACGGTCATGATTATGGCAGCTCAACGAAACCAGCGCGCCACCAGAAAGCGACAGTAGCGCCCCCTTGAACCAGTTTTGGTTTAAAATTCGTCCAGCCGTTCCGGGGTGATGCGAGGACAACGGAATGTATGCCCAACAGAATGCGCCAGTCTGGTATGACACCGTGCGCCCATACAAAACAAAAGACGATCTCGTATTGCGCTATTAAGAAAGCTATTACTTATGAAGAATCATAACCCCTCTTCATAGAAATTGCATCGTTTAATGGGGAATCCTGTGTATAATTGGTGTTGACCGTTGGAAGGATAAACAGGGAGCGATTGGCGTGACGGGTTCTAACTTTTAATTTTTTAAGTTACAATTTGATGTTCCTGCGGAGCGCTAAAAAAAGGAAATGGATGGAAAGTGTACGGTCTGCATCAAAAGTTGCTGACAAATTTTATTGTCGGCATATATCACATCGCCTCGTGACAGCGAAAACTCACTAAAATTTCTGTCACTGATCTTCAATACCTCTTATCTTTATCTAGTAAGTGATTAACACTGAGATACAAGCTTCGTTTTGAGTAGGTATTTGTTTCTTAGTGAACAGACGGTATAGGATACAAAAAAAAACTGTCAAGTACTTTTGACGCTAAAGGTGCCATTCGGTTTTTAGCGAAGGCAGCCCGTGAAAGCGACCGCGACCCACTGGTAACGGTCGCTATAAAATACTAATTGTTTTTTTTTTTTTTTTTTTTTTTTATTTATTTAGGTAAACAAACAGTCACTACAAATTGACTAGTCAACTAAAAGTAAATTATACCCAATGAAATAATACTTATTGTTGTTATATGGGTGGATCATATTTTTCTTGTTGTTATTCTGTCTTGTCACCCAGTGGACAATGCATGGTGATTAAACTTCTTAGAAAAGTGTTGATAATTTTATCTACCCAAATATCATAAACCCTCCATGATGCGTTCAAGAACCGCACATTATGACCAACATAAAAATAAACTGTTTTGTTAGAACAAATTTCTTATCTGTGAAAATGTAATTATTGCTAATTAATAACATCGATTTCGATAATATTATATCATTCAAATTTCGAACATCTCTGAAAACCAAAGAAATTTGGTTTGACCTCTATTCTAATATCAGTCGAGATGACGTTTAGTTCGAAATGAATTGTCAATTTGCAGACAAATTGACAAATGTCGCACGCAAGTAAGATATCGAACGATATGGTAGTTCGGGCCCACTCTAGTTTGTCTCTGAATTAAAAAAAAACTATGACAGCTGCCAGAAAAGAAAAGAAAAGTTTTCACCGGTTAGAATTTTTTTTAATGCAGAAAATTGATCGATTTGTTGAATATAAACCATAAAATGAGCTATCAAGATGATATAGATATTTCGGCGACGCCTCCTGATATCCGTAACAAAGCACCTAACGTCATTAATTACTTATTACCAGCTAAGTCAAAGAAACAGTAGGTATGGTGGTCATAATATGCGGCTCCTGAATGCATCATGGAGGCTTATGATATGTGAGTAGATAAAGTAGTGTATGTAACTATACATAATTAGGCATTAAACACTCGTGTGATGTTATTATGACACTCGCCTTCGGCTCGTGTCATAAACCCACACTCGTGATTAATGCCCTTCATTATGTACAGTCACATAAACTACTATAATAATATGGGTATTTTCAAGAGATAGTCTAAATAAGAATGGATTTATAACTGCTGCAATTACAAAGTGTTTCTTCAGTAGTTGCCGCCAAAAATCGTAGTTTAAAAGAGTGACCCAGGGGACATCACCATGGCAACAAGCAACAGAGAAAAATTGATTGACCCATATATCAAATCGTCGGGGATAGTGCAATACCGCGTAAATAACAAGTGTAGATACGAATCAATATTCAAACAAATGCTAAACATTTTATTGAAATGAGAACTTTATCGACAGCTGTTATTTACGCGGTATTGCACTATCCCCGACGAAATGTTGTTTTATCTAGTGAAACTATATGAAAAGTTTTACGGTATTCCACAGTGTTTTATTCCGTATTAGTGTTCCATTATCATAGTAATCCATGCTAAAGCAGTGCGATGCGGTCGCCGGTTGCCTTCATGTACTGAATCGCTAAGAACCGAATGGCCACCTTAAGGCCGCGTTTCCACCAGAGATATCCATGAGAGATGTGTTTTTGTTAAACAAATGCAATAAATTAATTTCCTCATAGCGCAGCTGATTCTATTGGACGCAGCCTACCTGTACTGTGGTAGGGAACTTACGATACGGTGTAACAGACTGGGGAGCGCAGTTGGTGGCTGCACGGACTGCGAGGCTTCGGCTTGCGACAGCACCTATTGGAGACATGTGGTGGTGATCAGGATAGGGAACAAGGTAAGGAAGGAATGAAGCTATAGGTATAAGGATGGGACATGTTTGGCACATTGCTCACAAACTATGTTTTTGTGTAAAAATGGCTCATTTTTGGGTTTCACAGGGACGCAGCCTGATTGGTTATTTTTTTCCGCTTCGCTTGAGTGGACATGCGGCCTATGGATCTCCCATCTCCCTGTTATAAGTGCGGTGAGGCTCTTGAACCCAGGTATAGTCTGTCCGATCTCTAAGATCAAATAAGTCACTTTGGCACAAGGTACAAACGACCGTAAACGTGTAAGTGAAAGGTAATTTTTCACTTGTACCATTTTGACATAATTTCACTTGTACCATTTTGACATGATTTGCATACGTCATATATTTGCATTATTAAACATCAGTAGCGATTTGTCAAGAATTTGTCATCAACCTATTTCAAAACATTGTTTACCGGTATACCTACTGCTAAATTTTTCGATCTTCTTGAGAAATAAATACTGAATCCTAATGAAAAAAAACTTAAGGTTTTGGTTTTAAATGAAAAATTACTTTTCCGAATGATTTCATTCAAATTCCGCTATAATTATTCCGCACGTCTAACATAACTGTGACACGCGACTCTTTTTCGCGTGACAAATACTACCCGTCACTTTTCTTTCAATACCGCGCGAGCAAGACAGGTGACGCTGAGTCGAGGAAAGTCACGGCAATATATTATGCTAGTCCTGCTTGAATGAAATAGATGAATAAAGGTTGAACACGCCAAAACTGGGGCACACAAAGATTAATATTAAATAATTTTAATAATAAATAACCACATTATGTTTTCCACATTTAATGTCGATTTTAATGAAGTTTATAACAACATTTCCTATTTTAGTAATTGTCTACACTGTAAGCCATACTTCTAACTTTCCTGCGCACACGGCTCATAAGACTTTGCACCATCTCATTAGGACACCGTTTCGACGCCCATGTCCATACTTTTTGTAGTTCAGAGACCGATTTTATTTCTCCGCCTTTCTTTTTTAAGATTCCCTTCATAATACTCCAGTAGTCTTCAACAGGCCGCCAGTTCTGGACTATTTGGGGGGTTGCATACTTTGGGTACCACCACGATTCCGTTTGCTTCCTACCATTTCAACACTGCTGTTGCGTAATGGCAAGTAGCAAAATCTGGCCAAAACAGCGGTAGTGAGTCGTGCTTTCTTATGAAAGGCAGTAAACGTTTCTGTAAACACTCTTTTTAACAAATACCGCTGTCTATTGTCGCGGTGGTAATAAACGAGCGACTTTTTTTTCCGCAGCTACATATTGCCTGACAAATAAGGTATTTTTTTGGGAATTTAGACTGTTTTTTTAATTTACATTCTTTAGGAGCGTCTGTTCGACTTACGCTGGTATAGAACTCTTGGCCAGGAATTTGTTTTAAGTTTGCCTTTGCATATGTTTCGTCGTCCATGACCACGCATGCAAACTTCGTAATGAAATTTTCATAAAATTTTCGTGACCGTTTCTTTGCAGATAAGTTCTGTCTCGAGTCTCGATCTGGTGCAGCGTGGGCTTTATAACTTCTTGGTCGTGCCCTACGTTTAACTTTTTAAACATAGCACTGAGACATTTTCACTTTCTTGGCAACATCGTGAGATGAGATCTTAGGATATGAGGCAAGAATCCTTACAACACTCTCGTCCTTTTTTTATTCTTGACTCCCTGCAACCCACCACTTCCTGGCTTGCGATCTATTGTTAAGCGTTCACGAAATCTTTTTAATACGCGGCAAACCGTAGATTGAGGACATTTCAGTTTTTTTGCGACATCTCTATAGCCTAGCATTGAATTTTCTACATATTCGTGCAGAATGGGTTCGCGTTGTTGATGATGTTGTTTGCTCGACATTTTGACAGCTAATTAAAAAAAGAAAAAAATATATATTGACGTATTATAGGATAGTTCCTTGTAATCAAATAGGTGTCTAAAAAATTTGCATAACTATTTTTCGCGTAATAATAGCCGATTTTACATGCCCAAGTTTTGGCGTGTTCAACCTTTAAGTATGATTATGAATTGTATTTTAATGATAATATTGGCTCCATAGCTCTCTAAAGTTGATGCCTACTTATAACTTTTGCCTATTTAATGGTTGTGTTTCACTTACTTATCATCATTTGCTTCACTTGCGGGAGTGTTGGTTTCAGTTGTCTTCTTAGCAGCCCTGAAATTATACAGAATCATATTGAATTACGTATTAAATGTCACACATTAAATAAATAAAAGAAAAACACTAGGTACTATGAAATCATGTATTCAAATCATCATCTATCAACCAACAATCATTCATTTTCCTTTTTAACCCCCGACGAAAAAGGAGGGGTGATATCAATTATAATCTATGTCCTCTCGTAATATTTAAGCTATAATACTATTTTTTTTCTCCAGAAATCTAATTATCTACATACCTAGATTTTGTGTTTCGGTGGAACGTACACTCTTAAAAACTTTCAGCTTTATAATATTATTATAATTATAATATAGACCAGCTTTACTATTAGGCACTGGTCCCACCGCCGACGATGAGCGAGAAGCGGTTAAGAAAAACTTTAAACTAGAAACTTGTTGGCGAGCAGCGAGTAGTGAGTGTACCTATAATATACCTATAATTTTGTCGCTCAGCTATACGCCGACTACACTTGCACCACTCGCTCGGGCGGTGCGGCCTCCCAAACAAACAAACCTCCCTTATAATATCGCGAGACGCACATATTCAACAGCATTAGAAATCGGTTTCAACTTTCAAGTAACTACGGATGACAACTACAGTAAATTTACCGCTTGTTGGCCTCTCAGCGTGCGTTCTGACCGCCATGCGAGTACCTACCGTTGAGCGCGTTCTATCTTTTATCGCAGCGCCTCTAGCACAACTGTCACAAGCGACTATTTCTCGCTCGAGATAATTGGCTGTCTCTTTTTGTGCAGTAATGTGAGAGGGTGACGGGTAGCGCTATGTCGCGCGATAAGTCTTGAAGCATAGTTGTGCTAGACGGGCTGCTATCAACTAGTGAAGAGAGAGTAGTCGCCGGCAGTGTGAACAGCCAACGATCAAGTATTAATATAAGTAGCTGTCTCTTTTACTAACACGGGGGATATATCTTTTGTTTTTTTCTTGAGCGAGAAAACAGTCGACAGCTAATCGCTTCCTCGTCGGTGGTTGGTCTAGTGTCTTAAGTCGAATGTGAAAAATATAATGTATAACTTACATGATCGGAAACATTACGGATGCTGCAACAGACTTGAGCATGCTACAAACATCTGTAGCCTTATTGTGCAAAGAGGTTGTAGATTGATTTCTGAAAACATGTACACATGAAACAAATCATGAAAAATTCACTTTAATAAAAAAAAAGTATCATCTTTGACCTAGACGAACTTTTTATAAAAGAGTTTGAATCATCTTAACTACTTAACAGATTCCGTTTTCTCATTCCGACCCTGTGCCGAAATTAATAAATAATTCAGATAACCAATTTAGTACCAAAGTAAACTCTATTATAATTGGACATGAATAAGTATATATTCTCTTCGGTGTCCGCGACTGTCACACATTTAAATAAAACAATTTAAACGGATTATATCGCATATATTAATTATTTGAGCCTCCCCGACGTTTCGGTACCTTTACGGATACTGTTGTCAAAGGTTGACTGAGAAAACCACAATTTTTTTTTTCTCTGTCAAAGTTGCATTTGTGTGACATGTATATTTATTTATTTACCCACTCAATTGCTTCGAATTTTGAGTTGGACTCTATTTATATAATAAAATAAGAGCGGTGACAGGTAGCCGTAGTTACCAAAAGCAATCTAGTGGTTAACTGTATGGCGTAAAAAACATTACAAGGAATCGAAATATATACAACAGTTATGTCACAAATTGATATCCAAGGTTCTAAGCCATTTAGGCATGTCAGTTGTGAAAGAGAACAGGTCTTTGAGGTTTCCAAGGCAGGCTCTGAAGGGGCATTCCTGTACTATATGATGGACAGTTTGAGATTCGGCACCACAGTGGCAGCTGGGCAAATTGATCCAACCGCAGAGATGTATAAAATTAATACATAATTAAGTATTAAAAAACTTACTTGGCAGTAGTAGCACTGACATAGCACCTGTAACAAGGCCGCGAGTTGGGGTTCTGCTTGAGGAATTGCTTCGCTGTGCACAGCTGTGCGCTGATCTTGCGCATTCGGTCTGCCATTACCTCATTGGATTTTTTCAAGTCTGCTATCCTGAAATTAAAAGTGAAAGACTTGAGTATTGACATGAGACGTTCTCAATCAAAATGGGGGCTTTAAGGCTTTATCTCTTATAAAGCCGCAAAGCTATATACTAATAACCTAATAGTTGTTGTGATCAAGTATCATAAACGCTGGGCCCTTGAGACAAAAAGCTAGTAGAAAGCCAAAAGATAAGATGGGTGTTCAGGCAATACAGCTTTGGAACGATCTCCCACTTTTGATCAGGCAAGCACAAAAAAACCGACCTTCAAGTATTTCACTAGGTAAGCTCCTAGACTGATTGTCGGTATGATGTACTGGGTGCAAGAAGTAATCTTTATGTATGTTTATTTATTGTGTTAATTATATTATTGAGATATAATAAATTTCTCGTCAGCCCAGCCCTACACCATAAAATGTTGATATTTAGCCCAATGATTGACTGGTAGAGAACACCTTATAAGTACTTATTAAGTCCGCCATTTGTACACATGTTTTGTGCAATCAAGTTTAAATAAATAAATAAACTTACTTTGCTTTTTGCTCATTAATGATTGCCTGAGCCGCCGCACAGCATTCCTTGCCGCTGCCGCCATTCATTTTTGTCTGGGCTGTCATCCTTTGCACTTTAGTAGATAGAATTCGATTTTTCTCGTTCTGAGAGTTAATACTTCGTTTCAACTCTAAATTATTATTCAACAGCGTGTAGTATTGGTCTTCGAGTTCACTTTTACTAAGTTTTGAAGGGCAAATGGTGCGATGGTCTGAAAAAACAATCAACTTTACCATCTAGGTAAATATCAGGAGCCGCCTAGCCCACGGAATATGCGATAGATATTAAAATCTTACCTTTATCACAGCGGGAAGAGTGTTTGCTGCACAAATTATTGTCATTTTGGTTTTTTTCATTCCCAGACATTGTTAAATTAACAAAAGGTAACCATCACAAACAAAACAGAAACGACTTTGCGCACACATAATTTTTTATGCAATCTTTCCATGATTAATTTACAATCTCACAAACATCAAACACAACTGATAACCATTCCGATTATTTTATTTTACATGGTTATTGTAGATTTTGATACGATGCAGCGGTTTGTCGACAATTTAATTTACGAAAATGCCGCCATAGCAACAGCAGCCAAACTGTCACTGTGATGTGTCAACCTCAACTCAACATTATTATAAAGCGGCAACTAGACGATCCAATTAGACCAGCTCGGCTGTCGTCGCTGACAAAGCACCAACCCAGTCGGATGCCGATACATTCAATATTATTATATTATGCAAAGAATATAAGTACTCAAGAGATATTATGGCATTTACAGTGTGATTTTACAAGTGTACCTATTATAAATAGTGAGGCTTCAGTCTATTAGGTACAAGTAACGTCATTTTTAACAGCTTACCCGAGGACATCCGTCTCCAACAAAATAAACGGATATTTAAAAGAAAATTGAAGAAGCATTTACTAGATACACTACCGTAATCTTTAAAAATTGTTACAGATTTTTATAAATTGTACTTTTAGTTAGGTATTGAAAAGTCTTCCTGTAGACAAACTGTCATAACAGTTTCGCAGGGCTTTAGATTATATGTAATCTTTGTTGTAAAATTAATAAAGAAATAAATAAATAATAATAACGTAACATAACGGTAACATCGAAGAATTCATATGGGGAGACCATTTAAATATAGTGTCAATGTAAGACCATTGTATTTTTCATGGATTTTTTGTTTTATAGGATTAAAGTTGCGTAAATATATTTGTAACTTATAATATCAGATTTTCGCTTAACGTGGCACCACGTTAATTAGTTCATAAATTTATTAAACAATGGTCTTGTTTTGTATTCCAACGTTACGTATTTTTTGACTATATTATAATTTTGTTTCTTACTCCAATAATTTCTGCGTCAACCATTGAGGTATTATTTATAATAGAGCCACAGACCCGAACAAAATTCTCGAAAAAAGTGGCACTACTGTCATGTTCAAGTAGATGCCAATAACGTTTATTTATAATTAACAACAACATAATTACTTCGTACAAAATAACTCTTTACTCAAACGTTTAAGTGTCAAATTGGCTTACGTACGTATTACCACAAATACTTTTCGTGTAAATTAACTTTTTTAGCGTATTCTGACTCATGTCGGTTGTCAAACTTGGAACATGGCACGAATGGAGCAGATTTTTATATTTTTACATACTAAAAATATTTTATTTACGTATTAAAATATATTATATGTTTGAACAAAATAAACTCTTCTTGTTATGTGTATATATATTTTTAATGTACAATAAAGAGTGTAAATACACACATACAATAAACTCGTAAATTGTAAATAACAAATTAAGTTACGTATTTATTTAACAACTGTATAAAAGGGTCTCGACACTGTATAGACGGGATCAGTAATAATGACATTATTTCTCAACTCATCTTGTTCCAGTATGTGAAATAAGAGTACAGTCCGACCAAACAGAGTAGAAATTAAAAAGTGGCAGTACTGTAATGCACTTATACAGCCTTTATACAGCTTAAATTAGAGTTATAATGGCTAATATAGGCTATTATACAGCCTGTTTGCTACCTGGGGTAGTTGCGTCCTTTTCTAATCAATCTAAGAAAACAGGGACAACACTACAGTGTTGCCAATTTTAAATTTCTACTCTTTTTGGTCGGACTGTAAGACAAGTTCAAAATATTGACATTATTATAACCCTTTAAAGTTTGATTTTATTTGTCGGTGGCGTCGTGGTAGGTATGCACGGCAGCACACGCCGCTTGGCGTTCAAAGGTTTAAACTGACAGTGTCTAGACTCTGTGACAAATAAAACAATAACAGCGGAGCAATTTTTTATTAATTTATGAATGTCGCCATTTTACGCTTGTTTTGATTATCATAAAAAATTTGCTAAACGTGACCTCCATTTTTCACGTTGTTGAGGATCTCGTGGGAATCTTAAGCAAACAATAGGATAATTATTTATGGCACACCTTTATTACTTAATGAAAAATAAAACTATAGCGACTCCTTAGATTTTTGTTCTGCGATGAGGTGCATTTTGTAAGAACAAAAGTAATAATTATTTTAATCCAAAATATACTATGATTTTACATAGGATTCGTTAATTAATTAATAGAACTAACGTAAAAAAAAATATTCCGTCCGAACTTTATTTTATAGCTGTTATTTCTTCAATTTTTCACTGAAAACTTAAGTCATTTTTGAGACCCGTCACGTGTCATGGTCTAAACGAGACTGTTCGCCCAACTAATGCGATTTGTGATTTTGCATTAGTTGGGAGGGTGCCATTTTTTCCGTCGGATTGTGTGTCCATGTAATTAATACGTCAATGGCGTCAACCAATATTTACGATCAATTTGTAAATTACATTACCTATAGGTACGTTGATATATATGGTGTATTTTCGTTAGTTTACGCACAGAATAAAGACAGTTTACGTAATGTATATACAAAAAAAACAAGAAAATTAAGAAAACAAAGAAAAGGTCCATCAACAATTTTTATTAAAACAAATAACACACTTAGTGACTAAAATATATATTATGAAGGTAATCTAAATCTAATTTAAAAAAAATCAGGCAACTAGTACTGGGTAACATTGACATATAATTTTAAACCCGAAAGCCTCATTTCATAGTTGTAATCGCCATTGCCATTGTTATGAAAAAGTCCTACCTTTATAGTCATGAGTGGCAATTTGGTAAAATAGGGTGACTTTGAACAAACATAAAAAGCTTACATAAAACTCGGATACCCAAACTTTTAAATAATATACGATGTATAATAATATATGCAAATGCATTCTTGTTCACAGTAATTTATTACTTAGTACACGATCTCGTGATATAGAACAACGTATTTATCATATTATATGTATACATGAAATCGATAAATGAAATGTATCACAATACCAAGATTGTTTCGAAATTAAAACTATGTAGTTTTCCACTGAAAACAATAACAATCTTATCGGTGGAGTTAACACGCAATTTACCCTATTTTTTTTATGATAAGGAGGTGATGTATATTAAAATTGTATATCTCGTTATTTTCCACTACAGATTATTATTATTTAAAATGGCGCGGTTCTGCAAGCAGTTATTTTAGTCACCAACTTACGGGGCTTATTAAGGCCCCTGTTACATAAGTCTGACCTTAGATTAACTGTATATTTATTTTGTTTTTCAACTCATGAAAGTAGACAGCGGAAAGGAAAATAAAATTACAAGAATAACAATTTTTTGCTCATCACGAGTAGGTAGGTACATCTTTTAAAGATGATTTTGATTGTATCTGTAACACACAAAGCGCTTCATGCAGAAATTGATTGATAAAATAAATTTGATCTACTTACAGAAAGTATACTTACAGAAAGTATACTATATTTCTCGCTAAGGCCAAACCAATCATTGTTTCATGTCGATTTTATCAATCTCTTTTTATGTATAATTTTAATATTATATAGATCAAAAGTTATTACAGAGACATACAGAAGTTTATAAATATTGTAATATAATACAATGTTCGCAAATCCTTTATTGTCTTACACATTTAAAATCGAAATATTATTTAGGTTCACAGACATATTTATTTCTTAATTTACTGACATTTTAAAGTGCGCTGTGGCATTAATATTTGGGTAATGTAATAAAATGGAATGATTAAAAATGTTGTAACCGATAATTTAACTTCTGCGACAAAAGGATAGCTTGATAATATGAACAATAAAATAAACTTTTCACCTTTTAATTATAAAAAATCTTCACACAACTTAATAATACTGAAAAATAAATACAAATAAAGCTAGCCACAGGGTAGTAATAATCACAAGCCTTATTTCCAAAAAGTATACATTACCTACCTATTCTAAAAGTATACATAACTAATAAATTAGGCTTTACTCTTGTTAACAGACCTTGCATCATTACGAAGTAAGTAGACCATAGAATGGGGAGAATTGGGATGTTAATACCTGTGAATGATGGCACACGGTTTTTCCTTCATGTTGTTTACCTACATGGCGACATTTTAATATTAGGTACTTTTAATTAAGCCGCCATATGAGTAGGTACCTTACGCATAACTATAAATTACGTATTATTCATGCAAACAATCAAAATTGACTGGCTAGACTAACTACATACGTAGTATTAAATGAATTATTTGCATCTTTAATTAATGTTACGATGAAGTTCATGATAAAAAAATTGCATATTTGAATCATATTGACTTATCAAAAATTAAATTACATTGCTAGGTAACATTGAAGTCAGAATCACTTAAATGAGCCTCAATGAGATAAATAAATTTGAAATATTCTTAAAAACTATACCTCGTTTGGCTAGTTATAAAAATAAACTCATGATAAGGTGAAGACCATTACTTATTTTATTCTACTGATAAAAAACAGTGTTATAATAAATAAATAAAATATAAACCAAACTGTGTAGTGTTGAATCCCATTACACATTTTTATTAAACAAAAATTTATAATGATGTCTTTTAAATTATTTTAACAGTTAGTCGAGAGACGTACATTAGAACCCTCGTGAGATGGCACCACGTCTGTGGGCGGTGACCTATTTTCTTTCGCAAAAATGCCACTGTCTACTGCAGAACATGTTTCATAGTCTCATGGCGAATGCCTTGTGCCGTCTTTGGCTCGAATCTTTTTGCATGAGCTTCGTCTGTGCCGCAGCATGCAATTTTCAAGACGGCTACGTGTCCAGGAACGTGTAACACAAACCTAGTCTTGGTGTCATCCAGTCGGATGAAAAAAGGACAATATCTACACCGACGTGTATAATGGAACGTTAGTCCTTGAAAACTATGTCTTTTACTATAATATTTTTAATCAATTTTATTTCACTTTGATTTTAATCCCCTAATCAAAGCCTGAGTATAATTTAACCCCATGTATACATCATACTCATACCATACGAATGACATAAATCTATACTAACACCAAAATCACACGTTATTGGGAACAGCCTAAAATAGGCACCTACTTTCTAATAATAGGCCTTTTAGGCCGACCTATTCACAGTTACTTATACAATAATTAAATTAAATAAAAATACAATTATGCGTATTGGTAACCTTAGTAAAATAAATTTCAAAGTGCATTTTTATAAGCTGCACCTAAAATTAAAATGTTTCGGGTACCATATTTTAAAAAGGAATGGTGAGTCCTGATTGGCTGCATGTTGGTCTCTGACAGCCGAAGTTTCAGATACGATTTCATATAGAAATATCAAATATAACAAAACGAGACTTAATCGCGTTCTTTTGGACGTGATTAAGTTTCCCTTCTAGATCATGGACGTAGCATCACGTCTGAAACGTCGAGGTAATTATTAAGACACCATTTTGAACGCAATTAAGTCCCATTTTGTAATAATTATGTGTGAAAATCGTGTAAGTTTAAATCAATATAGAAATATCAAATTTGGCATCGTTGATCATTATTTATTCTAGCTACTATGACTTGTACCAGCACTTTATATCTTTTTAAATTACATAAATTTTGACATTTCGATCTAGATTAAATGCCTTTGGCAATAATCACGAAACTATTATTTAAATTAAATTAAAATGCTTTGTTAATTACCTCTTAAACTTAAATGTAAGGGTCAATAACCTTTTTTATAATGCTCGTTGCCATGGCGATGTACCCTGGCAAACTTTTTAAAACTACGATTAAAATTATGATTTAGGCGGTTTTATTTACCAAAAATTTTGCAATTGCGATAATTGGTAATAAGCCCTTTTGTATGTAGACTATCCTCATAATACCAGTAATATAAATTATCAACACTTTTCTAAGAAGTGTATTCACTATTGTCATCTGGCCTGAGCCGCGGGACAAAATAACAACAAGAAAAAAAATATCCGCCCATTAATAACTCTGTCATTTATAAAGTTCTCAGTTTTAATCTGATTTAAGGAAGCAATGTATTTATCTATTCGATGAAAACTGTAAATGTTTCATTATATCATAAATTAAGCAAGAGACACCTTATTTTTTTTTTTGCTACATTTGAATATCTTCGAATACTTTCTTTATACAATGTTTTTTAGAAGACCGTAATTACTATTAATAAGACAGTTATTACACTTTAATAACTATTACAAACATCAAGATTCATTTGGAGCTACCAACGTGATAGAAATATTCATTCATTTTAAAATCTTTTTGGCAAAATACTTCCTCTGGTCACAGTCACACCTTTTATTGTCACGATTCCAACGTATCGAATACATTAATATCTAGAAAATACGTTAAAATGCATAATTTTAGTATATCATAGACAAAAGTTTTATTTTTGTAAATTTTCCTGAACGTAAACGGTACCTTATGCACATTATTCCAAAACGATGTTGATTCAAGTATATTCTTACAATAAGCTATACTCATTTATTTTGTAAACTCTACTTTAATCATGTATAAATGCATACCAAAAGTAACCTGCTAAATTTTGTAAACTACAAACGCTATAAATATACGATCAAACTTTTTAATTAAAATGGGGTGAATGCGACATTATGGGGCTCTGGGCCTATTATATATTTAGAATTTATATTAGGTATGTATAAATGCTATCAACCATAATTTACCTGCAGGGTATAAGTTAAAGATAAATAGATGTAGTTCTAAAGTTTGTACAAACGAAGGCACTATTAACTATACACCCAAAGACCTTAATCATGTTGCAATAAGGTTTATATTCGTTTATAAATGTACAGTTATCAGTGTTTTTTATAGTACTTGGGTCAGGGGTTGTAACCGGCCGGGTAGGCTTCGTAGTGAATACGGTATTTGATGACAGCTCAAATTAGCTACTCCTTATGAAATGTCAAAAACGATCTGTCAGTATGAAGTTTCTATTAAGATACTGACTTGTGACGTCATAAAAGTCAATGGTCAAAACACGTCTTTGTAGATTTTATCCAATTACAAATAGTATAATGTCCAAAAGTTAGTGGGGGTTTATTTGGTTCCGTGTATTTCTGAATGAGTGTTTAGTGGTTTCAATAACATATTTTATTTTCACCATTGTCAAATAGCTTATTGCTCGCGATCCCATGACGCCCCCATTAACAGCAGGTGCGGGGAATGCCAGAGTGTTTTTAGTGGGTAGGCTCCTCCCGATTGGGAGAGATTGGGAGGTGGGTGTCCCATATAACCCCTGACGGCCCCCCCAAGCCGATGTATGCTTAAAGCATTTTTACTCCAAAAAAAAAGGGTTGTAAACGGTAAATCTTACTTTCTACATAGCTCCTTCATTGGACATATTGAGGGTTCTACTCTGTGGTCCGTATTTTTGATGGAGCTACGAAATCGAAATCTTAAAAAACAATAAACTCGACGTTAATAACGACTAAACTAACACTCTAACCTGCAGTATGGATAAAGGTTAAAGGTTACAAACCCTGACTTGGGTAGGTATTTGTAAAACCTCCAGTTTTCTTATTATCCCCCCAGTTGCTTTCACCCCAGTTGAATTTATTTTTCTTTTGCATCGTCAAGCAAGTACCTAAATGAAGGCGATATTGATCAAAATCTATTACATAAAATATATTTCATCACCCAATTAAATAGATTAATCTAAACCACGGTCTTGCACTGTCGTCTTAATAATTTATTATTTGTGTTTTCTTCTAAAACATTCTGAACTCATACAAGCGAACTAAATTCGAATGAAATCAAATACTAAACGTAACTGAAGTTCAAGCTAAAGTAAAGGGGGCACATGACTGTTACATTGACCGATCTGATCAAGTTGGCCTTCATTATCAGGCCGTGTGGACTCGAAAAATACCGGACCGGCCGATAGAATTCGTCACGAGACAAAAGTATTAGAAAGTTCAGTTAGTAAACACATTCCCCACATACGAAATTAGTGCCACCAAATTGTTCTTGGTTAATTTAAAACCCGCTTCAGACCTTCCGATCCGATCCGATTTATCGGAAGCAATCGGATAATGTGTAGTGCAATAGTCCGATTTATCCGAAGAAATCGGATAATGTGTAGTGCAATTGTTAGGACATTTTCTTCCGATAAATCGGATCGGATCGGAAGGTCTGGAGCGGGTTTAATAAACTAATATTATAGTTTAATTTTATTCATGACCTCTCAGCACAAGACCGTGTTGCAGATTCACGATAGAGAATTGGATACCTTTTAATTCTACCGAATTTCCGTTGGTGTATAGTCTAGCTGTTATACTGTTTATCCTTTCTGCTGCGCCGCCTGCCGCCGCAGATCCGACCCGATGGCCGCTGTGATGGCAGTTCCGACGGCTAAGAGAGCGCAGAGCGTGAGGTTGGACCAGCGGTCGCCGACGGCTTTCAGCATCCATTCGTAGAGGAGGGTGAGGACTATGCCGAATATCTGAAATTAGCAGCACAAATGTTAATGTCAAAAATAACAAACGTGACGTCAGTTGTCAAAAATGTAAGATGGCGTGGCATGATGGCGGAAAACGCCAGTGGCGCCGCAACGGGACAATGAGAACTAAAGCTGCCGCAGTCTTGATTAGCAGTTTTAGACGATTTAGAAATATACTGGGTATGGCCTGTAATAGGACCAATAAAATAAAACATAGATATAGCTATAGGTACTACACACTCTTCAAACTGGACAACATTTGTTCAGCGCTTTCAAAGAAAGACAGTTTTCAGATGTCCATTATTATAAACAAAATAAATAGTGTTTTCGATGTACACTGTACAACATTGACAATTGAAATCCCCTTAGCATTGACATAGCTGTCACTCTACTGAAGTTTTAGGAATATTAGTTAGTATAATTAAATTAGTTACCCCACAAATTTGTTTTTTAAAGCTTTAATTATTCATTTTGGTCATTGTTATTTTTTTTTTCATTGTCACGCTACTGAATACTTACCTAAGTTATTATTTAACATAAGTTTGAAGGGTAGGTATAGAATCTACGTTTTAATTCTTTACTCCTGTTACCGGCTACACCCGGTGTATACGTAGGAGTACCAGGTCCGGGTTTGGAAGTACTCCCCAGAACGAGATGCCAGACAGTAGTGTTCTTTGTCATACATAAGCAATCTTGGTCCATAAAGCATAAAAGGAGATTGACAAGGGAGACATACCTGAACTACAGCGTTAAGAATTCCAGATGTAGTTCCCTCAGGCTCAGGATACGTAATTTCAGAGGCGAACTCAAAGCCAACGGGCAGGTATCCGTTCATGAAGAAGCTGTGACAAAAAAAAAACCTATAATAAAATACCTATAACTTTTTTTTCGGGTTACCTCTAAAACACCTAAAGTGGGGGTGATTTTTTTTTTCTTTTCAACACTGGCGTGTGGGGTGTCGTTGAATAGGTCCTGTAAAAATAATAGGGGTCTTCTAACATAATTTTTTGATAAAGTCAGCAGTTTTGTAAATATTCGCTCCGAAAACAAAAAAAATAGTGTCCCCCCCCCTCCAACTTTTCAACCATGGGTCAAAAAAATCGGAAAAATTCATGTATATAAGGCCTTATAAGTACTTTCAATGAAAACTATATTGAACAAAATCGGTCGAGCCGTTTTTGAGTTATCGCCAAATTTCATATTTTTCTTTAAAAGGACAAGGTAAGTTGACTTCCAGAAGGTAATAAGTGATAACAGTTTCTAGGGCGTTTACGACCTTTTTATAGAGCTTAAAATCTTTCTTAACTTAAACCTCGGGCTTAAAACAGCAGTTTATTGTGAAGGATGAGCAACTACGGAACCCTACACTGAGCGTGGCCCGACATGCTCTTGGCCGGTTTTTATAAAGGGACAATCTTACACAAATCGACCTAGTCCCAAACTAAGCAAAGCTTGTACCAGACGATGTTATACACAAAATGTACATTATTATTATAACATTATTATTATAGTTAACATCCATGATTCAGGAACAAATATTCAGCTTCATCACACAAATATTTGATCTGACCGGGATTCGAACCCAGGACCGCCGGCTTAGTAGGCAGGTGCTCTACAAACTGCGCAAACCGTGTCGTCGGCCTCTGTCAAAGGAATTTCTAAACTGAAATAGTAAAGAACGGGGAACATCATGCAAAAATCAGCAGTCGAACTCACCCAAGGATGATAGCACTCATGTAGACCACTGCAATATGTCCACAGTCCAGGGTGAAGGTGAATATCACCATGCCGACGACAGACGCCGCGTACACGGCCAGCGTGGTCTCCTTGAACTTGTGGGTCTTGTCCAGGATGAGGCCGCAGATGACAGAGCCCACCATACCGGCGACGACGATCATGAGGCCAATGCGACCAACGTCTTCATTTGCGTCCTGAAAATGAAAGAAACAGTATTCGATTACTTACATTCTAGTTTTCATTAAGCAGTTACCGCCGCCTATGGACGCGCGCTTGCGACGCCAGGAGCATCATACGCGCGTTGCAGACCCATTAAGAACCTATTTACTCCCCTCTTGAGGAACCGCATGCTGTAGCCCCCGGGGAAAACCTCGGCAGGGAGCTCATTCCACATGCGGAGCGTTCGCGGTAGGAAATTCCTCTGAAACCAGTTCTCGACTATTTTTAGGCTCCAGTGTGTGTGAAGCAGCAACGTAATAAAGACGGAAGATTCTTAAACTGTCTTTTTGTAAAGCTCTGGTTTCCTAGGATAGTGGTGCCACCAGGGGCAGCCATTAGAGAGACCGAGACACAGCACTCGGACCTCCCTCTCCCACCTATGAGCCGCCGCTCGCCGCTGAAGGCACCGCTATCCTAGGAATCCTGAGCTTTAGAGCTAAGCTATGCAGCTATAAGCGATGCGCGAAGAAAAAAACTACCAATAAGATATCTGAACGCTGAATTTTTTCCTCGCATGTCGTTAAGCTTCATAGCTAGTGGATAAGTAGCCTGAAAACGGGGGACAGCGCAAATCAATCAAAGGCCTTTCTGTCTTTTACAGACTATACAAAACAGTGTCATGTAGGAAACAACGCTGTTCATGCCTATGCAAGCCAATACGAGAACGGCACACGCGACCACAGGCTTGGCAGATGTAAAACTGGCCTGCGTGCGGTGAGCAAGGGCTGAGCTGATGTCATCTAGCTGAAGGCTAGTGCTCCCAACACCCAAAAGGAACAGACCATCACCGAGGCGGAGCGATACGCCATTGACCGAAGGATGCTCGGTTTAAGCGGTCGGTAACCGATCAGTGCATCTACGATGGATCCTTCGACTGTCGAGTGTGGCCCCTAGCGCCCTTACAGCACCCACACTCCCCGTGTACTGAAAAAGTGGCCTTCAACCAGGTGGTAGCGCGAATAGGTAGGTACGTACATATGTTATGAACTTATGACCGTACGTAAATGTTAATGAATTTTGCTGTACAGCCCTCCTTGCATTCCAATGTTCAATCATCTTATCAGGCTAACCTGATGAAGCCTGCCCGATCATATCACCGGTCAATTCGCTCAAGTTCTTCCTCTAGTACATTAACCTTCCATAGACCTATTTTTTTTCCTGGAGAATACTTACTCACTCCCAGTTTCATTTGGACCTAACCAAACAGCCGAAACTTACTTAGGCCCAATGAAATAGGTATAAAGACAAGTGCAGGAAGCGCCAGCGCACTTTTTAAATGGCGTAAGCGCGACCAATATGTATAAAATTCTACTTACAGGGAAGAAATTAAGAACAACTTCGTTGAGCAACGTGGATATGGCGTAGAACACGCCAACGTTGAGGCCGTAGGAGATAAGCAGCAGGTTGTAGTTGCGGTTGGTGAACAGTTTCTTGATGGAGCTAAAGAAGTTCGAGTCCAGGCTGGCGCCCAGGTCGGCGGCGGCTGATGGGGGCGACGCGGGCGCTGCTTTGAAGACTGAAAGCAAAAATATATCGATGGGTTTTTTAGGGTTCTGTACCTCAAAAGGAAAAAAAGGGAACCCTAATAATATGGCTTTGTTGTCCACAGTCAGTCCTAGAACGCGTATTCGCTGGGTGCGCGATGACAGCGTCAACTAGCGGTTACAATTACGGCGGGCTTTTTAATGGCAAATGGCTGACTGTCTTTACGAAGAGTAAGTAAACAAACAAATAATTTCAATTAAACATCGTATTTTTTTTTTCATTTTATTCGATTATGTTAATCTATAGTGTCGATAAAACGTTGACCTTCTTTATTTCCCGTCTAAAATGGCAAAATCAATAACTTTCCGATTGTAATTCACACGGACCTTTTCATGGCTATCTTCATGAGAAGTAAGTTACAAAATAAACAAATTTAACCGAATAACGCATTTCATGCATAATGCAACCAATCATTTATGACTGTATTTTCGTAATAATACAGATTATTTTGTTTTTTCAGTTAAACATGGCCAAATTAATTATTATAACTGGATTCTGCTCAATCATACACAACATCGCTTTCAAATCCCAAACTACAATAAAATGGGAAACAATTCGTTTTTGCTCAACATGTCCAAAATGTAAAAGAAAATAAACGCATAGGTAAACATGCTAGTCCCTACAACATACAAGATATAATATTAAAAATGTTGTTCTATAGGTTAATACTAACTTTTTCCTCTTGATAGCGATTATCCATTTAATTTGTTGTTCTCGTTTCCGACTTGCTTGTGGACATTTATTCATTTATGATTACTGTTTTTGCCATTGTTTTTGCAATTAACTACGCTGCAGGTTTCGTGCCGCATATTTATTTATTTCTAGATGCCTTAATTTCGCTAGTAAAAAGTGACAGTTGGCCTGACGAAAGTTCCTTTTTTGGCCACGGCGCGCGCTGCGATCGATTCGTGGTTCCCCCACCACCTACTTCGCACCCAGCGAAGTTGAAATTAAAACCATATACAGTCTACAGTCCGGTGAAACTGTGAAAACTTCTAAGTTATCGTAATGTACGATTCCCACTGACCAGGCGGAGTCGGCGAGCGCTCAAGCGCATCTAAATAGTTGCCAAAGGAATGTAGAGCTTCTGTACAACAGTCAGATCCCATATTCGAACGTTATTGGCGCCGCTGCCGGCCGATAGGATGCGGACGGTGGAGCTCGGCTGTCGTCGCGCGTAATCGGCTCCGTTCGGTCACCGCCGCGCGCCATCGGTTCCGTTCGGTCACCGCCGCGCGCCATCGGTTCCGTTCGGTCACCGCCGCGCGCCATCAGCTCCGTTCGGTGACTGCCGCGCGCCATGGGCTCCGTTCGGCCACCGTCGCCCTAGTAGATTTAATCGCTCGGACGGACGCAGTCGGCTGCCGCCGGGCGCTCCAGCATCCGCTGGAACGGGGCGACAGCCGAACCCGCCCAACCTGTTCACTAGACGCGGTCGTCGGCCGTTGCTGGCTGCCAGAGCGCCCGGCCCGGCCCGGTCAATGGGAATCGTACATAAAAAAAGACTTGCTCAGTTAAGATGGGATAAGTTGGAACCCGCGGTGCGCGAGTCTGAATCGTACTAGGCCAGTTTTTTGTTCCAATCATGGTTAAGGAATATCTTAATCGGCAAAATGGAAAAATATCGGCCAAGTGCGAGTGGGGCTCGCGCACAAAGGGTTCCGTACCATTATCTGTAAGTTTGTTGTTTGTTGTATGGGAGCCCCCCTAAATATTTATTTTATTTTATTTTTAGAATTTTTTGTTATAGCGGCAATAGAAATACATCATCTGTGAAAATTTCAACTGTCTACTGTGACAGACGGACGGACGGACGGACAGCGAAGTCTCAGTAATAGGGTCCCTTTGGGTACGGAACCCTAAAAACGGTATTTTATGACAGCTCAAATAAAACTTGTGACGTCATAAAAAACAGTAGTCAAAACACGTCACCTGTTTAGTTTTTCCTCCAATTAAAAATAGTATAATGACCAAAGGTTAGAAGTAAGTTTATTTGGTTCCGTGTATTTTTGAATGAGTGTTTAGTGGTTTCAATGATACAATATATTTTCACTATCGTAAAATACCGTATTATGATTACTTTATTGTCCGCCTGGCAGTCTGTCCGTCTGTTGAAACCTTTTTCTCAGAAACGTCTGGAAGTATCATGCTGAACGTTCATAGTTTGTACGGAGCCATCGGTGCGCGAGGCCGACTCGCACATAACCGGTTTTTTAGTACCGTGACATTCGTGTTTATATTAAAGAACTTCACGTTGTTAAAGCTAGCACTAGATGGTGCTCTAAATCAAACATACATTATCTTGAAAAATGTTGATAATAAAAACATCGAAAAACGATAAATGGGCAATTTTTAATCTCGTCAACGTTCAATATAATTATATTATTATAAGTATACCAATCTCAAAAGAAAATCAATCGTGTTCTGTAATTTATTTAGTGAGAATTATCCTCAATTTTAAATATTGTTTTCGATCAGGAAATTTAATAAGTTTCCTTCTCATTTTGCTTTTTTTCCTTATACATACATACATGCTCATGATTATTTTTATTATCTTACAATTTTATTTATTATTGCAAAACTCCAAGCAGACATCTTCAACAAGGATAAAAAAACCCGGCCAAGAGCATGTCGGGCCACGCTCCGTGTAGGGTTCCGTAGTTGCCCATACTTCACAATAGACGAAAATTACGAGAAAGATTTAAATAACGAGAAAGATTTCAAGCTCTATAAAAAGGTCGTAAACGCCAAAGTAACAGTAATTACTTATTACCTTCTGGAAGTTATCGATTATACGCGCCAGATTGAGCGAAATGTTGTAATACAGTATGTCACTTAACTAATATGTGTAACATGGGAAGTATAAGTACACCGCGCGGCACTTTACGTCCTCTTAAAGAAAATTATGAATATTTGCGATAACTCAAAAATGGGTCGGCCGATTTTCTTCAATATAGTTTTCATTGAAAGTAGGTACTCAAGGCCACATTTTCATGAATTTTCCCATGATTTGGAGACCCCTATTATTTTTAAAATACCAATTCAACTAAAACGTTATTTTTTAAGTTTTTATTTTACCGTTATGTCGGCGTAAAACATATACATACTCATACCCAGCTTTCTAGTACTAATGATCACGGAGCTAAGCCGCGGACGGACAGACAGACAGACAGACAGACATGGCGAAATATCTGTATCTTGATATTATTTATTATTAAAGTATCAAATACTTTAATAATAAATAATATCAAGATACAAGATACAATACACAAGTATCTGATACTTTTTAAATGTTATTATTTGTAAGGTACAACATACATAAGTAGGTATATGCTTATAATTATGTAACGGAAATAAGTAGCGGCCTGAGAATGGGTGTAAGGGCCTTATCACACTTGTGATTTGCGAGCGTATTTTCTATACAAATAAGCGACGCGGCGAACACGCTGCGCGTACGCCTTCATACAAAAAACGCTTTCAAATCGCAAGTGTGATAAGGCTCTTACTGTCATGGGCAATGATACTGACTCGTGTTTCCGGAATGCATGAACGAACTTGACCTTCATAAAACCAAACATCCCAGTACAAGGTAAACAGAACTTAAGAAAGTAAAATTAAGCCTCAATAAAGTTGTGGACATAAATATTTTTATGATGGCAGTCCTTACAGTCAAATATTTGTTTACGGTGATATTTGGGGCTTCAGCAAGCGCGGAACCTTCTAAAAAGGTTGTGGGTACCTATACAAAAAAAAGACGACACGTGCAAGTCGGGGTCGCCCACCGAGTGTTCCGTACAACAGTAAACTGTTGCTTAACCTCGATCGATACTTTAAATAAAAACTATTATTTGTAATAGATGTATTTTTTTACTGTTTTTGTGTACAATAAAGTGTTTTCTTACTTACGTACATATATTTTTAGTTCGCAGATTTTTCCTTATAGCATAAAAAAAAAAATAACAAAAAAAAGAACCGAATTCAGTAAAACTAAAAAGCCAACCATAACCCGTTCAAGTACAGATTACATTTGACTCACCCTTGAAGTCGATCCCAAACCACTCAGTTCTTATAATTATATATTATAGTTTACGCGAGGTTTGGCACCGACTTCGAAGGGTGAGTCAAATGTAATCTGTACTTGAACGGGTTATTGTTGGCTTTTTAGTTTTACTGAAGTCGGTTCTTTTTTTTGTTAAAAATTTTTTTTTTTGCTTTTTAGTCCACCAAATCCTATTTACTGAATGTAAATTCTTGACTTTATCAATAAATTACCGAAAGCGCCGTACATGTCCCTATAACATTTGAAGAGTTCCCTCGATTTCTCCAAGATTCCATAATCAGATCCCGACTTAGTGCCAACGGGACCAACTCGGAGTTATACCCTTTCGATAAAAAAAAAATTGAAAATCGGTTCACGATTCTCGGAGATATCGAGTAACATAAAAAAAAAAAATAGTTCGAATTGAGAACCTCCTCCTTTTTTGAAGTCGGTTAAAAACGGTACTACCAGGAATTATTTGCTTAATTGTATAGTTCTAGGTCAACAGAAAAAACCTACCCTATAAATTTTGATTCCTTTGAGTGTCGAAATAAACGTTTTATGCGGCATAAACGGCCGTATCTTTTTTATGTTAACTTAGGAGCTTGAGTTTTTCACGGCTTGAAAGGACTGTAGACTTGAGTACTTATATGGTTTTAATTTCAGCTCGATACCTCCATGCGTTTCCAAGGTAAAGGGTCTCGACAGAAGTATTTTTGATTTATTCCTTTTGAGGATCGGAACCCTAAAAAAATTGTCAATTGGCAAGTCGGGCTACGGATACCATACATATTAGGTATTAGCCGACATTCGCACAACGGTGGATCAGCTCCCAGGTCATCTGAGGTCCTAAAGGTTTTCATC
The DNA here is from genome assembly GCA_905147355.2 of Apotomis turbidana. NCBI lineage: Eukaryota > Metazoa > Arthropoda > Insecta > Lepidoptera > Tortricidae > Apotomis > Apotomis turbidana. The sequence continues at coordinate 2,377,618 of LR990283.1, forward strand.
ATCATTATTATTTAAGAGTTTTACTCTCGTCGATGCAGTTCTCTCCAGTCCGTTCTACTTAACGCCGGTTTTTAAATTCTCGATCCGACGCGACATTCTTTTACGTTTTGTTTAATCTGGTCCAGATAAATATTCCTCGGCCTTCCTCTTCCTCGCCTTCTCTCAATTTTCCACTTTTTTTTGTATTAAATCGTTATGTATTACAGTAGCCTATCATTGTCCCTCTCTCTTCGCATTTTTATGGTATGTATTATATGTCTCTTATCCGCTACCCTTTCCAATACTTCTTCACTGGTGACTCTTTCTGTCCAGCTTAATTCACTTCATTCTACGCTGACACTACGTACATCTCGAATGCCTCAAGCCTTTAGGCATATTTTGACATCGTATTTAATCATTATCGACTAGTTAATCTCAATTATTTGTAGGTACATTATACCAAATGTAAATTAAGAATACTGAATTTAATTTAGACTAAATCGCCCCCTGCCTGCTATACGGCCACATCTCAAAAAAAAAATTTTTTTGGATTATTGCTGATTCGTAGTCAGGATAGTTTAATTTATGACCTTATTTCGAGAGCCATAAGAAAAAGTGTCCTTAAAAGCCTTTTTTCCACAAGTGGCCTTATGGATCTGACCAAAAATTGTCAGTTGACTCCCTGCAAGACAGCCACTTGCCAGTTGTGGCTGTATAGCATACATTTATAATATTTTTTTTGAGTTGCGTCCTATAAGAATAACGTAAATTCTAGTGTTATTACGATGAATCCCTTTAATATAAGCGAAATAAACGTCATTTTGATTGTTTCACAACAGTGGGTACCGATAGTACTTATTTTTTTTATTTTATTCGTATGGCATATTATGTAGGTTACAGTCATTCATATTATACAATTATAAGTTCTTCTATTGTACGGTGGGTGCCTCGACTTCAACCGATGAGGCGGCAGGTTTGCGAACTCTACATAGATGGGCAAATTGGGACGATTCACGATTTTTTGTGCTTCGTGGACCAGTGCCTGTTGTCTTCTTAGTTGGGCGGGAGCTGTATGACTCAACACAGGCAGCCAAACCAGAGGAGTACATTTGATGGTTCCCAATATGCATCGCATGGTTTGGTCTAGCACGTCTATCCGATGCACATGTGCGCTGTTGAGCGTTGCCATGGAGTAAACTAGGCTAAGACCGGTAGTGCGTAGCAAGTCAGCTGTTGCTCCACAAGTAGTTCCCCTTAATCTGTGGAGTGGGTTCCCTTCGCTTGGTCTAAAATTTTATGTTCTAAAATTGTTTGGCCGAAAATGTTTGGTCTAATATTTAATGGTATACTTATTCTTTAGCATAAAGATTTTATTGCATACATATTTTTTGTCCTAAACCATGTTTGACCTAAAATTGTTTCGTATATATTTTTTTATGACTAAAAGGCTAGAAGTATAATATTGTTAGGTATAATTATTCTTTAGCCTAACATAAAACCTCCTAAAAACCCATATGCTGAAGCGAGCAAGCGAAAGTATAAGTCGCTCCCAGAACAATAGTTTAGGTTAGGTTGGAACTGCGTCCCCAACAAAAATAAGGCGCTCCCAGAACAGTTGGTTAGGTTAGGTTAGAACTGCGTCCCTAACAAAAATAAGGCGCTCCCAGAACAGGAGGTTAGGTTAGAACTGCGTCCCTAACAAAAATAAGGCGCTCCCAGAACAGTAGGTTAGGTTAGGTTAGAACTGCGTCCCTAACAAAAATAAGGCGCTCCCAGAACAGTAGGTTAGGTTAGAACTGCGTCCCTGACGAAAATAAGGCGCTCCCAGAACAGTAGGTTAGGTTAGGTTCGAACTGCGTCCCTGACAAAAATAAGGCGCTCCTAGAACAGTAGGTTAATGGTTAGGTTAGAACTGCGTCCCCAACAAAATCTAAGTAATATTAATTTAATAAATGCGACAGTTTGAATGCGATTATTATTGACACCAATATTCGGAATACCAATTTTATGCCTAAAATACATTCGACCAAACAATGTTATTCCATACAAATGTTAGTTTAAACAATTTTCGGCCAAAAAAATATATGCAAAACAATTTCGGCCAAACAATTTTCGACGTAAAAAACCATCGACCAAAGATTATTAGGCCAAAAAATATGTGCCGAAAAAAATATCGGCCAAAAAATTTTAGACAAACAGATATAGACCCCTGTGGAGTATGTTATTCCGCGTCTGTAGCTTCTTCCCTAACTTACTAATGTGTGGCGCATAGGTAAGATTGCGGTCTATGTAGAGTGACACCCAAGTACTTCGGTGTAGGATTTAATTTAAGCGCTGTCTCTCTGAAGCAGATATTTGGCTCATAATTTGCTTCTTTCTTACAGAAATGGAATGTCGCAACTTCTGTTTTACTAGCATTGGGCTGCAGTATCCATTTTTTTAAAGTATTACTCAAAACAAAATCCAGATCGCAAGGAAGGGCTTTCTTCGAGGGTTTAAATTTGCCATCCTGGTTTGTAAAGGCGATGTCATCCATCAGCATACATAAATTTCCGATTCTCTGTTTTCGGAATCGGTCCTGACCCCACTCCTGTTCAACCTATACACACACGATATAATTATTAGGTTAAATAGGAGCGGGACCAGGACCGATCCCTGCGGTAGTCCATTGTTCAGCTTCCTGAGTTTGCCTGAGGTGTTTCCTAGGTGGACGATAAATTTCCTATTGCTGAGCATAGAGTTGATTAGTCCCACCATCTGCACTACGGTCATGAGCTTATACATAAGCCCCTGTCTCCATACGGTATCGAATGCAGCTGAAATGTCGATAAAGACTGCCAGTGTTTTCTCTTACCTTTGAAACCCAGCCTGTCTTTATGTGTTTTGTGAGCGACATAACCTGATCCACGCAGTTCGGACCACTGCAGAATCCAGCCTGCTCCACAGGAATTATTTTGTCAACTATAGGTTTGATTTGATTGTAGATTGGCCTTTCCAAAAGTTTGTAGACGCAACTAAGTACAGCAATGCATTGTTGTACTTAGTTGCGTCTACCCGAATTCCCCGAATTACCCGAATTCAGTGTATGCAGTTGAAATTAGGTGGGATTATATTATTCGAGACTATGTCTAAATAGAACTGTGAGAGCCATGTCCTACATGTTGGTGCAAGGTGTTCTAAAAATTCGTTGTAAATACCGAATCACATAAATTGGGACTTTGATTCGAACCAGTCTTCATCCAGTATTGCTAAACCTAAAAGTAAAACGAAAAGCTTATCCTGCACTATGAAAAGGTAATATTGTAAAGAAGTTGAAGAATTCTGGGAAACAGTACATTGCACTTATATCAACGGGAACCACGCTAAAACCTGGGGCCTCCTTGTACATGGTACATGTTATGGTATTATACCATATATGGTACATGTTAACACGATAGTTAAAGATACAAGTGCCTTTAAGAGAAGGTACCAGATAATCATTAATTATAAGCAAAATGATGACGATATCTGCATCTAGAAAGTTGGTATTAAAGCTGCATGCACTGATTATCGCTTTCAGTGATGTTGTTACTGTAACAAAAGTTGATTAATAAAGGTATTTTAATCATTTTAATGTTTGCGTAATAATTTTTATGTTACCATTTTCCAATAATACTTGTTCGGTTTTGGACGCATCTCAAAATTTCAACAAAATGTTTCTGCAATACGGCCACAACTCCAAGTACCTATCTTAAAGGCCTCGTATCTTAGAAAATAGTTTAACGTGTAGTTTTATAAAAAAAGACGTATTCATGAGAAGCGTTATATCATGTAGAATAAAAAAAGCTAAATTTAAAATGAATTGACCGAAAACTCTTGGAGTAAGCCCCGGTTTACTACCACGCACTACGCTGCCAAAACTTTAACAAGCGATTTCTCGAAAAAATGTTTTTTTGAGACGTGGCCGTATAGCAGGCAGGGGGCGAAATATGTAATAATATGACTATGCTGTCTGCTTATGTTGACAAAAATCGATCTTTCTAGCATGCAGTGCAATGCTCCAAATATAAGTTTTAATAAAACGTTTACTAATAAATGAAGGTTTTATCAGCCATAAAATTGAGTTTACAGTTCCTTGTATAATAGAGATAGAAAGAATACTCACACAACACAATGAGCACGAACAGCACGCTCGTAACCCCGGCAACTAGGTAGAACATGAACTGGAAATCAGCTGCGATCTCTTCGATGGTTCCCCTGGCCCCCACCAGCATGGGGGGCAACACGAAACCAAGCGCCACGCCGAGCTGGAGACAAAATATTTAGTAGGTTAGATTCATAATAGGGACAGGGAACGTGCATTAACTTAAGGTGGCAGCTCTGTAAATGTCAATATCAAGTAATAAATGGCATGACAGTTGGCAGCAGTTGCGCAAGAGAACGTGCAGGAACTATAGGTAGCGGCACTGTCGACGTCAGTGTCAAGGTAAAGCCTAACAATTGTCGGTCCGGCCAGGCATAGTGGCGCTACAAACCGATTTTATATGGCCAGAATGTGCATATTTACGTCATATATTTGGATTATTAAACGTCAATAGCGATTTGTCAAGGATTTGTCATTAACCAAATTCATTATAATATGAAAAACAGTTAATATTCATCACTGTGGATAGTTTTGGCTTTATTATGCAAAAATTACTTGAAATTTGCGGGATATATAGACCTTTTTCCTCTTTGTTTACATCAGTGACATTCATAGACTTTCAACGTCACTTACCAAAAATTTGTCGTTGCCAGTTAGATAAATTGGTACCACAAAAAATCTGCAATATGGCATTTTATAAAGCCCCCTGTTGGGCTATAATTAATATATTCAGATTAGCGGCATTAGTTGGCAGCACGGTGACAGCATTATCAACGTCAATGTCAAGATAATATATTCAGATTGACGGTACCCAACCCAGTTCGCAGCACCTGCCTTGCGCAAGAGAACGTGCAATAGGTGGCAGCACTATCAACGTCAATGTCAAGGTAGGTAATAGATTCAGATTAGCGGCACCAGTGTGGCAGCACCTGCTTTGCGCAAGAGAACGTGCAAGAACAATAGGTAGCAGGACAATCGGGGATAGTAAAATGCGAGCAAATTCGATTGAAATGACTTATGACAACCAGTGACGAATTTCACTTCAATGAATTTAGCTCACATTTTACAAACTCTGATGATATCCAACGTAGGTTTCCACGCTATCAAGACAGCGTGGATTTTGTTTCGGTTCCTACTCGTACATTATACGACTATACGTGCTGGAATGAATAACTAGTAATGATTCAATGACCATGAAAAATAGAGGATAATAGACGTGTCATTAAACATAATGGCTGTGTCTTGTATTTTATAGTGGACCGATTGTGGCAAATTTTGTTCAAAAATGTTGACAGATTTGAAAAGAGAAAATTTAATTGAAAATGTGTTGAGGAAAACTCTATTGAAATTGTTAATGTGATATTGGGCATAAAAGTTTTTGTCCTTATGTCTATGATAATTATTCTGGTCTCTAGAACTTTATTAAGATAAGTAGGTAATCTAATAGAACATGTTGTTGGTTTTGAATTTGTACTAGTTAGCAACGTTTTTGTTTGTATTTAATACAATTTTTGTTGTAAAAGTACTTATGAACTTAAGATTAATAATAAACTCCTGATTTGTGTCCAGGGTCTTTTAAAGAAAACTGCGCTAAGTATACAAATATAAACCCCACAAAAACGACCGTTTTAAGTTGTAGAAGTGTATAACCTAAAGTTATGGCACCCCAGGTCGTTTAGCATAACTACTAGTTTTAACCGTAATATGCTTTGCTTGGTGTCTGTTTGTTGCCTAAAAAAATATATAAAGCCTGACCAGAAATAAATATATGAGGATGCACCATATTGCGGAATTTCACTGGAACTAATTTCTTACACTGGCAATGATTTTATGATGGTTTGTCAACAATGTCAATGTCATTCGTGGTGGTTCCTTTAAATGGCAAATAATTAAAATTGGACTTCCGGTCCGTGACTCAAGATGGCCGCATGCATTTAAGTTTCGTTGTTCGTTATTTATTCATTATTTTTGTTCAATGTGTATATAGTATTGATAACGTATTGTGCAGTGATCTAACGTATGAGTGAATAGCTAATGAAATGAAGAATTCAACTTGAAGCGTTCATAGCCCTTCCTGGGTCAAGGCCCGATAGTCCGTGTGGTTTTTTGTAAATCGCTATCACTTTACAAAAAGCACGATTTTCTCAACTCACCGTACAACGTGGTATCAATCCTCTATCTAGTCGCCGAGTGCGATTGGCAACGAGACATTGGCAGTAATGGTCGCTTAACTGAGAACGGTTGCCATTTAAAAAAAAATAGAATAGTATAATTAAAATTATCCAAAGAAAATGCCGAAAACCATTCACAGTCGTGAACGTAAGATCATAAATACACGTGTTTACTACACGAAAAACAGTCAGGGGAAGAGTGCATTCCATTAAATGACATTACGAGGTTAACATAGTGGAACTGACAGGTATTTAAACTAATGTCATTATAGTGGGTTGCGATTGGTTGCAAAATTGTTGCGATATAAAGCTTATAAATAGCGCCCTCTTGTCAATCCTCATATATGTATTTCTGGTCAGGCTTTACGCTTCAAACAGTCGGAAAGAGTACTGAATCAAATCTAAATAAGAGGGTTAATAAACATCAGTAGGGAAAACCAATTGGACCAAGAGCCCTTACAAACGGAAGGTCCGCGTTGATTCCCTCACAGATGAAATCAAATCGACAGAGCTGAGACCCTTCGACAAATTATGCATAAACATTTCATTCGCTTCGGGCAAATTACCTAAATTTTGCGAAGAAAAGCAATTTTCGTACTCGGTTACCGCTTTTCGCTTAGATTGGAAACGTTTTAGTTTACTTACCTGTTTTTGAATGATTCGTATCACAATCACAATTTGAAATGTGGCTGCTCTCTTTTTTTGTTTCTTACATATAAGTACAGCAAACTGAGAGCAATTTTAGAGTTTTGCATTTCTATTCTCTACTGTTCGATTATGCTGTCAAATGCGTTCATTTAACTCTTTTTGACCGAGCTAGTGTAGCATCTCCGTTTTTTGTTTGGCCTAATTTTTGTAGAATGGGCGTCCACCCATCAGTTTGGGTATAAATAAATAAATATAATGGGACCATCATACACAAATCGACCTAGTCCTAAACTAAGCAAAGCTTGTACTATGGGTACTAAGACGACGATATACTTAATATACAAATACATATATAGATAACATCCATGACCCAAGAACAAATATTTGAGTTCATCACACAAATATTTGCCCTGGCCGGGATGCGAACCCGGGACCGCCGGCTCAGTAGGCAGGGGTCTGCAAACTGCGCCAACCGCGTCGTCATGGGTAGGTTCGTTAATTATATCGTTAAGTTTAAAGAGATTATTCAAAATGGCGGACATAGAGAAAACGCGAGCACCCCGCGGTGTTACCCGCTAATCCCACGGGAACACTAAATTTTTCGGGATAAAAAAGTAGCGTATGCGTCATCTAACCTCCGCACCAAATTTTATCAAAATTGGTACAGTCGTTTGAGCATGAAGATGTAACAAACACACCCACAGACGAACCAAACGGTGCAAACCAAATACAAATTTAGAATTTTATAATAGTAGGTACCTAAGTATTAATGTCTTATGACACTTTATACTCTCGCAGTTTGTACACATAATTACCACAAATTTTCTTATTTACCTTCATAATCTAACGTTTTGGCGGGGTTGCACATGCCGTGGTCTCAGATGTACCATAAATGTCTTATTCAACCTTTAACAAAGTTAAAGCCATACCACTAATGGTAAAACAAAAACTTAGCCCTTTCTACTTGACTGCAATCGGACAAAAGCCTCATCGGCCGCGACGGACCATTGAACTTGAAATAAAACAGTTTGCCTAAGTTACAAAAGCCCAGAAAGTTGGGCAAAGCTCGGAAAAGCACCATTGTTGGCAGCCAAGTTTGTAAGTCGAAAGGTGGAGTTAGTATGCTGTGGTGAGTTCAGGTGGAAATAAAGTAATCAAGTTGCGAAAATTTCGCTTTTCGTCTCCATTTTAATACTGAATGAGCTGTTTTTTTTACTGTGTTAAGCCGGCGGTCCTGGGTTCGAATATAACATAATAAAAACATAATGTACTTAACTAAATTAGGTCACATTTTCAATAGCAAAATTACGAAATTATTAATATTAATTAATTATTAACTTAATTGTAAATCATGCGAGTTTGAGAGTGTCGAGTAGCTGTCCATGGAAACGCCGGAACATGACAGCCGACCAAAGTTAAAAAGGTTCCCGAGCTTAAAATCTATGAAAAATGTTTTTCCAGTGTATTGCGTATCAAGAAGTTCGTAACTATGAAGCATACCTATTAGGGTGGTCCAAAAAATTTTTTTCTAATTATCAGGTCGGCCATCCCCGTAATTTGTTACACCTTCCCCTTATATTACTTATGTTAAATTACAGATTCCTAACTTACTTGCAAGATAGTGCTCAAGGAGATCAAAGTTTTAAAAATGGTTCTTATTTGTGAAATAAATATGGTTGTTTTTAATAAATATTATTGTTTGTAATAAACGTTTATATGTAGTTATTTAGTGATAACTTATTTTTACCTAAAAAAACCTTTCAAGTGAACATATCACTTGTCCTCGACTCCTAACTTGCTTGCAAGACAGTGCTCAAGGTGATCAAATGTTTAAAAATTGATCAAACTATAGTAATAAACAAATTATAGTAATACATATTTGTAGTAAATAATGATTATTTGTAATAAATATGATTGATTTGTAATAAAAGCCCGTGTACTAATTACTTATAGGGCTACCAATGAATCTTTAAGACGCTTGAGCACTGCTTAGTAGTTGAGATAAATTTACAAAACTTTCAGTATTTATTTACCATTATAATAGGTATGTGTAACAATTTTGAGGGCTGGCGCTACCAGTAACTATACATACAGTTTGAATTTTTCCCATACAACCGTGGACCACCCTAATACCTAAATATAGCAAGTAAATCACTTCAAACCAACTGAACAATACTATCACACTGTTCCCAACACCATTAAAGCACACGTGGCTCCATAATTCAATACAACCAGCGCAGTGTTACCCTACAATAAAAAGGCATATCTCCATCAACCTTTACGGCACATACGCTGTTTTAGAGAATGAAGTAAAAGAAGGCCGATTTACGGACGGAAGTATCGTAAAAATATAACAGTATTTCCGCATTTCCTTAAGAAGGAAGGTAACCCAATGGAGCGAACGGGTTTATTGCATAAGCGATGTATAAATAGGATACAAGGTAATATCATCAAGGGATTGGGTGGATTGGATTTCAGTTCGACGGTCCACCCTTCTAGGGATATTGTAGTAGGCATTTTAGGTATACGGTAGGTGCATTGACAAGCTTAAATCGCTCCCAACATTTTGATAAACTGAATTGATATACCGAAAAAAATCTATCACATCTGTGTATTTTGTATGAAAGATGCGAGAATATTACCATCGCAAAAGGTTTTAGGACCAAATTACTATGGCATTTCATTATTACCAAATAGAACGTCTCGTCTATCTATCCAAAGCGGTTAAATAAATGTAGTGGAGATCATTTTTAAAAAATACGCGTTTTTTTCATCATTTCAAGAGAAGAATAAAGTGACAAGTCTCTCTCTCTCTGAAATTCTATCCTCGTGAGGCCAAAGTACCTCTCAATGCTCAAAGTAACACTTATAACTTGGGTTTTGTTCTATGCGCACGCGTAAACGCCCAGTGGACATTACGATGTACAAGATTCATTCGGTACATTCTATTCGTCTAGACCATAGAGCAACTTAAAAAAAAATCTAGTGGAGATCTTCACAAAAAAAAGAAAACAAAAAACTAAAAAGAGGGTGGTGGAAAGTCGAGATCAAACCAAACATGTCCCCTAGATAAGATAGATCTTGCATAAGTTGGACGTTGCGGGGTTTAAGCACCAATTTGTACATTTGGCACCGACAACTGACGTCTATTCAATATATCAACTCCATATTTCTACTTTAGTTAGTGTTCCTGCAGGACTAGCTAAGTTGCCGAGACTTCGCTTGTCGCGTGACTCAGTATCACCTGTCTTCCTCGCACGGTATTGAAAGGAAAGTGACAACGAGTCACGTTCACAGTTATGCTAGAAGTGCTGCAACATAAATAACAGAAGAACGCGGTCTGAGTCCTGTCCGTCAGGGCCGCAAGCGGCGTTCGAGGAAAATCGTTTATGGTTTGCTAATCTATATATATATTACGCGAGGCCGATTTTTGTACATCCCATCAGATCTACAGTTATGGTCCGATTTTGATAAATGGTATGTCATTAGATTCGTCTCATGCTGGAGAGGTGCATAAAACTCTTGGAATTTTAATTTTTTCTTGAAAAGGTGCTGAAAAATGGATTTGAAAAAACTACTGTGCGCTAACCACGTGACCTGTGATCCCTATTTTGACATAAGATGACCAAATAATAATAAGCCTGATTTGCTCACAAACCTGTAGTAAGTTGTTCAGCATGATGAAATATTATTTTTGAGTCGGCAACATAATATCCACAACACTTAAAACATGTACGAATATGCAAAAATAATTTTACAGTTTGTTGACAATGAATGACAGTAACCATATTCTGACAACTTTTAATGTCTTTTTTATTGGGGGCTATTATGTCAATGCTCTAAATTGCCAGGTTGTTTTTCTTTTTAAAATGATGATATGGAAACTTTTTTCGCATACCTGTTAAAAATGTGGAGAAAAAAGCCGGTTAAGAGCGAGTTGGACTGGTGCTCGAAAGACTAGAAAAACTGACCGTCATTCAAGAATAGATTATTTCTATAGGCGAGTTTTACTAAATCTAAATCAAAGCAGAAACAAAATTAGTAAAACTAATTTTAACGTCATTCAAATAAGTAAATTTATGGTAGATTATTATAAATATGATTATATAAGTCCATCAAAAAAATTATTCCAAGGAAAATGGCATGAGTTATGGTAAATTAAATGGTATTTTACAAGAAGAAACTTAGTCCTTTCGCTTGCATGTCGACGGGATGGGAAATGTGGTCAAGTTGAGAATATGGACGACTTGACAATGTAGTTAAGTTGGGAATGTATCTACATTGGTAATATGGATGAGTTGGTAAAATGGACGAGTTGGAAATGTGGACGAGTTGGGAATATGGACGAGTTGGGAATGTGGATGAGTTGGTAAAATTGTCAAGCTGGTAATATAGACGAGTTGGGAATATGGACGAGTTGGGAATGTGGATGAGTTGGCAAAATAAACAAGTTGGGAACACGGACGAGTGGGAAATGTGGACGAGTTGAGAATGTGGACGAGTTGGGAATGTGGATGAGTTGGCAAAATGAACAAGTTGGGAACACGGACGAGTGGGTAATGTGGACGAGTTGAGAATATGGACGATTTGGCAATGAAGACGACTTGGTAATACGGACGAGTTGGTGATATGATATGGAAGATTTGGCAATAAAGACGAGCTGATAATAAGGACAAGTTGGTATTGTAGACAAGTTGGGTGTATCGTCGAGTTGGGAATATGGACGAGTTGGAAATGTGGATGAGTTGGAAATGTGGATGAGTTGGTAAAATTTACAAGTTGGGAAAATGGACAAGTGGGCACTATGGACGAGTTCACATTATGGACGAGTTGGCAGTGAAGACGAGTTGGTAATACGGACAAGTTGGCAATGAAGACGACTTGGTGATATGGAAGATTTGGCAATAAAGACGAGCTGATAATAAGGACAAGTTGGTATTGTAAACGAGTTGGGTGTATCGTCGAGTTGGGAATATGGACGAGTTGGAAATGTGGATGAGTTGGCAATGTGAATGAGTTGGTAAAATTTCATCATCATCATTTCAGCCATAGGACGTCCACTGCTGGACACAGGCCTCCTCAATTGACTTCCACATGGGCCGGATAGAAGCGACCCGCATCCAGCGTGTCCCCGCAACCCTGACCAGATCATCCGACCGCCTTGCGGGTGGCCGTCCTACGCTGCGCTTGCCGGTACGTGGTCTCCACTCGAGAACCTTTCTGCCCCAACGGCCATCGGTTCTTCGAGCTATGCCCATTGCCACTTCAGTTTGCTAACCCTGTTTGCTATGTCGGTGACGTTAGTTCGTCTACGAATCTCATCATTCCTGATTCGATCACGTAGAGAGATCCCGAGCATAGCCCTTTCCATAGCTCGCTGAGTGACTCTGAGCTTCCTTAAGAGGCTCATAGTTAGAGACCACGTCTCGGCTCCGTAGGTCATCACCGGTAATACGCACTGGTTAAAGACTTTTGTCTTCAAGCACTGAGGTAACTTGGACGAGAAGACACTTCGCAGTTTCCCGAACGCTGCCCATCCGAGTTGAATCCGTCGATTGATCTCTTTCTCGAAGTTGGACCTGCCTAATTGGATCGTCTGACCCAGATAGACGTATTTGTCGACAACTTCGAGGACCGAGTTCCCAACCAATACTGGGGTGGGTGCTACATGGACATACATGGTAAAATTTAGAAGTTGAGAACATGGACAAGGGGGCAATGTGGACGAGTTCGTATTATGGACGAGTTGGCAATGAAGACGAGTTGGTAATACGGACAAATTGGTATTATGGACGAGTTGTCAATGTGGACGAGTTGGGAATATGGACGAGTTGGGAATGTGGATGAGTTGGCAAAATGAACAAGTTGGGAACACGGACGAGTGGGCAATGAAGACGACTTGGTAATACGGACGAGTTATCAACGTGGACAAGTTGAGAATATGTACGAGTTGGAAATGTAGATGAGTTGTCAAAATGAACAAGTTGGGAATATGGACGAGTTGGCAATAAAGACGAGCTGATGATAAGGACGAGTTTGTATTGTAGACGAGTTGGGTGTATCGTCGAGTTGGGAATGTGGACGAGTTAGAAATGTGGATGAGTTGGCAATGTGGACGACTTGGAATTGTGGGTGAGTTGGGCATATGGACAAGTTGGAAATGTGGACGAGTTGTATTTGTGGACGAGTTAGCAATATGGACGAGTTGGCATTGTTCATGAGTTGGAAATGAAGACGAGTTGGCAATGTAGATGAGTTTGGTGTATGGACGAGTTGGTAATGTGGACGACTTGGCATTGTGGACGAGGTGGGAATATGGACGCGTTGGAATTGTGGACGAGTTGGTAATATGGACGAGGTGGCATTGTGGACTAATTGGGAATATGGACGAGTTTCCAATGGAGACGAATTGGTAATATAGACGAGTTGGCAATGCAGAAGAGTTGGATGAATGAACGAGTTGGCAATGTGGATGTGTTGGGTGTATGGACAAGTTGGCATTGTGACCCAGATGGGAATATAGACGAGCTGACATTGTGGACGAGTTGGCAATGTGGAATAATTAACATGTTACCCTAACATGCGAAATAACCTACATATGATGCAAATTTCAAAAAATCGACGCGCTCAAGAATAAATCATATTTGAATTAATGAAGTCTGGCTGATCATTCTTATTCTCATTCAAAATAAAATTTGTCAAATTCTGCTGTCAACAAAACAAATTGATTTTATAAGGCTTCCGTTTTTACCGAATATGGTAAGGAACCCTAAAATTAGGTTTATATTATAGACTTGAGAGTATAGATAGCATCTCCCTCACTCTTCTGTCAGACACTATTTCAATGAGAGGAAAGACACGAAAGTTTGAGTTTGGAATTCGGGTATTAGTCCTGCAGCTCTATATTTATTGAAAAGAATATATCTGACACATTCTTTTTTTTATGTTGGAGTATTGTTGGTCAGTAATTTATTTAGATTAGTAAGTAGGGTTTGATTAAGTATAACTAGCGTAAGAATTTCAAACACAATGTGTAATTGTTATTGAATAAATGATTGATGATGATGACATGGCAGCACCCATATTAAGAAAATTTGCAGGATCTATTGAACTTCATAAAAAAAAACAAGCATTGATGATAGTGGTTTTTCGTGTATCGTTTAATAGTAGATTGTTAACCAAGGGTAGAAAGTTACCCATTGCACCCGAGATATTTCTGGCTCTCGAACGAAGTGAGAGCGCCAATAGTTCGAGGGTGAAATGGGTAATTTCACCCGAATAAACACTCTACTTTTCATTTCGCCTGCGAGGAAAATAAAATACTACACTCACATATCATGAGTGAGTTAAATTAATGTCCATGTTATTTTTAACCAATAATCAATAAAATACATGATATTTATATTTAATCTCGTGTTCCCGCTTTTTCTATTGCAAACTTTCATTATAATTATTTTTGATAGAAAAAAAAGTTAAAATATACGTACCGCCAATATAAATAAAAAAAAAAACAAATCCAATGGTTTCAATTTTGTTTTCTATAATGATTCTATCAATAAAATGAGGGACAGAATTATATGTATGTATAATAAATATAAAAATACATATTTATATTTAATAATAATTGGATATAAATAAATATAATTATCTAACCTTTGGAGATTTTTTTTAATGGCCACTTACCACGGCCGACTAGATTGTACCTAATTGAGTTGGTCACGACGTGCATCTAGATGGCAATTGTCTTTGACTCCGTGGCAATTAAAAAATAAATACTTTCCACCCTAGGGATGGAAAAGCTATTTTCCACCCGGCTATCTCCTCATGAAAATGACACTTTCCGAACAGGAGAGATGAAAACGTTTTTTACTCTCTATTTCATACAATTTAGTTTTTGCAACATTTTTTACTATCAATATTGTGAAATATGTACGATTATAAATGAATACATAAACAGTTACGCACTCCATGATTTTCTTTTTAAAACCTGCGTAGTGAGTGACCAAATCTGTCGTTTCGATTCATGTGCTATTCTGGAAATTGATAAAAATTGATCAAATCGATAAATTTATGTCCTGAAGAAAGAACAACAAATTAAAATTCAACCAATCTTATGTTCGGTCCTATGAAAATATGTCAATTATTTTTTTAAGATATGGGACTATTGTCATGAATTATATTTTTGCATAAATCGAATAATATGGATTTTATTTGTGAAACAGATTCAGCAGATCACATGTCATTAACGCACAAGTTATTTTTACAAAAGAGTTGAAAAAATTGTCACGATGAAGCTGGCAGTTGGCTATCAGGCCTGCCTCTAGCCGTGAGTATTATATTCTTTGCTCTAGCCTGGCATGTTTTAACGTTTTTAAAACATAATTTTAATGTGTTTTTTTACACTATTAATTTATTCTTCGTAACCCAAAAACTTCTTATCTCACTTATCGATAAAGTAGTTATTTTCTGTAACACTACCGGATTTCCATATTCTAGCGGCGGTTCGACGCCGCAACGGGTCTCTAGTGAATAATGATAACGAAGCTGCCAAACCGAGATTGAATTTTCGATGGAGCATAAATCGAAGAACGAACTAATAGAATTTTGTGACGATAAGATTTTCGACATAATCATAGCGTGTAATTATGTTGTTTGTAGTTCAATCATAACGCCATTTCTTAAGTGTAGATTGTACCTAGATGAATCAGCTCTTTTTAATGTTTTCGTGAAAACATAAGCCCTATGTTTTGAGGACGTGTTAATAAGACGTACAAGGAAATCCTCAATGGCAGTTCAGGAACATCAATGCATGACCGTGGCGGGGTGATGTGGGAACATGTTATAAATATTGTCACACAAAGATAATTTATCAAATAAAAATGAAATATGACCAACTGCAATGTAATCAGGACTCGAACATGCGACCCCACGTTACTGCATGGCGTAGTGCTCTTCCAACTGAGCTATCACATCGTTACATCAATTAAAAACTCTTTGATACCATTACGCTACGCTAATACTAAAGAGCGCCGGCTGCGTTATGGTTCTTATGCTTAAGCGCATTAGCCTTTTTTATTGCATTGTTATAAAAATAATCTAACGGCTTTTCGGGCCAACACGGCCAACCTACCTATTGGACCACTGAACCTGATGCGAGAGCCATTGAATTTTAGTTGCTTCTGCTTCTGCGTGTCTTAGGGTGGCATCGTAGTTCTTTTCGCTTCATTGTAAACATTTGGTTTACGTTAGCAGACGTTACTGCTTTATAAAAATAAACTGACATATTGTTGAGTATCACAAAGCCTTTTCAAATGGCTCAAACACAGTGTCTGTTAGATACAGCGTGATATGAAATGATAATGACTCATTAAATCGTCATCAAATGATGATAATTGAAGGCAATCTCGTTGTTATCATAGTCTGCACGTATATCCTGTGGCATAGAAAACACGGAACAATTGGCAGTAAATCACAGACGGTGCAATCGTCATCGGTCTGATCCTCCTCGATTATCCAATTGTAGCTACAGAGGGGCGTGTGATGGTTCAACTCGGTCACAAACGTACGAGTGCTATTGTGATCTGATATGGGTCATGAACAGATTTGTTAAACGAGCGAGTGAAACTTCTCTTTTTTAGCTTCGCCAACATTTCTTTGGTATGTCCAGATGTTTAGATGTTCAGCCCACGTAGCACACAGGCTACATAAGAGCTTGTACAGCCATTAAAAGTTTATTATTTATTTTTTTAGCAGATAGCGCATTTCATTCAATAAGGGAAAAGGAAAAAAATAAGGGAAACCAAAAAAATTAGTACTTCGTATTGTGTGACTGGCATAAGTAATGCATGCTGCATGCTTACATAAATATTTGTATGCCACCAAATGGCTAAACATAGTGAGACTATTTGTACTTCTGTACCATCCTGTGTTGTGTTACCTATGTTTTACAGATAAATAATTTCTTATCTATTACCTATCTTACCTTCATTTATCATTGCGCTTTCATCTTTGTATTAATGGTTCAATAAAATTTTGGAGTTTACACAAATTTCAAAATAAAGCTGTGAAACTAGCTCCCAATACCAAACTAAAACACTTATTTCTTGTTTCAGATGACCCACTAAATGGAACTGCCAACAATTACAAGTTATCTGTTAGATGATCTAGACAACATATTTACCAATGATGTTTTTTAGATAAAAATGTGATTTGCCATGTGATACATAATAATTATTATGTTAAAAGATATTGTATTATAATATTGCTTATTTCAAGTGTGCATGTGTGCAACTTGGGAGATTTCCGGCAGTTCTTGTCTTCTTCTACTTTCGTTTCGCTCTTGTCAGAGCGGTTTTGGTCTCCATGAGGGTTGGGGGCTGCTTTCGCCCGCCTAACGATGTCTCGCCATCTCGTCCGGTTCGCAGCACTTCTGGTACATTCATGCAATGGACTGCCTAGAACAGATTATATCTAGTTCTATAGCATGGGTGATCTGCCACGTGGTGTGCTTCACTTTGAAACAAATAGGCGTTCAATGGAATCACTATTGCACCTCGACAGGTGTCCGAAGAACTTGAATATGCATGATGTGAGCAGATTAGACGCTGCTTGTTCCTGAAGTATGGACACATTTGTGCTTTTCGCTCCTGGTTGTTCTCGCCTGCAGGCCACATTTCTTAACCGATTCTCATGAAATTTTGTGAGTAGGTTCGATAAGTGTATGGTTTTTTTCGTCGAGTCAGTTTTTCAAAATGTATCAATGGTTTGGAGCCATGGAGCGCAGCATTTTAGGTGAAAAGGACGGATCATGTCTGAAACCCCACGCTGCGCTCCAAAACACGCATAGCTTGCGTAGGCAACAAAACAGCCAGGCTCAAGTGGGATTGGGCAGACCACGTTTGCCGTATGAATCCGGAAAGATGGGCCAGCCTTGCCACCAAGTGGGTGCCCCAAAATGGGAGACGTAGACGTGGCCGGCCTAGAAGGAGATGGCGGGACGACATAGACGCATTCCTCAGCAACTGATTGGAGGCAGCGTCAGAGAGGGACCTGTGGAAATCAAAGGAAGAGGCCTTTGCCCAGCAGTGGGACAGTCCTACAGGCTAGATAAAAAAACAACGGTTTAGATATGGGGGTTAACACGTAGAAAATCACAAACTTTAGCCATTTCGAAACCAACTCGGGAGATCTACAGCTCACACAGCCAATTGTAGGTATGTTAGTGTGTGTGATACTCATATTTAGCGACTTAAGTACGGCCAAATTGGTGTAGTGCAGGAAACGGTAGATCGTAATGGTTAAATTGCTAGACAACAATCTCAAGCGCTGGTCTACGGGAAGTAAAACAATGACAATAGATGTTTCTTATTTATTACTATTCTAAAACACGTATGTGGTTATATCTCCGAGCGTTTTCAAAAGATTTCAAATGAAAGTAACTTTTGGAAAGTTAACAAAACGTTAGGGAGGCTCTAAAAATAATGAATATACGCGATATAATCCGTTTAAGTAAATTGTTTTATTTAGACTTGAAAAAGATAAGGTTCTGAACTAGTTTGTATTTTTTAAATAGTTATCAGAACTGCGTCGGTGATAAACCGATTCGATTTTTATTTAATTGGCCCCATAATATATAGAATAGAATAGAATAGAATAGAATACTCTTTATTGCACACCTCAAGAATAAAGAAATACAAATACAAATGACACTTAAAATTACAATAGAGGCAAACAATAGGCGATCTTATCGCTAAAAAGCGATCTCTTCCAGACAACCTAATAATATATTAGTTTGTTTTATATTATAATATTTATATTCATAATGTGTAAGTTTATGTAGGTATATTTAAGATTTTGTCTTTTTTTTTGCGTAAGCCTTTAGTGTCTCTGTGCATTTTTAATAGTTTTGCCTATCTTCTTGGATCTTCTCTGTTCTCTCTCATTTACTTAAAGGTTATCTGGAAGAAATCCCTTACAGGGATAAGTTCGCCTTTGTACATATCATTAGTTGAATGTCCTTATAATTATATTTTAATGTACAATAAAGAGTTTACATACATACATACAATATTTATATTATTGAAAAATACTCATACTCATTTATTAATAAAATGACAACATTTCACAAGTCAATACATAAAAATAAAAAATCATGATGAATCGAAGGAAATACAATTGCTTCTCATCAAATCCGTTATTTTGGTGAATAAGTGAATATTACCGAGCAGTTCTAACGTTTATTATTGTTTCGTGATTATTTCTACAACGGAAGAGCAAGTTGCTAAAACTGTGATCAAAATAAACTCATTCCTTGAACTGCTTGTCGGATTCATAAAATTTTCACTTCAGTCATCCTTTTCAACAATATTTGAAACGATAATATTATGACCAACTGCTTGCCGATTGTTTGTATACATAAAATAAAGAATACTAAAATCCTCCCTTCATCTATTCAATGTATATCAAATCAGTTAGAGATTAATGGAATCCAAGACCGAAATAGATAACAAATATAAAAATACGTATTTTTTTGTATCAGATACCTATTTTCCTATACAATCTTGCAAAAATAAATCTTGCCAAATCAAGGAAGAATCCCCCAATTACCTGATATCGGACGTCCTTGGATATTAATAGTAGGTATAACAGAGGAAAAATTACGAAATAACCTAAAGTCGTTCCGGCTAATAAATTTCAATAGACGTCCACGTATTTGGGATAAGAATACATTGCTCCTCTATCTGCCAAAACAGGCGAAGACGATCAAAGAACTTTAGAAGAAGAACGTCAGATGTGTCTAAGAAGTTCATAGTCTTATGTATCTATATTCTGTTAAAGATACAAAATTGGTCGCGTATCTTCAGGGTATTCCAGCTGTTATATAGATAGACTTAGGGCATGTAATGGTCTGAGGGGCCTTATCGCCGCGTGGCAGGTCGGTCAATGAATGTTAAGTAATTGGAGTTTTCCTTGAGTTTCTTGCAGATTGCGTGACGCAAATCTCTATTGGCGTATAAGTTTCCTCTGATGAGAGTTGGCCCTAAAGATTGCATGTACTTGGACATTGAATAGATGTATCTAGGAGTTGATTAGTATAAAATGCCATTTTACGGGATATATCGTGTTGTCTGAGCTAGGTAGGAATGCCATATTAATAATGTAAATCTTTGGTGATAATGGTTATAAACTATAGTTCTTAGCTAAATCACAAATGAGTTCCACTAACGTAACAATTGACACTGAACGAATAGCTTATAGAATACTTAAATTTACATCAAGTACACATTTTTCTTTGAGAATAAAAGTATGAAAAGGAACCCATGTACTTAAACCAAATAGAAAGTGCAAGGCGACTAAAGAAACCCTTCCTTGAGTTTTTTAATCCAAGAAAAGTAATTTAATAAACTGTTATAAGTACCAACAAAGCACTAGCTGAATAGGCAGATAAAACGTGGCCTCAGCAGCCACTTCCCGAAAACAATACGGGTGATAATGGAACTGTCCCGAAGATTAACCTCGTCCAAACTTGCCACCATGATGGCACGATAATGCTCTAACGGACAGATTTCGATTAAACTTTGCTCTGAGAACAAGCGAAGTTTAACATTCGGGTCAAGTTTCTTTCAATTTCCTTCTAAAGGTGTGTTTTAAGCCATGCTCAATGGAGGATGAGGAGATCCAACGGATTGCGATGGGTTTTCATTCCGCAAAGTTTCACAATTTGGCAGTGTGGCAGATGATTTCAATGCTGCTGACATATTATATTCACATCTTGTTTTAATATGTTTGGTCCATTTTTCAAGGGATACACAGGTGTTATACAAGGAAGTACTTAATATTTTTTAACATTGAAGATGTTAATGTTTTCCTGATCGAGTAAAGCGCCCAGATTTATGAAATTGGGACATAAGTACCTGTAGTTTCGCAGATATGAGAGATACGCGGATGAGCCATATTTCAAAATGTGTGTCTGCTGGAGGGCTTTGAAGTGCAATTTGAGTGCTATTGAATATCCAAAATAGGTCGGTAACTTTTGAGATTTTCTATAATTTGTCGAATAAAAAAAAATGCTGTGTTGGATCGAGAATTTCCCAATAACGCAATAAATGGAGGCGCGAGGTCAGAAAACTGTATTTTTTTTTCGTGTGCTTTATTTCTAAATAGCCACATTTGTAAAGTCACATTTCGAACGCTTCCATTAAATAGAAGCGTTTTATATTCCATATCTATAATTTAGTAGTACTTTAGCTATAATAATAAACACTAGATGGACTGTGGAAGCGGTCGTTGCGAACTGATTATGATATTTGATAGGTGTGTCTTATGAATTTCTTATGTTTTCAATGTGCTCTGCTAACGCTGTGCTTTAAAAAAGGTTTCTTCTAAAACGGCCTTAAGTTCAGGACTTAATACGACCATTAACATTCCAGATCCAACAACTTTCTCCATTTAGTAAGTGCTTAGGTATTTCAGCCGATGTAAACGAGGACATTTGTTTTCGTTTCCGACTGTACGGACTATAAAGTAGTATTTATTTACGCACCCACTTACCCAGTCTGCAATACATTATTTTACACCTAACAAAAACAATTCAGGTATAACAAATTATCATTACTTTTATCTTCTACATTTCTTTTATTTTCTATGCTATATAAGTATGTACTTATTGTACAATTGTATTAAATTAAGTTTCTGCATCGAGGATATTTTTCTGAAAATAAATAAAAATATATATTTATCGATTAATGACTGTTAAATAACCTTATTTAACGGTCACTAAATCGATAAATATATATTTATATTTTTTTTATTTACATTTGCAAGTTACGTTCATCACTTTGTGTCAAGGCTAAGGGTATCCACAGATGGTTACAGGATATTTTTTTACCGAAAACTGTAAAACAAATCGAGAGGACTATGACCTTTTTCCCAAGCAAACGAAGTTCCACCTAGTAGGTATTCCATTAAATTGACAATCTACCCGGCTCAATTAACACGGTAACATTACAGATTGTAGGTATGGTTATTCGATTCATCTCTCTAACTGAAAATTTTAGGTCTATTAGAATGGAACAGAAATTGAAAATCGAGAATTAATACGGTGAATAGAGACTAAAGTATTATGTGTGACCTTACAAACGGTCCGGTAGTTTTGAATTTTTGATATGTTGTCTAGGATGGTTAGTCAGTGTTTAAAATGCAAAATGCACAATTCCCCCCCCTCCGCGCCCGCCGCCATATTGAAAAACCGGCACTCTCTTCATATTTTTGCTCATATCTTCGTTTAGGAGCATTTTAGCTAGAAGAAAGCTTCGACAAAATCCTTTATTCACTGAATTTCCGTTCCTAGAAAATCCGACCGACAGCCTGAATAGATAATGGAACTGAAAAGCGCTCTATAAATAATCCTGCTCTTCATAAGGTTAAAATTATATAATATAATAATAATAAAAAGGCGTAGGGATGTGACGACCCCATCGCCCGCTGGTTTTACCAGCGCAATCAGTCACGCAGGGCAGCTTATGGCGAGCTGTTGGGGGGTAGCGACCCCGCGTACCTGAGCGCTCCTGGGGATCCTGACGGGGGGTGATGGGTCGGGGCCTCCGCCTCTGTCTTGCCTTAACCGGCCGGGCAGAGTGGAGTCGTGAGAGTTTCGGCTCGGGGGTGGATGTGGAAACGTAAGGGGTTAGTTGGCTTCGGTTTAAAGCCCAGTATTACACCTCTCCGCCCTTAGCCTTCCGCACCGGTGTTGCCCTTAGGCCACTTTATGTGTCACTATTTTGTGGGGGCCCATCTAGCGGGAGGCGAGTCATCGTCTACCAGTCCCATTTTTGCTATGAGACACTTTTGCTGGTAGACGCCCGATAGTCTCCACCCATAGCCCAATTAGCCAGTCCTCCATTTCATCCCCATAGCCCAATTTGTATTTAGATTCCATGTCTCCATCAATAGTTCTTGCACCTAGCGGGCGCTGTCTCTGTGTGCGTCCCATGACACGGATAGGGACAGCATCCGCTCGATGTACACCTTGCATTTCATTAAATTGTCGAAAGGGCCTCTACGCGTTGGCTTCGGCTCCGTGCACGCCTCCCAAAGGTCCGGGACACTATTGTCCCGTGAGCGGGTGCGACATACAGGATAATAATAATTTATTTATTGAAGCTTAAAATATTTTGTACATTTCATTAACTTTAAGTAGGTAAGTACATAGGGTTCTCTATAACACGCGACGCTGACATTTGTAATAGGAAGATCCTGTGCTACAAATATCAGCTACCTTCCATGTGTCAAAACAAGACTAATCAAAATACAGTTAATGATATACAATTTCAATAGGTTAATTAAATATTTTATAAGAAAAGCTTATAATTATTTGTACAAAACAAAGAGAAGAGAGTTTATAATAACAAAATCATGGGATCAACGTACTCCTGTATGTATGCGTGTGTAAATATATATATAATATGTGTGAATGCACGAGTATTTGTGTGACAGTGTACTCGTACATTATGTTATTTACATTGGAAAACGAGTTCAAATAAAATTGTGAGAGACACCCTCGACACCCTATTTATTTATTCTTAAAAGAAAATTGAATATCTTTTTTTGTAACCTTTGATGGTTGACTGGTAAAGAATGCCTAAAGGCATTAGGTCCGCCATTTGTACTTTTTAATATTGTGCAATAAAGTAAATAAATAAACAAATTGAATAAAAGTAATTAAAATAAGATACGAATAAGAAACAACCTTAACCTGCGCCGTAGGCCATGAGGTGGACTGACCAAATCAAATCGGCCACAAACTGCCCCCTGGCAGGGGGTGCTCTAACAAAAGTGTAACGACAAATAACTAAGGTAGGTTTATTGTCTAATGGGATAAGACTAACGGCTAATCCATTTTTTCTACTCCAGTACTTTTTTTGTCATTTATATAATATAATCTACTGCCCAAAAAAATACTGCTAAACGATGTTATAATGTCGCCAAAAAAGCAAACTATTACAAAATAAACAGCTTCATTCACACAATTTGCAATAAAAAAAATTTATTATAAGTCTCGAAATCAACAAAATTAAAAAAAAAAAATAGTCTGATAAACTTTTTTTTTATTGATGTCTATCTGTCAAAAATATAATATGAACTTATACCTAAAGGTACACGTTCACTATACTATACATCCATGCACAGAACATAAAACTTTTTTTAAAGTTGGCAGCGATGCCTTAGTTACAAATGTTACAATATGTTTTTCTTTGTTGTTTATTTGCATTTTATTAAATGTCGAGTCGTAGAATAAGTACCTATTGTATGCAATGTAAAAAAACGCTCGTGATATCTTTCTTACGATGTTCGCCGTTTTTTGCCCTCTCTTATACAACTGTTGTATAAAATACTATATTGGACTGTAGCAGTCTTCTCCTGATGTTACCTTACCTTAACCAGGGGTTTTTAAACATTAGTGCGTCATGGACAGGGCCGTCACTGTTTGTCATGTGTAATTTCAATCGATTTTGCTCGCAATGCACGATCCCTGGTCAAAGGCAGGGAAGACCAAGAACAAGCTACATAAAACAAGTAAAAAAGAAGGTAAGCGTCATGTCGTATAGGGCAATCGACGAGTTGGCTATGCATAGGGATAAATGGAGACAGCTACAAGACAAGAGTTTGATTCTTAAATTTATGATGGTCATGTATACAGTTGCCGAGAAACTTCTTGAGCCTAACCTTGACTGCGCAGTAGCCGATTTACGTACAAATATGCATGCGCAGATCCGCCATTTTGGGTCAAGAAGTTTCTCGGCAACTGTACCACTCTTTATTGACCATTCGGACATCTTAGAAAAAAATTACTATAAGTACCTAAATTAAACTGGATTCAAAAGTTTATATTGTACACACTCATAATGAACTTAGCAACAGATTTAAGCCCCGTCCCAAGCCCTGCATATTGATGAGTTCCCAAACAACTCACAAGACCTCTTCCCTATTACCATACTCTTTCATAAGCGAATGGGCACATGTGACGTGTCTTATGTTAGATATATGACATTTAGTGGTAGGACTGCATAGTTCACAATGTCAGGCGGACTTAGGGCTAATTGGGACAGCCTTTGTCGTCCATGTTTGCTTACTCAATCCTCATCTTTTGCATCTATACAGGGTTTGGTATTTCGTACAAATCACACTAATATTATAAAGGCGAAAGTTTGTGAGTGTGTTTATGTGTATGTTTGTGTGTTACTTCTTGACGCTCAAACAGCTGGTGCAATTTTGGTATGAAGGTAACTGACACCCTGGATTAACAACTTTTTATCCCGAAAAAATTAAGTGTTCCCGTGGGATGAGCGGGTAACACCGCGCGGCGCAGCTAGTATAAAATAAACAAATGAAATACAAGTATTTTTTTATATTTTGAGGTCTTTTGTAAAAGCACGCAAAGCAAGTTTTTCTTAGGTTTAAACTCGGCCTCGCAAAAAATCCATACGCATCTTGTTTCTTTGAATTTGTTGACCGAGCGAGTGAAGTTGCGTCGCATCTCCTTTTCAACTTGACATAAAATTCTTTTGCATGGATGGATGTTTGGAAGTTCGTATATTCGGAAGTCCGGATTTCCGTCTGTTCTCGCCTAAAGGTCGTATTTCTCAACCGATTCTCATGAAATTCTCTGAGTAGGTTCAATAAGTATATATAATTTACATACAACTCGTCTAGCATAACTGTGTCACGCGAGTCTTTCTCGCGCGAGAAAATTATCTATCTTCTTCTTCACAGTACTGTGAGAGAGTGACGGGAGATACTATGTGTTTTTAATGGCGGAGATAAAATTACAAATTTCTCAAACTCGCCAGGGTACAAATATTTTCAGAAGTTGGCAGCAAATATGAAGCCCAGCCAGAACATGTTTTGGGGCACACATCATGGAGACGGTAATGTCACTGACCTGGTTTCCAAACACACCGATACTGCAAGCCGAAGACACCTGGTCAGCCCCGAACCACACCGCAGCGAGGCGTGGAGGAACGTTAAGGATGAACACTTGGGAGACGGCCACCACGGTCTGGCCGGTGAAGCCCAGCCAGAACCTGTCCTGAGGCACGGAGAACACCTTGAGCCAGGCGCCCAGGCACGTGCCGAACGAGCCGATGATCGTCGTCACTCGGAGGCCCTGGAGACAAAAAAAGAAACTTGAATTCTCTTGTTCCAAACAACATTCCGAACCGCTAAGGAATGGAACTCGCTCCCATCGTGTGTATATCCTGAAAGTTATAACTTACATAGGTATCTTCAAGACAAAAGCGAATAGGCTGTTGCTGAACCAGTGAGCTACATTTGTCAATCGCTGGTCAGTTTATAAATACAAAAAAATTACAAATTTTACTAAAGTGTATCCTCTAGATCAAAATATTTGCAAATGGCGGCTTGGTATGCGGTCACATGGCTACTTAACCTACCTAGACACGTTGACAGGTTACTGGTCTAAAGATTCAAACGAATTTGTTGTTATGGTTAGGGACGAGGTGACCCTTGTCGGTTGAAAACGTCACATATTATCTATGAGGCTACACTACTGTTGGGCAGTCAATTCTAGTCTCCCTATCATTTCTCCATTGAGGTCATGAACTATCGCCCACCAGTTAATACGGAAGGAGTCAAGCTCATCTCGCCATTTAGATAGACATAATATGCACATATATTATTATTATACGGTATCAACTTAATTCAGTTTTTTCATTCCAGTGTATTCTTAAGTGTGCGGCGCGGCGAGAATGTAGGTAACATTTGCTAAAGTTAGTATAATTCGTTTGGAACATGGGAAAGTAGCTCTCTTAGTTCAAACGTCACGAATACACACATTATACATATACCTATTATGAATACAAGAGTAAATGCAGGAGCCATTAGTGCCTAAAACTCGATCTAATAAACAGTAGAGTGCTCCGTTGGTAGTGCACTATATATGGTTTATTAAATTGGATTCCTGAAGCGAGCTACACAGCCTAGCCTAGAGGTGGGGTTGCGTAAGGGAGGGTATATGACCAGCGATAGCATCGCGACTGTATCGCAACCTTTTTGCGAGTGAATTGCTACAAAATGTCGCCGTACGCTACCTCCCTGACTAAGTGAGTATGTAATGACAATATGCCTATAGAATGAAGCCCTCGTTTACTTACCTTTGCAAAAGAACAATCAAAAACACCATCTTTTGTTTACTAATATGAACTTTAGTCATTACGACATCCAATCTATACCTCCTTACTAAGTATAGGTACGTCAAATCGGATCAGGGTAAACCGACAACTTTGCGGCTTAGAGCCCAAATTGATTGCTTCCGTAACGCAATAATGGGTTCATTAGTGGTTCGGCGCTCCGCAAAGTTTCCAATTCCTGGAGCATGAATAGAATTTCATGATTAAACGAACCTAGCCGAGGAAAACGCTATTAATCAATTTGGTGGATAAAATTTTATTCCATACGTGTTTTTTGGGTAGCAATTTCGTGTGGATTTTTCAATCAAGCGATGCCCCCGTTTACTCTGGGACATAATTACAGAAAAATCTGTATTATTAGAATCAGACGGTAAATGAGCAATGAGCAAATTGTGTTGAGCATAATCATACAAGTATATTAATGTAATTTCGAAAAGAAGTCATTTAAATTGTCGCATTTCGCCCAAAAGACTGTACTATATGGTACTAGCGACCCGCCCCGGCTTCGCATGGGTGCAATGCTCGTAAATTATGCATGTAGGTATTATTCCTCTTGAATCACTCTCTATTAAAAAAACCGCAACAAAATCCGATGCGAAATTTTAAAGATCTACGCACACCTACATAGGGACAAGACAGCAGGAAGCGACTTTGTTATATAACGTATGCGGAATGAAATCTGGACAAACTCTTTAGGCGTAACTAAAACATTAAACGTTCGAAATTTGAAATTTTGTGAATGTCATTTGTTTCCGAGTACATTTTTCAGTAATTTTCATGGTTGTGTGTTTTTTATTGAATTTATTATGGCAAATCGAAAAGAAAAACGTCTAGAGAATATGTGTAAATTTTGCGACATTCTGGACTGGCTTAAGTCGAGGGTCGTAAAACATTTCACACAAATGGGGGAGAGCAGAAGTACTATTTATAATACTGTGTCATCTTATTCCTTACGAAAAACAACTACTAGAAAATCTGTCTCGGGGAAGGTTAGCAGGTTAAGTAGTTCTTCGCAGAAGAGTCAATTAAAGAAAATGACGGCCGATCGTGTGGCAAAATCATACAGAGAACTTGGAAATAAATTCAGCTGTGACGGGAAAACCGTGAAAAAGCATCTAAATAACATGGGTATTGTTAAACGATCAAGAAAAGTCAAACCGTCCGTCTCCGAAAAGCAAAATATCTACAAAAAAAAAAACTTAAAACTTTGGTTAAAAATATATTCTATGCAAAAAACGACATAGAGTGCGTTATGGATGATGAATCCTATTTCACCCTAGATGGGAATGAATGGCAGGGTAACTTTTATTTTGAAAAGGCTAATGACCGGACCGAAGAATCCGTGAAATATGTAGAACACAACAAGTTTCCAAAAAAAGTTCTACTATGGGTAGCAATAAGCCTTCGTGCTATGTCGAAGCCGGTGTTTTTTAAGTCTGGTTTGGCGGTTACTGCTGACAACTACATCGAGCGATGTTTGCCAGTTGTGCGTCATTTTATACAGTCAAATCATAGAGGAGCTAATGTAGTGTTTTGGCCAGATCTAGCATCTAGTCATTATTAAAAAAAACTACGAAGGAAATGGATGAGCCAGAAATCCCGTACGTACCGAAAGAATCAAACCCGCCTAACGTTCCCCAACTAGGGCTAATTTCAGATTTTTGGGCCAATCTGAAAAGACGTGTGTACGCAAATAATTTTCGACCCAAAACTATAGAAAGTTAAAAAAGAAAAATTAAATCGGAGTTGAATTAAATGCCAACATCCTCGTATACGGCGGCCATGAAGAAAGTGCCAGAAAACTGTCGAAAAGTAGCCGGGATGGGACCAAATTTCTTTTCACATTAAATTTTATTTATTTTGTGTTAATATGAGTACAAATAAATACATATTTGGTTAAACTAATTTAATTAAATAGCGTATTGAACTTTGTCCAAATTTCATTCCGCATACGTTACTATGTAGTGATATTGATAGGCGGGTATCACACTGACACCACTGCGAAGTGCGAACTGCGATTTTTTTTTTAAATTGTACTGTAGGATCTTGATTTGTAGATAGTACAACACACTGGCCCCGCAAACGTATCTCCGTGCGGGCGGGCGATTTCGAACCGCCTAAACGTGATCCGATTTGAAATATACTTAGCAGTAGGGTCGGTTGTGATGGCTAGTTCGCTAATGGCTAGTAGATGGTCGGATGGATAGTTCATGTATGTGCAACGACATGACGTTTTTGATTGTTCTTTATTTCGATTTACATGGATAGGACAGGGAAATATCAACATGGGTATTTGGCTAAGCCATGGTGATAACTGCAGATAATTATACCCGTTATATTACTGATATGTTTATAAATCGCATAGTAAAAAATCCAGCCAAGTGCGAGTCTGAATCGCGCACCGAGGGTTCCGTACAAACTTTCACCTATCCCATCTTAACTGGCCTCGCCGCATACAAACGAGTTTTATAAGTATTTGTAGTATGTGGCGATATTACTTGCCTAATTTCATAGTTCTGGTTGGAAAAGTTGTCTGGAAGAGATCGCTCTTTAGCGATAAGAC
Source organism: Apotomis turbidana (assembly GCA_905147355.2). Taxonomy (NCBI): domain Eukaryota; kingdom Metazoa; phylum Arthropoda; class Insecta; order Lepidoptera; family Tortricidae; genus Apotomis; species Apotomis turbidana. Next base: position 2,407,309 of record LR990283.1, read on the forward strand.
CGCCTGTTGTCTACCGTTACTTATAAATTGTATTTTTCTTGTTTCCTTTTGTAAAATTTATTGGTGTGTAATAAAGTATGTATTGTATTGTTCTAGGTCATCGGGAAGTAGGTAGGTACCCTATCATTTTGATTCACTTGAGTGTCGAAATGTACGTTTTTTGCAACATAAACGGCTGTATCTTTTTTTCACATTGACGTAGAAGTTTGATTTTTTCACAGCTTCAAGGGACCGTAGACTTGAGTATATGGTGTTAATTTAAACTTGATACCACCACGCGTTCCTGAGATAAAGGGTTTTGACAGATAGACACACGGACGGACGGACAACAAAGTGATCCTATAAGGGTTCCGTTTTTTCCGATTGGGGTATCTACGGAACCCTAAAAATTATAAATTTCCTATTTAAAGGCCAAGGCCAAGAATTTAAAGGCAAGAGCTCGAGTACAAATTGGGATGTATTTGTATAATGACAAAAATTATACTACAAATTATACTTATTTTTGAACTCATTTAAAACTATAATATTTCCTGGTAAATAAAGCAATTTACAAAATTATATAAATTAACCTTATAACTTTTGGTACTTATTTGTATTTGTGCCGTGTCATACATTACAGCGAAAACATACTCGTACATTTCAATTGTAGCGCTCGGTGCGACTGTTCAATTACCGCGGAAGCTGAAGAAAATATTATAAGTACTATTACCTATTATGTCGACGCGGTTGGCGCAGTTTGCAGACACCTGCCTACTGAGCCGGCGGTCCCGGGTTTGAATTCCGGCCGGGGCAAATATTTACAATACAATACAAGTACACTTGATTGCACACCAAAAAACATTTACACAAGAAATCACCTATAAACAAATTAAGAACAGTAGAAAACAGGCGGTCTTTTTAGGCGATATTTGTGTGATGAACTCGAATATTTGTTCTTGGGGCATGGATGTTATCTATATATATATGTATTTATATATTATGTATATCGTCGTCTAGTACCCATAGTACAAGCTTTGCTTAGTTTGGGACTAGGTCGATTCGTGTATTATTGTCCCATAATATTTACTTACTTTACTTATTACCTTATAGACAAAATCACTCACGACTCATACATATACTAATTATGCATGATATCATGCGGTTCAGTCCGGGTTCGAATCCGGGCCAGGGCAAATATTTGTGTGATGAACTCGAATATTTGTGCCTGAGTCACGGATGTTCTACGTATTTTAAGTATATATTTATCCATATTAGTATGTATATCGTCGTGTTTTTTAAGATACCATATAATATAATGCATATTATTATCATGCGTTTACGGGTTTACCCATTGTGTTTCAGCTTTTACGTTTCAATTGCTCTTTCGTAAAATACTGTTCGTGTTCACACCTCCACACCATTTCATTACGCAAAGTGCTTTTTTATAGCTCTGTGCTCTCTGTAACAGCCAGAAATTTATAATCACTTGTGGTACAGTCGCTAACAGGAATCATAATATGTACCTATATCGTAGCGTGCGAGGTGGTCAAATAATTCACAACACTATTTTACTAAACTACCGTGAGACATCGGATACCCTTGAAATGTCGACAAACGTTTCACCGAATGCTTCATTTCGTCAAATTTTCAAATGGACAAATTTTTACTTGTAAGTCATAAATTTTTCAGAAATTTTGTAAATTATAAGCTTAAGATTAGTTTAGGTTAGGTTAGGTTTGTGTTATAACATTCAAAAATATTTTATGGTTTCAGAAAAAAAATGCTTTCGATGAAACGTTTGTCGACATTTCAAGAGTAAACCATCAGACATATTAAAATACATAGGAAACGGGCTTACTCACGTCGTTTAAGTCGAATATCGCTCGGCATATTACGTATCGGTTCGCGATTCATCATCAGGAGAGCCGAACAGTCAAAGCGGCTAATTCAACACACACGTGCACATAGAATAGAATAGAATAGAATACTCTTTATTGCACACCTCAAGAAGAAAGAAATACAAATGCAAATGACACTTAACATTACAATAGAGGCAAACAATAGGCGATCTTATCGCTAAAAAGCGATCTCTTCCAGACAACCTTTGGGTAGCGGATTAATATAAATGAAATGAGATGAGTAGGCGATGCAAAAAGTAATCAAGAAAACTACTGAAAAATTATTAAAATCTACACACACATATACGATTCCTACGTAAGTAAACCCGTTCCGTATGTATTTTATTATGCGACATACTTGTTGTATTAAGGTGAGGTGTTAAGACTATCAATTGTTCGTCTTTTCCGATTAGAAAATAAACTATGTTAGTCTTACCCCATCTTACCTTAACTAGGACTGCGCCGAGCGAAATATCAAAAATAGGCAGTTGCCGTTAAGTAGACAACGGTCAACACTAGTTGTTTTAATCCATTTCTAAACTATATGTTTTACAATGCGAGCGTACCTATTCTAGGCATTCAAACTGTGCGGAAAGTACTACTTTTCCACACCTAGTGCTTTTTACTTTTAATTTTTTTTTTCTAGCCGTATCTGACAGCCTGACACAAAGAGGTTTTATTATTTACAAAAAGTTTGATAAATAAGTCAAATACCGATTATTATCACGTATAAACGTACAATAAAACCAATATTTCATTAATTAATTCATTTCACACGTCATTAATTACATTAGATATAAAATTTGCTTAATAAACGAACTTTAAATCGTTATTCATTAAATACATTTGGCTGAATGTACACGCGCTTGTGCCATTTTGACATAAGACGAATATTAAAAAAATACTTTTGCACATGCGCAGTAGTAGATATATCGAGCGCGGTTTACAAATAACTCCGCCATTTTTTATTGATGTTTAGTTTATTTTGAAGTTGTTTTCTGCAAATCTGCTGAAATAATGGCGAGATAAAGGGGCGAATCATGAATTTAAACCCGTAAAATGTTATTGAAGAAGTAAAAAATGTGAACGACGGCTTCTTGATGGATAAATCAAATCAAAACACTTTTTTTCCAATGTAAACAGTCTTTGTGAGTATTAAAGTATTTTCTATTTTCTCGTACATGCATAGTAAAGTTTTGAACGGAACTCGTGTGTAAGACGATTTCCGACTCGTGTTTGTTTAATCACTCGCTCGTACCTCGCTCGTGACTAAAAATCACACTCGTCTGAAATCACCTACCTTCCACACTTGTATCGTAAATAACTATAGCACTTCGAAGGATGTGTTAACTTCTCCGTGGAAAAATTATAAGATTATTAATATTTTACCCTAGATTAAGTTTCAATGTACCTATAAGAAAGGCGTTACTCGTATGAATGCAGAAACCAGCTTTTCTTTACAAAAAATATTAGTTGCTATTGAGTAAATAATATCTTCGCGCTCAAGAGCTTTAAACTAATCATGCAAAACCAGACTTTAATTTTCTTCCTCTTTGATCACATATACTTGCCAAGCGTTTTCCTTGCATAGTTTGCAAAAGAGAATTGTCATACTTAGAATATGTATTCCTCGTATTATTCCTATCTGAAAAGGTCTAGTTGTCATTGTCATCTTAGAATAAATTTCGGGTTACCTATCTGAAACACTATTTTTTGTTTCCCATCTGTAACGTTACGCCACCATCCGAAATCCATTTTTTAAACTGTTTATTATTATCGGAATAATTATAAAACAAACCTAACCTAACGCTTATAAAATCCTGAAAATATTACGGGTTTCAGGAATAAATACTTTCAGACAAATGAAAATTTGGCGAAAAGTTACATATAGGAAACAATTTTTCAGAGTTGCGATATGATACCATAAATACGCCTAGAAACCTAGTCAGCGGTTGAAAAAGAACCTAGTTTTTAGGGTTCCGAACCCAAAGGGTAAAAGCGACTATTACTGAAATTTCGCTGTCCGTCCGTCCTCCCGTCTTTCACCAGGCTGTATCTCAAGAACGGTGATAGCTAGACAGTTGATATTTTCACAGATGATGTATTTCTATTGCCGCTATAACAACAAATACTAAAAATAATATAAAATAAATATTTAAGGGGGGCTTCCATACAACAAACTTGTTATAGATTATGGTACGGAACCCTTCATGCGCGAGTCGGACTCGCACTTGTCCAACTTTTTGTTTAGCCATGGCTATGTTTCGCCTGTGTGCGCATCTGTCACAACGTCAAGCTCACAAGCAACAGAACATATTTCTATGATGGCATATATTTATTCTAAGCTTGTCATACCTACGATGTTTATAAAATTATTGTTTTGCTAAAGGTTTTTTTTGGATTAGTTTTATTGCATAACTCTACGCTGTTTACCTAGTTACGCGGCTTGCGATCTTACAATGGATTGCGCGCTATGATCGTTGCAATTCAAAGCCGTTAGAGTCATGCGCGTAACTATCCAAAGGAGCAACTGTTTCTAAGATGGATGAGGAAAACAATCGAGGTACTTCCCACGACGTTTAATAGCTGTATAACTAACTACTAACTTCAATCTTGGAACTCTTTGTTACCTGTTGTTAGTCGTGATTTGTGATCGGTGTTTCGCTACTTTCGCTGTACACAAACAGAAGAGCATAACTGTGATATATATCGCCTGTTTTAACACGATAATCTTATTAAAACTTACGTGAGACATATTTGCTTATTGTATTGAGCGGTTTACAGTTAAGTAAAATTGACAACACGCCCCGAAATGTTTCGAACTCGTATGGAGCTCTTCATCAAGGACTGGTACCCGTACAGCCGCGCGCTAACTTTGTCACTGCTGTTACTGATGTTTTAACACGGTTTTTAGGGTTTCGTACCCAAAGGGTAAAAGCGGGACCCTATTACTAAGCCTCCGCTGTCTATCTGTCCGTCTGTCACCAGGCTGTACCTCATGAACCGTGATAGTTGAAATTTTCACAGATGATGTATTTCTGTTGTCGCTGTGACCACTAATACTAAAAAACAGAATAAAATAAATATTTAAGGGGGCTCCCGTACAACAAACGTAATTTTGAGGCCGTTTTTTTATTTGACGGTACCCTTTGTGCGCGAATCCGACTCGCACTTGACCGGCTTTTATTTCAGTTTCACGAATACAAATAAAGAACTAAGTTATCTTAAGCAAAATAAGGAAACGAAATCGTACCACACGAATGCCTTAATTACATACGAGTAGATTAGATAATCTTGTCTAATCCTTAGGTAGGTATAACATGACAAATAAATCCAGCGTTACTTGAGATAAATTGTTTACCTACATGACAATTTCCATAAATTGTGTATACACATGTTACATAATGATGTCGTAGATTAGATAATCTTGTCTAATCCTTAGGTAGGTATAACATGACAAATAAATCCAGCGTTACTTGAGATAAATTGTTTACCTACATGACAATTTCCATAAATTGTGTATACACATGTTACATAATGATGTCATTCCTAAATCAGCCATTAACTCAGATAATTTGAACATAATTTGCTTAAAGATAATCATTAGGATTAAATTGAGCTCTCAGCGAATGACGTTTAACGACGTTCTGGGATTTATGAAGCAGTATAAAACAAATAAATAGGTATATAATGTTTATTTTACAATTAACTACCAAACTGCAACGCACAATGCCTAAGCCATTAATCATCCTCACAAAGATGTAGCTTCTTTGTCTATACAGGGTGATCATTCCAAATGGGTTAATATAGCGACATCAGAAACTAATGTCAGTATATTTTCTTAGGAACCATGTCGTCGATTTTGGATTTAATAAAAATGCCATTATAAGTTTTTTAACTTTCGTAATTTAACCGGGGATCGAATCTCGTAAAAATTTTATAAGTAAACGCATATCATACTTAGAGAGGTTTTGACCGGCTTTGATACCCGGGTGTGTTATGTATGAGATTTTGAAAAAAATTAATGAAGTTTTAATTAAATCTAAAAATCGAATCAATAGTCTTTATAATAGATATCCCTATCTCTCATAGTTTCTGAGTTCTCATACTGCCCATTTGGATAATGAGATTTCTTAGAAAGATACCAAATAATCGTAGTCAAGATCTTTCCTTTAGTTTCCCTTTATAATCTGCATGACGATGTGAAAAAATACAGTAAACAGTCAGCTAGTGTTTTGTTTTTAAACGTGGTTCTCGAACAAAACCGTGGACACAATTTTTCTTTAACATTATTACGTATTTTCAAACAAAACTGAAACAGCCCGCAATGTACAGCTACGAAAACTGACAAGAAATTGATTACTGTTGGGTTGGTGGTTTGCCTATTTGGGAAATTTTATTCCGCATTTCATTCACCGATTGTCAGTTTCATTTTGAATGCATGCTTGCGTACAAGTTTTATTTAATGGTAAAAACGGGACCCTATTACTAAGCCTCCGTTGTCCGTCCGTCCGTCTGTCTGTCTGTCTGTCTGTCTGTCTGTCTGTCTGTCTGTCTGTCTGTCTGTCTGTCCGTCTGCCACCAGGCTGTATTTCATGAACCGTGACATTTTCACAGATGATGTATTTCTGTTGCCGCTATAACAACTACGTAATGGTGACCGGTTGCATTAACTTTGCACCTCATTTGTATCCGGCGCCATACATACCAGGTGCAAACTTAACTTAACCCAACTAATTAAGATGGGACAAGGTGTTCGTCGGAACGGAACCCTCGGTGCGCGAGTCCGACTCGCACTTGGCCGGTTTTTCAATTATTAATTTATTTTCAGCTCTTCCTACTCGTAATACCAAAAAGGCAAACTAAGTATATTTAATACCCAATTGAGAAGGCACTTATTCACCCGCCCAAGTGTTAATGAGGCTCCGTCTCTGATGATCCAGCTTAAGCTCTCATTAGTTCGGTATTCGCCCATTCATACGGGTAGCTTCCTCTTTACAAACTCGCATTATCGCTCTCAAAACGGTCTACTATCGAGTCACGAATTGGTTCCGTGAGATTTGTTTAAATAAAAAAAAACGGATAAACTCGATGCTTTCCGAATCGTTATTTTTCCGAATCTTCTAAAGGCTTAATTTTTACTATAGAGTTTTTGTTATCTGTATATTAAAGAACCGCTGCCAGTTATATCTTAACCGAACCTACTTTAGGTTACGATTCGGATGAGAAGATAACTGTCGCCAGAAAAGTAAAGTTTCAGCACTCAAAAACTATGCGTAAAAGTCATTCAGCTAAAAGAGTTTCATGCGAGTTTAGTTTACGCTTATAGACAAATGAATTCGATGGAAATTAATTCTAAGAGGCAATAATATAGACCCCAAAAAAATATGCGTGAACCGGGAAATGGAAAAGGCAAACCCGATTAGATAGGTACTCAACCAAATCTATCCGAAAAAGCTGACTCTTGGAGATGACAGCGACATGACATGATACGGACGCCATGGGAAATGCGACACAAAATCAAATTAGTGAACTTGAGTGACAGTCATATTGAATATCAAATTATAGTTCAAGAAAATTAGATTGAAATGTATGGAAAATTTGGCAAAATTAAAGAACAACTTTTATCTATCAGGATATGTAGGTTATAGAGCCAAGTTTAATTTTATCTACTCTCCCCCCTGTCAGGGGTGAGCGTCAGCCCCCCGCGCCCTCGAGTGTGTCCCGGAGCGCGGTATTTTCCACTTTAAAAGAAAACCGTGTACGATACATACAAAGTGTTTAGGAACAAAATAATTCTGAATAAATTTGCTATAAACCTTTTATAAATACAAAAACGGCAGCACTTATACAATCAGCGCAATCTGTTATCAAATACTAACGTTTTTAATTATAGATCTTTTTTTTCTGCTAAAAGGTTAGTTATCTCAAAAACTTCACACTTCTCGGCCAAAATATGTATGACAAAAGTAAACAATAGAAAATGTTCTTTCTAAAAATGTTCAATTTATTTCTGTTACTCTTTCATTTACCGTCGCAATGCTATTTTTAAAATTTAAGTCTTTCGGCCATTATGCGAAATATAATTATTCGTACTAGTTAAACGGTGTTACTTTCAATAAAAGTTGTCCTTTCATTTTGCCAAATTGTCAGCTAATTATATTGAATTATTAGATCTGAATATCTTCCAGTACTTGGTCCAGTCAGCATCAAAAGCATCTGACAATTTTATTATGCAATTTGACATATAAAGCTAGTAGTAAAATTGTCAGCTATATACCTATGATTGTGACCCTACCAAGAGCTGCAGAATTGCTTTAAAAATGAATTAGATTAAATTAGATTTATTCCACACATATAGGGACACATTCTCTGGCGCTGTTAAGGGCGACACCCTTGAATTTCTTTCATCACTTTCCACTCCAGATTCACTCCCTTTTTCTTTTGTTCAATTTACTGACAGTGATGTTAAGAAGAATATTCTATCTATAACTTCGAACGCTGTAGGTACCGATTGCGTCAGCCGAAATATGATCCTTCCTATCCTTGACCTCCTTGTTCCCATTATTACCTATATCCTAAATTGTTCTATCTCTTCTGGTACTTTCCCGTCACTTTGGAAAGATGCGAATATTGTCCCGATACCGAAAAAGTCCAATCCTTCCTCCTTTTATGATTATCGTCCAATCTCCATTCTCCCGCTCCTTTCTAAAGTACTAGAGCATCTTGTTCAACATCAATTATCATCCTATTTGAATAAAAATAACCTTTTGAATCCTTTCCAGTCTGGTTTCCGTCCTGGTCATAGTACGGTGACAGCACTAGTTAAAATTACAGACGATATCCGGTCGGGCATGGACTGTCGGAAAGTTACAGTATTAACGCTTCTGGATTTCAGTAATGCGTTCAATACAGTTGATCACGACATCTTACTTGGCATATTAAGTTCTCTTAACATATCTCCTGCAGTAATTGATTGGTTTCGTAGTTACTTAAGTGATCGTCGGCAGCGAATAAAGGTGAATGACTCCTTTTCTTCTTGGTGCAGCACGCTGGCTGGGGTTCCTCAGGGTGGAGTGCTGTCGCCTTTGTTATTCTCTATCTTTATAAATTCCATTACACATAATCTATCTTCACATTATCACCTTTATGCCGATGATCTTCAAATTTATTCGCAAGGTGCTCTCGGTGACCTCGCGTCTGTTATTAGCGACGTAAATGGTGATTTGGAGCGCATTTTAAATTGGAGTCATAGGTTTGGTCTCAAAGTCAATCCTGCTAAAACTCAAGCTATCGTAATTGGCAGTTCGAATCTGATCTCCAGGGTTGACTTTGATAATGTCCAACCTGTATTCTTTGACGGAGTTCATATACCCTTTTCGCACTGCGTTAAAAACCTCGGTGTCATGGTTGATCGCACTTTATCTTGGGTGCCACAGGTTAATGAAGTAAGCAGAAAGATGTTTGCGGCAGTCGGTTCTCTTAGAAGGCTCAGTAATTTTCTGCCTATTGCCACCAAAATTGCGCTCTCTCAAACCCTACTTCTTCCTATATTGGACTATGCTGATATAGCTTACCTTGACCTCACGGAGGAGCAGCTTAATAAGCTTGAGCGTATCCAAAACATCTGCATTCGGTTCATATTTGGGTTACGCAAGTATGACCATGTATCCGACTTCCGGTCTCAGCTCAAGTGGCTCTCAATCCGTTCTCGTCGTCACTCCCATATTCTCTCTTCTTTATAATGTACTATTTAACCCCACAACTCCCCGCTACCTCAAGGAGCGCTTCAGTTATTTGCGTTCTGTTCGCTCTGCACAAAACTTAGTTCTTACTGTTCCCCCTTCATCTTCTAAATTTTATAATGGTTCTTTCACTTTCCGGGCTACTTTACTGTGGAATTCGCTTCCTCTGGATATAAAGCGTGCCCAATCTCTTGCCACATTTAAAACCCTCGTCAAAAAACACTACTTGTCTCTCCCTTAGTACACTGCAATAATAATCGCTCCTTTAACTTTGTGGCTCATACTGTTTTTGTTTTATTTATTACTTTACAATATATTTATTTATTATGTCTAAGTATTTATGTAAGTATATCTGTATAGTTTTATTTATGTATGTTTATTACCTTTGTCTTTTATGGTAGTCGTTCATTTAGTCCTTTTATTATTATGCACCACCTAATAATTTCAAACATTAATTTTCAACTACTCCGCTACCTAAAGGTTGTCTGGAAGAGATCGCTATTTAGCGACAAGACCGCCTGTTGTTTACCTCTGCCTGTTATTTGAATGTATCTCATGTTGTGTTGTATATTCCTTGATGTTGGAGGTGTGCAATAAAGAGTATTTGTATTTGTATTTGTATTTGTATTTGTATTTGTATTTGTATAGGGATACATTATATATTACACATCGTCAATTTACACGAATCTATACGGAGATCGTCAACATAATAAACAAAATAAACAAATTCAGCAAGTCTAAATTCAACAGATAATTTAAGAAAAAACAACGTTACAAAATTTCATATAAAATAACAATTAAAATAATGTAGAATAAAATATGCCAATTCATTCATAATCATAAATGGGCCATGCATTTGTGCAGCCCATAGTACATACATTAAATAGGCACGTAATTGTATTTTCGATCTCCTGACACGACATAGGTAGTTAATTCTTTATTTCGAGTAAGGTGCCAGAAATAAATCATAAGAACGGTTTATACTGACGTAAAAGTTGTCAGGAACGGTCCGACATGTTTCGAACTCATATGGAGCTTTTCATCAGGGACAGCTATCCGTGCTGCTACGCGACTCACGGTTCACTGATATGTATCCCGCGTAGCAGCACGGATAGCTATTTTAGTAATATTAGTGCTAGAAATATTTGGATCCTAAACAAAGTTCTGTTAAGCAATAGTGTTAATACTTATCCAAATGCATTAACTCGGGGTTAACAATTTGATTTTGATACGTTTGACACCGCCATGACACTATACGATGGTTAATTCCTTCTTAATATTTTATTCTTATTTTTATAGAGTAGGACAAACCTACACAGATAAAATCTGAAACATATTAATGTCAGAAATGATAATCCCGAGAAATAAGAACCATTTCATTACTCCGAACGTGCTGAATTTATCCCGTATTTCCTGTTTCCCTGTATACCTAATCGGGAGAAAACTGATCTTCGTTCATGACTGCATCCATTCACTGAACCGACTCATTGAAAGAAGGAATGAATGATAAATGCGACAGTCCTTTGTTCTTCGCGTAAATAGACCGTTTACAGACGAATAAATAAATGTAATGATGCTTTATTGTTCAATAAAGACAAATGAACTTTTTTTGCTTTTCAATAACTGTGGGACCTTCACAAGTGATTTGGTAAGATTTAATTTTTTCTAGTTATTGTTTGCATCGGTTTTTATTTCGCGTGTACAATTCATTTCCGTTAATCCAGGCTATTATAAAACTGTACTTAAATGAGAAATGTATGAGCAGTATATTCGTAGAAAAATACACAGGGTGGAACGGAACGAGGGTCTTTTAAGCAAATGTGGCATTATTTCTTCCCTCAGATAACAAATTATGTTAATATCCGTCATCGTTTTCAAGATATTTATTTATTTATTTATTTAATCTTTATTGCACAAAAGAAAACTTATCGTACAAAAGGCGGACTTAATGCCATGACGCATTCTCTACCAGTCAACCTTAGGGCAAAGCGGAAAAATTGTAGGCGGTGCAACTAACTTACACATAAGTAACAAAACATAATTATAATACTTATACATAATTTTGCTATACATGTAAATATATACATACATCTAATATAATTGTTTATATTAGATGTATGTATATATAATATAAATAAATATATACATAAATATATACAGCGATGAAACATACTAAACAGATAGACTACGAGACTTCATTTCTGCCAGCAAAGAAGCTGCACACAGACTTTTTAAACGCTAGCTTACTCGGTGCCTGTTTAATTGAGAGAGGAAGACCGTTCCAGAGGCGTCGAGCCACTTGAATTGAGAATGAATTGGACATGAAACCAGTGCGGTGAAGAGGGATAGAAAGGGCGAGATTGCCGGAAGAGCGAAAATGACGGTTACGAGTGGATTCGATATAACAGAAGAAAGTCTTGAGGTATTCAGGAGATTGTGGATCGTTAAGAATCGAATAGAGAATGCAAAGCATACGAATGTTGCGTCGTTGACGGATGGGAAACCAGCCAAGTTGAGAGCGAAATGAGGACACGTGATCATATGTACGCCGTTTCGCCGTCAAAATAAACATTGTTCGGTTCATGACGCATTGGTGTAAACTATAATGTTATGTAACCTGTTTTTCAATATATAAATAAATAAATAAATATTTACGGAGACAGAAAATGAAACGAATACAATTATTAAGAAGTCATGGCAATGAAAGTCATGGAAGATATTGGCATGGAAGTCGATTTTATATAAAATAAATGACATTATATTTTCTGGAAATACCTGAAAAATTACTTCACTAGACTACTCGTACTCATATATTTACTACTAACCCGTAGCGTTGAAAAGAAGATACTTTTGAACGGACTAAGCTTATTCTGCAGCCTCCTACTTAGAAATTACAATAAAATAAATGGAATAATTAGGTTATTTAGAAATTATTTATTTATTTATAGCAACCATGGTATTATAATAGGTGTTAAAATTATATATATAAGGTACATCATGGACCCTGTTAGGGTATAGCTTATTTAACTTAATCTAAGGGAACAACACATGCAATGTTTGACATTTGTTAATGTAACTATAAACATACACATATCACAATAATATTATTAAAATAATTATTTACAATATTAAAAATCTAATTTTACATTTATCTTAATACTTATTAATAATTTCAATGTCAAAAGTGTTCATTCAAAATTATTACCATTAAAAAATTACTGTAGTCATTATGATATTAAATTTAAATCTGTGAAAGACAGTTGTGATAAATATAGTTTCATATATTTATTGCACAAAATAAATCTTATAGTACAAACGGCGGACTCAAAGCCATGCCCTCATGAAGCAGAAAATTTTAAAAAATGTTTGCTTTAAAAACATAAAGTCAAGATACAGCTGATTTGGGGACATCGCAATGCCATGTTGACTTAGGACTCAGGGCATGATCAAATCAAGCATCAGTCCAATTTTTCACAGAAAAAAAACTTCAAAATTTAAATCACCGATATTCAGGGCCTTATCGCCAAAATTATGTAAATGAGCTCATAATTTTTCTCAGCTAATACAAATTCCGTAACGAAATGATAAGAATAGTTAATTTAGAAAAAGTTCAGCGCTCTCGAAATAACGAATCTGTGCTTCTCCAGGCATTCCGGCATAACTTGGCAGGGAGAATGTGATTAAATGTCACCCCATGTCTGTGTGCTATCGATTCCACTTGGCAATCGAGACTGCATTTGAATTTAACGTGAAACAACTAATCTAGTGAGCTATTAATACTTACAAAGATCAAATCATAAAGAAAAACTGAACTGATGCTTGATTTGATCATGCTCCTAAGTCAACAATGCATTGCGATATCCCCAAATCAGCTGTATCTTGACTTTATGTTTTAATTAAAGCAATGTATGGATTCTGAAATTTTTTAATTTTTTATCGGCTTAAATATCTTAACTAGATAGTACTTGACACGGACAGCACGGTGAAACATTTATTCTTTAAGTAAAATGGTAAATAAATATTATTTAGAACAACAAGGATTTCGTCGCCCGTAAAAGAGGTAAATGCTTATTTTCCCTTGTATAATCACTTATTTATGTAAGGAGCTCCTTTTATAGTCAATAAAATCATAACAAAAATTACTCATCGTAACCTTTCCATTCGTAGACTAAAACAAATGAGTCATCTCTGTTTACATTCTGATGCAAATTTTAAGGATTTTTTTCAGATTAATTTGAAACTAATTAATCCATCTTTTTATATCCCCTAGTTGCCAGTGTAGACGGCCATCGACGGACGCGGTCGTCGCCTACAGTACCTCTGTACAGCTTAAATTAGAAATAAAAAAAGGTTTAATTCCTGCATAGGCTCTTAAATAGCCTGTTTGCTACCTGGGTATCCTTTGTGAAAAAATTACTGACTGTTAAGTTTCTTTCGGCGTTTCTTCCCAACAGTTGACTTAGACATTTAAAAGTTGTGGTTTACTTACAGAATAAAGTTTGTTATTTCACTATTTGCTTTGTTCAGCCATTCACCTGGAATCTGGATGGATTTTAACTAATTTCGGAATAGGCAAAGCTGGAAATAAAACGATAGTTATAGGATACTTTATATTCGACTATGTTAAAGAAAAGGTTTGCACCTGGTATACAACGTATGCAAATGAGGCCTGAAGTTTACGCAACCGGGTCCTCCAAATATGAGTTTCGAAAAAGACTATATTTTTTATGATTATACTTGTAGTATAAGACGGGTATTACTTGACAAATTTCATAATTCTAGATAGGTTAATGGAAAATACCCTATAAATGTTGATTCCCTTAAGAGTGTCGAAAACTACATTTCATGTTTGATTTTTTTCAAGGGACTGTAGACTTGAGTATAATTATGGTTTTAATTTCAACTCGATACCTCCACGCGTTCCCGAGATAAAGGATAGAAGAAACGGACAGACGGACGAACGGAGAACAAAGTGATAAGGATTCCGTGTTTTCCTTTTGACGTACGGAACCCTAAAAATACGCAAACGAAGTTGCTCTAAAATAAATATCGAATTTCGGCACCTCCTAATTTGGGTACCCAAAATGTTTGACCAATTGTCGCATTATGTACACATAAGAGGCTCTACCTGTTAACATTGCCGATTATAGTAGCATTGGCATTTTAAATGTCGGTTATTTGCATTTGCAATTATTACTCTACTTAACTTGATCACGTTTTCACATCATGTAGTATATATTTCGGTAACTTAAATATTTCCTGTACCGGAAAAACATAAAATGCTATTTACTAAATTAATTTTATATTCACCTTCACAACTGGAATTTGTCTTTTCCTGAAATAATTACACCTCCCCACAGAAAACTGATTATCAAATACAATTTTAGATTTTTTTATTAAGGTATGGTGGGACTATCACAGACTCATCATCATCATCATCATCAGCCCGTATCAGTCCACTGCTAGGACATAGACCTCTCCCATGGCACGCCACTGAGCTCGATTTTCAGCTCTCCTCCTCAAGTTACCACCAGCTATCCTACGAATGTCGTCGCTCCACCTTGATACAGGGTGCCCTACACTACGTTTACCGATTCGTGGCCTCCACTCCAGAACTCGTTTGCCCCAGTGTCGGCGCGACAGACATGACCAGACTACTGCCACTTCAACTTGCTTATTCGCTGTGCTATGTTGGTAACTTTGGTTCTTTGTCGAATTACTTCGCTTTGTATTTGATCCCTAAGATAGCATAGCTCTTTCCATGGCTCGCTGAGTGAGTTTGAATTGGTGGAGAAGTCTGACAGTCCAATAACTAACTGACATTTAGTCTTACCCCACCGTACCTTAGTATAGATGTGTATCGCACACTTCACACGGAAGTCATTTAAAGCTAAAAATATACTTTGATACTTAAACAAATTAATTTTGTAACTTTATCACAATTTGTATTGGCGCGTACGAGTTAACAAGTTCTATTCATAGGACATATGACTTAAGCTGGATACTATCTAGAGACGTTACCAGTCCGGGTGTGCGATGTTTTACAGACATTTTTATAGAATTTTGTTTCGTAGAAAATGTTTCTCGTAATTTAGTTTCACAGAATAATCATTCTGCAGAATAATTATTTTAGAATTTTAGTTCATCGAGATTTCATACTAAATAATATTCATTGATCGATTATTCATTTCAGAAGTAAAACAATATTTCATATATTCTTAATTCATTCTTAATCCTTATTAACAGACTTAAAATAATACTCGTTACATATAAAAATCACTCCGCCACCAAAATACTAATTTCATATTTTTTCTCTACCGACCGAGAAAACTTCACAAAATAACCAGTTCACAATCAATCTTGCTTGATCCAAGAAAAAGGAAGTTTCGTGTATTTTATTTAAGTACAACATAAAACAGTAGACGGAAAAAAAAATTGAGGAAACTGGGCCTCTAGAGAGTGTTGGAAAATACGAGAAAAGCTAATTACGTTGGCAAGGCAACTCGGCTACTCGATATTCATATCTGTGTTAATTGAGGATTTTACAGAAGGGCTACTTCGATGTTTAAATGATAGTTGTTGTAAATTCGACTGTCGTATAGTGCCATCTGTCTCGATCTGCTGTCAAAGTATACTTGAGTGAGCGGGACGGCACCCTCAATCGAATCCCGGCCAGGGCAAATATTTGTGTGATGAACTCGAATATTCGTGCTTGGGTCATGGCTGTTCCTATGTATTTCAGAATATATTTATCAATATAAGTATGTATATCGTCGTCTAGTACCCATAACACAAGCCTTCTTGAGCTTAATTTGGGACTGGACCGATATGTGTGAGGTTGTCTGATATTCATTTATTTATATTCGTTTATAGAAGTGACGACGCGGTTGGCGCAGTAGTAGTGCTGTTGCCGACGGTCCTGGGTTCGAATCCCGGCGAGGGTAAACATTTGTGGGGTGAAACTGATGAACTCGAATATTTATTTCAGGGTCACGAAGTTACAAATAAAGAAGTACTTAAAAGAGTGGTAGAAAAATATAATTTGCTGAAAATTATAGAGAATACGAGGGGGAAAATGACAGGCCACTTTATACGACATGATGCTTTTATAAATAACATCATAGAAAGAAAGGTTGAGGGGAAGCGAGAAAAAGGAAAGCCAAGAATAACTTACATTAAACAAATTAATGAGAAGGTAGACATGTCGTAAAGGGAAGTGTAGGAAGTGGTGATGGATAGAGTTAGATAGAGAAAACTACATATTTCATCAGCTACGCCGACAAGAGTTTGACTCTTAAATTCATGATGACGATAAGTTATTAATTCTATGTTACTAACGGACCTGTTAGAATGGTTAGATCAATGTTCGAAACAAATCATTTAATTTTATTTCATTTCATTCCTAATATTGAATTGATCAACCTCATATTATTTTCATTATAAATGGTCCCAAAAAAATTTAGAAAAATTGCCCGTTTAACATATTAAAAGTCTGGGATATTGCTCTGTTGAATATTCGCTCAACTCGTAAATCCCGTAACTTGCGTCGAGGACTTATGTAACGGGATTCGCGTTACATAAGTCCTCGACGGAAGTTACACTTTAAGCAAGTCGGAAACATTTCGTGAATCGGAAGTAAGATGGTACAATTTGCAGTAAATCCTGGAAGCCGAGACAACAGAACACGTAGAAGTGCAGTAAATACTTATTTCGACGTTATCAAAACCGGCTAAATTATTCAACAGATTCTGCTACATTCTGCTATTCAAGTAGTTATTTTTTATATTAAATTTATGTTTCAATCTCAGTTAAATTATAACAGGCTTGAGTTCGTCCGGATACAGTGAAAAACACTTTGGACTTTGTAACTGCATATAGATATTAAAACGGATAAATGGTGTAAGAAAGAAAAATTATAATTAAAGTTTAATAACGTGATCAAACTGAGTTTAACTGAGTTAGCAATATGAAAGAAAATATGGAAGCACAGAAATTTTAAATTACGAGTTAATCTACGTCTAACTATTATTAACATACATTACATTGACATCACGACTTTTAATAGTTATAGCTAACAAAGGGATTCGAGCTCTCGGTATGTCAGTGGCATATCAGAGCCCACAATAGACGAAGTCCATAGTTCTTGCATTGGGTCGCCGTCTTCGAAATCGATGAGGAGGACTATAATAATTATATATGTCAGTGGCAACCAAATTCAGCCCCTGCGGGCCTATGATGGTTGCTTTCATCACGCGATAAATAAGTGACAAAGCATCCGTCACGTTTTGACAAAATGCGAGTGTGATTGACAGATGCTTTGTCACTTAATTATCTCGTGATAAACGCAACCATCATAGGCCCCCTGACCGGGATTCCCTTTAGGCACACGTCTACAGATTGCCCATGTGAACCTCAACGTCATTGCGTTTTTTTATTAGAGATCGGACTAAAGTAACCGTTCCATTCAGTAGTTTTGGTGTTGCCACAATTTAAAATGATTAAGTTTTTATAAATTAATAATAAAATAAATAGGTAGTTATCTCAGAAAAAAAACGTAAACATTGATTACTTCATCTTTCTAAGCAGAATTCAGAAAAGTAATAAAATTGTAGTCTTGTAAATATAAATAAAATAAATTAATAAATATTAGGGGACAATCATACACAAATCGACATAGTCACAAACTAATCAAAGCTTGTACTATGGGTACTAGACGATGATATACATAATATATAAATACATATATAGATAACATCATGACCCAAGAACAAATATTCGAGTTCATCACACAAATATTTGCCCCGGCCGGGATTCGAACCCGGGACCGCCGGCTCACTAGGCAGGTGTCTGCAAACTGCACCAAACGTGTCGCCATATGAAATGTTGTCAATTCTAGTATAAACCGAAGTTCATTTTAGGCCACGTTTTTACAAATTCTGTGTCAAGCAGCATAATAACCTCTTCACACGCCTTGCGGTGCCCGAAAATACAAAATATGCTCGCGTTGCGGTTCGTGGTTGCCCAAACTACAACCGAGGCTTGAGCTAAAAATAAACTCCACGTCTCCACTGGAATTAATATTAACCCTTTTACTTTTTAATTTACCTGTTACGGTGTCGGGCATAGGCCTCTCGGTTAGATCTCCACAACTTCCTATTGGCCGTTGCTTTTATATCCAGTCGACTAGAGATGCATCTTAGAATAAATACGCCTAGAACGAGTCTTCATGCAACAGATTTGCAATAGATGAAGCCGGTTTTGGTTTTATGTGTGCGTGTCTACGAACCAATCATAGAGACGTGTTGCTTGTGACATTGACGCTGTGACAGATGCGTACATACACTGACGGAACTTAGCCCGTGGCTAACCAAACCTGGCTTCACTTTAAAACGCTACCTACTACTATTACTAGCATAGAGGCATTCTATCTTCGTCCTCCGGGTAGGCAAACACTTGTGACTCCTCTGGTATTGCAGGTGTCTATGGGCGACGGTAATCGCTTTCCATCAGGCGATACGTTTGCTCGTTTGCCTCCCATGACATAAAAAAAAAAAAAAAAAAAAACTTAGGATCCTAGGTTTATTATTTTAAGGAGATGACAAACAGGCTTTTGATAATCAGGATACATTAGGAGTATCACTTAATGTCTGTTTAAAAGGGTTCCCTTATAAAATGTACTGGGTGTTCTCGATGTTATTACAAAACCCTACATCTGCAGGTCCGTTTCACTCCAGTACCGCCCGACCGTACTCGCTAGCGACAGCGTAAACGATTTGTATGGAGAATAGTACAGCGCCCCTATCGGATACTTTGTAGAACTACAAGTCTCCATACAAATCGTTTACGCAGTCGCTAGCGAGTACTGTCACTGTAAACTCCATGGTAAGGGCACAGACCAGTTTTTTATGCCAGCGAAAATGCCGTAAAAGATAAATGAAACATAGCGTAAGATTACTTCCCTAGGAAGAGGCTGTATTTAAGCTGAGGCGGGCTTACGGCCAATTTGTCTCTGTCAGTACAAACTCCAGATTTTATGGCAACTCGTAAATGCCACAAAACATGGCAAATTCGCTTCCTTATGCTTTAGTTTCTTTTTGTACGCTTTGTGATTGGAATATGTAAAGAGGACAATAACACCGCATAGCATCAGCAGTAACTCAGAGCTCGAAAAACTAGGAGGATATTTTTCATCTTTAAGCATTTAGTACCTAAAGATATATCTAGTTTGCGAAAAGTCCGTCCAAAAGTTCATCATAGGTCATTATCATATTATTTGTGTAATTCAGACCTGTGCGGACGATGCAACCGACTTATTGTTGGTATTATTATTAAGCCGAGATTGACAGCTCCGATCGTCGTATGTTTAGGTTAATATTATTCCAGGAATGGTAGCGTCGAGGCTTTTGCCAATGTCTGTTTTGAATAATTGTTAACTTTATAAAGAAATAGAAGGTCCCCGCAACTTCGTACGGGCATTTTTGTATACCGTACTCGGATAAAAAGTATCCCATAACCACTTTTGGATAACCAGCTATCCCTGTACCAAAAGTGGCCTAAATTTGACCACCCGTTTAGGCGTGAGGACAATGGTTATTGCGTCCAACAGACGGCACCAGACTGGCATGACGCCGCGCGTCCATACAAAACAAATGACGATCCTGCATCACACTATTAATATTTTTCCTGAAACCAAAACCCCTCTATACATAGAAAACTGATTTCTAATACAAAACTAGAATTTTATAATAATAGTATAATAAACTATGCTTCTATATTATGATCATATAAAAAAAAGCAAAGTAATAATTTTTCATATATTTACTAGATAAACTATGTTTAGGTTAAGCCTCTTGACTTGAAAGTTTTAAGTAAAACCATTGATAAAAAAAACAAAGCTCAAAGAAAGTTTTAGTTACTCAAACGGCAATGTAGCGAGCTTTGCTCGGAGTTTAAATGATGAGATACGTAACAGAACCAAGGTTGTAGACTTGTAGATATAGTTCAGACAGTCGCCAAACTTAAGTGGCAGTGGGCGGGCACATTCGTAGAACCGATGGCCGTTGGGGCAGAAAGGTGCATAAATGATTTAACGCTAGGCCGTAGGCATCAAATCATTCTTGCTCCATAAACTCCGGGTATGATTATGGCTATGGCATTAGTAAATACCATACTTTTTCTTTTAAGACGACAACGTAAGAACAGCCTCCAACTACCACATTTATTTCAACAAATCTTTGTGTAAGAGGCCTTATTCCTTTTTTTTTTTTCATATTATGACAAATATATTGATAGTTTCAACCAACTTTTTACAGTGAATAATACTTTTCCCTGAGTTGGAGCAATTAAAATAGCGATTTCATGCTTTCATTGCGTGCAGCCGAAAATAAGATGAAAAAAAAAAACAGCTAACTGCGTGAATTTTGTAAATTTCGAGTAGTTTTTGAAACAAAAAATATCAATAACAAATTCAAACTGTAGGTTTCAAATATGTACCAATAAATCGCAAATCCCCTGTTATAAGCAGTAACATTGATAATATGTAAATAAACATGTTTGATCATAGCGAAAAATGTCTAAAACATTCAGCATTTTTTAACAGACAAGGAGCCTTAAAACTGTAATGAGTAATGACTGACAAACGAGAATTTTCTTGAAATGAATACCCTTGAGACGGACGCCCGCCACAGTCCGTTTAGTTCCTGTTCTAAGACATTCAAAGCGTTTTCTCCAATTTCTTTTGCAGCTTTCTTCCAACACCCAGTTAAGACGTGTACACACTAACGGCGTTTTATACTTATATTACTAAACTTACCCAACCTAATGGGTTCTACTAATTGAGCTTTTCAATATTCCTGTAAGGTTTCAGAATTATAACAAACACTTTTATGACAAACGCTACATTTTCTAGTACATTACGGCAGAGACCAGTAAGTAAGCCATACTGGCCGAGTAGGAATTAGACGGACCGAGCCGTAGGCGAGGTCCGGATAATAATACGAGGCCAGGATGGCTCTTACGGTCGAAGCAAGTATAGAGCTTTTCTCAAATATTAAACAAGAAAATTAGATTAAAATTATATTTTGTAGGTGACATTCATATTCGGCCATTTTCCAATTAATATTTTTGTTATATCCCATTTTTATTATTACACATTGTGATATTCGTCGTCGCAGGCACCATTAACTCCCATGATAACAACCTATAACAAAAATAATTATGAGTTTATACTTGGATAAAAGATATAGTTATATCGTTATCAAATAGTGGCAGCATTTATTTACCTTCATCGCCAAAATAGTTATCATCTAGAGCTTGATTTAAGAACTTTCTTTCCTTTGTAGCCATCCGATTGTCTCAGAAAGATTGTTGAAATATTCTGACCTTATCACACATTATCTGACCAATTATTAACTTCTTCCTTCCATTTAATGAATCTCTTGTATTTTTTTATATCTCCTTGGATTTAGTCAGAAGTAAATTATTTTTGCTAACTCTGCCTCCGCTTTTAAGTATGGAGGAGTGCCGTCTATTCGGAATCAGACTCGTCTGAACTCATTTTTGCTGAATTATTGTAATAGATCACACAAACAAATTTGAAATGTTTGTCTTTTAATTTAAATCCCGCCTTAATATTTTTTTTTTAAATACTGCGTTTAATTATTTGCACTGTCTTACAAATCTAAGTCTTAAAGATAAAATTTAATTATTGTTATACATTGTTGTATTTTCTAACTAATTTTCATATCATAAAGCTTACCTTCGATTTTAACTCCGAGGTTTTTTCTAAACGACACAAAAAAGGAAGGAATTCCGAAATATCATTGTCATTTTACACAGCACAATAAAATTATGAACTAAACGCTGCATACAAACTGCCGCACTAAACCTTGTCGCTACTTTTTTTTTTTAAATATGCATCTTGAGTTACGTTTATACTGCCAATAGTGCTAACCTCTTTTTATTTTACATTTGCTCTTAGTGTAAATTGCAAGTGTATACTGCAATGTCGTCTCTTTCTATTTAATCTATGAAAAAGGGACGCCACTTTTTAATTTCTACAATTTGCTGTCGCACTGTACTTATAATTAAAACAATTTGTGGAATGCATCCTTTTTACATTTATAAACGACTCATCGCCTTCACATCCTTAGTTTTTTTATAGGTCGGTGACGATGTAAATCGTGTTTCGATATTCAAATATCTTGATACGTAATAGGAATTACATACTTACTTACTGGACAAATATTGATTCCAAATTTAAAATCTCGCTGTTTACTGGACACTTCTAACAAGTCTTCGGTATGTTCCACTTACTGTAGTCTATCTAGCGATGGTAAAGCAACATTACATGCAATTTTTGAGAAATATATTTTTTCGTAACAAAGGAATCCCGTCTTTAAATGGCAACATGTCTGTCAATTTATGTATCTCGAATGGCAAAAATCAACCTACGTTAGCCAAATCACAGCAATATGTCCATTATACGAGTATGGTCTACACTACTTGTTCTACACTACTTTTGTACTAGTTTGTTATACCCAGTGAATACATATTAATCTGAATATTTAAAATTTAACATTACACGCCCATTTAAATCGTCTCTTTTTATCGAAAAAAACCCGGTCGAAAAAATTACCGCTGTCAATTTTGGTCCGACACGTCTGCATTTGATCAGAATTGTCAATAGTTTATTTTCTGGATTCGTCTAGTCGAGAGAAGCGTCCGAAACCCAAATATCTAAAGGTTCCTATTGAGTCTCAACTTAAGCCTTTTATCTAGCTCTAAGGCTAGTCTGCACGACCCTTTATGTAAGAACTCATGAATAATTATGTGGATGGAAAAGAGGAAAGCATCACGTAATATAGCCCCGATGGAGTATCCGAATCCATTTCAGCCGATACCTAATAAATCTATGATAAAATGGGGATGGAAAATAAATGGACAGAGACAGTTTATATTTCTGTAACTTGTGATTGATGATAAAAAAGGAAAACCGACCAAGTGCGAGTCGGACTCGCACACCGAGGGTTCCGTGTAAACACTCCCCATCTTAACTGGCCTGGGGTTAACTTAAGTTTGCACCTGGTATCTATGGCGCCGCATACAAAATGAGGTGCAAACTTAACGCCACCGATCACGTTCGTTGTATCGGAGCCCCACTTAAATATTTGTTGTTATAGCGGCAACAGAACAGAAATAACATCATCTATGAAAATTTCAACTGTCTAGTTATCACGGTTCGGTAAAACTATATTTATGAAAATAATTCAATAATTCAAAGGGCAATATAATTACAATATTCTAAATATATTTATTTGCCGTATCAAAGTTTTGACGACGTTTAGCTCGGTTTGTAGACACCTGCCTACTGAACCGGCGGTCCCAGGTTCGAAACCGGCCGGGGCAAATATTTGTGTGATGAACTCGAAAATTTGTGCTTGGGTGATGGTTGTTCCTATGTATTTAAACATATATTTATCTATACAAGTATGTATATCGTCATCTAGTACCCAAAACACAAGCCTTCTTGAGCTTAATTTGGGACTAGATCGTTTTGTGTGAGGTTGTCTGATATTAATTATTATTTATTATAAGTAAACGTATATCGTCGTCTAGTACCCATAACACAAGCCTTCTTGAGCTTAATTTGGGACTAGATCGATTTGTGTGAGGTTGTCCGATATTTATTTTTATTTATTTATTTATTTATACACATTTTCCTTTGATCAAGTTATTAATCTCCCTTACCCAGTTCAATTCATACTATTTACCAAGGCCCGATATCACTTGAAAACCTCATAAGGCGGTAACAATGGACCAAAAAATTATGATAAACATAAAAATAGGCATTTTTATTGTTTGGTAATATTTAACGACACGTGGCAATTTGAAAAGCTTTTCCCTTTCACAAAAGGACGGTTATTCTTAACGCTTTTGCAATACGTCGAGGGACGTGAATTAGGACCGTCATGATACGGCACCACGTCCGTGTACTGGCACTGCGTCTACAGCCGACCATTTATTCTCTTATAAAACCATTGATACAAAGATCAAAGTTCAAAGAAAAATTGAAATGCGTAACCTGGTGGAGGACCGGAATTATTTGTATCAATAAGGGTTTAATATAAAATGGGGCATTACAATGTTTCATAAATTTATTTATTCTCATAGTATGTATGCAAATGCCTCGTGGCATTTTTAGTAGGTACATAGTAACTGGATGAATTTAATCTGTACCGCGGCGTGCAATTTTAAAAATTGCCCTGTGTCCATGAACTTGCTAACCATTAACGAACCAAGGCTGTATTAAGCCGAATGGCTGCCGTTACATAGCTGTAATAAGCTGAATAAGTGCTGTATAAGCTCTTAAGCGTGCTATGTGGGTAACCACCACAATTTCGCATTTATAACATGGGGAAATAAATTACCCCTGCCTGCATAGCACGATAACTTCAAAATGGGCCCTTACCGTCCCTCACACTTACTTTCTAATTTTACAGAGTATACAAACTGGTTCCGGTAACGACGTGGGCATAGGACCATGTTTACTATGGTTTTTTTTTCCATTTAGAAAGAAAGTTTTTTTTTAAATACGCTGCAATTATGTCGTTCTGGGAACGTAATTAATTAACTTTGCAGGTTGCAGAAACATCTACAGTGTAAAATACACCAGATTTTCATAAGTTTAAATTCTTTCTAGTTTTCTCAGTGGTTATGTACCAAATTATTATTCATGCCAGTTTTCGACATTTTAAATTAGATTAGTCCCTACGATAGCCGTGGAGTGAAAATGAGAATGACAACGTATTGGCTATGTGCCCGAATGCAACGACGCCTATGATGAAATTAGATTACCTTCCTGCCTGCATATCACGATAACTTCAAAATCGGCCCTTACTGTCCCTCACACTTACTTCCTAATTTTACAGAGTATACAAACTGGTTCCGGTAACGACGTGGGCATAGGACCATGTTTACTAACTTAATTAATATTTGAAAACATTCTGTCCTGCGGTATGCCACTTTTACTTTCCTTTGAGAAAGTTTTAATGAAACTGCATATACAAGTACTAAGTAGTACTAAAACGTTCATTTTGAAGGCTATTGCCATTTAGAAGGAAAGTTTTTTTTAAATACGCTGCAATTATGTCGTTCTGGGGATGTAATTAACTTCGCAGGTTGCAGGAACATCTGCAATGTAAAATACACCAGAATTTCATAAGATGAAATTCTTCCCAGTTTTCTCAGTGGTTAGGTTCTTAATTTTTCGACATTTTAAATTACATTAGTCCCTAAGATAGCCCTGCAGAGCAAGCATATCTTGCCGTATTGCACGTTTAGCATAACTGTAACACGCGAATAATACTATCTGTCACTTTCCTTTCGATACTGTGCGAGCAAGACAGGATAATATGCTGGGGCGACAAGCGACGTCGCTGCAAGATATTATGCTAGCCCTGCAGATTCTTTTAAATTAGGTCTCAGGTACATTACATTCATTTACTTGTACAGTCAACCAATTTGATTCCTTGGCCATTTCGTACCTTGTCACAGTGAACGTCAATATGAAAGCCGCTTGAAATCTCATATCATTGGCATTGTGACAAGGTTCTATAGAGGCCTAGAAATCAAATTGGTTGACTGTACATCCAATGTACAATCCACTCATAGCGAATGTGTTGTTTCGAAATACGTTTATCTAAGTTTGTAGTGACCTAGCCTACTCACTCGTCCACTAGTGGCCTGGGATTGATTGGAGGCTAGTACTTCAGCTAACGAGGTTTTCCATGCCTCTGATGGATTTGGATGTGTGTTATTTGGTATCGAATATCTGTTACTACGGAACCCTAAAAAATATGTATATTTGCATGATAATGTGAAGCAAAGAAATGCGTCGGTATTTCGATTTCAGGTGAATCGAAATGTAAAAACCACACATGTCTACGTTGAACCAATCCTGAGATCCAGTGGATATTTCCAGAGTCCACCATCAGGTAAATTTTATAATCATTGGCCCTAACTGCTCATCAAAATAAATCGGAATGCGAAAACTGCACATGTGTACCTTGAACAAATTCTCAGGTCCATAATTATAAAGATCAGGTCAGATTCTTCTTATTTAGGACGTATTGAAAACCTTTTGTTGGTGTAGGCAACCCTAGGAGTGCGTATAACACGACCCACAACGTGCACAAGCAACGACGTTGCACGTTATTCAAGTTTACTAATCAGATACAAAACGCGGCAATAGCAAAAGAGTGCAGCTTCTGTAGTGTCTTTATTCTGTAATAACAGGAATAACAAATATTGAAAGTAAAAACATGTACTCTACTTTGATGATTACTAAAAAAACAAACTAGCACTCCTTTCAAAAAACCCTTATTTGTGAACTTTGTCAAAGTTAGAAACAAATGTCTACTGTTTATTCACGGTAACATTTTCAGGATATCCTAAATCTAGGAAAATAACGCTACATGTTTCGTAGGAACAAACTGAACCATGTAATAACTTCATTCGCACAGAGTAAATTCCTTGCATTCCAGTGAGTTCTGTCACATATATTACAGTCGGTAATAGCCATGCACCCAGCTCGGTAACACATAACTTGTCTACGACAAGGTCGGTATCCGGCGGTATGTGCCTATATCCGGAGTGTAAATCACCCGTGGAATAGCTTAGAAGAACTAAGTCGGTTGTAAAAAAAACGTCGAGAATTTCCTTTAAACAGCCGGTTTAATGTCCTTCAAAAGTGTTTTTATATCTAACTACATGGCGAGACGCCAAAAGTATATTGGGACAAATTGGAGCAGATTTAACTTAGCTTTTTTTGAGAGTAATGACCAAGTAAAAATGTGCTAAAAAACCGGTGAAAATCAGATTATAAGCACGCTACCAATGATATTTACGTACTTAAGTCCATTTTGTACACGATACGTTTTACTGAAATGCAGAAAAGTAAAAATGACGGTTATGACTATCTTCAAAGTAATTTTTCACAGACAAACCTTCGAATTAAGATATAAAACATTATATCTGTGTTATGAAACTCTGCAAAACCGAAATAATCATTTTTATACCTCCTTGAGCCTGCAAAATTAAATTATTGCAGCAGTTTTCTTTGTCGGGCGAAATGAAATGACTTTTACGCTAACGCGTCACGGCGCAATAATGCCGCATATCACTCGACCTTATTTAGGTATCTCGTGATAGCGTAGCGTGGACCTTATTTAGGTATAGCAGCTTAAAACTCACACATTGATATATATGTACTGGCAATTTACGCAATTTATCACTGTCAATTGGATGGAAGTCCCAAGAACGTTGAAGTAAGCATAATATAATGCGGGTCCTCAGGCTATAACACTACGCTGTTTCAGCAGTTTTCTTTGTAACCGGTCTGTCTGTGATATTATTCATCTGTGTAGAATTTGGGATGAGTGGGCGTGGCGGCAGGTGGGATTCCGGCGATCTATAGGATAACGAGGGATAGAATTGAAGGAAATGGAAGAAAGAACTTATTGTTACACTTTACACGGCCCTTATATAGAAGGAAATAGAAATAACGCGTGTTTAGGTAAACTGTTGCGATCCAACTTTGGAAAGCGGAAGCGTTTTGTGATCGAATTTTATAGGTGAAGAAATAAACATTCCTACTTTTAAACCAATCTTGATTTCTTTGCTATAAGCTGCATCCTACACCATGTATTTGGGGCTCCTTATCCATTCAAAAATGCATATTTTTCTCTATGATCAACCATGTTTCTTAACATATTATTAATGTTACTACTTAGAACAGGGCATTGTAATTTATTGGTGTATATTGGAAACCTACAGTTGAAGTTTTCATTGAAATATTTTTTCTATAACTACTCGAAATTGACAAAATTCACGCAGTAAACTGGTTTTTTCAACTTATTTTCGACTACACGCAATGAAAGCATGAAATATAGTACGGCTCTTCCCAGGTGAATTTTTCGCTCGAGCCCTAAACTTTCAAACAATGGCCATTGTCTCTATTATCGCAAAGCCGCTAGATACCGAGTTAGCACGTGCCACTCCAACATGCATATTGAAAAACAAACGGTATCGTCACAATATTAAGGTTAAGGCCTATGTTACTATGTAGAACTCAAGGAAAAGTAGGTATTATTCAATTCAAAAAGTTGGTTGAAATTATCAATATTTTTGTCATAATGTGAAAAAAAAATGTTATAAGGCCTCTTAATGGTTCAAATAATACATTACATACCGAGGGCGGTGAATTCGTGAATCTCCCAGATGTAGGTGTTGTATATGCGATCTGGGGCTTTACTAATTACCGCCCGTGGTTTGTCTACAGCTTTTTGTCGTGCCTTGACCAGGAAGTGAGATTTTATCCCCATTTATCGGGTAGAAAATCCCACTTACGACCTAGGGTTACGTAAAATTATTACAATTTATTTTCCACGCCGCACTTACAGTCTGACATAAAAGAGTAGAAATTAAGAAGTGGCAATACTTTAGTGTCGTCCCCGTTTTCTTAGATTGATTAGAAAGGCACGACACTACAGTATTGCCACTTTTTAATTTCTGCTCCTTCGTGTCATTATGTAACTGCCACACGAATTTCGAGAGCAGGAAATTTCGCACTTAGCACGTAAAGTTCACGCCACTAATACGACATGGTGCTAAATCCAAACAGCTCTGCGCTGCAGTCGTTTCATAACAGCTTCGTATATTTCCTTCGAGCACGTAGTAAACTACTGATTTATCTAACGTACAGTCAAGGATTGAAACACGTACCTCTTTCGCTCTTGTCACAATGAGAAAAAGGGCCACAAGGGTAATAGGTACGCATTTCATCCCAACTAAGCAAAGTAGTGATAAAATGAAATGTATACACTAAATAATGGTAAAAAAGTAAAAGGAATCAAATCTAATCTAATCTAATGCATTTTACATCGACTTATTATGACGCAAATAAGAAATGAAGCAACTGGTTTAAAATTCAATTATTTTTGCATAGGTAGCTTAGTGGACGAAGCTCCCGTGTTAGCCCGGACAGCCGTCGGCGTAGGTTCGATTCCAGCTCCAGTTATACCTGGTGTGGCCTGTAATAGGAGCAATAAATTAACACATATATTCTACTCTTCAAACTGAACAACATTTTTTTAGCAACTTTAAAAAAAAGTCAGTTTTGTGTATTTTGTTATTTCAAACAAATTAAATGGCATTTTTAATATACGCCGTCCAACATTGTCATTCCCTGACCATCATCATAGCTGTCACTCTACTAATATCAGAAATTTCGCTTACATTGCTTCTTTGTCTAAACATTATTCTACAAAATATAATTTAATACACGTTATTTTCAGAAGTTGCTTAACAAAATGTTGTTCAGTTTCAAGGGAAGAATCTACGTTTTAATTCATTGCTCATATCCTGGTAGAATTTCAGAATGTTTTTCTTCAATGTAAACATTTGGCTTACGCTTAGACAGACTAATAAAAAATACCTAATTAATATTGACATTGTCACAAAGGCATTCATAATGACATTGTAAGGAAAACGTGAGGTGAAATGTGTTTTTTCTTTTGTTCCGCTCATGAGCGTGTCACCTGTGAATAATTACCTATTGAGGCTGCAGTCAAATGTTGTTTATGTGAGTTTCGGGAATTTCATGGTTCGTAATATACAGTAAAGTCTTCTTAAAATGTATGAGCAAAATAGCGATCAAAAATATCTGAACATGGCTCTACGCTGTTTACAAAAGTGGCGTGGCATTTTTGCTCATATATTTATGAACTCGACTAAACAAGAAGGTGGCCCAATTGATGAACTCGGCTACATAAGAAGGCCCGTAGGTTCGTCCGCGCAACTCTTTTCTTAGCCGTAGACGGGTAAAAAATATCCTATAACCATCTTTGGATGTCCAGTTATCCCTGTATCGAAATTGGTTCAAATCTGTCCAGCCGTTATGGCGTGATGAGAGGATAAATAAATTCTAACCAACAAATGGTAGGTATGCTACACGGCTGGTGTCGGGCGCCCATGTAAAACCAAGGCCATCCTCCATCACGCTATTAATTTTTTCCCTGAATTCATGACCCTTTTCCATAGAAAAGTATGACAATAGTTCTAATTTTTGTTGTAGATAGTAACCTTAGTTGTGTCTAGACTTTTTAATAATTAAGTTTTTTATAGTTATGTCATATTTTAAATTTACTGTTACACTTTCGAATATACATTTTAACCGTCAACATCTTTTTCTAATTTCTATTTACCAAAATCCTTAAATAAATATACTCTTCAAGGCTCTATACCCCGCGTATTACAACACGTTATCAGCACGAAAACGCAGAAGAGTAAAAGGATTTGTGTAAAAATTGTGAAAAAGTTGTGGTTTTTTCATTGTGACTGAAAATAGTGTCGATGTGGAGCCAGCAGATGTGGAAGAGGAACAATATATTCCTGAGCAGAGGTACCCCTCAAGAAGTAGGAAACCACCTGATTTCCTTTCATATAATGTGTCGATTGATGATTCTGACCCTATGACTTATTATGAAGCTACTCATGCCAATGATGCCGAAAAGTGGCACCATGCAATGGCTGACGAGTATAAGTCGTTAATGAAACTCCATACATGGAACCTGGTGGATAGACCGAACAAGAAGGTTATACCATGTAAATGGGTTTATAAGAAGAAACGGGACGCTCATGGAAACGTCATCAAATATAAGGCTAGACTGGTTGTCAAAGGTTTCAATCAAGTCCAAGGTGTGGACTATACAGAGACGTTCGCTCCAGTTCTTCGTCATTCTTCCCTCCGCACGTTGTTTGCCTTAGCTGCAGAAAAGGGCTTAAAAATGAGGCACTTAGACGTGGATACGGCGTTCCTGAATGGGGACTTGGATGAAGAGGTTTTTATGGAGCAACCTGTTGGTTACAGAGAAAAGGGCAAGGAAAACAAGGTTTGTTTGCTGGAGAAATCTCTTTATGGCCTTAAACAGGCGCCCCGTGCTTGGTATAAAAAGTTGAACGAAACGCTTTTAGAAATTGGTTTTACAGGAACTCCTTCCGAGCCTTGCGTTTATACGAAACTTTTTAGAAATGAACTTATTATTTTGGGTATTTTTGTCGATGACATAATTGTCTTTTATAAATCAGATTTGACTTTTGACAATGTCAAGAAAGATTTGTCTACATACTAATACGCGGGGTATAGAGCCTTGAAGAGTATATTT
Source organism: Apotomis turbidana (assembly GCA_905147355.2). Lineage (NCBI taxonomy): Eukaryota > Metazoa > Arthropoda > Insecta > Lepidoptera > Tortricidae > Apotomis > Apotomis turbidana. The sequence continues at coordinate 2,439,154 of LR990283.1, forward strand.
ATTTAAGGATTTTGGTAAATAGAAATTAGAAAAAGATGTTGACGATTAAAATGCTATTTAGGTTTAGAAGTGGAAAGCAATTCCGAGTATATAAAAATAAATCAGAAGAATTATATTCTATCTTTACTCGAAAAGTTTAATATGAAGGATTGCAAGACAGTGGACACTCCTTTAGTGAAAAAGACTATGGAACGTAGAACGGATGGTCAAGTTGGTGAGTCTTATCCTTATCAGAACTTAATAGGATGCCTCATGTATTTGACGGTAAACTCACGACCCGATATTGCATACGCAACAAGTTATTTAAGTCAGTTTAATACGTGTTTTACAAAGGAACACTGGAATGCTGCAAAGCGAGTCCTGCAGTACCTGAAAGGTACTTTAAACTATTCTTTGGTTTATAGGAGAACAGGAGAACCTTTATGAGGTTACTGTGATGCAGATTGGGCGAACTGTGTAATTGACAGAAGGTCATACACTGGTTACACTTTCAAGTTAAGTGGCGGTCCAGTATCCTGGGAGTCAAAGAAGCAACCGACAGTTGCGTTGTCGTCCGCGGAAGCCGAATACATGGCACTAGCGTCTGCTACAAAGGAAGCTTGTTACTTACGTCGCTTTATTTATGAAATAACGGGTAAGTTTTCTTCAATTAACTTAGCTTCTGATAGCCAGAGTGCCATGAATCTCGTTCGAAATCCTGTACACCACAACAGGACGAAACATATAGATACGAGATTTCATTTTATTAGGGAAAAAGTATCTAGTAATATTGTTAATTTAGAATATGTGCAAAGCAGTGATATGCCTGCAGATGTCTTAACAAAGCCACTTGGGCCAATTGTACATAAGCGATGTATAGTTAAGTTAGGACTAGGAACTTAATTTTGTTTTAGTCTTTTTGGCACAACTTCGATTAAGGGCGGCTGTTGTAGATAGTAACCTTAGTTGTGTCTAGACTTTTTAATAATTAAGTTTTTTATAGTTATGTCATATTTTAAATTTACTGTTACACTTTCGAATATACATTTTAACCGTCAACATCTTTTTCTAATTTCTATTTACCAAAATCCTTAAATAAATATACTCTTCAAGGCTCTATACCCCGCGTATTACAACAATTTTGTCCGAATTGTGATTTAGTTATAAGGATGCTTGACCGCCTATTATAATGATAAGTGTGATCTGTATTTGTATTTCTTTCTTCCTGAGCTGTGCAATAAAGAGTATTCTATTCTATGCTTAAAAAAGTAAACCCAGAGTCTGTGAGCTCACGTTAGAGGATTAGAGGGTTAAAACAATGTTTACAAAACCCTAAAATTATTAAGGGTTTCAGAAAAAAATCCCTTCCGTACAAATGAAAATTTGGCGAAATTTTACAGATGGAAAACAAAAATGAGTGTTTCAGAGAGGTAACCGGTAAACTGAAACTGGTTTAAACGATAGCATATGAATAATAAGCGAGGCAGGTTAACGGACATGCCTCGAATTTGACGGCAAGCGGAGCGGCGAGTGGTTGAGCGAGAGATCCGAGCGGCGGCCACACGAGTGAGCGAGATATATGTACCGCTCACCGCTGCCGCTGTCGCGTAAGTCGTGGCCCGGCGGTGATGTTGCCTGCGGGGCTAGCATATCTAGCCGCTTCGCTTGTCGCGCGAGTAAGCATCCCCTGTCTTGCTCGCACTGTATTGAAAGATAAGATAAGATATTTATTGAATAATAACTTCTTTTACAGTAATAATAACTATAGACCACCACGCGCCTGAACTATGATTCCCTGTTTTTCAGGCATAAAGAGGACTAACTTATTAACAATTTCTTAAATAAATAATCATTAACACATTTAACAATTATTTAGTTCTTATTATTTTATAAATTATATGTCGGATACAATAATATGAAATTAGAATAAATAAATGAAAATCAACTTAACACAATCAGTAACTTCTCTGTATCTTCGTGTGACATATTTTGTAGTGCTTCCCGGAGCGTTTTCTTACATTTCTCGTAGCTGAGCGGATATAGGTATATCCAGCTTCGTATTAAGCCTACTGTAAAGGAGAGGACCTAGCGAAACAAAAAATCTAAAAGGAAAGTGACAGGTAGTATTTGTCGCACGACAAAGAGTCGCGTGTCAAAGTTATGCTATACGTACCTACTAATTAGACCAATTTTAGAGAGACGATGGAGATCTCTCCGTTTCATCGCCATCCGTCACTTTTGACGTGTCCCTACTTGACAAGTGGCGATATCCCTAGAACATCGCAACTTCGTCAATCCGGTCGCGCTTAACTACCTGTCACTTTCCTTTTAGATTTTTTGTTTCGCTAGGTCCTCTCCTTTACAGTAGGCTTAATACGAAGCTGGATATACCTATATCCGCTCAGCTACAGGTATATCCAGCTTCGTATTAAGCCTACTGTAAAGGAGAGGACCTAGCGAAACAAAAAATCTAAAAGGAAAGTGACAGGTAGTATTTGTCGCACGACAAAGAGTCGCGTGTCAAAGTTATGCTATACGTACCTACTAATTAGACCAATTTTAGAGAGACGATGGAGATCTCTCCGTTTCATCGCCATCCGTCACTTTTGACGTGTCCCTACTTGACAAGTGGCGATATCCCTAGAACATCGCAACTTCGTCAATCCGGTCGCGCTTAATTTGCGTTTCCTTTGTATGTTACGGCATAAATAACATGCGCATATTTACTTTAACTTGACCGTGTAGTGCGTGAAATTAGTCAGTTACGTTTCGTGCAAAACAGAAATTCATATGCATGAATAGCATTTTTGACAATCATTATCGCCTTCATATTTCCAAAATTGAGATGAGATATGTCACTTGAAGCTCATCGTATTTTAATGGCAGTTCAAAGGCGATATCAATGTTATCTAGTAGAGTTTTGACGCTTTGCGATCTCTTAAGCGGCATTCAGATTCACGAATAGGTCCCTTTTCACAGATGTGGAGCGAAGCAGGGGTGTTTAAAGTGGACCAATTACATTTTTCAAATTTAAATACACTTCTTTTAGGCTTCAAAATGTCGCAACCTGATTTGTTTTTTTTCTCAGCTCCGTTTCGGTGGACAGACAGCCTTAAGCCCTAATTTTAACAATTTATAACTCATCTATCAATCTACCTAATCTATCAGCTACAGACGTCCACTGCTGAACAGGCCTCCCCTATAGCTTGTTACAAAGTGCGATCCTCTGCACGGGATCGCACTTTGTAACATCCGCATCCATTGACTCCCCGCTACCCTCACGAGAGCATTCGTCCATCTAGTCGGGGGTCGTCCTACGCTACGCTTTCCTATACATGGTCGCCACTCTTGGAGTTTTCTGCCTTGTTTATAACTGTACTTGTTTGTATTTCAACACGACTCAATTTTCAATAATCTTATAAGGAAGGTATTCTTAACAATGACTATGACTGGATTTACGAGGTTTGGTAAAATTATAAAATACTAGCTGCGCAACGCGGTGTTACCCGCTCATCCCATGAAGATGAAGTAACAAACATACACACAAACCTTCGCCTTTATAACATTAGTGTGACAATGACATGTTCTCAAAGTCTTTAAACCAATCAAAGACATTAAACCTAAACTTTTACAGACAAAAGAATATTTACCGAATAAATACTCGTAATTGATAAACTTGTGTTTGTGTTGAATAAATCTTATAAAGCTTAATCTTAAAAAAATATTAAGATTCAAACAAAGTTATCTTTACACAGATCCCTGTTTGTTTTGCAAATGATTCACGTTGTATACCGATGATAAATGTCGTCATCAAACAGTCATTAACGGCTAAACGTTACGAAATGGCGATGAAAAACATTCTCCGACAACCGGCGTAGGGAAAAAAAATTGATTGAATTCATGGTATTCGCTTAGATATGTTCGATAGTGCGAGTTTTTTTTTTACAAAAACAAAAAGCTACCGGCGTCTCCTAGCCTACCTGGCTACCTAAGACTTGCTCAAAAACTCAAGAAAAAACAGCGCGGTACCGCACCGACTGGAACGAAACACCTACTATTTATTATTTATTTAATCTTTATTGCACTAAGGTTTGTACTCGTACAAAAGGCGGACTTAGTGCCATGAGGCATTCTCTACCAGTCAACCTTA